>CM062291.1:215997495-216601984 GCA_031216915.1 Pictodentalium vernedei | reverse complement strand
GGTCAAAGAATTCTTATCCTATAAATGCTGGAACATTTACACGCCTGGAAATAACATGCGAATGATAATTTTGGTTACGTGGGTTAAGTCAATTGTAAAATACATGAATGCAGTACAGGGTACAATAAAACAACACAGCATAAATTAACTTTTGAATCCTTCATGTTTTACCCGTCAGATATAACAATCTTTTGGAACAAACTCAAATGAAAATTTGTGCATTGCATCTACATATTACTAGAATGGCATGCCATTTGTATCTCAACAGACTTTCCATCAAAATAAATAGCAATGTCTTACACATGATCTCTTGCTATTTATTTTGGCATAAATTCTGTCAAGACGTAAGCCACAGGACTTGCATAGTAAACAAGCCAGAAAATATGCAGACTGTCATCTGCAAAATGAGGTCCCCAGAGGGTGAATTTAGTGATGCTACCCTGCTGTGCAGGGTAGCATCACTAAATTTACCCTCTGTGAACCTCAGTCTGAATCAGAGTATCAAAACTAAACAGAAAGAGGTACCCAGAGGATAAATTGGCCCACTCTATGGGATAGCTTAATCAAATTCACCCTATGGGGACCTCATTCTGCAAATGTCAGACTGCTTATTTTCAGGCCTGACAGTAAAAACAGAGAAAGCAGAAAAGCATCAAAACCTTTATTTCCAATAGGTTATCACCATATTATTTAGCATAACCTGCTACGATGGTTACAATGTTAGCTCTTCATTTCCAGGCCTGATTTAGGAGGGCCACAAGTGGTGAAGGGAAAGTGAATTGGGGGAAAGCACAAGAGGAAAGTGTGACACTCTCATCAGCACAATCTGCAGGGTTCTCCAGGGAATTTTTTTGAAAATGGGAGGTTATCTAATGGCTTCTTCCTGGGAGCTTTTGCTCCATCCATGGGGTACAGCACTACATAGTGGATGTCCATGTGTGTGGCCCTTCCATCCAACCCTCCATCCAATTACACAAAGAGATAAATATATTTACTTTCCTCCTGTTGTTGAAAGGGTTGTAGTGAATTTTTCTTCCTTCAAAATATTATCCCTTTTACAATTCTAGTGTTGGTGAAAAAACGGATAAATTTGGACCAGGTGACAATAGTCTGACAATACATCTTGATGGTTTAGAATGCACAGGACCTGAGAAGGATGTCTTAGACTGCCAACGAAACCTAGCTGTTGATTGTACACACAACGAAGATATTGGTGTTAAATGTACTGGGGGAGATGGTTCAGGTACCACAAAGGCACCACCAACTAATACAAAGACACCCATTGAAATTTTACCTGATAACTGTGAGTAAAAGTATTATTACTTTGTAAGCTTATTCTAGGTTGAACACTTATGGTACTCAAAATTTGTACAGAGCTCTGTGAGAGAAAATCAGTAGGCATCCACGCTTCTCTGTTTGAGGAAAGTGATTGCCTTAGAGCCTTACAGCCCATCTAATTTTTGTCCAAGCTGTGCGTTTTATTGCCATCCTCAATCAAGGTCAGCCGATGATAAGCTAATGGATAAAATGATGAAAGTCAAAACAGCAGTCCAAAAGTGTAATTATTTTCCTAACATCTTTTTGCACATTGCAAATTCATCACTTTTCCTCAAGTTAAGCCCCAACAAACCAACCAATTGTTGGTTTATTGGGGCTTAACAACACTTTCAACAACCAGGGTCACATTTTGTCTGTCCAACTGTTCTATGGGTGAAGAAAGCAGGAGTATTTGAGAGAACCACCAAGCAGTGACAAACAACTGTCCAACTCTCCAACTGAACAGGCAGAGTTAGCAGCAGTTGAAGGTAAGTGCTCCATCGATGTGGAGTATGCTAGAGATGGGCGGTATATTGTAAATACTGTTTGGTATTGATATTGAGCCAATACTGATTTACCGTACCGAAGGTATCTCAAAATACCAAAATTTATTATTGAAAAATATTCCTGACATTGATTAAAAAATAAAAGGGCAAACAACAGAACACTGCGCAAAATTTAGGACAAGAAGAGCCTATTGACTGCGTAGGTCTAAAAACAGTCACCAACGGTCATTTGGTTTAACAAAGCAGATGAGAGAAAATACCCAAGGGGTATTTTCTCTCAGCAGTTCTGTTGCATCAAATGACCAATGGTGAGTGTACATATTACTCCTAACATTGTTAAAGGGCAGTATGACCAAAATACCATTCGATATTGGTGTGCGTAAATGTATGTTGCTGACACCAAATGCCATACTGATACTGAGGTGAATCATTCTAAAATAATAATATAATAACACTTTGGCCAGCCGCTGATTTGTCCCGGTTCTCGGATGAGAAAGCCTTGAGCCTTGGTTACTCCTGTACTCCCAACTGCCTCCCTATTCCCATGCTTCTCCTCTCCTCCCAACACTCGTAGACGAACTGCTTGATGACATCGCTTGCCCCATTCTTCCCAATCTCTCCGATTAGCATATTAACCCCCTCCTTTGAGTCACCCCCTAACCACATGTCCTTCATTCTCCCATCCCACTTCCCCATTATACTCCCAGTGAATCTTCTTCTTTTAGACTGGTACTTTGGGCATTCTAGAAGAAAGTGTTCCAGGGTCTCCACCATGCTCAAATTACACTTTCTCTGACGATTTTTTTACCCTGGTTGGCCCCAACGTCCAGGTCTGAGATCTCCAATGAGTAGTTCTCTACTAGCTCCCTCACTTGGACCATCCACCCCATCTTTATATTTGATTTGAAAATTCTCAGGAACATTACTTTACACCATCGGCTGTCTGGGAGATTTACCAAATAATTAAGATAACCAAGTTTCAACAGGTCTATCCTGTCCTTGATCCTCATCCACCCAAGCTCACCCCTGATTGCTTCTAGCGCTGCAGCATTACTCGACCCCGTTATCCATTGGCCTGCATCGTTCTGCAGGATTTCCAAGCTCTTTACGGCTGTCTGGTTTAGGGGTACCACTTCCGTACCCTATGGGATACTTGGCAGATCCACCATTTCCCAAATGGTTTTCCCCACGAAAACCTTATTGAAACTGTTTCTCCCCATAAGTTTAATTTGGTTAAGGATTCGCTTCCCCTTCAGAATCAATTTATTTGTATAGTTTCGGTAGATGTCTCTTCCTGTAATGTTTATATTTACCCCCAAATACTCGTAATCACCTGTCTCCCCTGCACTGAGAGGTTTGCTGTTACCTTCCGGAATGCAGAACTCACCCACTCTCCACCTGCGAGTGGGGTCCACTTTGCGGCTCACAGGTATAACTTTGCTCTTGCTTTCATTAAGTTTGAGCCTCCATTTGCTCCCATATTTCCCAACAATTCCCAGCATTTTAGTTAGCCCCTCTGACACTAGCACCATACCGTCTGCAAAAAATAGCCCTGGGATCTTCAAGTTCCCAACTGCTACTCCCTCCTCACTATGCAGGAGTTCATCTCCTAAATCTTTGATATACAATGTAAACAGGATTGGCGAAAGGATATACCCCTGTTTTAGGCCTATCTCCATAGGCACATGTTTTGTTGTAATGTTTCCCAGCCTAAGTTCACTCTGTACGTCTTTATATAATGCTTTCATAATTCCAACAAACTCGCCTCCTAAGCCCAGAGCCTCCAGCTTGCGCCACATACCCTCCCTCCATACTCTATCGTATGCCTTTTTGACATCCAAAAAGGCCATAAACAGCTTTTTCTTTTTTGCTTTCGCCGATTCTATCATTTGGGATAGCGTGAAAAGATGGTCAATAACTCGCTTTCCCTTCCTGAAGCCATTCTGGATTTCTCCCAAAAAACCCTTCTCTTCAATCACCTCCTCTAGTCTCCCATACAGGACTTTACAGAAAACTTTTCCAATGTTGCTACTGACAGAGATCCCTCGATAGTTATCCAAAATGTCTTTTCCCCCCTTTTTGTGAATAAATGTCACTTTGCTTTCTCTCCACTCCTTCGGGACCTCTTGATTTTCTATGGCTAGATTGAATAGGGCAGTTAGGCTTTCCACAAGTTCCTCTCCCCCTTTTTTGATAAACTCGTTTGGAATTTCATCCACTCCTTCCCCTTTTCCATCCCTTAATTTTGATATCACCTTTCGCACCTCCTCTGTTTTAATTTCGCTGCACACGAAGCTCTATAGGTTTTCCTCAACCTGATTCAGACACTCTGGTGGGCTCCCCATGCCCCATCGCTTATCGTTTACCTTTTCCCAGTGCTTGACTAGTTCTGATGCGACTTGATCTTGCTCGTCTGTAACTCTGTCATCTACTTTAATACTCTGTGGGTTACTTCCTTTGTTACGTTTATTCACCCATTTCCAAAATATGTTCGAACTCGACCTCCCTGTCGTTCTTATCATCCTAATAAGACTGCTATTTCGCACTCTCCGATTATCGTCTTTAATCTTATTTACTTTATTTCGTGCTTGTTGGTATTCTTCCTTTGCTACTGTGGCCTCATTGCTTTCCACCCCCTTAAGTTTTCTACTTCTCCTGTATGCAGCACATTTAGCTTTTCTTCCCTTTATGGCCCTTTTCAGTTCTTCATTCACTCTGTACCCAAGTTCCTGTGTTGGCACCCTGATCTTTCCTACACTTTCCTTCCCTGCCTCCACTAGGCTCGAAACTATGGCGTCCGCCATCTTCTGGACACTGCCCCCCTTGGGTACAGTTGCAAGCTTTGATTTCAGTTTTTCATTGAACTTCGCCCAGTCAGCATCCTTTTTGAGTCCCCAAATCTCCTTAAAGCTTCCCTTGCTTTTCATTAGATTTTTATACCCCCACTTTCGAAGAAAATGGGGGTATACTGGATTACATGCGTCCGTGTGTCTGTCCGTGTGTCCGTCCGTGTGTGAGTCCGTCCGAAAATTTTCATAACTTAAGTAAATTATTATTTTTTATAATATTTGTTGGTCATAGGTATGTCCACACTAGTTATTTTTTTTTTTTATTATTTTTTTTTTATTACTTGTGCATTTAGAAATTGTGTCCACCCGAGCCAAATTTTGTCTGTTCAGCCTGTATCTCGGGTATCGAATGTTCTATTGCAATGAAATTTGCCATGAACACTGCTTATGGTATAGGCTTTAAAAAAAAGATTCAACGATATTTCTCACATTCTCCTTTTTAGAGTTATCCCCCTTTTTTGACTTAGAAATTGTAGGAAATAGACATTATTTGTCTCTTCAGCCTGTATCTCAGGTATGGGTTATCAGATTTTGATGAAATATGGCATGCAGTTTGCCTATGACAAAGGCGTCTGCCTCATTGCATAAAACTTCCAAACACCAAACAATTTACCATACCTTAAAGGCAGATATTATAATAATTCCCTTTCCTGTTATATAACTTTGGTGAATGGTCATTTGCTCTCCTGGGGAATATTTTAGGAGAGTGATGGCGAGTGAGAGTGATCACTCTCCTTTCTTGCCTGTTACTGTTCTCTAATAAACTGTTACAAGAAATCCATTGAATAAAAAAAAAATGTTTATTTCTAAGGGAATATAGAGCACATCTAGGGAATATGGAGCCTTTTAACGGAGTCTCCAGCACTTTTTGGAGGCACAGATAATGAGATATGGGCTTCTCGCACTTAACTAATTAGCAACATGGTGCTTTTTTGTTCAAACTAAAGTTTCTTAGTTAAATCAGGGCTTCCATGATCCTGTTTTGGGGTCCGTGAAACAGACCCATTCCCCAAACCAATTTCGCCCAGTTGGCAAGTGCAGATGTGTATTGTTATGCACTTGAATCAGAATGTGAGTGAATATTTCAATATAAATCATACACACTCTTGCTGTTAATGTCAGACAAAAACTATTCATTTCCTTTCTAAACATTTGCATAAAACTTCCAAACACCAAACAATTTACCATACCTTTTGACTTAGAAATTGTTGAAAACTTTCGAAGAAAATGGGAGGGGGGGGGGGGGGGGCATACTGGATTGGGGTTATCGGATTTCAGTGAAATATGGCATACAGTTTGCCTATGACAAATACTTCTGCCTCATTGCATAAAACTTCCAAACACCAAACAATTTACCATACCTTTTGACTTCAAAATGTTGGAAATTGTTGAAAACTCTCGAAGAAAATGGAAGGCGGGGGGGGGGGTGGTATACTGGATTGCGTCTGTCCATCTGTGCATCCGTCCGACAGTCTATACGAGAATATTCATAAATGATATTTGTTGGTCATAGGTATGCCCACACTAGGCGGTACACCACGTGGGGGTATGCACCAGACGAAAGTCCATCTCTTGTTGGCCCTGATCGTCACTGTAATCAAGTTGTGATCACTATCCACCTCCATTTTACCATCATCATCCACTTCTACCCCTATCACCTCCCTCCATAAATTAATATCTGTGAGAATGTAGTCGATTATTGATTTTCTGTCGTTCCTCTCCTATGTCCATTTCTCCTTATACCTCGCGTCCCTGTTCAGAATCTTCAGACCGAGCTCGTTTGTGAAGTTCAACAGCTTCCTTCCATTCCTGTTGACTTTCTTGTCCCCACCCTCTATGCCTTCTTCCTTCTTAAAGTCACCCATCAGAATTATACCGAGCCCCTTGTTTTGTAGCTCTGTGATATTGGCCCTTAGTGTTGAGTATATCGAGTCATTCCACTCGGGTTTGCTTCCCTCCACCGCACAGTACACAACCCTAATGGCAATACTTTTGTTTCTCAGATTGATCCTTACCCATCCAGTTTCTTTCGATACATCAGCCGAGGTGCTGACCTCTTCCAGGTCTGTGATCAGCAATGGTTTTAAATCCTCTTTAATGTACATGCCTACCCCTCCCCCTTTTTTCTGGCCTTCCGTTCGCCCTACACCTATCCACATGCACCCCCTTACTTGGTCTACCCATTCCTCATGTCTTATCCACGTTTCACTTAGGCCCATGATGTCTAACTCCTCTGCCTCGATCAATGTAGCAATTTCACTTACTTTCCGATGGAGACCCTGGATGTTGCTATACCCCACATTCAGGGTATCAAGATTCATTGGCTTCCGCCTACTGGTCCCAATATTATCTAGTCCCTGTATGTTTGTATATCCTATTTTGTGTACCTGTGCTTTCCTTGGGATGCTCTGCCGATTCAAGTGGATTTTTGGTCCCTTTTCCTTGTCCCCTTATCCCATTTTTTACAACTATGGTTCGTAACACATTTCCTGTGTTCATTCTCCCCTTCTCTGTTCCCCCCTCCCCTGCCTATACCAAAAAAGGCTCCACCACCTGCAACATATTTCTTCCTAAAACCTCTGTACCCCTTGTGCTAAGATGGAGACCATCCCTTCCATATAGGTCCTTTCTGCCCCAAAATGATCCCCAATTGTCTATACAGGGTATCCCAAGTTCCTTACAATACTCCCCCAATTCTTCACTGGCTCCAATGATCCATGAATTACGCTCGCCCACCCACCACCTAGTACTGGGAGAAGCCCCGAAACCACTACCTGTGCATTCTTGGCATTCAGTTGAGTTATTAAGTCCTTGTAAGTCTCAATAAGCTGAACTGATTTTCTGTCCCTGATGTTGTTGGTCCCCACGTGTACAACAACCACTGGGTCTGGGCCTGACCCCTTTACTAATCCACCCACTCTGTCCCTTAGGTCCTCCACCCTAGCCACCAGAAAGCACAAATTGGTCCTGTTGACACTGTCGGGCCCACACAACACCCTATCTAACCCCTGCACTATACTACTCCCTGAAACCACCAACTGCCTCTTTCCTGTCCTACTACCCCTTTTACCACCTCTGTTCCTACTGGACCGGCTCGCAGTCTTGCACTCCGCCACACTAACCCCCAAGCCTACCTCCACCTCTTCAGGCCTCCACCTGCTCCTCAGAATTCTCGAAATTACTTAACACACTGAATCTATTTTGGACACTGCACTTCACTTTTTGCCCACTCCCACTACAAGCCTCTCTGTCCTTGTTTACCACCTTCCTAACCTTCCCTCTGGCTCCTGTCCTGACAGATGACACATGGTCATCGCTATCTCTCTCGCTATCCGATTCTAAATGAATACGCCTTTTGCCCCCGACTCACACTACTAGCCTGGGGATTTGACACTCTAGCCTCTACTTCTCCTCTACCCTCAACCCGACGCACCTTCCTATTCCCAAAAGACCCACTATTCACGTCAAAAGTCTGCTTCCTACTACCCACCACCTTCCACCCTCCATCGAATGCCACCCTAACTGGGGTAACACCAGACTTTCCTGCCTTCCCCAGTTTCCCCCCTCACCTCCTGCACCTCTTCTTCCAACTTTACATTGGCCTCTAACAACTGCATTAACTCTATGCAGATAGCGCACATCCCCAACTCCCCCAGCTCACGCCCATCCACATACCCCATATCACAGTGCTTACACACCACCGACCGCTGGCCGTCCGTTGATAACTCACTAGCCTCCCTGTGCTGGCCTCGACCACTGCCCCCACCTGTACACCTATACTAACCGTCTCTACGCTGCTTGTCTGAACCTCCCGCAACAAGAAACACTTACCGTCCATAGCAAAATTACAAAGAGAAACTTAAATTTTGAGAAAGCGGTCAAAAACGTAAACAAAACAATACACCGAAAATGACCTGTGCGAAGATAGGGAACACGCCACTAAAATCCGACAGAGAAACTAAACTAAACACTAATATAACTATCTTTTATTACAAATCACATCTATAAAACACAAAAACAATATATCTATCAACATAAACACCTGAAAGAAACGTATGAAATTATTAAAGCTAACTTATGACAACTGAAATGGCTATACTCCCTGTTGGTTTCCGAGATGGACATCAGACCAATATTGATTTACCGTACCGAAGGAATCTCAAAATACCAAAATTTATTATTGAAAAATATTCCTAACATTGATTAAAAAATAAAAGGGCAAACAACAGAACACTGCGCAAAATTTAGGACAAGAAGAGCCTATTGACTGCATAGGTCTAAAAACAGTCACCAACGGTCATTTGGTTTAACAAAGCAGATGAGAGAAAATACCCAAGGGGTATTTTCTCTCAGCAGTTTTGTTGCATCAAATGACCAATGGTGAGTGTACATATTACTCCTAACATTGTTAAAGGGCAGTATGACCAAAATACCATTTGATATTGGTGTGCGTAAATTTTTTGTTGCTGACACCAAATACCATACTGATACTGAGGTGAATCATTCTAAAATACTGATACCAAACTTAAAGTTCAATACTGCACAGCTCTAGAGTAAGCTTTACCACACAGTGCCACCATGCCCCCATGTTGGCAAGCAGGGTTATGTGTTTTACTCAAGGACACAGAATTGGATTGAATTGTGGACTTTTCAGTGGACCCTGAAGCAGTCAACACAAGCTGCCATTACCAGCTGTGAACCCTCCAAGCCTTAGCCAGCTTCAAATTTCTTCCAGCCAGCTGTCATAAAATCAGTCAAGCACAAAAAATCCAACCGCCTATAGTCACGAAAATATTTTACATTTGAACATAATTTAACTGAATAAGTGTCTCTCTTTATGCATAACCTAAACCTACGAAGTCACAGAGCTTACAAGCTGATCTTCAGAGGATCCAGGCGTGTCACATAGATGACCTGAAATGCCCTGATTATGATGGCTGATGTCCCGATTGATGAAATATTTCAACTTCATCATGAAGGTATGCCTTAATATGATGGAGTTGGAATATTTGTCAGACAGAATTAGAGTTCATGGAAATTTATTTGGCTTTCTACTTTATTACTTAATTAGCATGAATCCAAATAAGACACAATGGGCCCCAACAACCTGAATCAGGTGCTTCAGACCTCCTGCAGTATGACCTTTTGTGTGACATGAGTACCAAGTATCAAAATTGGTTTCCTAAGAGATACTACATAATTACCACTAGCATGAGTGAATTGTTATCTGAGACTCCAATTTGAACGAAAATGAGTGGAATGAAAAAATCAGGGGTGGGGATGTCACTCCCAAACCCTTTTAGCAATACACCTTCTAATTTAAACAATATTTTATTTGAATAGAAATGCTATGTTACATGCTAACAATAAATAAACACATATTTAAAGAACAGAGTTAATAAATAGCACAGAACACAAGAGAACACAAATTGGCAACAGTATAAAGGGGGATTTGACAGAAAGCTTTGAGCTTATATGAGTCGGCTCCCTTCTGGTATACAATATACACTAACTTTGCAGTGGAAATTGAATTGCACAAAACTTTTAAGCTGACCCACCTCAGCTGCCACAAAAATTAGATGGTTAACCAGTTACTGATGTGGTGACTTATCTGGCTCAGCCAGGGGGTGCGGTGACGTTGCGATAACCGTTTTTTGTCAGATCACCGAAGTTACACAGCATCTAGCCTGGTTAATCCTCGGATGGGTGACCTTTTGAGCGACCGATTCGGACTCCCACGTTGTGTCCTTGGGCAAGGCACTTAACCTCGATTGTCCACATGGGGGCACGATGATGCCATGTACTAAGGCTACTACACATCGATGGTGTGCATGTCTTCAATCAATCTAACCCTGCCTGTTCTGCAGTGTGGAGTTATGATGTTGGGGAGCTGGCAGCTGCTCGTCGTTGCTCGGTGGTTTTCTCCAGGTACTCCGGCTTCCTCCACCCGTAAAACTGTCCCCGTCATGATTAGCCATTGTGCATAAGTATGTGACCTTAAACACCAATAAATAAATATCTGGCTCAAAAAGCCAAGCCAGATGCAAATTCTAAACTTCACAGTTTCAGGCTATACCTTTCAGTTTGAAGTCCAGTGCTTTTCCCACTGAGTCACCACACTCTCATATTTATAGGTAGCATAAGTTTCCTAAAGCTTTCACATGATATTATGACTGATTGAGCATGAAAGTGAAACATACCAGATTGTCAGTGCTCTTGGATTTTTGTATCAGATTTTCCATACCTTTCATTTTATGCAATGACTGAAGCCAACTGAACCCCTGAATCTTCTAGTCCTGTGTTATTGGTATAGAGGTTTAGCAGTATAGAGGAGCCCACTTAATTGTATATCTTTAACTGAATATCTGTGCTAACTGCATATAGTTTCCAAACACCAAACCATTTACAATTTTTCAAAACAAATTAGACCTGTCAACTGCATATAAGATATAGTATAAACTCCTGTTGATTGATTAACCCTTTAGCCAACGAATCGGCCGCATCCGCCCGCGTAATATGCAAATTCAGCAGTTGAAAAAAAATTATTTTTCAAAATTTTTTAACAAAACCATATCATGTGATTCCTCGTTGGAATGAGCTCGTGGAGCTCATTCCAATGAGGGGTCACAACAAATGACCATTTTAACATTAGAATATGAGAAAATGACAAATTCCTGTTAATGGAATACTTCTGTCAACTGAATACTTTTCACTTGCAAAGTGGCTAATCAGTTAACCCTTTACCCAATACATTGGATATCAAAATTTATTATTTTAATTATTGTTTTTTTTTTTTAAGTTTTTCAAAACATTTTGACAAAACCATATGATGTGACCCTTCATAGGAATGCGCTCCATGAGCTTGTTCAAGTGAGGGGTAACAAGATATTTTTTTTTTAAAAATAGAGTTTTTTCACCTGCTTAACTTGAAAATTATGCAGTTGGATGTACCAAGTTGTCAGATGAAAGGTTAACAGGGTTACACTGTCTTCAACACTTTCCTGTGTGTGGCAGGGACCACTTAAAATACAAGACAGTACTGTTACAGGCATTTTACTCTCTGACACTTTCAAGCTTAGGGTTCAAGCTTCTTGAGGATCAGTCTTGAGAGATCGAGGAGAGGCGTGCCTAATTTTTTGGCTATAATATTTTTTTGTTTGCATGGGGTTACAAGTACTCTTCTGCCAATTTGCTCATAATTAATCCAGCATGTTCTTCTTGACAGTAATCTAATCTTCAGTAGTTTTGATTGCCTAATTTGGCTTACCCATGTCAGAAATATTTGTCAGTCAGATCCCCAAAACAGACTTACAGAAGTTTCTGAAATTCTGCACACTTGCTTGTACCATTATGAAGTTTATCATCTTTGTGGTACCATATTAAGTGAAAGTCATTTTCTTCCAAAGCCAGGCCAAAAGATAGCCCAAATCTACCTTTTTCTCAAAATGCTTGGACATTTTCTGTTATATACAGATCAAATTTTCCATAAATTTAGATTATAATATGCTATGACAAAATCATCACACAACTTTTTCAACATAAATCCCCATCGAATGAATGGCCCAAATGAAGAGATTTTCTGCCAAATTGTGCAACTTCCAAAGGCAAATTTTAGCTTAACTTGACAAAGTCAAGATAAGCTATTGCCATCGCGCATGCAGAAGTCTTTTCACATTTTCTTCAGCACAGGCTACACCCAGTAGTTCTTGTCCAGTCATCACAAAATTCCATATGCAGGTTTGAGACCATGACTAGATAAGAACATTCCCTTTTGGGTGCGATTTGTCAACCGTCATAGCTACGCAAGCCCGAAACCCAAAAACTGTTAGCACAGTTTACAGGTTGTATTTATGAAGGGATTTCATTGTAACTTGGTAAGATGAATCCGTATAATGTCTAAATGAGAATGCCCCTTTTGGTCCTTATCAGTCAACCGTGACGGCAATGCGAGTCTGAAACCCGAAAACCTTTAGCACAGTCTATGCATCATATTTATGAAAGGACTTCATTGTAAGATGGTAGGATGACACCGTATAATGTCTAGATGAGAACGCCCCCTTTTGGTCGAGATCGGTCAACCATGGTGGCTGCGTGGGCACAAATCACGAAAACCATTAGCACAGTATACATGCCGTATTTATGACATGATTTTATTGTAACTTCATAGGATGACTCTGTATAATGTCAAGATGAGAACAGTCAACCATAACGGCCACAGGGGCACATAACCTAGATTCATTTAGCACAGTCTAAAGCTTGCATTTATGAAGGGATTTCATCACAAATTTGTAGGTTGACTCAGTATAATGTCTAGATGAGAACGTCCTGTTTTGGCCATGATCGGTCAACGATGATGGTCACACGTACACATAACCTAGATTTGTTCAGCACAGTCTAAAGTTCATATTTATGAAGTGATTTCATTGTAACTTGGAAGGATAACTCAGTATGATATCTAGATGAGATTGTCCTATTTTGGTCATGATCAGTCAGCCGTTACCACTGCCTGGTCCCATGACCTAGATTCCTTTAACACTGTCTACAGGCTGTTTTTTTTAAGGGATTTCATTGTAACTTGGTAGGATAACTTGGTATGGTATCTACATGAGACTCTCCTATTTTGGTCATAATCGGTCAACCATGATGCTGAACCATCACATGACCTAGGTTCCTTTAGCAAGTTATATTTATGAAAAGCTTTCATTGTTACTTGGCAGGATGACTCATTTTGGAACGATTTTACTGCAACTTGTTAACTTTGGTTTCCATACATTAACTGTGAGTGCCACATTAACCCAGCCCTCAGTTCTTTAGTACAGTCTAAACCTCAATTTATTCTTAATGAAAACATAGCAAAAAGGGAACTGAAATTAACATATTCTCAATTACCGGTACCACAATTCTTGTCTTATTTCAGAATCATTTAATAAACATTGAACATTATCCTTTTCATCAAACACTACACACAGTCAAGTTAAGCTACAGTGTCATTGACACTTTCATTCCTTACTACAAGCATTTTGTGACAAATAATTTGGTATAGATAGGGGCAGCAATAAACACAGAATACAGTTATTGTCAAAGTTTTTCTGTTAGTGTTTTAACTCTCCTCCATACAGGTTACTAAAGTGTACTATTTAAGAGTTATCATAATTTGGTAGCTTTAGTTACTGTTTTCCATCAGTTTTCAGGGGGTAAACTTCAAACTCTTTGATACTTGTGTGTAGAACAGACTACTTAGCAAATTTTCTGTGATAAGTTTTGTTGAAGGACTTGACCCAATATCTTCTTAGGTTGCTCAAAGAAGAGTAGTCAGAAAAACTCTGACTTTTAGACAATTTTGCACTTTTCTGTATTCATTTTTAGCTTAACTTGACAAAGTCAAGATAAGCTATTGCCACCATGCGTGCAGAAGTCTGTTAGTCTGTGAGTCTGAGTCTGTTCACATTTCCTTTATCATAGGCTACACCCCGTAGTTCTTGTCTGATCATCACAAAATTTCATATGCAGGTTTGGGGTCATGTCTAGATGAGAACGTCCTCTTTTGGTCATGATCGGTCAACCGCTATGGCTGCCCTAGCCCAAAACCCCAAAACCATTAGCACAGTCTACAGGTCGTATTTATGAAGGGATTTCATTGTAATTTGGTAGGATGCCTCTGTATAATATCTAGATGAGAACGTCCCCTTTTGGTCATGATCTGTCAACCGTGAAGACTGCCCAAGACCAAAACCAAAAACTTTTAGTACAGTCTGCAGGTCATGTTTAATATGGAGGGATTTCTTTGTAACTTGGCAGGATGACTCCGTATGATGTCTAGATGAGAACTTCCTCTTATGATCGTGATCTGTCAACTGTGACGACTGCCCGAGCCCAAAACCTTTAACACAATCTGCAGGTCATATTTATGGAGGGATTTCATTGTAACTTGGTAGGTTGACTTCATATACTGTCTAAATGAGAAAGTCCCCTTTTGGACACGCTTGGTCAACTGTGACGGCTACAGAGGCCCAAAGCCCAAAAACCTTTAACACAGTCTACAGGTCATATTTATGAAGGGATTTCATTGTATCTTGGTAGGATGACTCCAAATAATGTCTAGATGAGAACGTATCCTTTTGGTCATGATAATTCAGCCGTGATGGCTGCCCAAGCCCAAAACCCGAAAACCTTTAGTATAGTCTACAGGTCGTATTTATGGCAGAATTTCATTGGAACTGATTAGGTTGACTCCATATAATGCCGAGATGATGACATCCCCTTTTGGTTGTGATTGGTCATCTCTGGCGGCTACAGGGGCCCGAAGCCTGAAAACCTTTGGCACAGTCTACAGGTCATATTTATGAAGGGATTTCATTGTAAGTTCGTAGGATCACTCCAGATGATGCCCAGATGAGAACATCCCCTTTTGGTCGTGATCATTCAACCATGATGGCTGCCCGAGACCAAAACCAGAAAAACTTTAGTACAGACTACAGGTCATATTTGTGAAGGGATTTCATTGTAACTTGGTAGAATGACTCAGTATAATGTTGAGATGATGACGTCCCCTTTTAGTTGCAATCAGTCGACCATGATGGCTACACAGGCCTGAACCTTGAAAACCATTAGCACCTTTATTTGGGTTTTGGGCTTGGGCAGCCATCACGGTTGACAGATCATGACCAAAATGGGACATTCTCATCTAGTCATCGTACAGAGGCATCCTACCAAATTACAATGAAATCCCTTCATAAATACGACCTGTAGACTTTACTAATGGTTTTCGGGTTTTGGGCTTGAAAACCATTAGCACAGTCTACAGATCGTATAAGTATTATTGTCCCACTTATCCAATACTTGTTTTGGCTGCATAAAAATTAACACTGCCATAAAAATTTCATTTTTCGGTAAATTTTCAATTTTTCTGTCCTCCTTTTTCCAAACCAGAACATTTACGGCTCATTGTGCTTTCCATACCTGTATAGCGCATTCAAGGGGCAACAAATTTGTTCTATAAGGCCTAAACAAGTTAACCCTTTACCCAAAGAATCGGCTGCATCCACCCGCGTAATATGCAAATTCAGCAGTTGAAAAAATATTATTTTTCAAAAAATTTCAACAAAACCATATCATGTAACCCCTCATTGGAATGAGTGCATTGAGCTCGTACCAACGAGGGGTCACATGATATGGTTTTGTTGAAATTTTTTGAAAAATTTGAAAAAATGATATTTAAAATAATAAATTTTGATATCGTCTGCGTTGGGTAAAGGGTTAAAAATTTCCTCCCACATGGTCTTTTTGGCTGCCACATGCCCTCTTTTTATAACCAATGCAAACTTAAAAAAAATAAAAATTAAATGGTTTATGTCTGATATTTTACCCAAGTTAATAAAATTGATAAATAGCCAGCAGAATTCACAAAAATCACCATTCAATTTTCATTATATTTTTCATTTTTGTCTCAAAAACATAGCTTATGACCCTTCATTGTAAGCAGCTTGTTGAGCGTATTACAATGAGGGGTCATAAGATATGTTTTTGATGCAAAAAATGAAAAAAAATTAGTTATTTAAGAATTTTATTTGCAAGTGTTGTCTGCCTTTTGTTTTAGGTCAGGGCTAACATTTCGACGAGAATCCGAGAATCGATTCGCATAAAGATTCGCGCAATAAAACCGGCGAGAATCCATGTAGATTCTCGCTGCACCTCTGCTAAGAATTGAGTCAATTTAACCGTTTATTTAACACAGCGGCAACCAATTAACTAGCAGAAGGCTAACATGACCTGAAATATCCTGACACTATGTCAATAAAATCTTACAAATATGGCTGTCATTGGAACTGGCTCACTAATCCAAATGGATTCTCACAAATTTAGACGAAATATAAGCCCTGTAGGTAAAGGGTTAAAATAACACAGCTCTCTACCAATTAATCTTAATGCTTTGCACCCTAGTGGTATCTTCCATGTGAGTTCAGTGGTAGCAATTGCAAGAGTTCATCTTCATTATCTGTGTGTAGACCAATCAATATTTTCAACGTGCAACCTTAGGGCTGTATGTTGAAAATATTGATTGGTCTCCCCCACACATTCACTTAGCAGCAGTCCTACTTATTAAAATAATGGCACTGAAATGTGAAATTGAAATGTACTGGGCAGGAAAAGCAGCCTGACTAGTTCAAAAGGTTGACAATATGCATTTGGAGTTCCACTCATGTCGAAACTAAGATTGTTTTTGTCATCGCCTTTTTTTGGCATTGGTTTGCTATAATTTCTTGTTATCTTCAGGGGTGAGTCTGTGATTCTGCAGAATCACATTTTTCTGGTTTTGTATGTATTCCAACATTTATTCAGAACATGAGACCTGAAATGGACAAAATTCCATCAAGTGTCGCAATTCTTTTTCCAGGAAACACCACCCCAATCCAACCCCACCCCCCTCTCAATAGTAGTGCTAAGTTTTTAGCTCACCTTACTGAAAATGAGGGTGAGTATTAGTGATCATTTTTCATCCACCATCCATCCTCTGTCATCCAGCATCTGCCGTCTGTCGTCATCCTGCGTAAAAGTGTTGTTTGCAACTTCTCCTCCCAAACTGCTGCACAGATTTCAGTTAAATATGAGGTGATTATTTGTTTTGACATCGTATTTTTGTTTTTGTTGAGATCAACTTACCCAGCCCCATAGGGAGGAGGTGGGGAAAAATGCTCCCAAATTTTTTTAAAATCTTCTCATAAACCAGTGGGTAATATGACTTGATATTTGGTACTGAGCTTCCTTTTGAGGTGTAGAATAAAGTTTGTTCACAGCAACAAAATTGGTGGAGCTATATTTCCCTTTGTAATGGGAGGGGCAAGATTTTTTTTAGCTGCGACTAGCAGCTCTATAAGTGGCAATGTCGGTCTGTCGGTCGGTCTGTCTGTCGGTCGGTTGGTCGGTCGGGCTGTCTGTGACCAACAAGTTTCAAAACTCAATAACTTTTGAAATACTTGATGGAATGACTTTATATTTGGCATGTAGGTGTATTTTATTGATGTCTAGCCACTGTTCAATGCATGTGTTGTTCCAAATATTTTTCTTGGAGTTATGGCCTGTCGGTCGGTCTGTCTGTGACCAACGAGTTTCAAAACTCAATAACTTTTGAAATACTTGATGGAATGACTTTATATTTGGCATGTAAGTGTATCTTATTGATGTCTAGCCACTGTTCAATGCATGTGTTGTTCCAAATATTTTTCTTGGAGTTATGGTCCTTGATGAACTTAGAATTTTGTGACCAATGCATTTCTAAAAGAATAACTTTCAAACTACTTGGTGGAATGACTTCATATTTAGTATCCAAGTGTATCTTATTGATGTATAGCCCTGTCTGTCTGTCGGTCTGTCTGTCGGTCTGTCGGTCGGTTGGTCTGTCGGTCGGTCTCTCTGTGACCAACGAGTTTCAAAACTCAATAACTTTTGAAAGGCTTGATGGAATGACTTTATATTTGACATGTAAGTGTATCTTATTGATGTCTAGCCACTGTTCAATGCATGTGTTGTTCCAAATATTTTTCTTGGAGTTATGGCCCGTCGGTCGGTCTGTCGGTCGGTCTGTCTGTGACCAACGAGTTTCAAAATTCAATAACTTTTGAAATACTTGATGGAATGACTTTATATTTGGCATGTAAGGGTATCTTATTGATGTCTAGCCACTTTCAATGCATGTGTTGCTCCAAATATTTTTCTTGGAGCAGTTGGTCTGTCGGTCGGTCTGTCTGTGACCAATGAGTTTCAAAACTCAATAACTTTTGAAATACTTAAGGGAATGACTTTATATTTGGCATGTAAGTGTATCTTATTGATGTCTAGCCACTGTTCAATGCATGTGTTGTTCCAAATATTTTTCTTGGAGCGGTCGGTCTGTTGGTCGGTCTGTCTGACCAACGTGTTTCAAAACTCAATAACTTTTTAAATACTTGATGGAATGACTTTATATTTGGCATGTAAGTGTATCTTATTGCTGTCTAGCCATTGTTCAATGCATGTGTTGTTCCAAATATTATTCTTGGAGTTATGGCCCGTCGGTCGGTCTGTTGGTCGGTCTGTCTGTGACCAACAAGTTTCAAAACTCAATAACTTTTGAAATACTTGATGGAATGACTTTATATTTGGCATGTAAGTGTATTTTATTGATGTCTAGCCACTGTTCAATGCATGTGTTGTTCAAAATATTTTTCTTGGAGTTGTGGCCCTTGATGAACTTAGAATTTTGTGACCAACACGTTTCTAAAAGAATAACTTTCAAACTACTTGGTGGAATGACTTCATATTTGGTATCCAAGTGTATCTTATTGATGTCTAGCCCTGTCGGTCTGTCAGTCTGTCGGTCGGTTGGTCTGTCGGTCGGTCTGTCTGTGACCAACGACTTTCAAAACTCAATAACTTTTGAAATACTTGATGGAATGACTTTATATTTGACATGTAAGTGTATCTTATTGATGTCGAGCCACTGTTCAATGCATGTGTTGTTTCAAAATTTTTTTCTTGGAGTTATGGCCTGTCGGTCGGTGGGTCTGTCTGTGACCAATGAGTTTCAGAACTCAATAACTTTTGAAATACTTGATGGAATGACTTTATATTTGGCATGTAAGTGTATCTTATTGATGTCTAGCCACTGTTCAATACATGTGTTGTTCCAAATATTTTTCTTGGAGCGGTCGGTCTGTCGGTCGGTCTGTCTGTGACCAACGAGTTTCAAAACTCAATAACTTTTGAAATACTTGATGGAATGACTTTATATGTGGCATGTAAGTGTATCTTATTGATGTCTAGCCACTGTTCAGTGCATGTGTTGTTCCAAATATTTTTCTTGGAGCGGTCGGCCTGTCGGTCGGTCGGTCTGTCTGTGACCAATGAGTTTCAAAACTCAATAACTTTTGAAATACTTGATGGAATGACTTTATATTTGGCATGTAAGTGTATCTTATTGATGTCTAGCCACTGGTCAATGCATGTGTTGTTCCAAATATTTTTCTTGGAGTTATGGCCCTTGATGAACTTAGAATTTTGTGACCAACGTGTTTCTAAAAGAAGAACTTTCAAACTACTTGGTGGAATGACTTCATATTTGGTATCCAAGTGTACCTTTTGATGTCTAGCCCTGTCGGTCTGTCTGTCTGTCTGTCTGTCTGTCGGTCAGTCGGTCTGTCGGTCGGTCAGTCTGTGACCAACGAGTTTCAAAACTCAATAACTTTTGAAATACATGATGGAATGACTTTATATTTGGCATGTAAGTGTATTTTATTGATGTCTAGCCACTGTTCAATGCATGTGTTGTTCCAAATATTTTTCTTGGAGTTATGGCCCGTCAGTCGGTCTGTCGGTCGGTCTGTCTGTGACCAACGAGTTTCAAAACTCAATAACTTTTGAAATACTTGATGGAATGACTTTATATTTGGCATGTAAGTGTATCTTATTGATGTCGAGCCACTGTTCAATGCATGTGTTGTTCCAAATATTTTTCTTGGAGCGGTCGGTCTGTCGGTCGGTCTGTCTGTGACCAACGAGTTTCAAAATTCAATAACTTTTGAAATACTTGATGGAATGACTTTATATTTGGCATGTAAGTGTATCTTATTGATGTCTAGCCACTGTTCAATGCATTTATTGTTCCAAATATTTTTCTCGGAGTTATGGCCCGTCGGTCGGCCTGTCGGTCGGTCTGTCTGTGACCAACGAGTTTCAAAACTCAATAACTTTTGAAATACTTAATGGAATGACTTTATATTTGGCATGTAAGTGCATCTTATTGATGTCGAGTCCTGTTGGGGGTGGGGGGTGCATGCTTAGTTAGTTCAAGTTTGTTCAAATTAATTCCCTAGGTTGAAACTTGGGCTCCCTCTTTTCCATTACTGGAAATCTGGGCATTATTTGTGTGGTAGCATCTCAATACCAGAAAAAATCATCTTACTGTACAAACTGGACAACAGAGTTTTGAATAGTTACATGACTTCATTCCTCTGTTGTTTTTACTAGCCATAGATGCTAATTTAATCCTTCTTTAAACAATTTGTTTCTCATTTGTTTTTTTTTTCTAATCCTTTCTTTATCTGAATATGAAGTTCCTTGAGATCTGAACCGAGAATTTTTACTGTAAAGGTGAACTAGATTGATCTAATTACAAAACTGCACAAAAAATTCATATTTGAATTTTGCAGGTGCTAAGAACTTAAAACCAGACAATGTGAGACTGAGAGGACCACGTGGTCAAGAAGGAATTGGTATAGTGGAAGTGAAAAACACCGATGGCGAATGGGGAACTATGTGTGATGATTTATTAAATGTGAAAACCGCCCAAGTCATCTGTCGTATGTTGTGCTTTAAGTGAGTAGATAAAATATTGACCTTTCAACTATTATTTAACTGGTTAAGTGCCAAAAGCACAAACATGGACTTTACTCTGAAGTGTGGGTAATGCATCTTAACACTTTACCCAATGTAACTGCCAAAAATCGTCAATTAATTTTCATTATTTTTTCATTTTTTGTCTTAAAAACATAGGTTATGACCCTTTGTTGGAACGAGCTCATTGAGCTCGTTCCAATGAGGGGTCATAACCTATGTTTTTGTGACAAAAAATGAAAAAAATTAGTTATTCAAGAATTTTTTTGGCAAGTGTCATCTGCTTTTCAGCTTAGGTAAAGGGTAAATCATCATTCTAACTCCCTTATTTTTTCACTGAGATCTTGTGTAATGAATCTTTATTGAGGTCCAGTGAGAGATCATCAGCTATAGATTGCAAGAAAAGAATGATTTTGTATTTAAGGAAAAGATTTTTAACCCTTGAGGGTTTGGAATTTTTTATACATTTTTGTTACAATTTGACAGTCCAAATCCCATGGCTTTGCAGTTGTTTCAAGGCAAGTCTTGACTGCCTATATAGGCAGACAAGACTTGCCTAGAAATCACTGCTACAGTACTGAGAATGGAAGCTGCAAGTTTTTCTAAAGACTGCATGTTGGGGCACCTGTTCTGTTGCAGTAAAAAGTAAACAAAGTCAGAGTTATGCCTTCAAGGGTTAAATAGTGGAATCCACTTAATTAAATACTTAATTTAATAAATATAGTTGGCTTGCCCTTGCAAGGATGAAAAGTAGCCCATTGCAAATCAAGGGAGATAATCAAAGCTGGAAGTTCTAGCTGAATGGACTTCTCATTTTTATAACAGATCATGTAATACTCTGTTGGTTGAATTTATTTATTTATTTGGGTTTAACGAGACTTTCGACAGGGTCACCTCGTGTCAGACAGTTTTATGGGTGGAGAAAGACAGAATACCCAGAGAGAACCACTGAGCAATGGCAAGCAACTGCCAGACTCCCCAACGTACTAACTCAACACAAGTAGGGTTAGCATTGGTTGAAGACAGGTGTACTACCAACGTGCAGTATGCCTTAGTACACAGTTCCACTGTGCCCCCACGTGGGTAATCAGGATTAAGTGCCTTGCCCAAGGGCACAATGCAGTTGCCACAGTTGGTATTCGAACCTATTGAGCCACCATGCTCCTTGTTGATTGAATAAACTATACATGCAGTCCAACTGTTTGAATACTAATAATGAGAAACACTGTTCATATTGTAGGTCTGATTAACTCTAAGCACACTGATGTCAAAATACCAAAATTTCAAACAGCAATTTTTTTTTTCAATACTGCACTTGAGAATTAAACCATATTCAAACTTGTTTGACAATCTCAATGGGGTCTGTCAAATAAGACTGTTTTGGTTTAATTCCTAGCCTAGTTGCATTATGAGAAAAAAATTCTACTTGAAATTCTGGTATTTTGACATCAGTGTGCAGAGAGTTCAATGCTCTAAATAATCATAAACACCACTAAATGAATAAATGTAAACTCTAAGTTATCCAACACAGTTCAAAATAAGAGGACCCAGGGTGCCTTAGGCACAGATTTTAACTCTTAACCAGTTGAGTATTTTTAAGATATTTTCCATCAAATCTAGTCATGGCTGCTATAAAGCAGCCATGACTTGAGGTGATGAAAAATTCATCTAAATTTAACTCAAGAAATCGTTGGTGAAAAAATTCATCAAGTTTACAGAGTGGAAATTGGTTTAAATAATCCCAAATTAACCATATTTCAGTGACAAGAGAAATCCTGATCAGACAAGAATATCCGTCAGCAGCATGCAATGAGTTAACTCTGTGAATAATGGAGAAAACAATTTTATATTTGAAACCTATCATTTTTGTATGAATCATTTTTCAAGTCCATTCAAATCAAGCCCATGGGGTCAGGGTCAAAGCTGGTGGGAATGCATGGGGTGGGCAGTTTGTCCTCCCCCATGACCATGTCTTGGAAAATTTTATTTTCTGTTGCAAAAAATTTCTGCTTGCTCAAATACCATTCTATTTATTCTATTCATTGGTTTTTAAGGTCACATATTTCTGCACAATGGCTAATTATGACCATGACAGTTTTATGGGCGGAGGAAGCCGGAGCACCTGGAGAGAACCTCCGAGCAATGGCGAGCATCTGTCAGCTCCCCAACATACTAACTCCACACAAGCACGGTTAGCATGGTTGAAACAAGTGCACCATCAACGTCATGTCTTAGTACACAGCGCCACCATGCCCCCATGTGGGCAATAGGGGTGAAGTGTCTTGCCCATGGTCACAACGCAGTTGCCGCAGGTGGGGTTCAAACCGAGGACCTCTCAGCTTGCAGCCTGCACCTCTACCTACTGAGCCACCATGCCCCCCTGCTCAAATACCAAGATTTCTCTGAAAGATGCTAAATTGAAATTTTTCTTTACTATTTTGACCCTTTTTTTCTGCTGCTTAGTATGTATTTATTTGTTGGTGTTTAAGGTCACTTTCAGCAGCTTTGTAGCTACATCATGATCACAATGGGCATAAAGTCAAGTCAGTCAATCATTGATACCTATGCTGCCCACTATAGAGGGCTTCCACCCCAGGCATTGATTCTTGGTCCTATATTACCAGTGAAGCAGAACTTGTTTACCATGTTTAATTTATAAATTATGCAGGAATTCGTTAGGTAAAGGGTTGAAGAAGTATATTTAGTTTCTTTCAAGTTTGTACGAATGATCAATGACCCGGGAACACTGTCAGAACATTGTAACTCTCACCATACCATGTCAGAACATTTAAAGATCCTGTTTTGGTGCCTGCTTGCAGTTATATCAGGGTCATTATGGTCCCCAAACTTTTTACTGACTGGCGGCACTGTGGTGCTGTGTACTAAGGCATACTGCACATTAGTGGTGCACTTGCCTTAAAATTCAATACCTGCTAACCCTGCTTGTGTAGAGTTAGTACATTGTGGAGTCTGACAGTAGCTCGCCACTGCTCATTGGTTCTGTCTGAGTACTCTGGCTTTCTCCATCTGTAAAACTATCCGACATGATGTGACTTTGGCTGTTAAACGTGTTGTTACACCCCAATGAAACAAAACAAATCAGTTGACTCCTCATTTCGATTATTATGATCCCCGATGAATCTGGAGGTGGGATGAGGAAATCTCACCCTCGGGGCAGGATATTTGAACCAGACCTGAGGCTTGCCGTGGGTCTGGTTCAATATCTTGCCCCGAGGGTGAGATTTCCCCATTCCCACCTTCAGACTCATCAAGGATGATTTTTCTCACCCCACACGACTGACACGAGGATTACGTCATTATAGATAATTGGCAGTCACATGCTGACATACCCAGTGTATCAAGTCGTAGTCCTTTCAAAAAACGAACAATTTCATCGGAAAAATCGTACAAAAGTTAGGTATATACCATAGGATATACTAAAACATTGATTTGTAACTGTCCGTTAAGGGGTTAATGAATTTGCGCGTGTCAAACTCTAATGTAAAGGGCATTGTGAGGGCACTGCAGAGAAACATGGGGTTGAAACAAATCAACATCGTTGATTTTGAATGGCACGTGGATTACATGCGGGAAATCGTGAAGCCATTTTGTTTATTTACAATTGTGCAGAAATGATGAAATAGTTCCGGCGACCTAATAAAATATGCAAATGAGTATGCCACGTGGCCCTGCTGTCTCACATGGGACACGCATATGTTTCACGTATAGTGGGGGGAGAGAAGATTGTTTAATTGAGGGTTCATAAGCTATGTTTTTTAGGTAAAAACTGAAATTATTTAGTTTTTAAAAAAATTATTTTGCTGGTGTTTCTTCCATTCATGCAATCCCAAAGCTAGGATTGATTCTGGGTCTTTTCTTATACTTTATTACTTAGGATTAAAGTTACGATTTATGTTTATCCATATCATACTCCTATGTTTTGAGGACGCACTTCAAGTTTTGTATTTTTTGTGTCTTAGATTGTTAAATTTCAAAGAATAAGAAACATGATGACAGGCAGAAACACTGCATCAAACATTATTAATCTCTAGCACTCTGGCAGTGCAACAGAATTTTCTCCAATCATTCTGTTTTTCTCTTGTTTAATTACAAAATTAACTAATTATATCTTGTTTGACAGAGCTCACTGAGCTCTGTCAAACAAGGTATATTATTTGGTTTAATATCAAAACTGCATTATGGGAAATATTTGCTGCTGAAAACTTTGCCACTTTGACATCAGAGTGCAGAGGGTTAATGTACCAGTACTCTATTAGAGCTACAGGGTTCCCTCTGATATCTTTGACTCGAATTCAAGCATTATTTAACCCTTTACCCAACATAACAGCCATATACGGCCAGCACTATTCACAAAAATCGTCATTCAAATTTTATCTTTTCATTTTCTGTCTTAAAAACATAGCTTATGAGTCCTTATATATAGACACCAGCTCAACTGAATGTTTAGTCATTCAAGAAATTGTTATGCTGTTCAGGTTGGAGAAAGGGTTAAGTGCTTTTGTGGACCTTTTGTCAGGATTTTCAAGGACATATATCAAGTTCATGCTATTGTGGCACCCTGACATATTCAGTAATTTTTTTAAATCATACTAAAAGATTATATAAATTTTCACAAATTTGTTTCACTGAATGTACAATTCTTTTCAAAAATATTTACATATTGAGCAGTTGAAAAAAAAAAACAACATTATATCATGTGACCCCTCATCAGAACGAGCTCACTGAGCTCATTCCAATGAAGGGTTCTATGATATGGTTTTGTTGAAAATTTATGGAAAATTTGAGAGAGAAAAATAATTAAAATAACAAATTTTTATATTGTGTGCACTGGATGAAGAGTTAATAAAACACTTCAGTCAAAGATTGAAAGAATTCTCTGAAAGAATGCTCTGTGTTATTCCCAGAGAGATTTGGAGGTTAATAATTGTCATCCGGTGTTTACCATTAACTGTTTAATTATGGGGTGCTGTGTATGCACATATACTTTTAAAAATTGGCTATAAGGCCAAACAAAATTAAATAATTGATTCTCAGGCAACTTTTTAAAAACAAATTAGGGAGGCTGGTTTTTATTTTTATTTTTTATTCCTAGTGGAATGGTCGCCAATGCCTAAAATCCAGTTGTGAGAACCTAAAAACAAATTAAATACTAGAGTTTCCACGTTGATTTCACTAATAGTTTTTATTGTAAAAGTAATCATAAAACAAAAAATGTAGAAAAACTTTTATGGAGATAAAGAATAATACTTTTATTATTTTTTTATCTCCATTTTATAGAGTGCTATCACAAAATCGATCCTAGATTGTTTTCAACCTCAGGGTCATGAATTTCAATTTACTTGGAATTTCTCAAAAAATAACTTGCATTTTTTCTGCATTTTCCATAAAATATGACACTAGTATCATTTATTAATAAACTAATTATTCTAATTTCCCAATAAATAAATTGTTTATAGGTGTAAACTTGATTCAAAACAGCTGATCTGGCATGGAAATCAACGTGAATTCTTGAGCGTCCTGGCAGAAATTCCTGTGATGTCTCACACGAGAGTAACATCCCATTTTTATGCCCCTGAGAGATTATCTCGGGAGCATTATGTTTTCACCATGTCTGTCTGTCATCCATCGTTCGGTGTCCCTCCATTTGTTAACTTTTGGTTTCGTCAAATAACTAAAGAACCGCTTATTTGATCAAATCATTATTTTAGGGGTTACTTGTGGATGACCAGACAATGCTTTCTTTCAATTTGGGTCCAGGCAGCCAATTCAATATGACCTCCATGGCTGCCATATTGAATTTGGTTTCTGTCCAATAACTAACGGTTGCTGACTTGAATCATTTTTGTTCCATGAAAAACATTTTTTCGGGGCTATTAAAATAGCTGGTGTCCATCTGTGCATGCGTCCATCCCAATTTGGTTTTCCAATGATAACTTTAGTTACCGTTGGCCAAATCAAAGGAAATTTGATATGTTGGTGTATCAACATAACATACAGGTCAGGTTCACATGGGGGTGTGGTCCGACAATTTTTACCAGAGTTATGCCCTTTTTTCGACTTCAGTTATAACTTCAGTTATAGTTGGCCAAATCAAATGAAAACTGGTATGTAGGTGTATCAACATAGAATACAGGTCAGGTTCGAATAAGGGTGTGGTCGCCTGTGTCTGTCCGTGCTTTCATCTGTGCATGCGTCTGCCCATCTCACTTTGGTTTCCCTATGGTAACTTTAGTTATAGTTGGCCAAATCAAATGAAATTTGATATGTAGGTGTATCAACATCAAATACAGGTCACGTTAGAATCGGGGTACAGTCCGACAATTTGACGATTTTTGGCAGTGTTATGCCCCTTCTTTGACTTAGAAAATTATTTTTTCTTGGTTTCTTGATGAGAACTTTAGTTGCTGTTGACCGATTAAAAAAAAAATTCCATTTTTTTCAAATCTCAAATTGAACACTTTTTTGGGGGAGTGGTGGGGAGGGGGAGGGGGAGGGGGGTAGGCGGGTAGAGGTAGACATGTGGCCAGGTTGCCTTTTCGATTTTGGACTATTCAGCTGAACCAAGATGGCCTCCAGTGGCCGATTCATTATAGTGGCCATCTTGAGTTTGGTTTCCGCCCAATAACTAATGAATACTGACTCAAATCAATTTCATTTTTAGCTCAACTTTGACGACAAATTTGAGCTATTGTCATGGCCCGTCGTCCGTCTGTCCGTACGTCAACAATTGGCTATGGCTCGGGCTAGAGGTCGTATTTATGAACCGATCTTTACGAAACTTCTTGTGTACCTTTGTTATGACCCTGGGACGGGAACGAGTGTTTTTAGGTGTGGTCTGAAATTCAAGATGGCTGCCAGTGGCCATTTTGTACCGATGATGCAAAAATCAGTTTTTTGTACAGAACTTCTGTATGAAAGTTCTGATTTGAATAAAGTTTTGTATAAATGTTTAGTACCATGAGATACATCACATATAATACAGGTTTTTTTCTCGTGCGTAAATTATGCAAATTAGACTGACTTTGATTTATTTAGTGTTACTTTCAGAGCTTTAAGTGCCAAGCTGCTATGGCTCGGGCTAGAGGCCGTATTTATGAACCGATCTTTACGAAACTTCTTGGGTACCTTTGTTATGACCGTGGGACGAGAACGAGTGTTTTTGGGTGCGGTCCGAAATTCAAGATGGCTGCCAGCTGCCATTTTGTACCGACGATGCAGAAATCTGTTTTTTGTACAGAACTTCCATATGAAAGCTCTGATTTGAATAATTTTTTGTATGAATGTTTAGTACCATGGGATACATCACATATAATACGGGTTTTTTTCTCGTACGTAAATTGTGCAAATTAGACTAATTTTGATGTTTTTTGGGGTTACTTTCAGCACTGCAAGTGCAAATGCCAATACGGCTCGGGCTAGAGGCCGTATTTATGAACCGATCTTTACGAAACTTCTTGGGTACCTTTGGTATCACCGTGGGACGAGAACGAGTGTTTTGGGGTCCGGTCCGAAATTCAAGATGGCCGATGGCAGCCATTTTGTACAAAATTAGGTGCAATCAGATTTTTGCACAGAACTTCCATATGAAAGCCCTGATTTGAATAATTTTTTGTGTGAATGTTTAGTACCATGGGATGCATCACATATAATACAGGTTTTTTTCTCGTGCCGAAATTATGCAAATTAGATGAACTTTGATTTTTTCAGTGCGACTTACACACAGTAAGTACACATGTCAATACGGCTCAGACTAGAGTCTGTATTTATGAACTGATCTTCACGAAATGTCTTGGGTACCTTTGTTATCACCTTGGGACGAGAACGAGTGTTTCTGGGTGTGGTCCAAAATTCAAGATGGCCACCATTTTGTACCAAAATTAGTGCAATCAGTCTTTTGTATAGAACTTCTGTATGAAAGTTCTGATTTTAATAAATTTTTGTATGAATGTTTAGTAACATGGAATACATCACATATTGTAAGGGTTTTTTTTTCGTGCAGAAATTATGCAAATTAGATGAACTTTGATTTATTCAGTGCAACTTACACAATGTAAGCACACATGTCAATACGGCTCAGGGTAGAGGCTGTATTTATGAACCGATCTTCACAACACTTCTTGGGTACCTTTGTTATCTCCTTGGGATGAGAATGAGTGTTTCTGGGTACGGTCCAAAATTCAAGATGGCTGCCAGTGGCCATTTTGTACCGAAATTAGGTCCAATCAGTTTTTTGTCACAAGTTCTATACAGCTCGTATTTATGAACTGATCTTCACAAAACTTCTTGAGTACTTTTGTTTTCACCTTGGGACAGGAACGAGTGTGTTTTGGGGTGCCTTTGTTATCACTGTGCTATGAGAACAAATATTTTGGGGTTCAGTCAGACCCACTCTGGGACTCAAAGATTTTTTCTAGTTCAGCATCTGACTGTCACCCACCTTTACAATACTTTACCTATACATTTGTTACAGGCAACGGTCAGTATTTATGTACAGACCGTTACAATACTTTATATGTACCTTTGTTATCAGGTCATTACCTAGATGTTTGTCATTGCTGTGTCACATACTATACATGTACATGTCTTTGTCTTGACAAGTTGAGCTACAGTGTCATTGACACTTTCATTCAGTTATGCATTATTGGTGTCTAGAGGAAGCTTCCTTTCCATTTTGGATCAGCTAGCCAAGCCCAGTATCTGTTGTCCAGCATCTGTTCATTAACTTTTGGTTTCTTTCAAATAACTAAAGAACAGCTTATTTGATCAAATCATTATTTTAGGGGTTACTTGTGGATGATCAGACAATGCCTCCTTTCGATTTTGGTCCAGCTAGTCAATTTAATGTGACTGCCATGGCAGCCATATTGAATTTGGTATCCGTCCAATAACTAATGAATGCTGACTCGAATCAATTTTAATTTTTAATTATGCATTGTTGTTGTCTAGAGGAAGCTTCCTTTCGATTTTGAACCAGTCAGCTGAACCAAGATGGCCACAAATGGCCAATTCATTATGGCAGCCATATTGAATTTGGTTTCTGCCCAATAACTAATGAATACTGACTCGAATTAATTTCATTTTTAGCTCAACTCTGACGAAGTCAAATTTGAGCTATTGTCATGGCCCGTCGTCTGTCTGTCTGTCTGTCTGTCTGTCTGTCTGTCTGTCTGTCTGTCTGTCTGTCTGTCTGTCTGTCTGTCTGTCTGTCCGTCCGTCCATCCGTCTGTCCATACGTCAACAATTGGCTATGGCTTGGCCTAGAGGTCGTATTTATGAACCGATCTTTACGAAACTTCTTGGGTACCTTTGTTATGACCGTGGGACGAGAACGAATGTTTTTGAGTGCGGTCCGAAATTCAAGATGGCTGCCAGCCGCCATTTTGTACCGATGATGCAGAAATCTGTTTTTTGTACAGAACTTCCATATGAAAGCTCTGATTTGAATAATGTTTTGTATGAATGTTTAGTACCATGGGGTACATCACATATAATACTGTTTTTTTTCTCGTGCGTAAATTGTGCAAATTAGACTAATTTTGATGTTTTTTGGTGTTAATTTCAGCACTGTAAGTGCAAATGCCAATACGGCTCGGGCTAGAGGCCGTATTTATGAACCGATCTTTACAAAACTTCTTGGGTACCTTTGGTATCACCGTGGGATGAGAACGAGTGTTTTTGGGTCCGGTCCGAAATTCAAGATGGCCGATGGCAGCCATTTTGTACAAAATTAGGTGCAATCAGATTTTTGCACAGAACTTCCATATGAAAGCGCTGATTTGAATAATTTTTTGTGTGAATGTTTAGTACCATGGGATACATCACATATAATACAGGTTTTTTTCTCGTGCAGAAATTATGCAAATTAGATGAACTTTGATATTTCAGTGCGACTTACACACATTAAGTACACATGTCAATACGGCTCAGACTTGAGTCTGTATTTATGAACTGATCTTCACGAAATGTCTTGGGTACCTTTGTTATCACCTTGGGACGAGAACGAGTGTTTCTGGGTGCGGTCTAAAATTCAAGATGGCTGCCAATGGCCATTTTGTACCGAAATTAGGTCTAATCAGTTTTTTGTACACAACTTCTATACAGCTCAGACTAGAGGCCATATTTATGAACCAATCTTTACGAACCTTGTTGGGTACCTTTGTTATCACCGTGGGATGAGAGCGAGTGTTTTTAGGTGTGGTCCGAAATTCAAGATGGCCACTAGCAGCCATTTTGTACCAAAATTAGTGCAATCAGTCTTTTGTACAGAACTTCTGTATGAAAGTTCTGATTTGAATAAATTTTTGTATGAATGGTTTTAACATAGAATACATCACATATTCTAAGGGTTTTTTTTTCGTGCAGAAATTATGCAAATTAGATGAACTTTGACTTATTCTGTGCTACTTGCACAATGTGAGCACATATGTCAATACGGCTCAGGGTAGAGGCTGTATTTATGAACCGATCTTCACAAAACTTCTTGGGTACCTTTGTTATCACCTTGGGACGAGAATGAGTGTTTCTGGGTACGGTCCAAAATTCAAGATAGCTGCCAGTGGCCAATTTGTACCAAAATTAGGTCCAATCAGTTTTTTGTCACAAGTTCTATACAGCTCGTATTTATGAATTGATCTTCACAAAACTTCTTGGGTACCTTTGTTTTCACCTTGGGACAGGAACGAGTGTGTTTTGGGGTGTCTTTGTTATCACTGTGCTATGAGAACAAATATTTTGGGGTTCAGTCAGACCCACTTTGGGACTCAAAGTTTTCTTTTCTAGTTTAGCATCTGACTGTCACCCACCTTTACAATACTTTACCTATACATTTGTTACAGGCAACGGTCAGTATTTATGTACAGACCATTACAATACTTTATATGTACCTTTGTTATCAGGTCATTACCTAGATGTTTGTCATTGCTGTGTCACATACTATACATGTGCATGTCTTTGTCTTGACAAGTTGAGCTACAGTGTCATTGACACTTTCATTGAGTTATGCATTATTGGTGTCTAGAGGAAACTTCCTTCTGGACAAATGGTGCCCGGCAGTGTCATACCACAAAGAAATATTGTGAAATGACTAGTAGCAGCTTATCGAAAAATACCATTGGGTTTTATCATTGGTTTAACTCTTAACTTCCTGAGTATTTTCTAAATATTTTTCATCAAATCTAGTGATGACTGCAAAACAGCAGCATGACTAGATTTAATGAAAAATTAATCAAAATGTAACTCAAGAAGCCTTTGCTGAAAAAATCCATTCAATTTACAAGAGGAAAACTGGATATTTATTTATTTATTGATGTTTAAGGTTACATACTTATGCACAATGGCTAATCGTGACCGTGACAGTTTTACAGATGGAGGAAGCCGGAGTACCCGGAGAGAATCACCGAGCATCAATGAGCAACTGTCAGCGCCTCAACATTCTAACTCTGTTCAAGCTCTGCTCAAGCAGGATTACAGCAGTTGAAGACATGTGCACCATCGACATGCAGTATGCCTTAGTACACAGCGTCATCGTGCCCCCATGTAGGCAACCAGGATAAAGTGCCTTGCCGAAGGACACAACGCGGGCCGTCCCGGACGGGGATCAAGCTTGGGAACCTCTAGCATAGAAGTACAACACTCTACTACTGAGCCACCATGCTCCATGGAAAACTGGATTAAATATGCCCAAATAATACTTATTTACATGACAAGAGAACACCTGTCCTGGGTCAGAATATGTTCCAGCAGCATAAGGAGTTAATAAATTGAAATATTTACTCTGAGCCAGTAAAAACTCAGACTGTGTACAAATAGTGAATGATGATGGACTTTCCACACCATTATTTAAGGTGTTATATATGTAATGAAAAGTTGGAGTGAAATTAGCTGATAGGTTTCCCTGTTGCAACCCCTAGGAAGTGAGACAGTCCTTGTTTACTGTGGTAAACAAGCCCTATTTTACTGGTAAAATTGGACCCGGTGTAGCAGGATATCTTCCCCCCCCCCTGGATATCTTCCCCCCCCCAGGGGGGAAGATAACCTAGGTTATCTTCCCCCCACCCTGGATATCTTCCCCCCCCCCCCCCCCCCCTCCCCCCACCCATGACAAAAAAAATTTTTGAGTGATATGACATTATTTGATGATGAAATGTTGAGAAAAACATTTTGGGGCAAATTTTTTTTTTAATGCCTGTGGTGGAAGTCCACTAAAATGTGCAACTTAGGTATATAAATATAATCAATTGGCTGGACTTAACTTTATACCATGTTGTGGTCATGTCCATGTTGCGGTCACAATTAGCATTAATCACCAGTAAATAAATAGGTGATAGGTTGTTTTTGATGTCGTCCAAATCAAAACAAAGTAATAATTCGTACATAATAATTTTTTTATGAATAATTCTGAACACAAAAAAAATGAAAAATGATAACATTTTTTAGTTTTTTGACAGCATCAAAAATAAAATGTCTGACACCTATTTTCAAACTAAATTTCCCATTACTTATATAGCACCTTAAAGCTATGGACTGCTGAGACCAAGCTATCTTATTTTACATATGTGAAGATATATGTGTCATCTTTCTTAATTTCAGTCCAGCATTAGCACTGCCTGGAGCACCTGCCAGTGGTATTACAGGCAATGACCTTCAGGTACCAATAAGATTGGACAATGTTCAGTGTGTTGGTACTGAGACATCTATATTCAACTGCGACCACAGTTCATGGGGTAATCACAACTGTGAAAACACAGAATACGCTATGGTTACTTGCAAACCATATCCTTCAGAAAATCGAAAAGGTAAGTTCAAATAAATTTTATTACATGTGATATTACACAATTACTGACTTTCCTTGAGAATGATACAAGGAATTATCAACCCAAGAAAAAAAATATCCGCCAAGGCCATAGACTGTGTTGAATATAGCATTTCAAAGGATGATAATTCCTTTTCTTATATCACTATGTAATTTAACCTCTAAATATCACTACTGTTTGATGATCTTTTCCTGGTCCCTGCAAAATCCAGTGTGGAATCTGATTCCGTATCACTATAGTATGACAGACTATTTACAGGTGCTTTCGAATTTGCATAATTAGCTGTTCCAATTGGAGAGAGTAGTTTACTCTGAGCTGGAATGGGTGTGCTTGAATGGCGGTCCGATTTTTTTAATCGTATTTATGATATTTTTTTATCACATTCATTCCCAAAAGTGTGCACCTGTTACAAAAATGAATGTAAACAAAAATAGTTCTTTTTATGCGTACCCGTACTATGTATGGTACACATAATGCCGGCATCTGGGGTGGCCATCCGTTGTTCGTCCATCCTTTGTCTGTCCGTCTGTCTGACCATCCGTCTGTCCATCCATCTGTCCGTCCGTCTGTCTGGCATCTGTATCCATTTCTTTGGCATTCGATAACTTGAAAATTATTGCTTGGATTGTCAAGTTACTTTATATTTGTGTTCAGGTTACTGATGTGCCAAGCTGAGTAGTTTTTTTGGTGTAAATCTGACAATTTGATCCTGAGATATTAACTCTTTATTCTTCAAATTGAAAATTCTTCCAATCCCTTTGGCATGAGATAACTCAAAAAATATCAATCCAATTGTCATGTTACTTTATATATATTTTCAGGTTACGGATGTTCCAAGCTGTATAGTTTTTGCTGTAAATCTGTTATTTTGATCCTGAGATATTAACCCTTTATCCTTCAAATTGAAAATTCCCCCAATCCCTTTGGCATTCGATAACTTGAAAAATATTGCTTGGATTGTCAAGTTACTTTATATTGGTGTTCAGGTTACTGATGTGCCGAGCTGTATAGTTTTTGGTGTAGATCTGATAATTTGATCCTGAGATATTAACCCTTTATCCTTCAAATTGAAAATTTCTCCAATCCCTTTGGCATTCGATAACTTGAAAAATATTGCTTGAATTGTCAAGTTACTTTATATTTGTGTTCAGGTTACTGATGTGCCAAACTGTATAGTTTTTGGTGTAAATCTGATAATTTGATCCTGAATATTAGACAGGGGATAAAGCCAATAGCCAGTGGTTTTAGTCCCTTGTATGCAGCTAGCTCGACCAGTGAAGCGGTTACTCCGTCCGTGGGTACCGTGATGCTGGGTGGGTCCTTTGCGGTCAAAAGAAGTGGATTCGGTAGAGCAAGCACCTTAAAACATAAACATGCACACCCAGTGACGACGGAACAGAGGAAGAAGCCAGCAAGTATCGTGGAAAGCTTGGCGAGGTCTGAAAGGACCGTGAGTGAGAGAGGTCCCACTCAATCCTAGCAACATCTGGGACCAGATGTTGTGATAAAAAACTTGCGTGAGTCGGAGCATACGTCCACACCTTCTGTCCGGGACGCTCAATATAGATCGCAGCTGGCCTCGACTACAGTTACGGCTTCTTCCACGTCATCTACAAAGGACACACGACCACACCCTAGCTACCCAACTTTTTATATCCAGCCTGCATCACCATGAAGGGACTACTCATCATCTGCGAAGTCAGACCATCCGGTAGCTAGGAAGACGAGGCCTTGTTCATTGGAGCATTTGGAGAAAAGAACCATCTCCGATACATCGTCCCAGGACCAGCAAGCAGCAAAGAAACAAAAGACCACTTCTCCTCAGGCCTCCGTAACAGACTTGCTGTCGCAGATTGCACAGCTGATCGCAGCATCCCAGCAAGTGCAAGAGCAGCCTCCTGCAGTCTCAGAACCTGAGCTGTTGGACGGTGCTGGGTCGGTTTAGTCTTCTGTTCATTCAGATACAAGGGACCGAGATTCACAACTGATTTTCTCGGATGGTGAAAAGGATTTGGAAGAAGCTTACCCTTTCAGAACAATACATGGTTGCAATGTATTTCATCCATCAATACTACCCTGATTTTGTTCCAGTGAATCAGAATGCTGTGATGACTAGAAAGAAACCGCTGGCGTCGTTGGACACAGACTGTATCCGGACAAAGGAGGAGGTCCTTTCTTTTCCAGTTCAGTCTAGGCTGGTGTCCGCAGGCCTTCGACCATTTAGACGACGCCATATTTAATCTCTCCAGTGGGAAGAAGAAAGGTGGTTTCTTAACATCATCTTCCATAAATTTACCGTTTCTTCGGGGAAGATGTTCAGAGAGTTCCTCTGCGTTTGGATGAGCAGGCCGAGGATCTAGAGGTATCCTTGCCTGGTTCATTCACAATTTGCTTAGACGCAAGTGAGACGGCAATTTCTTCTCACAGAGTGAATTTCGATGCTATGTCTTGTGCAGATCACCTTACAAGAGCTATGGTGCAACGTCTCAATGCAAAGGAATTTGATGACGTTCGTACCTCTCTTAGAGTTCTTTCCAGGGCAATTATGTGTACCACGTATAACTCCGCCTTAACTGTGGCTAATTTGGAGTTAATCAGACGTGATGTTGCCCTTGCATCATCATCACTTATAGATTACCATTCTGTCGGTAAGGGCAAGCATTTGAGTGAACGACTATGCGGCAAGCTTAGATCTAAAGGATGCGTACTTTCATGTCCTGGTACATCCGGCATTCAGAAAGTACCTGCGGTTCACCATATACAAGGGAAAGTGTATCAGTTCCAAGAGATGTGCTTTGGTCTGAACCTCGCTCCCTGGGCATTCACCTGAATAATGAACTTGGTAATGTCTCACTTCCAAGCTCATTCGTCTGCGGTAACGTCGGCTTACTTGGACGACATTCTTCAGAGATATGGCAACAAAATTATTCTTCAGAATGATGTTCTGAGTCTGCTTCTATTATTACTCCGAAGTCTCAGTTTCATCGTAAACGAGAAAAAGTCGGATCTAGCTCCGTCCAAGTCATTCATTCACTTGGGAATGAGCTTAGAGACTCACATCAATCTGGTTTGTCTCCCGTTACCCAGAGCAAAATTAGTCAGTTGTTATGCTTGCTTTTGTCTACATTCAGACGCATTAACAGCAAGGGAATTCATGTGACTGTTGGGTCTGTGCGGAGCGGCTGCGGATCTTATTCCGATGGGTCGCCGCACATGCATCCCCTCCCAATATTCTTTACTCAGGACCGGAGTGTGAAGACAGATTCGCTCGAGACCAGTATTGTTTTAACGAACCTAGTAAAACGAAAGGTCCAGATTTGGGCTGATATTCTTTGGTTAACTCAGGGAGCTCCGTTGCAACTGCTGGATCCGGCTTTCACGATTATGATGGATGTGAGTCAAATGGGTTGGGGCACGACCCTGAGCTCCACAGACTTGAAGTGTCAGGGGCTTTGGGACCCTTGGTTCCTAGAGAAGCTCATAAACATCAAGGAGATGATGTCAGTATGGTTAGCGCTACAACATTGGATTCACATTCTAGCGTATGCTCATGTTCAGATATTGTCGGATAACTCGACAGTCATAGCGTATATCAGGAACCAGGGTGGCACTCATTCGGTTCTGTTATGTGATTTAACGGAGAAGATTCTTCTATATGTCGTGAATCATCATGTTCAGCTTTCTGTCCGTCATATACCGGGTCGTCTGAATGTAATAACTGACTCACTATCTCGGAAAGGTAGCCTGTTGCCATTGGAGTGGGAGCTCAACAAGTGAGTATTCAGACTCATGAATATATTGCAAAATTCTACTAGTAGCACCTCTGTCATCACAAAAACCATGGATCGATCTTTTCAGGTGTCTGTTATTGGACGTTCCCCGGAAGCTTCCTCTGCGAGAGGACCTTCTTTATCAGGGGAAGTCAAGCACACTGCATCACAACCCAGAAGATCTCAACCTTCACGTATTTCCGTTGTGCGGTCTTTCTTGCACGGCAAGCAGTTTACAGGACGAGCAGTGGATGCAATTTCAAACTGCAGGAGGTCCTCCTCTTCGTTGGACTACGTAGTGAAGTGGAAGGTTTTCTTCTGTTGGTGTAAGGATCAGTCGATAGATGTCTATGATCCATCCATACCGGATATTGCCAACTTTCTGGTCTACTTGTTTGACGATCTCAAACTGCAGTCCGTCACTATTAAGGGCTATAGGTCTATGTTATCAGCCACTTACGCTCATCATGATAACTTAGCAATTGGATCTAATGCTTCATTATCCAAACTGGTTAGAAATTTCTCTATTAATAGACCTAGAACCCTCAGATTAATTCCTAAGTGGAATTTGGCTTGGGTTCTGTTGCATCTTAAGGAAGCTCTGTTTGAGCCGTTGGACGTAGTGGAGTTCAAATTCTTGACCTATAAAACAGCATTTCTCTTAGCCTTTACATCTGCTAGAAGAGTTAGTGAACTTCATACTTTATCTGTTGACGAATCTCACTACCGTAGTGTGGGTAATACCATTACTCTAACTACAGAATTGGGATTTTTGACTAAGAATCAGGCTCCAGATAAACGGCCTGAGCCTATTACCATAAAGGCTCTGCCATCTTCGGACAACCTTGGATATCTGCTGTGTCCAGTCAGGGCTCTGCGCATATATAAATATCGATCAGATTTTATGAGACAAAGAAGGAAACGTTTCTTTCTTTCATTAATTCCTAACAGAAAAGATATTTCTGTTCATTCAATTGCTAGATAGATTCAGTTGGCAATACGCATCGCCTAGGAAAATCTTTGTAAATAAGATATCAGCGCATGAAGTTAGAGCACTGTCCAATTCCTGCGCTTATTCTAACAGTATAGCCATTACTGATCTCATGGAGGCTGCATACTGGACACAGCCCTCTACATTTACTAAGTTTTACCTGAGAAATTTAGAGTCCATCTCTGGTGACCTTAGATGTTTAGGTCCTCTTTCTGTTGCTTAGAATTTCGTCCATTAAAGGTTACATCTATAGTTATTTAGGCAACCTGTCCAGCTGTGATGCTGTTCTGCTGCTCTGCTGCCCTCTTTATTCTGCGGTCTCATACCTTAGAACAAGGGGAAGGGGGGGGGGGGGGTTCCCTTATCCTTATGATCATCTGGCTTTATAGTGAAAAGCAAGGGAAGACCTCCTCTGGTGTCAGTAGTCATGAGTCAGTGCTGGGATGGTTTTAATGTGTAGCTCGGTGTGAAGCAATAACTATGTTTCATTTATGAACTGTTTTTAAAGTGTAGCTCACTGTGAAGTATTTGTATATGTCACATGTCAAACGGGCGTTAATATACAATCCTCGGACACTTTTAAATGAGTATAAAGAGTCTCATTCTCTGGACTATCTTTAAATTTTGGCTTCCCTTCATCAAATTAGCATATTGGGTTATGCTGGCATTAAATGGAGAATTATATATTATGTAATACTCAGTTACATTGCTGGTGTTCAATATATATTATTCCTTTCTCTCCTATTCTCCTGTAGGAGATATCCTTTATGAAGTGAATGAGTAATTGGATTTTCCTTTATGTCCTAGGCCCTCCAGCCTTTTTACCATTTAGCTACATTAGTCTGGGCCATTGGTTGTTGTATAAAAATATTATAAGTTCAAAGTAATTTGTATATTTTTTATACTTACCAATGGCCCAGATGTGTATGGTCCTCCCATGAGTGGGCACTCATACCTCCTCGCTGTTTACAGTATTTAGCAGGCAATTATAGAAAGAATGATGGTTGGTGCCATTTTTGGTGTCTTCCTGGATACTGTGCATGCGCAGATCGCAAGCAAAAGTATGGAGAACCAGATAGGACATTCAATTTTCAATTTTGTATGCAAATTTTGGGGATTAAGGGGCAAAATTTGTGTTTGGCCCTGGATTAATTTTTGTGTTAGCACCAGTCTGGGACATTGGTAAGTATAAAAAATATACAAATTACTTTGAATTTATAATTTTCAGACAACAATGGCAGAGCGGTGAAATATCAACTCGATTATGATAAAAGTAGAATAGATCAGCAATACTGGAGTATATCAACACCTCTGACAAGTGTTTTAGCCAATTAAATTACCAGATTTTTTCTGTCATATAATACTATAGATTGATAGTTACAGCTATATTGAATTAATGACAAGCTTTGTAAATGTTGTTTCCAACTCAACTAAAGCATTGTACCTTTAACTTTTACTTAATTCAAAATGCATACGACACTTGCAAATGAAATTCTAGAATAACTAAATTTTAAAAAAAATTTGCTTCAAAAACATAGCTTATGAACCCTCATTGGAATGAGCTCAACAAGCTTGTTCCAACGAGGGGTTATAAGCTGTGTTTTGAAGCAAAAAATGAAAAAAATAATGAAAATGGAATGGTGATTTTTGTGAATAGCACTGGCTGTTTTCGTCGTTATGTTGGATGGAGGGTTAACCATTTTAGGACTTCATCTGACTTACTTTTCAGACCAGAACACCTTTTTCCCACAAATGAACAGTAGTGGCACCACACTTTATTGTGTATGTGGGCAAGAGAAGAAAAGGTTCTTCATTGGGGAGGGACATTAGACTACATATGTTCGTAACAGCCAGGTATAGAGAACCAGACTTTTTTTTATACGCCCGTTTGAAAAACGGGACGTATTATAGTATGGCGTTGTCCGTCCATCTGTCCGTCCGTCCGTCCATCCGTTTGGTTTCCGAACAATAACTTTAGTATTTGTTTTCTGATCGGCTCCAAATGTGGTATGTGGTTTAATCACAACAAAATACAGGTCAAGTTCGAATATGGGGTCGGTCCGAACATTTTTCGCCTGAATTATGGTCCCAGTTGGACTTAGAATTTGTCAAATATTTGGTTTCCGGATGATAACTTTAGTATTTGTTTTCCGATCGGCTCCAAATGTGGTATGTGGTTTAATCACAACAAAATACAGCTCAAGTTCGAATATGGGGGTCGGTCCGAACATTTTTTGCCTGAATTATGGCCCCAGTTGGACGTAGAATTCGTCAAATATTTGGTTTCCAGATGATAACTTTAGTATTTGTTTTCCGATCGGCTCCAAATTTGGTATGTGGTTTAATCACAACAAAATACAGGTCAAGTTCGAATATGGGGTCGGTCCGAACATTTTTCGCCTGAATTATGGCCCCTGTTGGACTTAGAATTCGTCAAATATTTGGTTTCCGGATGATAACTTTAGTATTTGTTTTCCGATTGGCTCCAGATTTGGTATGTGGTTTAATCACAACAAAATACAGGTCAAGTTCGAATATGGGGTCGGTCTGAACAATTTTTGCCTGAATTATGGCCCCTGTTGGACTTAGAATTCGTCAAATATTTGGTTTCCAGATGATAACTTTAGTATTTGTTTTCCGATCGGCTCCAAACTTGGTATGTGGTTTAATCACAACAAAATACAGGTCAAGTTCGAATATGGGGTCGGTCTGAACAATTTTTGCCTGAATTATGGCCCCTGTTGGACTTAGAATTCTTCATCAAATATTTGGTTTCCGGATGATAACTTTAGTATTTGTTTTTCGATTGGCTTCAAACTTGTTAGTCTTTTTCTCAAATGACTGAAAAATTTAGTCATTTCACAAAATCACTGATTTCAAAGTCTGACCGTAACATATATATATATGCCAGTATAAATTTCTCGCACTCTAAAAAAATTGCAAATGTGTTAAAATGGTACAATTTGAACAGTTCACGGGCGTATGATGCAATGCCCAGCGGTGCTCTTGTTCGTAGTTAGTAAAGAGAACAGGCTCTTTACCGGGGATAAGAGCTCTGTCAAACAAGATATAATAGATTAAAAACCTATATTGGATGTACTTAGATCAAATATGTTTGTAAAAATGGGGAATTCCGTGGTTGTCAGAGTAATTCTTTGATAGATTACAAAAAGTTAAGAAAAGCTATTACCACTTTCACATTTTCTTTAACACAGGCTACACTCTAATAGTTCTTGACCGATCATCACTAAATTTCACGTGCAGGTTCAAGGTTGTGTCTTGATAAAAATGTCCCATTTTGGTTAAGATCGGCCAACTGTGATGGCTGTGCAGGTTCAAAACTCTAAAACCTTTAGCATAGGGTACAGGTCGTATTTATGAAGGAATTTCATTGTAACTTGGTAGGATGACTCTGTCTAATGTCTAGATGAGGTCATATTTTGGTTATGATTGGTCAACCGCGATGATAGCATGGTTACGTGACCTAGATTTGTTTAGCACAGTCTGCAGTTCATATTTAAGAAGCAGTTTCATTGTAACTTCGTAAGATGACTCTGTATGACGTGTAGATGAGACTGTCGTATTTTTGTTACAATTGGTCAGCCATTACCATCGCTTGGGCATGTGACCTAGATTCCTTTAGCATTGTATACAGATAGAATTTATGAAAGGATTTCATTGTAACTTGGTAGGATGACTCAGTATGATATCTAGATGAGACTCTCCTATTTGGGTAATGATCGGTCAACTGTGACTGCAGGACATTCACTTGACCTAGATTTCTTTATCAAAGTATTCAAGTCATATTCAAGGAGGCATTTCATTGTAACTTGGTAGGATGACTCAGTATAATGTCTAGATGAGAACATCCTATTTCAGTCACGATTGGTCAGCTGTGATGGCTGCATAGGCACGTGACCTAGATTCCTTTGGTGCAGTTTAGAGGTCATATTTATTTTGGAATGTCCTTACTGTAATTTGGTAACTTTGGTTGATATAGTTAACTGTGAGGGCTGCATCAACCCAGGCCTCAGTTCTTTAATACAGTCTACACCTCAAATTATTCTTGTTGAAAACATAGCACGTGGGGTACAGAACTTAACGTATTCTCAATTATAACAATTTTTATACAGCTGCTCATATGAGCGGGCCGTATTATGGTATCGTAATGTCCATTTGTCCATCTGTCCATCTGTCTGTCTGTCCATCCATCCCTCCGTCCATCTGTTAGCTTTTGTTTGTCCACATGATAACTTGAAAACAATACATCCAGCAGATACTATTTTTTATGGTTAATTAGTCATGACTAGAGGATGGTTCCTTTTGATAACCAGCATTCTGGCATATCCAAGATGGCCACCATGGCAGCCATCTTGCATTTTCAGGGACTTTTGATTGTCCACATGATAACTTGAAAACTATAGATCCAACAGATGCTGCTTTTTTATGGTTTATTAATCATGACTAGAGGATGGTTCCTTTTGATAACCAGCATTCTGGCATATCCAAGATGGCCACCATGGCAGCCATCTTGAATTTTTAGGGACTTTTGATTGTCCATTTGGTAATCCAACAGATACTCTTTTTTTATGGTTGATTAGTCATGACTAGAGGGTGGTTCCTTTCGATAACCAGCATCACTGTCCGTCCATCCATCCATTTGTATGTCTGCCTGTCCATCCGTCCGTTAACTTTTGTTTGCCCATATGATAACTTGAAAACAATACATCCAACAGATACTGTTTTTTTATGGTTGATCAATCATGACTAGATGGTTCCTTTCAATAACCAGCAACAGTGTCCGTCCATCCATCTGTCTGTCCATCCATTAACTTTTATTTATTTATAACCTGAAAACAATACATCCAACGATACTGTTTTTTTTATGGTTGATTAGTCATGACTAGAGGATGGTTCCTTTCAATAACCAACATTCTGGCATGTCCAATATGGCCGCCATGGCAACTATCTGGGAGTTTTGGTGACTTTTGAATCTCCATGCAATAACTTGAAAACAATATATTCAACTTTAATGGGGCGTAAGCCAGGACTGAACAATTATTTTTGAAGGAATTATTGACCTTCTGTTCAACTAAAAATTTCTTCAGACAGCCGTATATATTGATCCACAGCCTGGAGGTGCACTTGTTGTCTTATTTCATAATCTGTTCATAAACATGAACATTATCCTTTTCATCAAACAGTACACACAGTCAAGGTAAGCTGCTGTGTCACTGACACGTTCATTTTATTCAGAAAACGCTTTACCTTACCCACAAGATATCAAAATTTATTATTTTAATTACTGATTTTCAAAGTTTTAGAAAAATTTCAACATTTCTTCCAATGAAGTATCACATAATATGGTTTTGTTGAAATTTTTTTTTTTAATTGCTTAATTTGTCAATTACATTGGCAGATACAATCAATTTGTTAGGATAAAGGGTTAACAGGATTCACTCTATAGCCTATATACATTAATTACCAGGTCAAATGCATACTAAAGGTATGGTAAATGTTTTGGTTTATGGATGGTATATGCGATTAACTGGATTATTTAATTAAGAGATATCCAGTTAACCCTTTGCCTAATGAATCATCCAAATCCTGCCTGGTAATTTACAAACTTTGTAGTTGGAAAAAAAAACTTTTTTTAAATAATTTCAACAAAACCACTTCATGTGATCCTTTAAGGATTTTTGATATGTTGTGTGTGTTCCCTTTACTATACAGTCAAGTGGGACTTGATTTTATGTTGTTTCAGCACCAGAACCCATTCTGAAGTGTAGCAGTAATATGATGACTGTAAGTTTCAGCAAAGCCAGAGATTCAAATTTAGATACTGGACAAATCAAAGTGTATGATAAAGGTGATCTCAGTACCGTTACCTGCAGTGCAGAAACAACCGAATCAACTGAATATGTGACGATCACTATCCCCTATGGTGAATGCAACACAAATCTTACAGTAAGTTTATATAAAATATTAAACAATCTATTTAACCCTTTGCCTAAACAATTTACTGCAGCCACCTGTGCTATTAACATTTATGCAGATGGAACAAAAATGGTTAGCAGTCCATTAAAACCATATCATGTGATCCCTCATTAATTTGAATAACAGATTTTGATATCATGTGCGTTAGTTAATGAGTTAATCTTTTACCTAACAAATTGGCAACATCCACCCAAGTAATATGCAATTCAGCGGTTGAAAAAAAAAAATTTCCAAAAATTTCAACAAAACCATATCCTGTGACCCCTTCATTGGAATGAGCTCAACGGAAAAGTTCTCTAGATGTACGAACACTTTATTGCAGCATCAGTTGTGGGATTGATGCTGTAACAGCATACTGTCTTATCTATTGGTGACATAAAATGGCTGTCATGTGTACAGAAAGAGACACACTCCTGGCAAGCTTGAGATCCTTTGTAATTTTCAAGAAGAGTGATGCCATGAAGTTGCTGCTTTGAAGGTCATCACACATACCCATGTCAATTGGCCAAGGAGAGGCATTTTTAAAAAATAAGCTTAAAACAGATTAAAAAAAAACCCATATATTTTCATATTTTATTAGTTTTAAAGTTTTTACCAATGAAACATAGCTTATGACCCAACCCCCACCCCACCCCCACCCCCACCCCCATGGAATGGACATGTGAGCTTGTAATTGTGAGGGGTCATACAGTATGTTTTTGAGGCCAAAAAATGAACTAAACTGAAGCATGCCTCCACAAAGCGCATGAACACAGGAGTTTGAAGAGCAAACTGCGATTTGTTACTCGTACATGAGCTGTGTCTGCAAAGTGTGAAATTCTACAAAAAATTGACCAAGTCCAGCAACCTGTAATTTTGTGAAGCAAATCAAAATCCAAGCAATATGCACACAAGCCTGAATATAAGCAACCTGTCATTTGTCAGAGGGTGAATTTGCTGAGCTAACCCATACAGTGGACCAATTTATCCTCTAGGTACATCTTTCTATTTTGGTTTGAGTCCTTGATTCAGACTGAGGTTTACAGAGGGTAAATTTTGTGATGCTACCCTGCTGTGCGGGGTAGCATCACCAAATTCACCCTCTGGGGACCTTATTTTGCAGATGACAGTCTGCTTATGTTCAGGCTTGTATGCACACCTCTGGTACATTTACAAACATCCTGTGAAATAAAAGAGTTCTACTTGAAAACTGTGAGAGGAGTTGGCCTGAAAAACAAGGTACCCTAGATGTGAATGGGCAGACAGATGGACGGGTAAAACAATATGCATAAAAATTTCTAATTATTCAAGATTTCTCTGGTAATAGGTAAAGCATTGCACCTAACCCTTTGCATGATGCTCGCGGATATTCCTGCCCAGGATGGGAAATCTCCTGCCAACAAAATAAGTAAAATTCAGGCACATTTAACTAAATTTTCCCTCTGTAAATTGAACTGACTTTTTGATCAACAATTTGGAGAGTTAAATTTCAATGAATTTTTCATCAAATCAAGTCATGGCTGCTTCTTTTAAACTATGACTAGATTTGATGAAAAATATTTTGAAAATACTCAGTGGGTTAAAAAGTGATTTATGATGCCTATTGTTTCATGAATACAAGATGACAAGATGCTTGTTCATGATGTTCATGTTCACTGGGGTTTAAGTTCACTTTCAGCATATGTGACACCACAACACAAATATAAAGTTTAGTTTAGGCTCCACAAAGTAGATCTTCTGGCCATGTTTTGTAAAATTGTATATGGAAGGGCAGTTTTTTATTTTATTTTTTATTTTTTAGCTCACCTGAGTGAAGCTAAAGGGGAGCTTTACTTATCACTTTCTGTCTGGCGTCCATCGTCCGGCGTCCGTCGTCGTCCGTCCGGCGTTAACTTTACATTATCGACTTCTCCTCCTAAACCACTAGCCCAATTTTATTCAAATGCTGGCTAAATGTTTATTACCTAATGCCAATTCAGATTTGTTCAAATGAAGTTGCCCCTCCTCCTGGGTGGTGCCACGCCCCCAAGGGGCACCAAAATCTTTGTAAATCTTCTTCTCATGAACCAGCAGTAGCAGAGACTTGATATATGGTGTGCAGCTTCCTTTTGAGGTGTAGACTCAGATTTGTTCAAGAGAAGTTTGTGGGGCTATACTTGGTGTCGTTATGGGAGGGGCAAAATTTTTTGCCCCGCCCAAAATTTATATTTTCCAAACCGAGAGGCAGATTTGAACCAAATTTTATGTGAGGGCTTATTGGGTCATGAGTACTTGATTTATGCAAAAAAAAAATTTCCCGCAGCCCCGTGGGAACCGCAGGAGCTAAAAATAGAAAAAATTTAAAACGCCCATATCTCCAAAACTGCATGGCATTGAGAATTTTTATTTGGTGTGCAGCTTCCTTAGGACCAACAGAAAGGATTGGTAAAAAAAAATTGCCATCGGTTTTATCATAGGGTACAGTTTCGGGACTTTGAAAAAGTGCTGAGTCAGCACTTTTTAACACTGTTGGCAATGGGAAAAACATTAAAAAATCTTCTTCTCCAGATCCAGCAGGCAGAATCTTTTGATATTTGGTATGCAACATTGTAGGGTGGATCTGATTCAAGTTTGTTCAAATCGGCCCCCTGGGTTCATATTTGGGCTCAGTATAGGAGCCCGATTTCGAACTTAGTGCATTTCAGGCAAATTTCTTAAAAAATCTTCTTCTCCAGATCCAGCAGGCAGAATCTTTTGATATTTGCTATGCAACATTGTGGGGTGGATCTGATTCAAGTTTGTTCAAATCGGCCCCCTGGGTTTATATTTGGGCTCAGTATAGGAGCCCAAATTTGAACTTACTGCATTTCAGGCAAATTTCTTTGAAAATCTTCTTCTCCAGATCCAGGAGGCAGAATCTTTTCATATTTGGTAAGCAACATTGTGGGGTGGATCTGATTCAAGTTTGTTAAAATCGGCTCCCTGGGTTAATATTTGGGCTCAGTATAGGAGCCCGATTTCGAACTTAGTGCATTTCAGGCAAATTTCTTAAAAAATCTTCTTCTCCAGATTCAGCAGGCAGAATCTTTTGATATTTGGAATGCAACATTGTAGGGTGGATCTGATTCAAGTTTGTTCAAATCGGCCCCCTGGGTTCATATTTGGGCTCAGTATAGGAGCCCGATTTCGAACTTAGTGCATTTAGGCAAATTTCTTAAAAAATCTTCTTCTCCAGATCCAGCAGGCAGAATCTTTTGATATTTGGTATGCAACATTGTGGGGTGGATCTGATTCAAGTTTGTTCAAATCGGCTTCCTAGATTCATATTTGGGCTCACTATAGAAGCTCGAATTCGAACTTAGTGCATTTCATGCAAATTTCTTAAAAAATCTTCTTCTCCAGATCCAGCAGGCAGAATCTTTTCATATTTGGTAAGCAACATTGTGGGGTGGATCTGATTCAAGTTTGTTCAAATTGGTCCCCTGGGTTTATATTTGGGCTCAGTATAGGAGCCCAAATTTGAACTTAGTGCATTTCAAGCAAATTTATTAAAAAATCTTCTTCTCCTAATCCAGCAGGCAGAATCTTTTGATATTTGGTATGCAACATTGTGGGATGGATCTGATTCAAGTTTGTTCAAATCGGCTTCCTAGATTCATATTTGGGCTCACTATAGAAGCTCGAATTCGAACTTAGTGCATTTCAGGCAAATTTCTTAAAAAATTTTCTTCTCCAGATCCAGCAGGCAGAATCTTTTGATATTTGGTATGCAACATTGTGGGATGGATCTGATGCAAATTTGTTCAAATCGGCTCCCTAGATTCATATTTGGGCTTACTATAGAAGCTCGAATTCGAACTTAGTGCATTTCAGGCAAATTTCTTAAAAAATCATCTTCTCCAGATCCAGCAGGCAGAATCTTTTGATATTTGGTATGCAACATTGCGGGGTGGATCTGATTCAAGTTTGTTCAAATTGGCCCCCTGGATTCATATGTGGGCTCACTATAGAAGCTCGAATTCAAACTTAGTGCATTTTGGGCAAATTTCTTCAAAAATCTTCTTCTCCAGATCCAGCAGGCAGAATCTTTTGATATTTGGTATGCAACATTGTGGGGTGGATCTGATTCAAGTTTGTTCAAATCGGCCCCCTGGATTCATATTTGGGCTTAATATAGAAGCCCGAATTCGCACTTAGTGCATTTCGGGCAAATTTATTAAAAAATCTTCTTCTCCAGATCCAGCAGGCAGAATCTTTTGATATTTGGTATGCAACATTGTGGGGTGGATCTGATTCAAGTTTGTTCAAATCGGCTTCCTAGTTTCATATTTGGGCTCACAATAGACGCTCGAATTCGAACTTAGTGCATTTCAGGCAAATTTCTTAAAAAATCTTCTTCTCCAGATCCAGCTTCAGAATCTTTTCATATTTGGTAAGCAACATTGTGAGGTGGATCTGATTCAAGTTTGTTCAAATCAGCCCCCTGGGTTTATATTTGGGCTCCGTATAGGAGCCCAAATTTTAACTTAGTGCATTTCAGGCATATTTCTTAAAAAATCTTCTTCTCCAGATCCAGCAGGCAGAATCTTTTGATATTTGGTATGCAACATTGTGGGGTGGATCTGATTCAAGTTTGTTCAAATTGGCCCCCTGGGTTTATATTTGGACTCAGTATAGGAGCCCAAATTTGAACTTAGTGCATTTCAGGCAAATTTCTTTGAAAATCTTCTTCTCAAGATCCAGCAGGCAGAATCTTCTGATATTGGGTATGCACCATGCTTAGGGGGGTGAGATTCAAGTTTGTTCAAGCCAAGTCCCTGGGTTCATATTTGGGCTCACTGTGGTAGCCCGAATTATAACTTAGTTCAAAATGAGGAATTTTCTTTAACAATCTTCTTCAGATCCAGCAGTCGGAATGTTTTGATATTTGGTATGCAGCATCCTTAGGGGGTGAGATTCAAGTTTGTTCAAGCCATGTCCCTAGGTCCATATTTGGACTCACTGTGGGAGCTCGAATTGTAACTTAGTTCAAAATGAGGACTTTTCTTTAAAAATCTTCTTCTTCAGCCATGTCCCTAGGTCCATATTAGGACTCACTGTGGGAGCTCGAATTGTAACATAGTTCAAAATGAGGACTTTTCTTTAAAAATCTTCTTCTTCAGATCCAGCAGTCGGAATGTTTTGATATTTGGTGTGCAGCATCCTTAGGGGGGGTGAGATTCAAGTTTGTTAAAGCCAAGTCCCTGGGTTCATATATGGGCTCCCTGTGGGAGCCTGAATTATAACTTAGTTCAATATGAGGAATATTCTTTAAAAATCTTTTTTTTTAGATCCACTGGTCAGAATCTTTGGATATTTGGTATAAGCTTTTCTTAGGAGGAGCAGATGCAACTTGTTGAAATCAATTCTCTGGGTTGATATAAATTTAGGCTACCATGTCAGGTGAGCGCCCTCAGGCCCCTTGGGGCCTCTTGTTTAATTATTTCTTTGCTGTCAAAAGTTCATGTACTTGGTTCATTTTATGTTTTAGGTCTCCTAATCTACAGAATATCATAGGGGGTGGTGTTTTCATCCCTTGAGTGCAAGAAGGCTTTACAATGCTGAAGCATTGAAAAGTCTTGTTGCACTCAAGGGACAAATTTATCAGTTTTATTAACTTGGGCAAAATATCATACATAAACCATTTAATTTAATTTTTATTTTTGAAGATTGCATTGGTTATAAAAAGAGAGCATGCAGCAACTAAAAGAACCCTGTGTGAGGGCCTGAGAAACAAATTTTTAATTTTTTTAGGCCTTAACAAATCATTTATAATTATGCAAGCCATTATGGAGTACTTTTACCTCTGGTGTTGGTTACCAGTCCTATTATTCTAGTAAAGCATAACTGGGTTTCTCCACATTTGTTCATGGGTAGCCAAAGAAGGACTGTGTGGTTTATATCTCAATTATATACCTATCATTGATGTGCACGTGGACACAATTACGGGCCATCATATCTTTCCAGCAGTAGCAGATGCATACAGTGTGCTATTTATTTATTGGTGTTCAACAACACTTTTCACAACCAGGGTCACCCAGTGTCTGACAGTTTTAAGGGTGGTGTAAGCCAGAGTACTCAGAGAAAACCATAGAGCAATGGCAAACAACTCTCAGATTCCCCAGCGAACTAACTCCATACAAGCAGGGTTAGCACTGGTTGAAGACAAGTGCACCATCGACATGCAGTACGCTTTAGTACATAGCACCAGAATGTCTCCATATGGAAAATTGGGATTTAGTGCCTTGCCCAAGTACACAACACAGTTACCCCTGGCAGGGATCAAACTGTGGACCTTTCAATTTGAAGTTCAATGCTGTAACCACTGAGCCACTGTGCTCCCACACAGTGTGATACTGTAGAATTGAAAACAAGACTGGGCTCGGCAAAAGAGAAAATACATAGACAAGTTTCATAAATATCGTGTGATCAAAACACTCATTTCATATTCTGTTATCATAAACACATCTTTTAGATAGAAATGAAGAGTTAAAGAATGCAATTTCACCTTGAACATCATGCATTTGCCTTGGATGCATCACAGTTTCATGCAGTCGTATGTCATAACTGCATTAATTTGACACAGATCTTTTCAGTGATAACCAATCAGAAAGCGTGCTTTTGAAATTGACCAATCAAATCAACTGAAGTTGTTATGAAGCACTAATTAATATTTATTAAAAAATGAAATCGTAATAAGCCGAGAAAATGGAGAAGTCATATGATAAATTTAATTATTTACTGACCGTCAGGTATTTCATAAAGATCAGCAGTACAGAGAAGTTTTCTGATGTGCTGTATCTCATTGAGTTGATAACATTCAACCAATATTGCACGAGTCTGCCTAGCTGATGAGTGCAAAGGGTTTGCACTGCCTTGAAAAGTCCTTGAAATTTAGCCAAACTCTGTGAATTTGGAATATTCAGAAAATGCCCTTGAACCAGTCAAGACTCCTTGAATGTCCTTGGATTGTTCCTGCTATCATTGCAGTTTGTTTATTTGAGTCCCAACTTTTTGCCAAACTGTCAATTTTATTTGGTTTTAATTTTTTAAAAAAAGTGAGGAAAGAAAACTTGCATATTGGAAATAACTGGTGGAGTGCTGAAAGTCACCATTAATTGAACTGAAAAGTGAGAGTACTTTAAACAAGTCCTTGTATTCTTTGTGCAGACTCAATGCGCAGTCAGTGGCATGTGACACTTTCTTCACATCAATTTACTTTATTATAAATCATTGGAGAGTGCTTGCAGGCACTCTCCAATGATTTATAATAAAATAAATATTGAATAAATTGTAACCACCAAACAGAATCTATCACCCAGCTAATTGTGCAAGAAATAGATTTTAGACGCAGGTGATATTTCTTATCAGCCTTTTCAATTGTTTACTACAGGCTTGCACTACAGTGGAAGAACCTAACTCGGATAAAATACTCTCTATTTTAATCTTTACCAAGAGATTTGGGAAAGAAAAGTGGTGTAAAAACACCACGAAAAAATAAGCCCAAACTTGGTCGAGCGCCATCGGCACACACCCAGTATGGGACGCTCTTCCATAATACAAATCCATGACTGCCGTAAAACAGTGCGCAGTGTGTCAATTCGTCATTCTTTTGATTATCCGCACACGTGGTGGATGTGTGCCATTTTTGCTCCGTAACAGTGATATTTTAACTCGTCGATAATGGTTTTCCTGTGACTGGAATTATGGATCTGAAAATCGTATAATAACAGGACTGTGTTTTATATATTCTCGTTTATATTTTCAACCACATTCTCATTGTATATTATTTACTATTCCGTTTTCGCAAATGTTTTGTTTTCGACATCGTGTCTACGTGATTTGACAATGAATTTTTCGGTTGATGAATTTAATTGTTATTGGAGTTAGGTGTCAATCAGGGACTGTCTGGACAGGCTTTCTTCACTATGTTGCGGGCTGAATTTCTGTTTTTTCAGTCCCTGTCGACCGTCTGGGTTCTGTTGTGTACCCACCGTTTTTTTTTCTGCCACGTTCTCTCATAGTTGAGGGTGTTCTTCTACTTTCTGTTCACCTTTTTCTTTTACTGCTCTCACCTCTGTTATTTCCAGTTCGGTTCCTTTAGGGCAATTCCTTTTGTCCTCGCCTTGGTGCGTTCTCGTGGCCGTTTCTTCTGCACCCGCGGGTGGTGTGGAACGCTGTCGTTTCGGGAGCCTCCCGACTCGACCACGTCTGGTGTAAGTTTACCCCCTCCATGGGGGATGTGCAGCTCCTCCCACCCCCACAAGGGGGGGGGGGGGCACTGTCGTTTCGGGGACCCCCGACTTCAATTCGGCGACGTCGGAAGTGGCTGCCGACTGAACCCCCTACTGTGTCCTCTCAGCCGTTGAGCCCAGTAGTTTTATACCTGCAGTGATCTGCTGTGGTGTCTGGGAGTGTAGATGTGGGGGTATCGGCCTCAGCCTTCCCTGACTTCAACTCGACCCTCTACTGTGGTCTCTGCACCATCGAGCACCACAGTTGTGTTATTGGTTTCAGATGTTCTTAGTGGGGACACTATGAACTTCGTGGCATTTCCGTCCACTCATTCTGGCCACACGACCAGTTTTGTGGGACCAACGTCTTTTGTGCAGCCTGGGCCTTCTGCCCCGCAGAGGTCCGTGGTGACTCTCATGAGTTCCCGCTATGTTGATCCTCGGGGTGTGTCGTACCCCTATACACGTCTGCCTTCAGATGTTTCGGCTGCCGCCCATCGTCCCGCGTCGGGTGTTTTGGAGGATCGTGACTCTTCGCTGGTTAAGAGGGTCAGAAGTGAAGCCACTTTGCCAGTTCGTTCCCCTGTCGCACCGGCCAGTACGGGCAGTGAGCTTAGGGAGGCCCTCTCCTTACTCACTCAGGTTCTGTCAAAGAGCCTTCCCGTTGCTTCCAGCGAGGCAGCGAGTGGTTTCCAGGTGTCCCCTATGGCGCCGCTTCCCGGGATTGGAAACAGGCCGCTTTCTGATCCCCCTGGTGTTCCGACACCATGGGAGGCGTCGGCTGGTTTGCCCACGATGGGCTATGTGTCTTCCGACTCAGGGGAAGAGTCAGACATGCTTGATGTCGAGAGTCAGCAGTCTTCGGACTTGGGGGCAGCTCTTGATTTTGCCTATGGAGCAACCTGCTTCTGGGCGTCTCCGACTGTGCCAGTCGGTACAGTTGGTTGAAGCATTTTCAGCCTTGGGCTCTAAGCTGAGTTCCAAGGCTATGAAGGCTCCATTCTTCACCAGGGTTGACACCTTTTTGCCTCTGGCGCGTTATCATTACTACAATTCCGCCAATCTGTCAGTTTTCCAGACTTTGACGGTTTTAGATCAGGACTCCAATTCCCTCAGGCTTTCCAAGCCCAAGTCTGCCGTCATTCTGAGGACGACTCTGGAGTCCACGTTGGGCTTATCAAGCGAGATGCTTGGTATGCTTTCTCTCTCAGATCACGTCGTCTCAGCTTTAGCTGCTTATCTGCCTCCAGATAAGTTTTGACGAGGTACAGGCTCCTTTGTGTGTGCTGTCCAAGGCACTCATGCATCTCACTCACACGCATGCCTGTTACACGGCTAATCTGGAATTAGTTTGAAGGGACTCTGTGCTGGACACAGGCCGATCCCTTCCTGAGGAGCAGCGCGCTACTCTTCTATCTTCTTTGGCATGTCCGCAACTTTTCCATGGTTCCGTGTCGACAGTCCGGGATGACGTCCTACATCATTCCAAAGATCAGCTGCTGTTTCTTCAGCTTGATCAGCCTTCTAGGGGAGGCAGGGGCCGTTCCAAGCCTAACAAGTACCCTTCTGCTTCCTCTGCGAAGCAAAAGGCTGATCCTTCTGCCACCTCTTCTACTTCTTACTCAAGGGGTAAGGGTAAGTGTCGGCAGACTAGAGGGAAGTCTCAGGATTCTTCATTCAGTAGAGGAGGTGGTTTCTCCTCTCGAGGGCCTCGTTGGGGCTCGAAATGAAGGTCTTCACCTCGACTCGTCCCAGGTTGGAGAAAGGATTGCAGAGTTTGCAGACCGTTGGGCCACCATCACATCCGTTCCTTGGGTGTTAGATGTTGTTTGGTCCAGGCTGCGAATATCCTTCCGAAGGCACCCCACTCTGTCACGGGTGTCACGGGTGCCTCTTCCAACCACAGTTCCTTCAGACGTTTTACGTCGGGAACTTTTGTCCTCGGAGATAGACAATCTCCTGACAAAGGGGGCGATCAAGGTCATCAAGAACATTCAGTCAGTGAGGTTCTATTCCCGCCTGTTCTTGGTGCCGAAGAAGGATGGCCGACTCCGACCGGTTATCGATCTGAGTATCCTGAACTAGTCTATCATTGCTCCTAAGTTCAGCATGGAGACTTTCAGGTCGGTCCTCTGTTCTATTCACCAGGGAGATTTCGCTTCCAGCATCGACCTGCGAGACGCTTACTTTCACGTTCCGATTCATCGGACGTCATGGAAGTATCTCAGGTTCACTTTTCTGGGGCGAGTTTACCAGTTCAAGGCCATGCCTTTCAGCCTCAACCTGACTCCTTGGGCCTTCATCAGACTGATGTCGCATGTGATAGCTTTCCATCGCACACAGTCCAGGGTGACTACTTTGGCATATCTGGACGATATCCTCCAGAGGCATTCCAATGCTACCTTACTGGAGTCGGATGTCGCCACTCTGTTGAGCTTTTTCAAATTGCTAGGATTCAGAGTCAACGAGGAGAAGTCGGACCTGGTCCCTTCTCAGTCGTTTTGTCATCTGGGGATGGCTTTCCACACCCAATTCAATTTGGTGGCAGTTCCCCAGGCCAAGGCTGTGATTCTCTCAGCTTTTGCTCTGACTCTGTCCCAGTCCACATCCGCGACGGCACAGAGTATTCTCCGGCTAATCGGTCTCCGCGGTTCAGTGATGGATCTCATTCCTCTAGGTCGGCTGTGTGTCAGACCTCTCCAACACTTTCTGCTCAGTCGTTGGAGGACGAATGTAGATTCTCTGGATCTAGTGCTTCAGTTTCCAGAATCTCTTTATCCTCACCTTCTCCCCTGGACGGATGTTCCAGTGGCTTACGCAGTGTGTTCCGTTGGACTTACCCCCATCCGATCACATTCTGATGGCAGATGCCAGCGATCTCGCAACGTTGGATCCTCTAGGTCTTTCCCTTCACAGGATGTGGGACTAGGATCAGGCAGCTCTACACATCAACCAGAAGGAGCTTCTTCTGAGTTTCAGGCAGTGGATCCCTCACTTGTCGAATCGTCAGGTGCTTCTGTTGTTCGACAATTCGACAGTGGTTGCTTACATTCGGGACCAGGGTGGCACGCACTCGGTTCCAATGTATGAATTGGCTCGGGATCTTCTACTGCTCGCTCAGGATGTCAATGCTGGGGTGGTTGTTCGTCACATTTCCGGTCGTCTGAACGTCCTAGCCAACTCCCTGTCCCGACGGGGCAGGTTCTTTTCCACCGAGTGGATGCTCCACATGGCAGGTTCCATCGATCTCTTTGGGACTCGTTGGAACCATCAGGTGGACACTTTCCACTGTCCCCGTGTCCCCGTGTCCAGATGCTCTGGCTTTCGCCGTGGATGCTCTGGCCCTCCTTTGGGACGGTCTTGTCGGCTATGCCTTCCTGCCGGTTCCGATTCCGCCTCAGGTTCTCTCCCCGATATGAACCTGTAGTCATCGAATCCTTTCGATCACACCCGTCGCCTCGGTGAGTGTGGATCAATCTGCTCCACTCTCTGTTAGCGGAGGTTCCGGCATGTCTCCCTCTACATCGCGACTTTCTTTGCCAAAGTCGCCCGAGGAGGTTTCAAGTTGACCCGACTTCATTGTGCCTTCGCACATGTGTTTTATCGGGTCCTGTCTCCTCCGTAGTGGTTTTTCGAGACACGCAGTGGAGTTGCTTTTCTTCTTCAAGGAGGCACTCACTCCACTGGTTTCGCCTCTGTGGCTAAGTGGAAGGTTCTTCTGTCGATGGTGTGCAATCACTCTGTTGCTTCTGTCACTCCTTCGATCACACCGCTTGCAGAGTTTCTGGTTTATGTTTGTTTCTGGGCATTGTTTCGACACTCATCCTTGCCTCTCCAAGCTTGTTCAGCTCTTTTCCTTGAAAAGGCCTAGGACTTTGCAGTTTACTCCAAGATGGTCACTTTCTTGGGCGCTGCTCTGCTTGGGGGTGGGGGGCGTTCGCGCCATTATCCTGGATGAATATGCATTTTTCTCACATGCCAGATCTCCCCTGCATCCATTTCTCTATGGATTTGTCTTGCTATTCATGCAGCTTCCGCTTGTCTAGCTACTGGTGATTTTATTACCAATTGTTTTTTCTGCCACAAGGTGCATGCATTGTCTTCCTCTTTTAATAACTCTGTCATGTTGTCGGATGACAGATGTTATACTGGCAGCCTACTGGAGAAATGCTACATTCTCCTTTTATCTTCGACAATTGCAGGAGCCGATAGAGGACCTTGGGGCCCTCTTTCTTCGGCTCAGGCTGTTGTGTATCCCAGCCTTTTGGCTTTTTTCAGGGTCAGTTCCAGCTCTGTGCTGTTACTGCCCTTTCTGTCTGTGTGTCGCAGTTCACCATACGCCTCATCTTTCATTGTCTTTTCTAATGTTTGTGATGCTATGGTTTGATAGGCCTAGGGATCTCTTCCTCTGTCCACGGTTCCAGTGCTATTGAGTTATGTGTGGGTTGGTTATGTGATTCCCTCCATCCTTTTGTCTATTCAGCCTGTAGTAAACAATTGAGGTAGGTTGATAAGAAATATAAATTTTATAGTAAATTTCCTTTCTTATTATACCTACCGCAATTGTTTACATGGAGGCTCTCCCGCCTTCTTATTCGGGTAAGAATCCTTCCTCCCCGCTGATCACATAACTCCTGTGTTGTCGGAATCAAAAGAATGACGAATTGACGCACTGCGCACTGTTTTACGGTAGTCGTGGATTTGTACTATGGAAGAGCATCCCATACTGGGTGTGCGCCGATGGCGCTTGACCCAGTTTTGGCTTATTTTTTCGTGGTGTTTTTACACCACTTTTCTTTCCCAAATTTCTTGGGAAAGATTAAAATAGAGAGTATTTTATCCGAGTTAGGTTCTTCCACTATAGTGCAAGCCTGTAGTAAACAATTGCGGTAGGTATAATAAGAAAGGAAATTTACTATAAAATTTATATTTTTGAGAAATGACAATCCCGTCAGAAAACTGCTGCTCAATAAATGCTTATTTGTTCTTGAAATGTCCTTGAACAGTCCTTAATTTTTTTTTGTCCTGGGTCATATGAAACTTAGTGCAGTACTGCTTGGTGAATGTCCTCAATGAGATACGGAAACCATAAAACTTCACTGATTATCTCTATTTAGTAAGCCAGTGAATTTTGTTAAAAAAATGATAAAGCCCACCGCTTAGTCTTTTTATCCACAAGAACAAAACTAAGGCTGACGACCTGGCCACAGATGCCATCAAACTATGGCTGAACGGCCTATAATACTGGAATGAAAAGTTTTTCGTTGAATTTGGTGCTCACTATAGTCCATAAGATTTCAAATTTAATAAAGTAATATGAACATAGCAGCCAGAAGCTGTATTAACCTTATTTCCATGAGATCATATAGCCACAAATATGTGGAACTTTCTCAACAGTACCCTACACATATGGATATTACTTGAATTGGTATACAGGACAAGTCAAAATAAAGTTGTAGGTAGGATAACTGCTATAAACTATGTATCTTTCTCTTCCTACCAGACATGTTAACTCTCCTGGAATGCCCAGGAAAATCACGGAATTTCAGTGTAGTTCCCGACTTCCCGGACGGGAATCAGTTTTGGACCAAAAATCCCGGAAAACAACAGTCAAATATTTCGTTCCCGTTGTAACTTAAGAAAAACGTTCGGAGTCAAATCACATGCATTTCAAACTCTGGTAAAAACTCGCGAAGCAGTAAAATAGGATTTAAGTTAAATTTATTTAAGAAAAGGGTATTTTATGATATATATTTCAACTGTGTTCATGTTTATTTCTGGGTTTTTTTCTTCGGAGATTCATGATCATTGTGCGAGTGGTGAAGTGAAAATAGGTAACTTACTTTCAAAAAATTGAAAACTCCACCTTCACTTAAATGCAGTTTTTGGAAATTAAAATATATGAAAAGGAATTAAATAATATATATTTATTTATTCCTTCATAGAATAGCTTTAATTCTCATCTCTTTTCCAAAATCAAAACGTAAACCAGCAACTATTTAGCACAGTTTAAATGTAGGTTAAAGTCGCTTAGGATGTCGAAAAATTATGACTGCATATTTAAACACAATGGACTTATTTTCTAACACAACATTTATTCTATTGTGCTGACTACAGAACTGTTAACTGTTGGCCATCTGCACCCAGAAAATTTCGAATGGAATTAAAAAGAAATTCTTCAATGATGAAAAGAAAAGTTTTGTGTAGGGCACAAACGTCCCACATGCATGAATTTGATAAAGATACTTTCTAAGTACTAATGTTCTTGAAGTAACTAGGGGGCGCAGTGGCTCAGTTGGTAGAGGTGCAGGCTGCAAGCTGAGAGGTTCTCAGTTCGAATCCCACCTGCGGCAACTGCGTTGTGTCCTTGAGCAAGACACTTCACCCCCGTTGCCACGTGGGGGCATGGTGACGCTATGTACTAAGGCCTACTGCATGTCGATGGTGCACCTGTCTTCAACCAATGCTAACCCTGCTTGTGTGGAATTGGTATGATGGGGAGCTGAGAGTTGCCCGCCATTGCTCGGTGGTTCTCTCCGGGTACTCCGGCTTCCTCCACCCGTAAAACTGTCACAGTCAGGGTTAGACATTGTGCAGAAATATGTGACCTTAAAACACCAATAAATAAATAAATAAATAATCTTGAAGTAACTGAACATTAGCACTTCTTTTCATGTTAACATTTCCCGACTTGGGAAATTACTAGCTAAGTAGACTTTGATAAGAGCAAACCACAGGTGGAGGTGCTCTGTGGGACAGTGTGGGTGGGTGGTGATGGTGAGGGGGGGCTCATGAAGAAGAGGATCCTGGGGGGGGGGGGGGGTCAAATCAACAGTTACTTTATGATTTTTTAGCATAGCATAAATGCATCAGCATAGTTGACAACTAGTTCTGGATATAACCTGGTGTTAATAGTGGTCCATGAGCTGAAAGTTCACAAGATTTTTCTTTTATTTTGTCCCTGCGCGAACTTTTCCCTGAAATCCATCCCATTTCCCTGAAAATCACCCTCAGGTTCCCTGAAAAATTATTCTGGAGGTTAACATGTCTGCTTCCTGCACTGATAAGACCAGAAACTGACATCATTTTCTGGAAAGCTGTGAGATTTCAGATTCTGGTCTTAATTGTGCACAAATAGGAGCATACTTAGTTTATTGCAGCTGTGTTACAACTTATTTCAACTTGTGCTGTAATGTGCTTTTGACAACAATAAGGACAAATATAGTCTGTGAGAGAATTACGTTTTCCCATTTCTGTGACCTTGCTGTTTGTCACTCGAGCATGGTTTTGCTGTGCAAAAGACCTTCCATTGGTCTTTATCCTTGTGTAAAGTTCCATGGAAATCCACCAAAGCATTATAGAGTTACGGACAAATGGACAGATTGATGGACAACCCGGATTTAATATGCCTCCCAATCAGGGGCATAAAAATGCATTTCCCCAGGTAGGTGCATGAGTTTTCCCTTACATTGACCAGGCTACATAAGACCTATAGATTGACAGCCATTTAACCAATACCCATTCCTTCCATCTGACTGTCAGTGGTTGTCCGCAACTGACTGACAGTCAAATGGAAGGAGTAGGTATTGGCTGAATAGTTGTCAGTCTATGGTCACAGTGTAGCCTGGTCTGTGTAGGGAAAACTCACAGGCTTACCTGAGGAAATGCATTGTAAGGGAAATGGAACGATGAATTTGAAAAACCAGGCCGGTCACAGATTTGAGTCGGGAATTTGGGAAAGTTTTGTCAGCTGATTGGAAATGTCAGAGAATTTGATCGAAAATTGGAAAATTGCTTTGGCTCTACTGGTAATCACACCCGATCAGCAATTGCAGTCCAAAAAAGTGTGATCATGGGTTGAAAATTCAAATCCACTGGTCTGAAAAGTTGAAAACATGAAGGAAATTGAATTCTTTGAATTTCCAACTATTGGAACTTATACTTTCAAATTTCCAACTATTGAAAATAATGATGATTATTGGGGGACCCCCCCCCCCCCCCCCCCCCACACCCTCCTGTCACTACATGCCTGTTTTCAACTCCTTAGAATCAAGAAGAGAATATGAATTCATCAGACTGTCTCGATGTTCAGGTTTCAGATTTTCAGAGATACTTGTCACACACTCAATGTTATTTCATTGTTGGAATGTACATTTTAACCCTTTACTCAACGCAGACGATATCAAAATTTATTATTTTAAATATCATTGTTTAAAGTTTTTCAAAAAATTTGAACAAAACCATATCATGTGACCCCTCATTGGAACGAGCTCATTCCAAAGAGGGGTCACATGATATGGTTTTGTTCAAATTAGTTAAAAAATAATATTTTTTCAGCTGCTGAATTTCATTGGGTAAAGGGTTAAACAGCATAATACTAGTTGCATTTGCAATTATTTCATAATCCATGCACTATTTTTCATTTTGCAGTCGAATGAAACACATTTAATCTTCTCCAACATCATTCTCTATGACTCTGCCATCGTAAAGGACAATATCATCAGAGTACCCGCTTACCTGATCCATGTATCGTGTGAGTTACCAAGAGATAACATTATAGATGACAATGTTATACCACAGTCATTAACCGTTACAAAAAGTGCTGAGGGTGTGTTTGTGGTGGATATGAAATTTTACAGGGACAGTCTTTTTACACAGCCAGTGAAACCACCTATATTTCTGCCTCTAGGAGATTTTTTATATGTGGACATAATTCTTACTAATGCAGTTTCTAATCTAAAAGTGGTTGTCCGTAACTGTATTGCAACTCCTTCACCTAATGCAGCAGATGTTACGAACCATGCCCTTTTTAGAAACAGGTAATACATATGTTTTGTCTATCTCTTCAACAGGTTGAATGCTAAATTTTTTTGGTCATCAAAGGCACTTTTCCATTAATTGTAATATGACAAATCCTTGCGCACCAAATAGTTTCACTTCCAAGATAATATGCAGCACATCCACTGAATATGAAACCATCAAATTGTGGTCAGTGTCCATGCTGTTGGGTGCCAATACTTTCAATTACACTAAAAAAATACATTTGGCACCAAAAATACAGCATTTGAAAAATTCAGGCCTGGCATTCTTTAAAAGTGCTTGAGTGCTGCACGCCTAGAAAAAATTGAGGAGGGCTATTTTTTGCACCCCTTGATTTTCTGGAATGCCAGACCTGTTTGGGACTGCCTTTAAAATCTGTTATCATTTCGTCCCCCTGAGTTCCAATGTGTTCTCTGTGCCTACTGGCACAGAGAACACATTGGAACTCAGGGGACGATTTGTCAATGTTGCATTCATTCGCAATAATTCATGACCCATTCTGTGTCGCATTTCGATACATTTTGAGTGTAGAAGACAATCACATAAGAATCGAATGCAACATTTTGAATAATGTGAAGATGTGTGTGCCAATTTTTCCACTATGTAGCTGAACGTAGTACAATTTTTCAGCCACAATATTAATACCTTGAAGTGAATATGATCAAAATAGCAATTGCACTCCCAAGCAATCTGACGAGGGCAACTGTTTTGCACTTCTAGATTTTCTAGATTGCCAGGCCTGAAAATTTGGCACCAAAAATATACTTTTGGTAGGTCTGAAAGGCTTTATGGTTTATTATTTTGGTGCATCATTTTAGAAAAAATCGCTGTCTGACGACACAGCCGAGTCAGAATTCATGCCTGTCAAGTAATCTATAGGCACAGAAGAATAATTATGGCTCTTTGTTATGAGTCAACCAGGCCTGCTGTTTTCCAAATTTTGTGTAACTCATTTACTGTTCACCCTGTCTGAGCTTTGGTAACCTATTGATCATTTCACTGTAATGGGTTCAGGTAACCCATTAGGTAACCTAAATATATATGTATCGTAACTATGCTGGAATATGTACTGTTGTTTCATAGCCAAGTTCTTGCTCCTATGGGCAATATCCTGATGAATAGAAATGAATAATGAGTCTGTGTTGCAGCAATTTTGATACAATTTAGTTGCAATTATAGCCTAATCTTGGCATAGACTAGCATGCTGCAGAAGATTATGGTATCCATAATCACTGTTTGTAGCAGTGACATGAGTTATTGCCATTTTCTGATTTTGTACCTATGCTACATCTTAAGATGATCAAAAGTTTAAAATGATGTTGAGCATCAACTAATCATCACCATAGTTATTTGCATCTGCCTGAAGTTTCGCTGCTCTGTTGGTCAGTATTTGGCCAACAGAGCAGCTATCAGGCAGATGCAAATACCAGTGCAGCTGATGATTGGCTGATGTTCAACATCATTCCACCATTCATTTGTACTAGATTATTCAATTGGCAAACATTTTGCACGACCTGGCGACAATCTGGTGCAAACCGTAATTTGTTCGCACATTTTTCATTTTAGCTAACTTCTACTTGGTTTCCAGATGATAACTTGATAATGGTTTGACCCACATTTCTGAAGCATCATAGGTAGGTTGGCCCAGGTGAGTGGAAGGCCCCTATTTATTTTTAACTCACTAGGTCAAACGTCAAGGTCACAGTGACCCTAAACATAGTAAATCAAAAACAATTAGTTTCCGGATGATAACTTAATAATGGTTCGACCCACATTCATGAAACTTCATAGGTAGGTTAGCATCAGTGAGAGGAAGAATCCTATTTATTTTGTACTTGCTAGGTGAAAGGTCACGGTCACAGTGACCTTCAACATAGTAAAATCGTAAACAATTGGTTTCCAAATGGTTGGACCCACATTCATGAGGCTTCATAGGTGGCTTAGCCCAGGTGAGTGGAAGGCCTCTATTTATTTTGGACTTGCTAGGTCAAAGGTCGAGGTCACAGTGACCTTGAACATAAATCATAAACAATTTATTTCCAGATGATAATTTGACAGTGGTTCCACCCAGGTTCATGAAACTTCATAGGTAGGTTGGCATTAGTGCAAGAAAGAGCCCTATTTATTTTGGAATCACTAGGTCAAAGGTCAAGGTCACAGTGACCCTTCAAATAGTAAATTGTAAACAACTGGTTTCCGGACAAAAAGTTGATAATGATTAAATCCATTTTTGTGCTGGCACAACTCGACATTGGATCAGTAATCCTATAAGCATTTTTTATTTGTATATTACATTCAGGGCCGGCGGAACAAGGGGGGCGACGGGGGCGGTTGCCCCCGCTGCCCTCGCCCACGGGGGCGAAAGTGTCCGAAAATAAAAAAATAGCATTGTTATTGATCAATCATCAGAAAAAAAACAGAATCATACTGATCAGCCTATTATTCAGCTGTATCTTTGAATAACCAATTCTCCTGCATGGATGTATATGTATACATTAATTGCCCATGGGCATGGCATTCAAGGGATAGTAGGCCTATGTATCAGCAAATTTTGCCTACCTGCTCAGCCTGACTGTTTTATTAGTGAGATGGCCAAAAGCCGTGTTTGTCGACAACAAAACTGGTTCGAAGCCTATGGCACTAGATAATCCGAGACTTATAATAGCACCGAGAGGGGGTAGGTAAACAGGGCAACTGCCCCAGGGTCCGGCCTCCGACCGTAAAAAAACATTTTTTTCTATTATAAAATACAAGAGGAATTTCAGGCCAAAGGCCACCAAAATGCACAATTTGAGAGCTCCATTAAAAAAATTTCCTGGGTGGACCACCCCTCCGCCCCCTCTAATACCTCGTACATTCGACTCGTTGTGCAGATGCCTTCGGCATCTAAGGCATCCCCTCCCAATTTTTAGGTGATATACTTGCACTTGCCCTCATCAGAAAGTTTCGCCCCCCCTTGCCCTTTGCTGCTTCCGCCGGCCCTGATTACATTTAGTTTGTTTTTTTATTATCTGTATTTTTAGCATTCATGAACTTTTTTGCAACTAAAATACAAAAAAAGCCGGGAAATACTAAATTAAAATAACGTACTTTCTGTACAACAAGGCATTGCTGAAGGTGCAATGCTTGGCCTCAAAGGATGATGCATGGTTAATTGGTTCTCATTTACAATCAGATTTCATTTGGCACAGAAATCTGTGGGAAGCCTCATTATAAGGACATTATAAAAGAGAGCAATCACAAACTCATGCCAAGAAAATAAATATATTGATGTTTGTCTCTTGCCATCGTCAGCCTGTTGGAAATTTGTTTGCTCTATTATGCCACTGAACTCGACACAACTGAATTGCCAGAATGCAAAAAACACCCAACTCTGTCTGCTCCCCCACAAGATGATGTAAAGTCAGTCGGTACTGTGACTCATAATTTTTCTAAATTGTTCAAAAAATTTCCATAAAACCATATCATGTGATCCTTCATCGGAACGAACTCATCAAGCTCATTCCAATGAGGGGTGACATGATATGGTTTTGTTGAAATTTTTTGAAACATTTCACATGGAAGGATGCAGCCAGTTCATTGAATAAAGGGTTAAAGCTGTTTTGCTGTAACTGTTGTCACAGAGTACCATAAACCAGGGTGAATTGGGATGGTTTTGGACAAATTCACGTTTTCTACCAATTTAATTTTTTTTTTTTTTTTTATTTATGCAGTGGAACCTATAATTGAATATAATTTCCAAACACAAAACCATTTGCCATACCTCCAGTACAAATTTGACCTGTTAATTGGATATTGGTTACAGAGTAAACTTGTTTTAATTGAATAAAATATCTTGAAAATGAAATATGTCAACAAATTACCCAAATAGCCATCCAAATTGCCTTGTTGATAGACCTATTTGGCCTCAGTATATCCAAAACAGGCATTTAATCTATTATATCTTGTTGGACAGAGCTCCAAATGCTCTGTCAAACCAGATATAATAGAATAAATGCTCATTTTATCTCTAGAATATAGGAAAGTGACCAAATCTCTGTTAAATAAATACTACTGTTAACAAAATAATTTTCTCTGGCAAAATGGCTATGCAACTAATAGGGCTCCACTATACTATAACACCAAAGTACAACCATAAGTTGGTAGTTTAAGGTATCTCTGCAGTAAATATTTGAATTTGAGTTACCTGCCTTGAAATGTTGCCCTCGGAAATGATGCAATCTCTAAAAATAAGCAGCCTTGGGAAAATACATTGTTTCAATAAACATTTCAAACATTCTAATGACATCTTGCATTATTGCCAAATATTCCAGATGAATAAAGAGGGTGATTTGATGACTGTTGGACCTAAAAAATACAGCTGACTTTTGGTGTGGTTTTGTTGGGAATTCCCTGAAAAATAGGTGCAAGTGACCAGTACTTCTCTTCCGGTTAGGTTTTCTCTCTTATTTGTTCCATAACCCCCTGTTTTGGGGTCAGAAAAAGGTGTCTGAAGGGCTATTCTTGACAAAGATATTTGAATGTCAAAATTAAAGTGATGTGATCATAATTTTGTTCACTTGAACATTATAATGGTCGCCTTTGGGAAAATATTTACTGCTGTGATACCAAAAGGAAATATGTTTTTTTGTGCCTTTTTTGGCTCCCAAACCTGATTTATTATTTGATGAACTTAATTCACATTTCAATGTTCATTGGGGGACCACACACCTTACAACACTGTTTAATAATTGTTTTGAAAAGTTATATATTTTGACACAGTCAGCAATAAAGGCTATATATTACCAAAATAAAGCTGTTAATACAAGCAAATTCACATCTTGAGCAAGTGTAGTCTCCAGGAGCACCCTATAACCTCTGGCAACTACCAACTAACAGCCTATCTTACCTTATTAACATATTTATTTAAACCATGGTTCCTCCTCATAGTACTAGGGATGGGGGATTCCAATCTTCCTACCCCTCCCAAATCACCATTCAAGTACATAGCCTGAAAACTTATACTGTGCTTCTAGTCACTGGTATTTAGGAGTTCTTCTCTATATTATGCTCTTAAAGATGTTAGAAAACAATTCCTTCATTGAAAGAGTATTTTGGAACAGAGATTTGGGGTGTGGGGGCTACATTGGAAAACAAGAGGCCCCATGGGACCTTAAGGCACTTACCTGGCATGGTAGTCTAAATATCAAACCAGGGACTTGACTTGAATAAGCTGCATACGTCCCTCCTAAGAAAAGCATATACCAGACGTGAATACACAATACACAGGATTTTTCTTCTATTCTCAGTTCCTGCATTTGCACGTCCCAAAATTGAGATAAATGCATAAAAAACAGATTTTTTTTTATTTTTGTTTGGAAATTTTCGAAGTCGCAAACAAAATATTTTCAGCCCCAAATTTTTTTTCATTTTCTTAAAATTGACCAAAACGCATAAAAAACTAATTTCCGGATTTTGGTCCAAAATTTCCAAATCCCACCTGGACCCCAAATTTTCAGTGTAAAAAAAAAAAAAAAATTTTGTCTTTAAATTGACCAAAACACATAAAAAATAAAAAACTAATTTCCGGGTTTTGGTCCAAAATTTCCAAGTCCCCCCAGACCCCAAATTTTCAGTGTAAAAAAAAATAAAAAATTTTGTCTTAAAATTGACCAAAACACATAAAAAACCAAAAAACTAATTTCTGGATTTTGGTCCAAAATCCGGACCAGGACCCCAAATTTTCAGCCCAAATATGAACCCAGGGATTTGGCTTGAACAAACTTGAATCTCACCTCCCTGAGCATGCTGCATACCAAATATCAAAAGATTCCTATTGGTTGATCTGAAGAAGAAGATTTTTAAAGAATATTCCTCATACTGCACTAATTTAAACATTTGGGCTCCCATAGAGAGCCCAAATATGGACCCAGGGAACTGATTTCAATAAACCTGTGAAACAATCTTCCAAAGATGTTATATGTGAAATTTGAAAGCTTTTGGAGCAGTGGTTTGGGAGAAAAGTGGTATTAAATGTTTTTTTCCATTACCCACAGTGTTAAAAAAATGCTGACTCAGCACTTTTTCAAAGTCCCAGAAAAGTACCCCATGATAAAAGCGATAGCAATTTTTTTTTACCATTCCATTCTGTTTGTCCTAAGGAAGCTTCACACCAAAGAAGAATTCTCAGTGCCGTATAGTTTTGCAGATATGGGCATTTTAATTTTTTTCTATTTTTAGCTCCTGAGGTTCCCATGGGGCAACAAGAAAAAAAAAATTGGCATAAATTAAGTACTTATGACCCATTAAGCCCTCATATCAAATTTGGTTCAAATCTGCCTCTTGTTTTGGAAAATAGAAATTTTGGGCGGGGCGAAAATTCTTGCCCCTCCCATAACGAAGGCAAATATAGCTCCTCGAACTTCTCTTGAACAAATCTGAGTCTACACCTCAAAAGGAAGCTACACACCAAATATCAAGTCTCTGCTTCTGCTGGTTCATGAGAAGATTTTTTAAGATTTAAGCACACTTTTTTGGCCTGGCCCTACCGAGGGGTGGGTCAACTTGATTTGAACAAACTTGAATTAACATATGATAGGGTACATGCACAGCAAATTTTGTTGAATTTGGTCCAGTAGTTTGCTAGAAGAAGTCGATAATGTAAAGTTAATGACGACAGACGAAAGTGATTAGTAAAACTCCCCTTGAGCTGTGCTCAGGTGAGCTAAAAATAACATAATAAAGTAGCAAATGTGGCATTTGTGCATAGCTACCAATATTGTAGTTCAGTACTAGTGCTGTCATGGTTGCTAAGGTACAGCACAAAACTACAATGACAGTTGTGAAATTTTGTTCACAACTTGAAGTCCCCCTCCCACCCATACTGAACCTCTCAGCTGATGGGAAACATTTGGAAAGACTGTACAGTATGTTTTTAGAGACTGAATTTAATATCTTACATTTTCAGTTTCTTATGATTTGCTTTGGGACTGCAGCACTTGTGGTTCACTTTCAGTCAGGAGAGCTATAGTGATTACTCACCGTCCGTCGTCTGTCTTCGTCCTTGAACATGGTGTTTGCATCTTCTCCTCCCAAACCGCTGAACCAATTTAACTGATATTTGAGGTAATAGTTTGTTATGACATCGCAATTTGATTTTGTTCAAATCAAGTTGTCTCGCCCCTTGGTAGGGCCGCACTGAAAAAGTGTGCTTAAATCTTAAAAAATCTTCTCATGAACCAGCAGTAGCAGAGACTTGATATTTGGTGTGCTGCTTCCATTTGTTCACGAGAAGTTTGTGGGTCTATATTTGCCATCGTTATGGGAGGGGCAAGAATTTTTGCCCCTCCCCAAATTTCTGTTTTCCAAACCGAGAGGCAGATTTGAACCAAATTTGATATGAGGGCTTATTGAGTCATAAGTACTTAATTTATGCCCAATTTTTTTTTTCTCTGGGAACCACCTGAGCTAAAAATAGAAAAAAATTAAAATGCCCATATCTCCAAAACTACACGGCACTGAGAATTCTTATTTGGTGTGAAGATTCTTTAGGACCAACAGAATGGAATGGTAAAAAAAAATTGCTATCGGTTTTATCATGGGGTACTTTTCTGGGACTTTTGAAAAAGTGCTGAGTCACCATTTTTTAACACTGTGGGTAATGGGAAAAACATTTAAGACTACTTTTCTCCCAAACCACTGCTCCAAAAGCTTTCAAATTTCACATATAACATCTTTAGAAGATTGTTTCACATGTTTATTAAAATCAGTTCCCTGGTCCATATTTGGGCTCTCTATGGGAGCCCAAATGTTTAAATTAGTGCAGTATGAGGAATATTCTTTAAAACTCTTCTTCTTCTGATCTACCAATAAGAATCTTTTGATATTTGGTATGCAGCATCCTTAGGGGGGTGAGATTCAAGTTTGTTCAAGCCAAATCCCTGGGTTCATATTTGGGCTGAAAATTTGGGGTCCTGGTCCGGATTTTGGACCAAAATCCAGAAATTAGTTTTTTGGTTTTTTATGTGTTTTGGTCAATTTTAAGACAAAATTTTTTATTTTTTTTTACACTGAAAATTTGGGGTTCATATTTAGGCTGAAAATTTGGGGTCCCGGTCCAGACTTAGAAATTTTTGACCAAAATCCGGAAATGAGTTTTTTTGTTTTTTTATGCATTTAGGTCAATTTTAAGACAAAAATTTTCTTTCTTTTTTTTACATTGAAAATTTGGGGGCCGGGTGGGACTTGCTGGTATGCAGCATCCTTAGGGGGGTGAGATTCAAGTTTGTTCAAGCCAAGTTAGTGGGTTCATATTTAGGCTGAAAATTTGGGGTCCCGGTCCAGACTTAGAAATTTTGGACCAAAATCCGGAAATTAGTTTTTTGTTTTTTTATGTGTTTTGGCAAATTTTAAGAAAAAGAAAAAAAAAATTTGGCTGAAAATATTTTGTTTGGGACTTTGTTTGGAAAATTTCCGAACAAAAATAAAAAAAAATCTGTTTTTTATGCATTTATCTCAATTTTGGGCCGTAAAAGTGCAGGAACTGAAAATAGAAGGAAAATCCGTGTATTGTGTGGGCACAATCACTTCATCTAGTTAGTATATGCTTTTCTAGGAGGGGCGTATGCAGCTTATTCAAGTCAAGTCCCTTGTTTGATATTTAGACTACCATGTCCGGTGAGCACCCTCAGGCCCCCTGGGGCCTCTTGTTTCTATTTGACAACCATGTTCTGGCTCTTCTCATTATATTTTCATAATCTGATGTAGACTTCTAGAATGTGTGACTGCAATTCTCTCCGTCTATCTTTCTTTATCAGACAAGATTTTTGGGGGGTTTTTTTGCATTTCATTTGTCTGGCTCAACATTTTCAATAATTGTCAGTTGACTATCTTTCAGCCTCACCCCCCCCCCCCCCCCACCCCACCCCACACACAAACACACTCACACAAATATATTAAACATCAAAGACCACTCTATTCCAGAAGCAAATATCTGATTCATCCTCTTTGGAAACATATTTTCTACAATTTCACTTATTTTGTCAGAATGGATGTCTGAGGGGCTAAGAACTAAATTTGTGAAAGTGCACTTATGGGCACTTGCAGCACAAGCATTGGACTGTAGAATCAATAATTGATGATTTTAGGCATTTCAACAGTGTTAGGAGATACCACAGTAGCAGTACTGGCCATACTTTAGGAAGAAAAATGTGTTATGTGTTTTGTCAATGCCATGCAAATGACTTGAGGTGCCTTAACTGAGAAAACTGAGGCTTTTTCTTGGACAAATTGCAAAATATTCATCAAACACAATGTGAAATGTATTCGGAAGACATAATGCAATTTATAAATTATCACAAATGGGAATTTAATATCACAAGAGGTTTGTTTTGTGTCAACATCAATTAATTTAGGAATCATATCAATTTGATGAAAAGGGGCAAACCAGGGGGTCCACATTCAGGCTATATTTTACCACATTAGTAGGAAGAAGAAAGTTTGACATCAATTATTGGAATAATAAGGCACTGTCCTTTGATATTGGGGAAATTTATAGCTGGAACCCCAATTTTTGAAACACAAATTGATATTCATATTGTTTTGAGGGGGTTGGAACACTACTTCTCATGCCCTGTGGTTAAATGAGACAGATGTTTTCCCCACATATGATGTATTGAAGCAGATTTTAAATTTATTTTGGGATCAGGCTAGTTTTCAAAGAAAGTTGTGAATTCTTATCTCAGCATACTTATTAGGTTACAGGCAAAAAAAATCTTTTTGGTGCAATGTCAGTTCTTATGCTCATTTGACAAAGTTTGGACACTTTTCTTTATAAAAACAAATTTTCCATGTTTTTAACTCAACAGAAGTCAAAAGTTGAATTCTGATGCAGGAATTACCCTTTTAAACTCATGGAAGTGGTAAAATGTAACTGTAGGATGGTTGGGGATGATTATAGGCATCGATGCAGTAAATATTTGAATTAGAGTTACCCACCTTGAAATGTGGCACTCAGAAATGATGCAATCTCTAAAAATAAGCAGCATTGGGAAAATATATTGTTTCAATAAACATTCTAATGACATCTTGCATTATTGTCGAATATTCCAGATGAATAAAGAGGGTGATCTGATGACTTTTGGACCTAAAAAATACAATTGACTTTTGGTGTGGTTTTGTAGGGAATTCCCTGAAAAATAGGTGCATGTGATTGGTACTTCCCTTCCAGTCAGGTTTTCTTTCTTATTTATTGCATGACCCCCTGTTTTCAGATCAGTAAAAGGTGTCTGAAGGTCTATACTTGACAAAGATATTTGAATGCCAATATTAAAGTGATGCGATCATAATTTTGTTCCCTTGAACGTTATAATGGTTGCCTATGGGAAAATATTTACCGCTGTGATAGCGTAAGTTAAAGCATAGTTTTTTTTTCAATATTTATAATCTAAAGCTATTTTATTAGGAGTTTTTTGTGGTTATATCCCTATTAATCACTTCTGTGGGTTGAACAGGGACACCTTCTTATATCAATTATTGTTTCTATTCTACTCTATCATGGGGTTAACCCATCAGTCACCATTCAGCCACGAACTGCCCTTTTTTATTGCTCTGAAAAAGTTTTCCCCAAGCATAGTCTTTCTGAGAACTCTAGAGGATGGATGCATTTATCTTCACTTGTGTTTTTACATCATTGCTGGTAGCCTGTAGAGGCAGCCAGCAATAATGAAGAATCACTGTTATGTTATCTGCATCTGTGTACATGTATATATGATAGTTATTTGCATAAAATTAATCTGAGGACTTATTGGATAATAGGGACTAACAATTGGTTTTAACTCTTAACCTGCTGAGTATTTTGTTGAATTTTTTCATGAAATCCAGTTATGGCTGCTGTGAAGCAGCCATGACTGGATTTGATGAAAACTTGAACAATTGAAGCCCAGCTATCATTCATGACCTGATTGGTCCATTTTACAGTGATACATTCTGTTGAATAGAAGCCAAATTATACCATTTCTGTTGATAAGAGTATTGGTGCACTGACGGAAATATCTGTCAGTAGCATATAAAAGGTTAAAAAAATTGCACAACAATAAGAAAAGTAAAACAAAATTATTGCAATGCTTCACTAGACTCGATCATGACCGTATCAGTAATCGTAAAGCAAAATTACTACCATCCAGTACTGACATTCCTTTGACTAGATAACTTAGTTATTCAACGCCTGCCCTTCCTTTTTGATATATATATTGATACAGAATTGCAGTGCAAGTATCTGTTTATACCATGATTACCTATTCTACTATATATAAAAAGCCTCTGACATAAAATTTAGCTTTACACACCAACCATGGTGAACATGTGTGTCTGTGGGGAACACAGCAGCAATGGGATTTCAATAGTCAAAGTTTACACTTACAGTGGAACTACATCCATGTTGACCTTTAGTGACCTCGACCTGAATTCAAACTTGTCTAAATTTATCGCTTGTCACCTTGCGAAGAGTGAAATGAAGGCTGCATTTATTTATTACGTTTTTAAATGAGTTTACCTCCTAAGATACCAAACATTAACAAACATGCATCGCCTCATGTTAATTAAGCATCCATAACTCGAAATAGTATGTTATATAATATGGCAACTTACACCATATGAACTGAATTGTGGAAACTGCTATTTGTGAGGTAGGGAGGTGGGGGACGGTATCTAGCCTGGATATCTACACCCTTCCCCCCCCACCCCCCCCCCCCCCCAATAAAAAAAAAGAAAAGTAAGTCAAAGCTATTTGGCTTTGAAAGTTTGAACATACACAATGTTTGGGGAAAATGTCTAACAGTTTTGTGATGGACTGATTGAATACATGACTTTGTTAATCCCGGCTGATGGGGGGGGGGGGGGGGGGATATCCTAGGAAATCTTTTCCAGGTAGGAAGGGGATATCCTGTTACACTGGGACCTATTTTACCAGTAAAGCAGAACTTGTTTACCACAGTAAACAAGTACTGCTTCATTTCCCTGGGTTCCCACAGGGATAGTCCTATTCTACCAGTAAAACAGAACTTGTTTAATACAGTAAATAAACACTACTCCACTTCTGGAGTTCCTACGGAGGAGCGGAGTTGAATTGCCTTCCCTTTACTCCCACTCTTCCTTTATCCACCTTTATGTTGCTATGTATGACACTGAAATTGAATTTCAAAATTTAGTTCAATAAGAAAACAAGTGCACTGCCAGGCAGTGTCATCATTATAAGCCTCAAATAAAAACTTAACCAATTGCATGGATAAACAAAAAGTTAACAAGTGAATAAATGGACAGATAAATGGACATTCACATCACATAACATGGTATGATCTGCTCAGATGGAACAAAAGTTTGAACTTGACCTCAGTATTGTTCAGATAATTGCTCATACCAAGTTTGGCTACAATCTGTTCATAATGACTAAAGGTTTAGTACAAACAAGGCAAAAATATAATTTTTGAAGTCAAAAAAGGGACATAACTCAGTAAAAATATGTTGAACCAGACTGAAATTTGAATGGCCTTAATATTGTGAAGATAATTGCTCACACCAAGTTTGATTAGAGTCAGTTTATACTTACTGAAGTTATAACATGGATGAACAAAAAGTCAAAGGACAGAGATGGATGGGTAGACATTCCCATAACATAACACAGTCCAATCAGATGGGACCAAAGTTCATACTAGACCTCAATAATGTTTAGAAAATCGCTCACACCAACTTTGGCTACAATTAGTCCACAAGTACTAAAGTTAATAAGTGAACAAGGTAAAAATATAATTTTCTAAGTCAAGCACTCAGATTGGATATGGATTATTGAAAGGAACTTTCCTCTAGTCACCACTATTTCACAAAAAAAAAACAGGATCCATGGGACATTTTGTTTTCAAGTTATTGCAGGGACAAGCAAAAATTACAAAAATCCAAGATGACTGTCATGGTGGCCATATTGGATAGAGGAGAAAACTATTTATCGAAAGGAACCTTCCGCTACACACCACTAATCCACCACAAAAACTAGGACCCATGGTGCATTTAATTTTCAAGTTATTGCATGGACAAGCAAAAATTACAAAAATCCAAGATGGCTGCCATAGCAGCCATATTCGATAAGGCAGAAAACTAATTATTGAAAAGGAATCTTCCTCTAATCACCACTAATCCACCATAAAAAAAAGAATCCATGGTGCATTTCATTTTCAAGTTATTGATTAGACAAGCAAAAGCAAATGGACAGACACACAGACAGATGGACACAGCAAAACCAAAATATGGCCTGCTCCAGAGAGCAACTGTATAAAAAGCAGTTTTGAAAACTTAATTTTCTTGATTTTGTAATTATTTTAAATTAGTTCTGGGTTAAATGATTGTATTCAACTTTTCTGTATTCCACTTTACATTTTCATTTTCAGCTGTCAGTCAGATGAAACAGTGGGTTTCTTTCCATTCAGCAGAACAGATTTTAGATTTGCCTTTCAGACATTCAAATTTCAGTTTCATCAAGACGTTTATCTTCATTGTGATACATATGTCTGCAAAGTATTCGAAGAGAGGGGAATATGTGACAGGAGTTGTAATAAAACTGGAACCACAAGACGAAAGAGGTCAGCTGAATCTAGCAATGCTCATCATATTCAAATCAACAGCGGACCAATACATCTTTACAATCCTCAGCACTTCAGCGATAAAGTGGTCATCGAGACAATCTCAAATGGAAGTCATGTTACAAGTAAGCTGCTGAACTGTTATTACATATTGCCCCCCACCCCCCCCACCCCCACCTCCCTTATCCCTTTACCATATGAATTTGCCACATCAAACCACATTATCAACACATTGAGCAGTTGGATAAACAATTATTTTTTTAAAAATTTAGACAAAATCATATCATGTGACTCCTTAACCGAATGAGCCCATTGGGCTCATTCCAATGAGAGTGTTACATGATGTGGTTTTAAAAGTTTGTGAAAAATTTGAAGAAAAAATAAATATTGTGTGCATTGAGTAAAAGGTTAATTGAAAAAGACAATGCAAGAGTAAACTATGCAGTAAACCACAATATTGGTTGACCAGATTCTGGTCAGTTTCCAGTGTTGATAAAAGGAGTGTCTAGTCTAACTGGTTAAGTAATGCAGTAATTTATAATAAAACACATTTTGATGATGAACAAATTCAGACCACCCAAAATAATCTAGCCTTTATTGGGCTCAGTCAAACATTTATAAATTAAAGGGATAATAAGCTGTTAAATTGAAATTAAAAGTTGACCATTTAACAACGCCACAATTTTCATTTGGCAAGAAGTACCCTCATGTTTTATCTATCATTTGTATGAAAGTGTCTGATTCAAGCCAGAAAATAAGCAGACTGTCATCTGCAAAATGAGGTCCCCAGAGGGTGAATTTGGTGATGCTACCCTGCACAGCAGGGTAGCATCACTAAATTTACCCTATGTCAACTTCAGTCTGAATCAGAGTCTCAAACTTAAATGGAAAGAGGTACCTAGAGGATAAATTGGCCCACTGTATGGGATAGCATCAGCAAATTCACTCTCTGACAAATGACAGGTTGCTTATATTCAGACCTCATTCTGCAAATGACAGATGGCTTATTTTCAGGCTTGGTCCGATTTGATGTAATAAATTAATCTGAAGGCGAGAATTCATCGGATATTTGGAAAAAGGCTGGCAGTGTTTTTCATTCTGAATTGGTCAGCTGATCACTAACAGAAAATTCTGGCACACTACGAAGGGCAATATCATATTCCATGTTTGGCGTTATTTACTTTTGTTCACAATATAGTGTGTGTATGCATTCAGGCAAGTTGATTGGAACTGTTGTTGGTGATAAATTTGGTGCGAGTTTTATTGGAAGCATAAGTAATAATGCTGATTATTGCTAAAATAATGCACACTGTTGTTTGTAGAGGTCATTTATGGGACATCAAAGGTAATATTAGAAACTACATGTCTTCAGAAATTATATCACTTCCAAACACCAAACCATTTAAGATACTTTCATTAGAAATTTATCTTTTAATTGCACAGATAACTGAAAATGTTCATTTTTTGCTTCCAAAACATAGCTTTTGACCCCTCATTGGACCAATGTAATTCCAATGAAGGGTCATAAGTTATGTTTTGGAAGTAAGATTTGAATAGAAAAAATATATTCATGTGAAACTAATGCTTCCAACCACCCATTTAATTGGAATTGTGGGGGATACCCAAACTAAGCTGTGCACAATTATGGGCAATACAACCACAAAACTCACATACCGTACAGTTGTCGTGGTGTGTCCCGGTTTCACATATTCGTGGATAGCACCAAAAAAATGCTTGATATTTTATACTCATTTTACTCACATAAAATACATGTAGACCATTGTGTGTTTCAAATTCTTACTGCTGTGGCACTGTCAGTAAATTTAATAGCTTATATGCATATACACATGGAGCAGATTAATTATCACTCTGAACATCGAACACACAGTGCTGAGAGACATTGCATTCCATTCTTCTTAATGTTCGAGACTTCAACATTTTACTTGCGTTGTTCACGTAGAATATGTGATTACTTTGTTAGCTGCATAATCTAGCATAAAAAAAAGATAAATTTGGGATTACCCTGCACTGTATTCGCACATTTGCAATTTTCGCATCAAAATGTTGTTGTTAGAGCCCACATACCCCAATGATGCCCAGTGCCTTCTCAGGGTTTTCCAAACAAGATTGCCTGCATCACGTGTCTCAAATTAGGAAAAATGTTATTCTTATTTTTACCTTTGATAATGAAAAACAGTGGGTTTTGAATTTCGAGAGTGCATTCTTCCTAAAAACGGAAAACGGTAAATGATCCACAGAACACAGGGTACAGAAAATGAAAAGCACTTGCACTGAGGATACATAGTTTCCAGACATAGTTTGTATACACTATCTCTAGGAGGGTCAGATTCCAATTTGTTCAAATCGAGCCCCTGGGTTATTAATTTGGACTACCTATGGAAGCCTGAATTTTAACTTATTGCAATCTGAGGGAATTTTTTTTTAAATCTTCTGCTTCAGATCCACCAATCAGAATCCTTTTATATTTGGTGTACAACATCTCTAGGTGGGTCAGATTCAAGTTGTTCAAATCAGGTTCCTGAGTTAATATTTTGGCTCCTTATTTGAGCCCAAAGGTTAACTTAGTGCAATGTGAGGACATTTCTTTAAAAACCTCCTTCTTAGATCCACCAGTCAGAATTCTTTCATATTTGGTATATGACATCTCAAGGGGATCAGATTCAAGTTTGTTCAATTTGAGTCCCTGGCTTAATATTTGGGCTCTCTATGGATGGAGGTAGGGTGGGGTGGGGGGGGGGGGGGGGGGGGGGTGGGGGGGGTGGAGGCAGATTGAGCATGTTAGGTTCAGGTTTGTTCAAATCCATTCCTTAGTGTTTTTCCATAAAATTTGCCTCTTATGACTTCATTCCTTTGTTGTGTTGATAAACCATGTCTAACTGAATGTGACCCCCAAATACTTTGGTGGCAGGTGAGTGATTAAGGCCCCTTGGTGCCTTTTGTTTTATGAGTGGGTAATTTTGCCAGATTTCTACTTCTTGTGGAAGCCCCCCCCCCCCCCCCCCCCCCTCCCACACACACACACACATAGGCCTACCCTCCCCATTGATGCATCTATTCCCATCCCTTGAGTGTATGTATAAACCTACACTAATACTTGCTAGTTCTGTTAATAAACTTATTGGATTATCAAGCAAGTAGCCAAATTGCTTGTCACATATCAATAACAAATAAGTGTATAAGCTGATTCTTTTATATGAGGTGGCTCCATTGCGAATCACCACGTAATGCTTGGACATATTGGAGTATTTCTCCCACTCCAATTTTCTACATTGGCCATCACTGTGCTTTGACCTACTTCCCCACCATTAATTCTCTGGCAACAGAGGACTGTAGTCACCACCCTTCCTGTCTGATTTGCCTATGGTTCTAAAAAAAATAAATGACACCACCCCCAACCCCCTCATCAACTAGCTATATGTATTCTATGGTTTTGATTTAATGGGTTTCTAAGGTTCTGGTATAAACCATTGTCAGCCTGGTGTGTTTTTTTTAATAGTCTAGTGGCTTAGAGCAATTTTTTCATGAAATCGTGACACACTGGATTAAAGCACCAAACTTTTTATATGTGTACTACATGATATCTATAACCATTCCAAAGGGTGGTGCCCGAGCTGGAAGACCCAGATTTCATAATAAATCCAATATGGCGGGAGTATAGCATTTTGTTGAAAATTGTTAACGAAACGTTATGATTTGTGAATATGTCTCAATGGCAGACTTATCTCTTATCTTCAATGTATTGAGTCTTACTTTTAGACACTAAAAATGTTTTTCCATGTTAATCACGATGCATTTCACAGAATCTTTAGTTTATTTTTTCCCGTGGGAACCCCGGAAAGTAAGAAGCACTTGTTTTTCTGGGGTAAACCAATTCTGCTCTACCAGTAGAATAGGACCCAGTCACCAATGCTTGGGATAAAAGTATAAGTGGGCAACATGTGGATCGTATAGGACCTCGTACATTTTGTTTATTGTTTATTGGTGGTTAACGTCACATATTTATGCACCTTGGCTGATCGTGACACAACATGGAGATGAAGTCAAGAAAAAACAACCGTTGATCCACTTGTTGCCCATTTTAGAGGTATTTTACCCCAAGCATTGGTAACTGGGTCCTATTCTACTAGTAAGCGGTACTGGTTTACCTCAGTAAACAAGTGCTGCATACTTCCCGGGGGTCCCACAGGGACCTTGTGCATTTTAACATGTATTAGTGTATTGCTGTTTTGTAATTCGAAGTGAAAGTGAGACTAATTAATTTATATTTCTGTTTTTCAGATCAATGTTTTGACTTCGTTTAGCTGCTGAGATGGACTGGTGTTCGTGTGTGATCTGTGGAAAGACTGATGGTGACTTGAAATGCCCAGCAAACAATAAAACTAAGGAGAGTGCATTAACATCCTACAATGATTTTCTCAGAAATGTGCAGGGATTTCGTGACATCGATTGTATGCCAGTTGATTTCAATTATGGACCTGCTGAAACTGCAGAGGAATTCCTAAATAACTGTGCTAAATGGCACAAGTCGTGTCATATAAAGTTTGCCACCTCCAAGCTGGAACGGTCAAGAGAAAGGTCAAAAACCAAACGAAAATATGATGACGAGACGTGTGAGCGAAGATCTAAGCGTCGTTCAATAAACTTTGAATCACAAAGTACAATTTCCAGTGATCAGTGCATCTTCTGCATGGGCACTGAGGGAACATTACATAATTGTTCTACCCTAACATTAGACGAGACTTTGAGGAACATGGCAACTAAACTTGAAGATACAGAACTTTTGGCAAGAATGGCAGGCGGTGATTTAGTTGCTATAGAGGCAAAGTACCATAATCGGTGTTTGACCAACTACAAGAACCGTTATCGAAGTATGGAGCGTAAGTTAAAGGCAGAGTCAACGGACGATAGCCTTGAAATCTTGGAATCTCATGTTTATGCAGAACTCATATCATACATAGAAACTAGTGTAGAAGAAGGTATATATGTTTTTCGACTATCTGAGCTACATCAACTGTATGAGAAGCGTTTGAGCAGGCTTGGCTTAAATACGACGGTCAATAAGACGAGACTCAAAAATAGACTATTAGAACATTTTTTATCAGATTGTCAAGAGCAAAGTGATGGACGAAATACTCTTTTAGTTTTCACTGAAGGTATGCAGAAGATGTTAAAGGATGCCATCAAATCCAGAGATTTTGAGCAAGATGCATTATCCATGTCTCACCTTTCGAAAGTTATCAGAAGGGAAATTATGGATGGAGACTTATTTCAGTTCTCTGGAACATTTCCCCCAGGATGTCAAGAGTCATCAGTGCCAGACAGTTTGAAGTTATTGGTTTCTATGTTGCTTTATGGTCCTAATATTAAAGAGATAGATCTGCTCAATTCGGAAGCTTGTTTGACGATATGTCAGCTTATTCTTTTCAACAGTAAAGGCAAAGCACGGCCTGGTACCAAAAAACGCCATGCCAAAGAACGAGAACCACCCCTCCCATTGTACATAGGATTAGACATACACACTAGAACTAGAAGCAAGAAACTTATTACACAGCTCTATAAACTGGGTGTCAGTGTTAGCTATGAACAGGTTTTAGAGATAGAAGACTGGCTGACAACAGCTCTCTGTCAACGATACATAGAGGATGGCTTTGTTTGTCCAACACAGGTTCGAAGTGGAATTTATACTGTCGGTGCTTTCGATAACATTGACCATAACCCCTCGTCAGCTACAGCACAGGGGTCTTTTCATGGGACAAGTATCAGTATTTTCCAGTTTCCAACGGCCAACAATCCTGGTATCACCAAGGATCCAGTGAAAGTTCCTGCAATTAACCCTAAAGCCAAAGTTTATCTTCCGGATAGTTATCGTATAGTTCCTGCTGTTAATCTCAACGTTGCAAAAATTACAGTTTCTGAGGCAGTTACAAATGATGTTACCTCGAACAAACTTCCTGATGCAAAGAAAGAAGAACAATGTTGGATCAAACAGTGTATTCCACTTTTAACCAAAGAAGAGCTAACTAAAGATGACTTTACAGCCTGGAGTGCTCATCACGCCTCAAAGTCAAATGAAGAAGTTGAGTCAGGCATTGCTTCACTTTTGCCCCTATTCGAGGAAAAGGCTGCAACTCTCCCAATGGTCAAACATGGGATGACAATTATAAAAGATATAACTGAAAAGAATAATCCAGGCCAAGTACCTGTATTCGCCTGCGATCAGCCGTTATTTGCTTTGGCTAAATACGCTCAATGGCTTTGGCCAGAGGCTCTTGGTGAAAGTGCCTATATTGTCATGCTCGGTGGCCTTCATGTTGAAATTGCTTCATGGCGTGTGGTTGGCGACCTTCTTCAGGGCTCAGGTTGGACAGCAGCTCTAGGTGAATCTGGCATTGTCTCCTCGGGGACCGCAGAATCACTAATTGGCGTATCACATCTGACAAAGACGAGACACTATCACCAAGTGACAGCAGTGGCCCTAGGGAAGCTACAGCAAGATGCTTACGTAACTCAGTCTGAAATATGCCACAACGATACGTTTGAGAGTTGGAGAATCAAAATGGTTGAGAGAAGCCCAACGTACGCATTTTGGGATCTCATTCTACACTTGGAGTTACTTGTGCTTATTTTTGTAAGATCCCATCGTGAACGGAACTTTTCACTTTATGTTGAAGTTTTAGAAGAGCTTGTGCCTTACTTCTTTGCCTTAGATCATACTAATTATGCACGATGGCTTCCGGTTCACATAAGAGACATGAAAGCGCTTCCCCAACAGGTCAGAGAGGAGTTTCAGCGGTTTTGGGTATTCCCGAAGACGAAACGTGTTTTCTCTACCATGCCGTTGGATCAGGCTCACGAGCAGAATAACAAGATCGTCAAGGAGAGTGGGGGTGCTGTGGGACTGACCGAAAACCGATCAGCTTTGAAACGCTGGATGATTGCCGGACCAGAACAAGCAAGATTACTGCGGGAGTTTGAATCGGTAGATGAGGATGATGATGATGGGGAATTGTCTACGCAGAGCCACCATCAAGGTTTAACTACTCAAGAGACCTTCCGAGCGCAAGTTAATCAGTTGTGTGACACTCTTTGTTCAATGGGAAATCCATTCCTCGATGAATCAAATGAACTTATGTCTATTGATACCCATGAATGTGTTGGGGATTCTGTTGCTAATACGATTCGAAGCCTTCATACAACGGGAGTGACTCAATATGTTGCTTATGTTAAAAATGTTCTCTCAGACAGGAACGAATCCATTCATTGCCCGATCAAAAAGAACAAACTGCCACTTTTCAAGAGTCCATCTAATAGACATCCATCCAAGAGTAAACAAAAAGCAGCCGACTTGAAAAGTGACTGCAATCTCTTCTGCCAGTTCTTTGTGGCTTGTCAAGTACGACAAGGTGATCTAGGAGAATTTTTCTCACATGAAAATCATTCTTGGCCACCATCACTTTCTGTCCATGGAAATATCCGTCTACCTAGCTCTAAGTCCGAACTTCTCAAATGCCTATGTGAAGGTGTTCCCGATGGTTCAGGCCTTCCCGTCTTTGACGCCAAAGTATTTGATGGTGCTGCTGTCATACACTCCCTGCCAAGGAGTGATTCAGTGACCTTTGGTGACTATAGTACACATGTTTTTATACCTTGGACTCTTCGTGAACTTCGTGATTGTCGTCGAATAGACATTGTGTGGGACGCATACAAGACAGACAGCCTAAAACAAGCAACAAGGGAAAAACGAGGAAAAGGTGTGAGAAGAAAAGTGACAGATCGAACAAAAATACCTGGAGACTTTGCTTCGTTTCTTAGAGAGGTGAAAAATAAAGTGGAGTTGTTTGAGCTCCTGACAAAAAGTGTTGCATCTTACAATTACGACAAAGAAAAGGAGGTGTTTATCACATCGGACAAGTCTGTCATATCAAAAGCCAAAGGTGAGCCGATGCCCATCACGGATCACGAGGAAGCTGATACGCGGATGTGTCTTCATGTTCTGGATGCCATTAGGAAAGGAGCCTGTAATGTCCTCGTCAGTACTGTAGACACTGATGTCATTGTTATACTAGTTGGAATATTTCATGGACTCTTAGAGGATTATCCGGACATTCAACTGTGGGTAGCATTTGGCAAGGGAGGCAACTCAAGACATTACCATATTAATTCAATTTGTTATCATTTATCCAAACCAAAGTCTGAAGCTCTCCCATTCTTTCATGCGTTCACAGGATCCGACACAACTTCTCAGTTTGGTGGAAGAGGGAAGAAATCGGCCTGGAAAGCTTGGAAAGCTTATCCCGAAGCTACAGACACTTTCTGCTTCTCTAAGAATGAACCATTTGTACCATTAGAACAAGAATCGCAACACTTTGAAATGATAGAACGCTTTACATGTATCCTCTATGACCACACCTCCTCATGCCATCGTGTCAATGAACAAAGACAAGAACTATTTTCCCAAGCCGGAAAAATTAAAATGATGGAGAGTCTTCCACCTACTCAGGATGCTCTTCTGCTCCATGTTAACCGAAGCATCTACCAGGCTAGCATCTGGTCCTCAAGCCTTCTTTCTCTACAAAATGTACCTAGTCCAGAAACCTTTGGTTGGTATAAAGAAGGAGACTCATGGCAACCCCTCTGGATGACATTGCCAGAAGCATCAAAAAGTTGTCGAGAGCTAGTTAAGTGTTCGTGCAAAGCACTTCCTCTGTGTTCAAGGCGATGTGTGTGTCGAAATAGTAATTTGGAGTGTACAGCCCTTTGCCGGTGCAATGGTGACTGTGATCGTTAATTTGTTTATAGTGAATATAAAACACGAAAGAATAAGTATTCTCATGAAAATGAACGTTATGTATATTTCGAGATAGAATACATTTTAATTTCATCAACTTTGCGCCATTTGAGGGTACACAGACATATTTATTTTCATGTTTCATTTACTAATCCTCTAACAGAAATTGTAAAAAATCACCCCCACCCAACATATGGGTATTGATAGGAAAGCTCTCTGTGAGTGGTTTTCGATGAATACGGATGTGTTGAGTTTGGGTGATTTATTGGCAATTTCTACTGTTCTCCTTATTTTTCTCACGGGTGGTCACAGATTTGTTTGTTTGTTTGTTTGTTCGTTTGTGGTTAACCGTGGCTAATCATGACACGACATGGGGCTGAAGTCATGAAAAACTGATTGCTGATCCACATGTTGCCGATTTTAGACGAACTTGACCATAGTAAACAAGTGTTGCTTACCTTCAGAGGTTCCCACGGGGAAGAGGTTCCAGGTGTTAAAGGGTTACATAAAAGAATAACAGTGCACTGAAGTGTGACTACCAATTGAACAGGGCATTTCTGTCATTAATTTCTTTCTAATTATAGCCTTTTTATGAAGGAATGTCAATTAAAATCGTTACAAAAGTGCCCGATTATGTACAATGGCCGCCATCTTGGATTTCTCAAAAAATAGGTCACTCAGTCCGGGCACACCACTTGGAGTAGTTTATTTATGCTACAAAGATTAACATCTGTAAGTTTGGTGCTTTAATCCACCTTGTCACGATTATGTCCCTAAGCAACTGGACTATAAAGAGAGCTGTGACAGTGGTTTCTAGCACTCAACCAGTTAATTATCATGCCGAATTAGTATATACAGATGTATGTATGGAAAGATTTACTGGGGCAACACATAATACTCCCTTTGCCAGAATGCAAGGGGCATAAAAAACATGCGTTGAATGGTGGTTCTTGTGTACAGCTGTGGGAGACTTTTACCATTATTTTAGGCAGATGGTTAAAGCAAAACGTTGCTCAGCATTAGTATCTACAATAAAATGGAAGATATTAAACTCTAACTGACTGAGGTGAATTATTTTCTTATATTTCAGAGGCGTTTCTGAAAAATACCACACCAGTACCAGCAACCACATCAAGTACACCAAGAAAGATGACAACAACCCAAGGAGATATGTATGCAAGTTCAACAGGACAGAGCCATTTTTCAGTGAAAAAGATAAGCAAGGCAATATCTACAACAGGATTTCCCAGTGTTGTTGATGAGAAAACAAACTCCCATACTGAGGACTTGAGTAAACTTGGCAAAGACCAAGAGAAACTTTTGGATAACATCCAAGGTGATGGGGACTCCATAATGTTCATTCGGGATGGTACTGAGAGTAGTGCAAATTGTTATAAATCAGGAGAGCCTATCTTGTTTATCTGCCTTTTCTGGCTTGTGATCAGCATTACAAAAACAATGTTAGATCTGTGATATATACAAAAAAACCCACAATCGAAGTGTATTAGACTTGCAAATTTTGCAAGTTCCACAAAGTAGTAGAATATTGTAACATGTTGACCTGACATTTTACCACTCAACATTATAGAGTGTGACACTATGCTGTAGGCAGCAACAATATGCCTTAATGACAAAATGCCGCAATTGAGTACAATAAAAGGGGAGGATCTAGGTAAGAGCATAATATAATTTTCTAACTTTTTATTTATTTTTACCAAACTACAAAATTTCCCTTTCCACCTCAAAAACATGGTTTATAATGGCCCAATTTGGGTCATAAGCCCTTTTTTGAGGCAAAAATGGAAATTTTGCAGTTTATGTCAGATTAGATGAACATAATGGTGATCAACGAAAATCACAAAGCACAAATACCATAACAAGCAGTACCCGGAAAAGCACATTTAGTCATAGTTCAAATCATTTCCATAACATGAAAACTGAACACCCCTTAATTGTTTCCACATAATGATTAATCAGTGTTTTTATGCCCCTTGACTTAAGTCGGGTGGCATATAGTGATTGAAGTGTGCATGTGTCCATCCATCCATCCTGCCAATAACTCGAAAACGGTTAGGGCCACAGTCATCAAACTTCACACAATTATAAAGGACCATGGGAGGATGCGTCACACACCATAGCCGGGTTCGTATCTTCAAGGTCAAGGTCACATTTCAAGGTCACACTGAAAGTTGGTCAATATTCGTGTCTCAGCCATAACTCAGAAACGAATCATGGTACAATTGTTAAACTTTTTACAAATGTTAAGGACAGTCAGAAGGTGTGACGCATATAATAGTTTCTGCCACAAATGCAAGGTGGAGGTCACAATTGACCTTCATATGTTCAGGGTCACAAATCGTGTCTCAAGCATAACTCCAAAACTATTAGGGCTACAATCATCTAACATCACTCAATTATAAAGGACAATGGGTGGATGTGTCACACACCACAGCCTGGTCCGTAAGGTCAAGGTCACATTTCTAGGTCACCCTGAACACGGTTAGGGCCACAGTCATCAAACTTCACACAATTATAAAGGACCATGGGAGGATGTGTCACACACCATAGCCGGGTTCGTACCTTCAAGGTCAAGGTCACATTTCAAGGTCACATTAAAAATTGGTCAATATTCGTGTCTCAGCCATAACTCAGAAATGAATCATAGTACAATTGTTAAACTTCTTACAAATGTTAAGGACAGTCAGAAGATGTGTCACGTATAATAGTTTCCGCCGCATCTGCAAAGTGAAGGTCACAAGGGGGGGAGGGGGGTGCACGTGTTACCTTAGTAACATTTTTCTTGTTTTTTGTTTAATTGCTCCTTATGCTTGGAGATGCTCATGTTTTTATAACAGTCTACTCAATCACGTATACATTCAAATATTAATGTCACATTTTAGGTATTGCTAATTAAACATGCAAAAAAATATTTGTATTCAATACTTTAAAGTACACACTTGATAAGTTATATAAAATTTCTTGACAATATAAATAACATACTAATAAATTGTACAAAATTGTGATATTCTGTCATGTGGCATTTTGTCGCTATGGCAAAATGACCTGTGGCATAGTGCCAAGCTGTATACTGCAAAATGTGGAACTGTTTACACTTATTATGCCTAAAAATAAGATTAACAATATTCCATTACTTGTCTTAATTAGGACTCGTGCCAAGTACTGAACATCTTGAGTGTGCCTTCAACCATTTTACCTTGCCTATATCTGTCTTTGTGTGATGCCAAACAATGGCTTCTACATTTAAAATGTCACTATAGCTGAAATTTAAACATTATCCGTATACCTAATGAACCAGCCAAACCAACCTTTGTAATATACAAAGACTGCCATTCAAATTTTGATATTTTCTCCTCCCAAATCATAGCTTATGACTCATCATTGGAATGAACTTGATGAGCTCGTTCTAGTGAGGGATTATAAGTTATGGTTTGGAAGAAATAAATTTAAAATTGTTGGTTATTTTTGTCAAGCTCCATTCCAATGAGAGGTCATAAGGCATGTTTGGGAGGCAAAAATAAGAAAAAAAATAACAGTAAAATTTGAATGGGGATTTTTGTGAACAGAGATTGCCAGATATGGTTGTTACATTAGGCCTACAAAAGTTACAAATATGTTTCTCAGGTCCTCTCGCATGGTCCTTTTGGCTGCCACATGCTCTCTTTTTATAATCTTTGTAAAGTCAAAAATAAAAATTAAATGGTTTTTGTCTGATATTTTAGCCAAGTTAATAAAATTGATAAATTTGTCCCTTGAGTGCAACAAGATTTTGCAATGCTTCAGCATTGCGAAGCCTTCTTGCACTCAAGGGACGAAATACACCACCACCTATGCTATTCTGTAGATTATGAGACCTAAAGCATAAAACAAATCAAGAACACAACATTCTGATGGCAAAGAAATAATTATAAAAATAAAAAATAAAATAAAAACAGCCTGTCCACCTGTATTTTTACAAAAAAATGGCCTGAGAAACAAGATCTGCTTTGTGGGGCCTTAGTTAAATATATATAATGTATATTACAAAAACTCGGGAAGTCTTGAGTTTTTATTCCTTTCTCAATGAAAAACTGTTTTTCCATTGAGAAAGGAACAAAACCAAAACATTTGGAAACTATGCTCCCCAGAGTTTTTAACATAAATTTATTGAAGAGACATTGTGTTAATATACTATATTATATATACATGTTTTAACACTCGGAAATGTTGTGAAACAATCATTTAAAAATTTTAATGGTTAATTTATCTCTTGCAGTGCAGTAACATGATTTCAGATCAGTTCTTTTCACCACAAGCACTCAGCAAAATTGAGAAAGCAAAAGTGATTTTTATACCATTTTCTTTTGTTGATTCTGTAGAAAATAGATTAAAAAACATTACTGAATATCATTTATCAGCTTCACGGCTGTGGTTGGATCTCTATGATTATAAAAATGGATGCAACCATTTTCTTTAAACAATAGTATTCTCAATGCATGTGATAGATTATCAACAGGACGTTTTTGAAACTCAGATACAAATGCTTTTTTGTTAAAGATTTTGAGATTTTTACACTTTAACATTTTGCACACTTATGTCAAAATATTGAAATTTTAAACATAAAACTTTTCCCACAAAGAAACTGGGAATTTAACCAATTCAATCTTGCTTGACAGACCACAAACTAGACTGAATTTATAAAACTCCTTGTTGCATTACAGGGAATATTTTCAGCAAGGAATTTTGATGTTAGTGTGCAGAGGGTTAACTTACATGAATACTTGAAAAAAAAAATCTTGAACATGTAAAAAAATTTCATTTATTAAATTGAGAAAAAAAGAATTTGAGTCACAATTTTGGTGAATAACCCTGTGTGTTTATTTCCTATGTTATGTGAAGCCTTATTTAATGCATTGGCAACTCAACAGTGTGTAGCATGGAAGGATAATCTCACCAATTAGTAAGATGGATATTCCTTTCCTTAACCCTCAACTCAGTACATGTGGGTTTTTAGTACTTTTTGTAAGAATTCCTTTGAATAACTAAGACAGAATGTGATTACAGATAATTGATATATAAAATATATTTATCCCATAAATGGAAGTTTATTCTAACAATAAAAATCTTGGATAAATTTTTGCTTTATTCACCTTGTAGCAGCTCCTAGTAGGGTGGTACATTTTCCCCATAGGTTTAACACTGAAAGAATTTATTCCTGCAGTAGAGATGGATTTGTTGACCTCTGGCCTCTACCGCATTCATGTTGTCATGACCTGTTTTACATTTGTGGGTGACAAAATGAACCGACGTTTATTAAACGTTGACCGTCTCTGAAATGTTTAGTTTTTAGAATATATGCTCTGTCCAACAATAAAATGAATAACAATTAACAAAGAAAACAAAAAGTAAACCAATCAAAATCAAACGTTGAAAAGCATACAAGTTCGATTCTGAAAAGCAGGGGCATGATGAGTGATGTTTCATTTTCCAAATGAGGAAAGTGTAAATAAACAAAGGCACGTGTCGTCTGCTTTGTTTATAAAACTCAAGTTGAATCGACGGCAAAAAAAAAAAAACAACAATAAACAATGAAATTAAGAAAGATAAACATTGTTCATTTGATAAAGTATTTTTGCAACTTTAGCTCAAGTTTGTTGGGAAATTTATTTTTAAACAGAAATGTATCACTATGCCTTGTTTATTTTTGGCAGTTTTGCTTGTTGATCGAATTGGACCAATGTGCTTCTCGCAGTGTTTTGCTGTGAGTAAGAGGATGATTTCGCTGTGACTGCCATGTAAATTTATGGGATAAACAAAATAAACGTATAGTATTTTCAAATAAAAAATTTATTCTACTCGTCCAACAATAAAATGAATAACAATTAACAAAGAAAACAAAAAGTAAACCAATCAAAATCAAACGTTGAAAAGCATACAAGTTCGATTCTGAAAAGCAGGGGCATGATGAGTGATGTTTCATTTTCCAAATTAGGAAAGTGTAAATAAACAAAGGCACGTGTCGTCTGCTTTGTTTATAAAACTCAAGTTGAATCGACGGCAAAAAAAAAAAACAACAATAAACAATGAAATTAAGAAAGATAAACATTGTTCATTTGATAAAGTATTTTTGCAACTTTAGCTCAAGTTTGTAGGGAAATTTATTTTTAAACAGAAATGTATCACTATGCCTTGTTTATTTTTGGCAGTTTTGCTTGTTGATCGAATTGGACCAATGTGCTTCTCGCAGTGTTTTGCTGTGAGTAAGAGGATGATTTCGCTGTGACTGCCATGTAAATTTATGGGATAAACAAAATAAACGTATAGTATTTTCAAGTAAAAAATTTATTCTACTCGTAGGATTAAGAATGAAACCGACTCGCAAGGGGCTCGTCGGTTTCATTCTTAATCCTACTCATAGAATAAATTCTTTACTTGAAAACACTATACGTTTATTGTATATAACAACATTCGTTTGAAATGTCACAATGCCACAAGAATCAAGTTTTCAGGAAAACAGAAAATATGTAGTTTCTTATCATCCTTCTTTCAATAAAGTTCAATTAGGTTTTTAGTGCTAATTATGAATTTCATTGAATAACTATGTAAGAATATGATGTAAGTAAATTCACATCAGTCATGTATCATATCTTTCATTTCAAATATCACAATTCTGCAAGAATCCAAAGCTTACAAGAAAACAGAAAATAATTTTTTATCTCATTTCATCTGGCTGTTTTATTGGTTTTTAGTGCTAATTGTAAGAATTCCCTTGAGTAGCCGAGTAAGAATGCAATGAAAATTAATTTGTATTAGTAATGTACCAAAACATTTGCTTGAAATGACAAATTTCTACAAGAATGCAAGGAAGTAGAACTTAAGGCCTAAAATATTTAAAAATCTGTTTTTCAAGCCCTCCTGCATGGCCCTTTCGGCTGCTGCATGCTCTCTTTTTATAACCAATGCAAACATAAAAAACTAAAAATTAAATGATTTTTGTTTGACATTTTACCCAGGTTCAAAAAAATGCAAGGAAGTAGAACATAATGAGTTCTTGTTATATTTCTTGTTACCTGACAAGGTAGGTTGACTGAAGCAGTTATACTCTTATCACAGACTGCCTTAATTTCTGATTTGTGCAGGTTTGCGACAGAGAATAGACTCAGTTATTTAATTATTCATCAGATAGTTGCATCTAAGTACTTAATTCTACGAACAGCACCTCAGAAGAAATCCGCGACACTTGTCTTTTTCAAATTTCCCAGATGCCATAGAATTAAGAAAGGATGCTGGTTTTGTTTACACTGGCAAGGCGAGGGTTTGAACCCACGCCAAGAGAGTTTCCTTCAGCACCAACTGCCGAGCGAAACTATACTGAACCACGCACACCACTTGGTCACCAACAGTCTGTCGGTGGCCGAGTGGTGTGCGTGGTTCAGTATAGTTTCGCTAGGCAGTTGGTGCCAAAGGAAACTCTCTCAGTGTGAGTTTGACCCCCCACCATGCCAATGTAATACTGATAAGGCTTACTGAGTTACATTATGTAAAGGGTTAAAATAACTCAGGCTATAAATAATGCCTAACAGTACCCCTAACAGTACCCAAAATATCCTGTTATAAAAATCATTGATTAAATATTTATCATCATTGTCTTACCTTTATCATTAGAATCAACTCTGTCTTATATTGCTTGATATAATATATTTATATTTATGTTAATAAAGTTAAAGATCATATATTTAACAAATAGTTCTTGTTTAATGATTAACTTAATATCGCCTGTTCTATATGTAGTTTGTGACTGTTGCATAAAGAATATTCATTGGTGTTGAACTTCAAGCAACAGATATTCCAGATAAAAAGTTCAAACCCTTAAAGGCCTGGTATTTTTGTACATTTTTGCATAAATATGAACTGTAGACTGTGCTTTAACCCTTTACTCAACGCAGACGATATCAGAATTTATTACTTTAAATATCATTTTTTTTAATTTTTAAAAAAATTTCAACAAAACCATATCATGTGACCCCTCATTGGAACGAGCTCAATGAGCTCGTTCCAATGAGGGGTCACATGATATGGTTTTGTTGAAATATTTTGAAAAATTTAATTTTTTCAACTGCTCAATTTGCATATTATGTGGGCGGATACGGGCGATTCGTTAGGTAAAGGGTTAACAGTCTACGTCCAGTGGTTTTACAGTTGTTTCCACATAGATCTTGACTGCCTATATAGGCAGCCTAGACTTGACTAGAAACAACTGTCCAGGTACCTCAAATGAAACAAATTTTACCCAAAGACTGCATGTTGGGACATCTGTTTTGTTGCAGTAAAAATGTGATCAAAGTCCAAATGAGGCCTTTAAGAGTTAAAACGATGCACCTACCGATAATATCCAACTAAAAACATCATAGCTGCCAGTCCAATTGCAGCATTAACATTCAAAATGTTTTTCCAATGTGCATTCCCTTTTAGGAATTCCACACGATGTGATATTGAAAAACTTATGACCTCTTCCTCCTTTTTACGTGGCATTCCACATACTGTCCTGAAAATTCTCTTTGGGCAGCTTTCATCATCTGAATCTGACTCTTCATCCTCTTCCATCTGCATTGTTTCTGCAATAAAGATGAAAGTTCAGACTATTGATAATGCATGAAATTTTTCAAAATTCTTGGAAGTAAACAAACAAAATTATCTTTTCTTTGCAATGGCACCCAATAATCTTGTGAACTGTGTATTAAAGGCCATAAGAATGACGCCCAACTAATTGTACTGCACCTAGGGGTCTGAAAACACATCCACATGGCTTTTGTTGGGAAATTATAATGACCAATTGGTCAATTTAAGTTTACATTGGAGTAATGTAGTGACACTGGTAGGAAGTGCAGTGTTACAAAATACACATGAATGTAAACAGCGAGACATTCTCAATAATTGTCATCCTTTTGTTGTTAAAAATATATGTTATTGACCATGAACCCACATAGAACATGGTGTCAGAAGTTGGAAACAGAAGTGGTTCACATCTAACGAATGAGTAGTGTCACATAAACAATTTATTCAATCTAAATTTGATAAAAATGAGCGCTGACCTAATTCCGGTTCTCAGTAAATTGAGTTTTAAGGGCAGAGTCAGTGAAAATTGGCGAAGATGGAAACAAGAATTCATGTTGTATATGACAGCCACAGAAAAAGACTTAAAGCCCAAAAGTTACAATGTGCTACTCTGCTATCTTAACCCTTTACCCAACGTAGATGATATCAAAATCATGTGACAGCTCGTTCCAATGAGAGGTCACATGATATGGTTTTGTTGAAATTTTTTTGAAAAATACTATTTTTTCAACTGCTGAATTTGTATATTACGCCGGCGGATGCGGCCGATTCATTGGGTAAAGGGTCAAGCAGGTGGAGAGGCCATTGAAGTTTTTTACACGCTTGAATTCCTTGATGCCGAGAAGGATAAAATAGACATTCTCATTACAAAATTTGAGTTGTATCATACACCACAAAAAAATGTGACCTTTGAACGGCATATTTTTAACAGACGCACACAACTTGAAGGCGGGACAATAGACCAGTGCGTGACAGAGCTAAAGTTACTGTCTACGAACTGTGAATATGATACAAATAGTACGTGACCAAATTGTAGAGGGAATAAAAAGTGATGAAATGAGGTCCAGACTTCTGAGGGAGACAGATTTAACATTGAACAAATATGTAGACGTGTGCAAAGCTGCTGAATTGACCTTCACATGAATGAAAACATTCAGTAATTAAAATGAACCCCATAAAATGATCCACACTGTGAATAATGCTGCTGGGAAATATCCTACAGCGAGTAACAATACAAATAAAAAGGTTTTATATTTGAAAAATGCGTATAGTGTATTGCAAAAATACGAACTTCAGTCATGTGTACAATATGTGGGTACAGTCCAAATCAAAAACAATCATGCAATGGGAGAAACCTGTCACAAATGTGGAGGGAGAAATCATTTCTCCAGGGCATGTAGAAAGGGCAGTTATTCAAAATTTAAAAAGAAAGCTTATTCAGTTACTGTAGATACTGATGGCATGAATGCTGCCCAAAGTTCTGAATTTTTATTGACTCCATTGAATGCAAAAATGCTTGTTCAGAGGAAAAATCCAGTGACTGTTATGTTGAAAATAAACAGTGGATAGTACCCATCTCAGTAAATAACAGAATACTTCTGCTGAAATTAGACACTGGTTCCGACATAAACATAATAAGTTATGAAGATTATATGACTTTGATGTCAAAACCTAAACTTATGCTCTTAAGATTGAAACTGATATCATATTCAGGTGATAATGTACCAGTGAAGGGGCAGTGCCTTGTGAATGTTAACTACAAAAACAGGCAGAATAGTTTACTGTTTGTTGTGAGTCCAAATAAAGTACACCCTATCCTAGGCCAACAAAGTTGTGATAGAATGGGTTTTATTAAGCAAGTGTTGTCAGTTGACAAAATTGAAAATAAAAATTCAAATAACATTCTTGATCAATACAAAGATGTTCTTGAATGTCTAGGTACTCTACCAGGTGAAGTTAATATCGCCCAAAAGGAAAATGCAACTCCTGTTATTGAGGCTTGTAGAAAAGTGCCATTTGCACTCCATGATAAATTAAAAAAAGAACTCGATCGAATGGAAAAACTTAATGGTATTGTCAAAGATGAAGAGCCCATGGAATGGGTAAACTCCATGGTAATTGTGCATAAGACAAATGGAAAATTATGATCTGCCTCGACCCCAAAATCTTGAACTCTGCAATTAAACTTGAATATTTCAAACTACCTACACATGAAGAGATTATGTCAAGATTTGCAGATGCTAACGTGTTTTCTAAACTGGATGCTTGCAGTGGCTTCTGGCAACTCAGGTTAAAGTTGTTGATGGAATAGTATTCAAGAACTCACAAATAGTGATTCCAGTAAAATTACAAAATGACCTATTCCACCCGGGCAATAATTGCAAATTTGTTGCAAAGCATAACCAACACAAGCAAAGTTTCAGCCAATGGACCTCTGGGTTAAACCCGGAGGTCCATTGGCTGAAACACTGCTTGTGTCTTTTGTTGATATGTACACAATTTGAAAGTTATAGCTTGGGTGACAACTCCACTCCACGGGTGATTTAGTTACAATCCACTCTCCACGTACTGTATATTATTCAACATGAACCCACATAAACAGCTTTATCATGTGACTATTTCACCACACCTTTCCTATCATGCAACCCATTCACCAGACTTGAATGTGAAGAATATGAAGGTGAGCAGGGAGTAACTCTACATGAATATTGTAGAATCAGCAGTATATATTAACATTGATTAGTCAAAGCTCTTTATTCTGTCATGTTGATGGGGACAAATTAGCTGTCTCCCAGGAGTTACTAGAGTCATGGGATGTAGGAAATCTGATATCATCAGATAGATCTGCAACATTTGAGCATTCAAAAAGAGATGCTAATGTCAGAAGTCCAGGTCAACTTTAGATTGCAGAGATCTGGCCCTTAAAGACATGGATGGTTTTCCAGAATTTACACTTTGAAACTTGCAACCTAGCAGCTGACAGTGATTGTTAGACAAAGTCTTGACTGCCAGTATGAAGCTCTCATGCCACCACTCTAATTCTGTAAGGAATCAGACACTGTTATGGGCTGTTTGTTTACCCACTTTTCGTGGACTTTGTGCATTTATTGATGTAATGTGATGTTCTTTTACTGTTGTTCATAGAGATATACAGATGTTCTTTCATACCCCAGTTATAGATATTCCAATAAGTGTTTAATTCAGATTGAAACCTCCCAGATATTTTGACAATTAGTAGAACTGCAAGGTGTAATCGTAAAACCATGCCTGTGGTGAGTCTTCAATCCTAATGGTAATGTCATTAAAGATTCGGTCAAATCAAGTCTTGGTTGACCAAAAATTTTTGCATTCATTCAGTGAGAAAGAATGATTATCATATTTTTAAGATTCAATGGACAGGAATTTTTCAGCTGATTTGAAAAGCAAATGTATGGTTCACTTATCCTACCAGCTGAAATATTCCATATGAGTGAATCTAAACATAGGCTATGGACTATTTAGGGGATAGACTGGTTCCAGGCCATAATAGCATTGGATTCCTTACAGAATTTGACTGGTGGCTTGAGAGCTTGTGCCTGTATAGGAAGTCAAATCATAAATAGAAAGCAAAGGTAGCATAATATTTGTTTGGAAGACTTGAAGTCTTTCTCATGATTCAGCTGAGTGGAGCACCTGTTTTTAGAACCCATAGTTTGTCAAAGCTGGACTTGAGGTTTAGGGGTTGATGCCCACTCACCTTTGGAATTATGTTCCCTATGTAAATCTTCATTTGTTGACTTTTCCACAACCACGTCACTTTCTTTATGAAGAGTCCACCATGTTACACCATCAAGCTACAAAAACATTTTGTTAAAAAAAATATTCAGTGTGTTGGTTGTTCATCTTTAATGGAATCAATATTCAAGTTATCAGATATACATTATAAAGCAATATCGAGAAACAAATTTGTCAATTAAATATCCCTGTGAGACATCTGGGAAGAGGAGAAGTGCTTAGTGACAGTTGTAAACAAGTTCTGTATGCTTCTGTGGTATTTTTTTTATTGAGGTTTAAAGACACATTTAACAGCCAGGGTAACCTCGTGTCAGACAGTTTTAAGGGTGAAGAAAGCCAGAGTATGTGGAGAGAACCACCAAACAGTGGCTAGTAATTGTCCAACTCCCCAACGTACTAACTCCACACAAGTAGGGTTAGCATTGGTTGAAGACAAGTGCACCATCGACGTGCAGTATGTTTTAGTGCACAGTGCCACCCTGGCACCACAGTGGCAATTGGGATTAAGTCCCTTGCCCATGAACACAAGGCAGTTACCCCTGGCAGGGATTGAACCATGGACTTTTGTCCAATGCCATAACTACTGAGCCACTGTGCACCCTTCTCTGGTATAATAGTACCCATTGCCACTGCCTAGGGTGCAAATCCTCTAAAGTAGGGGCTTATGAGTAAATGATTGATTGGGCTTGACTTTATAATTGTATTGCCATCATGATGTAGTCATATCTAGAGGATATGGAATGAGTGTTTTGGTCACAGGATATTTATGAAACAAGCTTAAGAATTTTCTGTTTAGCTGAGCTTCTGGCAAGGCAAAACAGGAAATTTATAGGCGAGTTTCATAAATACATGTATCGTGTGACCAAGACACATATTTCATATTCTATTTATCATAATAATTATAGCACCACAGTTACCAAAAATACAGCTTTTAGATAGAAAAGAAGAGTTAAAGAATGGAATTTCACCTTGAACGTCATGCATTTGACTGTGACTCATCACAGATGCTTGCGTATCAAACATCATAAATCAATATAAGATGAGTACAAGGTCAGTAAGTTGATGTTTTGAAATAGCATTAATTTGAACAATGAGAAAGCGTTCTTTTGAAATTAACCAATCAAATCAACTGATGTTGTTATGAAGCGCTAATTAATATTTATTGAAAATATGAAATGATAATAAGCAGAGAAAACAGAGAAGTCATATGATAAATATATATAGACTACACACTAATGTCAAATAACTGAAATTTCAAGCTTTCAAACATTTTCCCATGATGCAACTAAGAATTTAACCAATTCCATCTTGTTTGGCAGAGCTCGATGAGCTCTGCCAAACAAGATGGAATTGGTTAAATTCCCAGTTACTTTATGGGAAAATTTTCTGCTTGAAATTTTGATATCCTGACAGAAGTGTGCAGAGGGCTAAGCACCAAAAATAGATAAATGAGAAAGGGCAATGCAAAGTGTGGGCCAATGCCCCTGACCCACAAAAATTTTTCCAAGTCGAAAGAGTGAAAAAGTGACATAACTCTGGAAAAAATGTGTGGAAGAAACTCATACTATACAAGTATCATTCCCACACCAAATATCATTCAAATCGGAGTAGCAGTGGCTGAGATACAAGGGGAAATGTTGGTACAGATGGACGGATGGAGGTCTCGAGTGAAAAAGGTCTATAGCTCTGGAAACAATGTGTGGAAGAAACATTACAAGGTATCATTCCCCCATGATGCTCTATCACAACACCAAATATCATTTAAATTGGAGAAGCAGTGGCCGAGATATAAGGGAAGATGTTGGTATGGACAGACAGAGGTCTCCACTAGATATCCCTTCGACTTTCAAGTTGGGGGCATAATAAATAGTAAATATGCAAAGATCACTAAATCCACAAACAGAATTTACTACAGTTTGTCCCACTTGAATGCATACACATGTACTAGTTATTAGATTGATCATGTTAATCACATACAACTATCAAACACCAAACCATTTACCATACACATTTTTTGTGCAAAATTGACCTTTTAACCATAATGGTTATTGAGTGAACATCTCTTAATTGAAAAAAAGTATTGTGATCCATCCGAAATTTACACAACAACCACAACATTCCTTTTCCAGGGTTTAATCCAAGGTGTTGTGCGCGCCAAATTTCTACCCCATTCCCAATATGAAATAGACAGTAAAATTCCCAGTTGAACTTACCATGCTTCCCTTGACCTACCATCCATATTAGGTTAAAAAAAAGGTTTTCATTCTCAGGCAATCCCTCAGTGAAATTGAACACCCTTGTTGAACATCCTTTTTTTTAGCTTGCAGTGTCTTCCAAAATTCATATCAAATCATGAGACTTTAAAATTTTACCTTTTTACACACCCGTTTGACAAACGGTTGTATTATGTAATTGGTCTATGCATCCATCCATCAGTCTTTCTGTCCATCTATCCGTATGATAACATTTTTGGTGTCTGATCGATAACTCCAGTTTGGATTATTTGTTCTCAACCAAGGCGACGTGTATTACCTGACTAGTAATAAGGCCAAGTTCGAATATGAGTTCCATCCAATTATCCTTACATGAGTTATGGCCCTTTTTTAACTTAGAATTTGACCATCTATTAACATTTCTGGTTTCTGACCAATAATTCCAGTTTGGATCATTTGATGGCTAATGGGCACATTTAGCCATACCTGGCTGTGCTCTTGTTTGATTGGTGTATATTTATTTGCACATGTTTTCAACAAAGCATGATTAAAATACAGTGTGTATTAATTATATTTATTTTGAAACATCCAGTTTGCTATGTTCTGCAGTACATAACTCAAATGTTATGTGGACGGTATTTATTTTTAGAAAAAAATGCATAAATTTAATGGAACATAAATGTATTTCATATTTCTTTATTAACTGGTTGAGTGCTGGGAGTCAAAATTTGGGCTTTTTTCTGGAGTGAAGGTACCACAACCTATAAGCTTCATATTCTGTGTATGTTATTCATATTATCCATGAAGTGATATTATTTAGCCTGTATAGATTTGTCCTGTTACTATTTATGGGAGAGTGCCTATAGGCTCTCTCTCATGACTATTGACAAAGCAAGATCATGTGAACAACTTGTTCCCGCCAAAAATAATTCAGCACTCTTCCAGTTATCAAACAAGTATTAAAAATAAAAAGCCTCCCTCCCTCATCGATTTGAAAAATTAATTGCCATAGAACCAAATGTATTTTTTATTTGGCCTTACATGTAGGTACTAAACGGCCATGAATTATGTTACATGGTGTTAAATATCAAGCAAGTTGCTAGGGATGCTTTAAGAACCTCCATTCTTGGGACATTAATAAAATATGAGGCACCATATATCTTTTTGAGGACCCTCCAATTTTGATGTAGTTTGCATGAACTTGACAGGTTTTGGCTGACCCTAGTGGATCCTTACTCCAAGGAAAGCCCTGTCCCAATTTCCAAGGAAAACCCTCCGATTTTTAGCTCAGAACATACAATAGAACATACAAATTTTAATCTATTAAATCTTGTTTGATGAAACTCTATGAGCACAGGCATTTAGGATGCAATGAATTAAGAACACAATCCATCACAGAGGAAGGAAAAATATTTTGCTCAGCTGAATATTCCTCTTTGGGAACCCTGATAAGTGAAGTAGTGCATGTTTACTGTGATGAACAAGTTCAGCTTTACTGGTAAATAGGACCCGGTAACCAATGTTTGAAGTGGAAGTCCTCTAAAGTAGGCAGCATAGGTACAAATAATTGGTTAAACCTGACTTTATACCCATGCTGCAGTCGTGATATAGCCATAGCTGCTTAAAGTGTCCTTAAACACCAATGAATAAATAAATAACTGAATGTTCCATTCATAAACAGAAGATCTCCAATTAGTCATGATTTGACCTGAAAATTCTGAACAGATTTCACTAAAATCAATCTGAACTGAGGTTTACTGAAGCTCAGCTTGATTTTAGGAAACGTGCACCTGACCCCCCCCCCCCCCCCCCCCCCCCACCCCCTTCCCACTTCTTTTTTATACCTCAATTTTTTTAGCATTGAGACCAGAGGACATGGTATTATCATTATCTGCCATAACACTTGGACAGCCACTACCAGAGGTAGTTGATGTAAATGTGTTATTGCAGATTATAATTTACCCTATGCAGCACAGCTATAGCTCCTTTATGTGTCTCCTGGTGTATGAGCAATTATATATTGGTAAATATTGTTTATTTTTCATTAAATTATCAATTTCAGTTTATGTTTTAAAAATTAAAAAGCTGTTTTTGGTAAAGGGTTAACATGTGTTATCAGTATAAAACAGGTGTTCAACCATGGTGGCCTCATGATCCTGAGACACTCATAGCTGGTATGGATTCTTGCAACCATTTTTTTGAGAATCTAAATGGAATCTCCCAAATTTAGATGAAATATATAAGCCCTGGTATGCTCACCCCTAACTTGCTACTACCCATGATTGAAATGTTGCATCCCAAAACCCAAATCCTGGATCCACCAATGATTTCTGCTGTGACAGATTAAATAATAAAAGAGGAAATAAAATATAAATTAGATATTTACCTCTTCTTCTTTTTGAGGTGGTGTCATGAGGCTTATCATAACAATTGATAGAGTCGTTATGACTAAAGATAAACTTCCAAAATATGTATAATGTACTTTATATAAAATTTCTGGTCGTGACTCTGGTTTGCCACATTCTGGTGCAGGAAAGGAAAAGTCTATAGCCATTCGTATGACACCTGCTGTATGTCCAATCAGAATACCCCAAAATGCACCCTGCAATAAAAACAATGAGGGGGTATACAGATTAGAAAGTGCAGGTATGTTTAAACCTTTACCCAATGTAACGGCCCAAACCGGCCAGTGCTATTCTAAAAAATTGCCAATTAATTTTCATTATTTTTTCATTTTTTGTCTCAAAAACATAGGAATGACCCCTTGTTGGAATGAGCTCATTCCAACGAGCGGTCATAACCTATGTTTTTGAGACAAAAATTGAAAGAAACTAGTTATTCAAGAAATTTTTTTGCAAGTGTCGTCTGCTTTTCATGTAAGGTGAAGGGTTAAATACAGTATTTTATCAATGGAAAATATAATTTTAGCAAGTCTTTGATAAAAGCAATTAAGTACGTTCCAAATAGTTAGATAGATAGCAATATCCTGATGAATAAAGATGAATTCTTAGGAACAATACTGAGGCTGTGTTGCAGCAATTCAGATGCAAATTAGTTGCAATTATAGCCTAATCTTGGCATGGGCTAGCATGGGCTAGCATGCTGCAGAAGAGTATGGCATCCATAATCACTATTTGTGGCAGAGACATGAATTATTGCCATTTCCTGATTTTATATCTATGTTACATCTTAAGATGATCAACAATTTAAAATGAAGTTGAGCATCAACCAATCATCAGCATAGGTGTTTGCATCTGCCTGAAGTACAGCTGCTCTGTTGGCCAATAATTGGCCAACAAAGCAGCTATACTTCAGGCAGATGCAAACACCTGTGCAGCTAATGATTGGTTGATGCTCAACATCATTCCACCATTCTTTCATACTAGATCATTCAACTTGGCAAAAATTTTGCGTGACCCTTTTCGTTCACGTGTTTTTAATTTTAGGTAACCTTCACGCAACCCAAACGGCTGTTTGCTTCAAATTGACATGCCTGATGTGATTTCAATAACTCAAGATAATATAGGATAAGAAGTGTACACCATGTGCAAAGAAATGGCCATGACAATTCAGCCCAGATTGGTTCACTTCATTTAACCTGGCTACGCCACTGGTCATTCTACACTTTTATCTGTGGATTTCACTGAACTGAAACATAATGCTACATTTTCTTCTTATTTTACATTTTTGCCCCAGCTGCCTATCCTACTGCACTTGTTAACCCTTAAGGACCCAATTCCGACTTTGATCACATTTTTTGCAACAGAACAGGTGCCCCTACGCAGTCTTTGGGTTAACTCACAAGATAGGATGGGTGACCATGTGTGCGATCGATTGTTTGAAAACAACCGAGGTAAAGGGTTTCTTTTGTCTTTTTTACCTCGGTAAGGCGAAACACGCAAACTCTTTTGTCTAGTTACCTCGTCAAGTTGGTAAGACACACACACACACACACACAGTCTTGTCTTCCCTACATACCGAGGTACGCCATTGTTTGTCCTTTGTGTGGACTAACGGTTTCTACCTCGTTTTGCCGGTACAGTTCTGGGAAAACAACCGAGGTAAAGGGTTTCTTTTGTCTTTTGTACCTCGGTAAGGCGAAACACGCAAACTCTTTTGTCTAGTTACCTTGTCAAGTTGGTAAGACAAACCCACACACACACACACACACACACACACACACACACACACACACAGTCGTGTCTACCCTACATACCGAGGTACCCCATTGTTTGTCCTTTGTGTGGACTAACGGTTTCTACCTCGTTTTGCCGGTACAGTTCTGGGAAAACAACCGAGGTAAAGGGTTTCTTTTGTCTTTTGTACCTCGGTAAGGCGAAACACGCAAACTCTTTTGTCTAGTTACCTCGTCAAGTTGGTAAGACAAACCCACACACACACACACACACACACACACACACACACACACACACACACACACACACACAGTCTTGTTTTCCCTACATACCGAGGTACCCCATTGTCTGTCCTTTGTGTGGACTAACGGTTTCAACCTCGTTTTGCCGATACAGTTCTGGGAAAACAACCGAGGTAAAGGGTTTCTTTTGTCTTTTGTACCCCTAAAAGCTCGAAAGTCCAGCTGAAACTACCGATTTCGAATCACTGAAGATTGAACACAACAGACCGTTGCAAAATAGTAGTGGCACGGTATCCAATTGCAAAAAGCCTCGTTGTAGACTGCATACTTTTATGCCTGATCATAAAGAGGAATTTTCCTCCGAACAAACGAAAAATCATTATCAGATCCGTAACCCCCTCCATTGTGATTCACCAAACATTATTTACCTTATCACTTGTAAGCGATGTCGGAAACAGTATGTTGGTCAAAGTCAAAATCCTTTCCGAGAACGTGCTACTAGACACAAACAGGATATAAAACATAATGCTGATGCCCCAGTAGCACAACATTTTAACCTTCCTGGCCATTCTTTGGACGATTTCGAAATCCATCCTATTGAACAACCACCAATTAAAGACACATTAGAAGAAACGGATGAATTTAGAAAAAAAACGTGAAGCTTTTTGGATCAATACGCTTCAAACCCTCTGGCCATTTGGTATGAACATATCAGAGGGCGAATGCGAAAGGAGGTCCATCATTCCTTTCACTTTAACGTACAACAGAATGAATATCGAAATAGCAAAAATGTTAAAAGATGAATTCAATTTTACCAATGCTAAATTAAATGAACCTTTGAATTTTCGACCTGTCATCGCCTATAAGAAAAACAAAAGCTTGCGTAACATCCTTGTAAGGACTAAATTAGAGCCCATCAATGAATAACATCAATTATTGCCAGTCAGTTTAACCAGTTCCTAAGCTCATCACTTAGTTTAAATCAATTTTATGTACTTTTTTGTTACGTTTGAAACCCATCAGGGTTCAGTAAATGAAAACAATTTTTCAGCGGCATATTAAAAGAAAAAAACGTTTCAGTAGGAAATGTCTGTGCCAGTGCGATTTTTTAACCTCAAACACACACAGGCGAGTGCCAGAGTTCATATATGCCCCAAAACAAAATAGGTTCCAATTTCAATCATGTGTATGTATTTCCTAAATAAAATTATTATTTATTTATTTATATATTTATTTATTGATTATTATTTATTTTTTATTTTTTAGTAATGTTTTATTTATTTATTTATTTATTTATTTATTTATTTATTTATTTATTTATTTACTTATTTATTTATTTATTTATTTACTTATTTACTTATTTGGTTGATTCATTTATTTTAATTATTATTTTTATTTTTAATTTTTCATACCTTTCACACAATGTAGAGGTTCACAAGGTAAAACACACAATTTCTACGTGGTGTAAAATATTTTCCGTCATAAACCTCCGTCGGGGGATATTCATTCCAACTGATAACATTCGTGAGGCATCATGATCTTTGGCGTTATTTTTTCATTTATTTCTTTAGTCTCAATATATTTTATCAAACCATTTTTTCATATTATTTTCACATACTTCTGAAGCCAGTAAAGCAAACCGCTCCCGATTGGTTTTACTTAAATCAAAGCCAACCAATGGGGCTTCATGGGGTCAGTAAAGCAAACCACTCACTGACTGATTAAAATTCAATGGAAGCCAATCAATGGGGCTTCATCTAATTTGTTTGGACCACACAAACTGAGTTGTGAAAAACAAACTTGGGACATCTCAGATTGAAAAGAATTAATTAGATGAGTGACATTTGTCAGCTTGTTACTGAGTTTAATTATGTACTGAGCTGTGAAAAACACCCCTAGCCCACATTTGGATATATACCATGCATGCCCTCCCAAAGTTGGATTCATTTTCCTCAAAGTCTCTTTGAAAAAGCCAAACCAAGCGAAACGCGTCGAGACAGACGGATTATTTTCTACCTTTGCTGAAGACTACAACCAATCCAGGTATCTTCTCTAATAGGTAATATCTAGATTTCATTTTAATTTATTTCATTTCTTCATTTTAATTTCATTTTATTCATCTACCTATTCTTCAAATGGCTCAAAAAAGACAGAATCATCAGGGAAAGAGAGTTGCCCAGTCTGGAAGAGGCCAGGAACAATCGTTCCAGGCCTATTCTAGATTGGTCAAGGTCCTTTTCCAGGTGATTCAGTGTATGCACCATATTGGGCTCCTAGAGCAGCATTTGGCCAAACGGGATTTCCCGAAGCAGTTGGAGAAGAAAGTAGATGAGTTAGGTGGCTTTCTAAAGCCGGCTCTTCCCACCCCACGCATTTTTTCCGTTTTTCGACAGATTAGAGTGGGATGGGCCAACCAAACGTTAAATGCTTTAGTTGAGCATTACAAGATAAATTTAAATCAGTTGAAGTCTAAGATAACTTTGGCTATGCGACCACCTCCTGGACTCGAAAAAATAGACTTCAACAGCGCTTCGGCGCGTGCCTTGATCTGGGCTCAAAAAAACTTTAAAAATAAGTTGACAGATAAGACGATTTCGGCCTATCAGTCTTACATTTCGGAACTTCGCCCAGCGTCTGGAGTAAGGAACAATACGGGAGGGAGCAAGCAAACTCCGGCCCGTGTTGTCCCTCTACCCCAACGCGAAAAGCAAAATAAGAAAAGATCAAGGCAAAGCACTTCTCCCTCTTCTTTTCCGTCTACTTCTTCTTTCTCTCAGAGTAAGCGCCTCAATTTGCGAACATCTCCGGTCCATATTGTGACTGAAGATGCTCGCAAATTGAGTAACGCTGTCTCGCCTCGTGGTGCTCCTCTACCTCCTACTCCTCCTCAGCCTTTTTTCTCTGGTTCTCCTAGTGCTCTCACTAGAACTCCTCCTCCTCCTTCTGTTTCTTCTCCTGCTTCTGTTTCCTCTCCTGCTTCTGTTTCTTCTGCCCCTTCTCCTGCCTCTAGTGTGGTTCAACCAGGTATATCGTACTCAGAGAAAGTCAAATCACCGAGCCGCAACTCGGGCCGCTCATTTGATTCTAAATTCTCCCAGTTTCGCCATAAAAGCGGAGTTAATTTTGACAAAAGGAATTGGCGCCTCCCCGATGTTTGTAAAAACATCCTTATGATTGGAAGTTCAAATTTAGGACGCATTGATCGAAATCCCCATCCGGACATCCAGGTGGAGTGTTACCCCGGCGCCAAATTCAATCATCTGCGCTCTATGTTTAAAGGGCACAGGGGCCAGTCCAGTCCCCAAAAAATATTATTAAATATTGGCGTGAATTCTCGAAACGATAATTCTGATCTCGTAGTTAAGTAGTTGCGGAATATGCTTAGCGATATTAGGGTCAAGTTTAGATCAGCAAAAATTTATTTCGCTGAACTAAACTTTTCGCAAAAACTCCCTCAGGCTGAGAGGAGAACCCTGAGCATCATCAACGAAACCATTCGGAAAGTGAAGGACGTTAACGTGATACCAAAAATTGATGACGCGAAGTTTGAAGTTGCTCAGGATTTAATCCATTGGACCACGAGAACCGCCAATATTATGTACGATCACTGGTTGAACCACCTAAATTTAAACTAAGTAAAGGCAAAGGTAACAGCCGCCTAACAGATGTGGGATTAGGAACTAATGTGGTTAACCTGTCTGGCACCAATGACCTAACAACCCAAGAGAAATCTCTTTTAGATCGCGGTTTAACTTTTGTACCAGCACCAAAGCCTAAAACTGATAACCAAACAAATTTACCATCATACAACTGTAATTTTCTTAGGCAAATGAAATTAGCCGACCGCTTTAGAAAGTCCAGCGGTCGGAAACTTCCTTTTACAGAATCATCTGGTTGGTCACCTCCAGATAGTGAAGTAGATCCCGAAATTATTGAGGCTAGCAAACGAATCATCAAAAAGGTGTTCAGCATGAACATACTCTCCGATGAAGACAATTTAACAGCTGGTGAACAGAGAGCCCTCACGAAACTTCGAAAAAATAAGAAATTAGTGATTAAACCAGCCGACAAAGTGGGTCGGTAGTTGTTCTATCTCGGGATAATTATATAAAGGAAGCCATGAGACAACTCAGCAATACTAAACATTATAAGAAAATAGATTCACTTATTTGGCCTAGTAATATCGAAAAATTCAATAAGATCTTAAAATTTCTCCTCGACGAAGGTCACATTACCAAAAAACAATTGAAATATTTAACAGCTAAGCTCAGTGCTCAAACAAGACAATTTTATATCCTACCAAAGATCCACAAGGACCGTTCTTCATGGACGGATGACTTAACTCCACCCGGGAGGCCAATTGTATCAGATTGTAATTCGGAATCTTATGCGATCTCGGAATTAATTGATTATCATCTGAAACCTATAGCAAATAGACATCCGAGCTATCTAAAAAATACACAGGATTTCCTGTCAAAAATTTCGAAATTGAAAATATCGAAAAATGCAATTCTGGCTACTTTGGATATCGACAGTATGTATACGAACATTGATATTGATAAAGGTGTTAAATCAGTTAAAAATGCATTTGAAAAATATCCGGATGCGAAACGCCCGGATGAACAAATTTTGGATCTTTTAGAGCTGAGCTTAAAAGGTAATGACTTTCAATTCAATGGAGAATATTTTCTACAAATAATGGGTTGTCCTATGGGCAAAAGATTCAGTCCTAATTTTGCAAGCATCTATGTAGCGGAATGGGAGGAAAATGCCTTAAGCAAATGTGCAAAGCATCCTCTCGTATATCTCAGGTATTTAGATGACATTTTTATTATTTGGGAACATTCAAAAGAAGATTTTGATGAATTTTTAGAAATTTTGAACAATCACGATCCAAATATTAAATTGAAAGCTACTATCAGTGAAAATTCTGTTGATTTTCTCGATGTGACCGTGTATAAAGGCAAGCAATTTCAGGCGTCCGGTCATTTAGATTATAAAGTGTGTTTTAAACCAACTGATTCACATCAATTGTTGCACACAAAATCATTTCATCCTCAACATACATTTAAAGGTATCATCAAATCACAACTCATTCGTTTCCACCGCAATTCAAGTGATAAGGTAAATTTCAATGAAGCTTGTTCTACTCTATTTGGCGCCCTCAGATCGAGAGGGTACTCGCTGCGCCTTTTGCGTGGCCTGAAATCCCAAACCCTGAAAAAGCTCGAAAGTCCAGCTGAAACTACCGATTTCGAACCACTGAAGATTGAACACAACAGACCGTTGCAGAATGGTAGTGGCGTGGTATTTAATTGCAAAAAGCCTCGTTGTAGACTGCATACTTTTATGCCTGATCAGAAAGAGGAATTTTCCTCCGAACAAACGAAAAATCATTATCAGATCCGTAACCCCCTTCATTGTGATTCACCAAACATTATTTACCTTATCACTTGTAAGCGATGTCGGAAACAGTATGTTGGTCAAAGTCAAAATCCTTTTCGAGAACGTGCTACTAGACACAAACAGGATATAAAACATAATGCTGATGCCCCAGTAGCACAACATTTTAACCTTCCTGGCCATTCTTTGGACGATTTCGAAATCCATCCTATTGGACAACCACCAATTAAAGACACATTAGAAGAAACGGATGAATTTAGAAAAAAACGTGAAGCTGTTTGGATCAATACGCTTCAAACCCTCTGGCCATTTGGTATGAACATATCAGAGGGCGAATGCGAAAGAAGGTCCATCATTCCTTTCACTTTAACGTACAACAGAATGAATGTCGAAATAGCAAAAATGTTAAAAGATGAATTCAATTTTACCAATGCTAAATTAAATGAACCTTTGAATCTTCGACCTGTCATCGCCTATAAGAAAAACAAAAGCTTGCGTAACATCCTTGTAAGGACTAAATTAGAGCCCATCAATGAATAACATCAATTTTTGCCAGCCAGTTTAACCAGTTCCTAAGCTCATCACTTAGTTTAAATCAATTTTATGTACTTTTTTGTCAGGTTTGAAACCAATCAGGGTTCAGTAAATGAAAACAATTTTTCGGCGGCATATTAAAAGAAAAAAACGTTTCAGTAGGAAATGTCTGTGCCAGTGCGATTTTTTAACCTCAAACACACACACATGGACGGACACACGATTGGACACATGCACACTTCAATCACTACATGCCACCCGACTTAAGTCAGGGGGCATAATTATATTTAAAATAATAATTTTTGATATCGTCTGCGTTGGGTAAAGGGTTACTAACCCAGTTTAAATTTTGGCAAGTTTTTCATACATGTACTTGTAGAACACATGTTCCAACATACAGAGTTTTGGTGGTCTTGCTGATAGAAATTACAGTACCTTGGTATGATGTTTAGTGAAATCTTGGCTGCCTATATAGGCTGCCAAGATGTCACTGAACACCACTGCAAAGTGAAGTTTTATTACCTTATTATGAGGGGGGTGGGGGGGGGGGGGGGGGGGTGGGGGGGTTGGTGGTGACAAAGACACCTGGCTTTTTAAAGCGTCTTTTAGAATCTACAAGAATCAACTGAATATTTGGCGTGGATCAAAGTTGATTCTGAGTGCTTTCCTTGCGAGAATCATTTGCACAAATCGATTTCTCACATGAATATTAAGCCGTATGATAGTTGTTTTTAGGCAAAAGACATGCCAAAAGACAGCAGCAAAGTCTCAGGATGTAGAGTGTCAAAGTGTAGCAAAAATATGTAAATATGTAAAAATCTCTAGGCCCTTAAGGGTTAAGGTTACATTTATTATGGCCCTGCCTTGAAAAGCTTAAGGGGTATCTAGTGGAGACCTCTGTCCGTCCATTCATCCATCTGCCCATACCAACATTTTCCCATGTATCTCAGCCACTGCTACTCCGATTTAAATGATATTTGGTGTTGTGATAGAGCATCGTGGGAAAACCTACCAGTGTAGTGTGACTTTCTGACATTTTTCCAGAGTTATGACCCTTTTTCACTCGACTAAGAAATGTTTTGCAGTCGGGGGATTAGCAGTGCTTTGCGATTCAGGCCTCTTGTAAAATAAATAAACATGAAACTTGTGAAGCTTCAAAATATGATTAAATTTGAAATCATCCTGGTGATTTGATTTATTTTGAGTCATGATGATTCAGAAATTTTTTGAACAGTTAAGATATTCTCCAACTCCAACTGTCTCCTCATGAACTTGTCTTCTATCATCAGGTTGTTTGTAGTAGAAGTGAGATTTGATATGATTCAAAATCCTCAACCTGAATCAATTCAAGACTCGATTCAATCCGACATTTGAGATTCGCAGAGCCTTGGTGTTACCTTATATACTCATATCAACTGGTGAGATAAAGACCAAAAAATAAGCAACTATGAAAAGTAAGTTTTATTACTTTCTAAAATGTGATTTACTGGGATTTCCGAGTTTGATTATAAATAATAACTTCACAAGAGAATTATGCAATCAACAATTGTGTCATGTATCCGTGCACTCAAACGAAGACGCTTTGCTATAGGTGTAATGGGGACTTCATTGTTTTTTTCAACCTTTTACCTAACATGAAAAGCAGACGACACTTGCAAAAAAATTCTTGAATAGCTATTATTTTCATTTTTTGTCTCAATAACATAGGTTATGACCCCTCATTAGAACGAGCTTGATGGGCTCATTCCAATGAGGGGACATTCCTATCTTTTAGAGACAAAAAATGAAAAAATAATGAAAATTAATTGCTGATTTTTAAGAATAGCGCTGGCTGTTACGTTAGGTAAAGGGTTAAATAATATAATTATCGTTAATAATGAAAAGTAATAAACAGAGTAATTGCTTGACTGGATTGGTTACGTGAAATAATTCATTCGAGGCGAGGGACTATATTGTAAAACACTCATACACATTCGCGCACTCGTGTTTGTACAACGTCCCTCACCTCTCATGAATTATTTCACGTAACCAGCCCAGTCAAGCGATTACTCTCCATATAATGTGCACTTAACATCCAATTTATTTATTGGAGTTTAATGACACTTTCAGCAGCCCCGAGAGAACCACTGAGCAATGGCGAGCAACTGTCAGACTCCGCAACATGCTAACTCCATACAAGCAGGGTTAGCATTGGTTGAAGACAGGTGAACCATCAATGTGCAGTATGCCTTAGTACATAGAGCCTCTGTGCCCCCATGTTGGCAAGCGGGATTATGTTCTGTGCCCAAGGACACTATTAGTTACGAATTTATCTATTGACTTTCCGTTTTAGAAGTACAATCTATTTCATGTGTGAACACACACAGCATGAGATCTTTTATCTTCCATTGTTGAGCCATACAGGTTTCTATGGAATTTTTGTGCAAAAGAGTTTTTTGTGAAAATATGCCGATATGATTAGTATAAAAAAATTATTGAATTTCTTTTTTTCTTTTTTGTCTCAAAAACATAGCTTATGAACCCCACATTGGAGGGTACTTGACAAACTCATTCCAATAAGGGGTCATGAGCTATATTTTGGAGATAAAAAATTAAAATATAATACATGTACACTGTAAAACTGGAATACGCGTCTTCTACGGGGTATGGACAATTTGTAGATTTTGGAACGAGGCTTCCACTGGGTATGGGAAATTTGTCAGTGGCTGGGTGGATGTATCGTGGGTTTCAATGAATATGGTCTCATACCACGTATCTATCAACCAATCAAATCAAAAAATTCACTTTAGTCAATAGATAAAATGCAGATACCCCTGGTGGGGATTGAATTGTGAACCTCTCAGTTTGAAGTTCAATGCCATAACCACTGAACCACTGCACTCCCACTCAACTTCCAATCACCAAGCATTCTTTCAAACCAAATCAACTTCTTAATGGTATACATGTCTAGGTGTCAAGGTGAATCCCTGTTAATTGAATAAAAAATTGCAATTTATCAAAACATTATTCTGATCCCTGCATGCCTACAGACCTCGATGGCTTTTGGACTGGTAGTATTGGAATTTAATTTATTCTGTCCTATGTGACACGTTCCATGAGCTCTATCAAACAAGATAGACTAGAGTAAATGTTTAAAAGATTTGTCTGGAAATAACCGTATTCTGATTCATCAAATATTCCTGTTAAGTGAATACTTTTTCCTGGCCGAGGGCCAATTCAATTAACCCTTTACCTAACATGAAAGGCAGGCAATACTTGTAAACAAAATTTTTGAATAACTGTCTTTTTACATTTTGTGTGGCAAAAACATAGCTTATGACCACTCATTGGAATGATCTCAATGAGCTCATTCCAATGAGGGGTAATAAGCTATGTTTTGAGACAAAAGATGAAAAAACAATAAAAACTGCATGGTGATTTTTGTGAATACTGCTGGCCGGTTTTTTGCCATTACATTGGGTAAAGGGAGTCTGGTGGATCATTCAGACATCAAATCAATTGTTAGTAGATTTCATCTTGGGCCAAAGTATCTGCGTTGGGTCCTTGGGCAAGATAGTTAATCCCAACTGCCCATTAGAAACACTGTACTAAGAGTTTCAACATGTTGGTGGTAGATTTGTCTTCAACCATTGCTAACCCAACCTGTACCAGATTAGTAAGTTGGAGAGTCAGACAGTTACTTGCTAATGCATGGTGGTACTGGCTTCCTCCACACATAAAACTGTACCAACAAAATATAACGATAGAATTCTCTACAACATATTGCTGATCCTCCCCAGCATTAGGATAGTCAAATTAACTCTCAAGCCACTGAGTATGTTTAAGATATTTCTCATCAAATCTAGTCATAGCTGCTGTAATGCAGCCATTACTAGATCTGCTGAAAAATTCATCCAAATTTAACCCAAAAAGTCATTGCTGAAAAAAATCCAATCAATTTACAGGGAGAATTTATTTATTGGGATTTAACAACACTTTCGACAGCCAGGGTCACCTCGTGTCAAACAGTTTTACAGGCGGAGGAAGCCAGAACACCCAGACAGAACCACCGTGCAATGGCTAGCAACTGCCAGATTCCTCAATGTACTAACTCCACACAAGCAGGGTTAGCATTGGTTGAAGTGCATGATTGACATGCAGTATGCCTTAATACACAGCGCAACTGTGCACCCGCACAGGATGATGTGCCTTGCCCAAGGACACAACGCAGTTGCCCCTAGTAGGGATCAAACCATAGACCTTTCGGTTTGAAGTTCAATGTCATAACCACTGAGTCACCGCACACCCTATATGGAGAAAATTGGACTAAATGTGTCCAAATTATACTTATTTCCTTGGCAAAAAAAATCCTGTCCTGGGCAGGAATATCCACTAGCAGCATGTAAGGTCAAGGAGTTAAACTACCCATTTGCACTGAATAGTATTATATGACCAACAACACCCAGGGTTCAAATATTAGGCTAAGTAGAGTCAAAATAACTGGAAGATTTTTAAAAAGTTAATCTCAATAATTAACTAAAATTGAAACTTTTTTAGTAACAGTATTTACCTGTTCATTCATTCGACGCCATAAAATTGCTAGAAGGAACAATGCACCCACAGGTGTTCCAAGATATCCTTGCACTGCTTGTATATAGTCAAAAAGCCTTCCACCCTGAGATGATTTAACTAGAGGAATCCAGAGAATGCTAACTGCACAGAGAAATATAACAAAAACTCTGAAAAAGACAAAATGGCATATAAATTAGATGTTATAGGTGCAGAACATTGCATGCAAGGGTGGCACCAGGGTTGTCTTCAAGGGGGACCCCCCCCCATCCCACCCACCCACCCACCCACCCACCCCCCATTGGGGAAGGTTAGCCTCCATTGGGAAATCTGCCAAATTCGTTGGGGGAGATAAAATTATGCAAACACAAGAAAGATAGAAATAATACAGTGGAGACTTCTTATTGGATATCTCTTAACTGAATAACCCTGTTAATTGAATATAATTTCCCAACACAAAACCATTTACCATACCTCCAGTACAAATTTGACCTATTAATTGAATAAAGGTTATAGAGTAAACTCCTGTTAATTCAATAAAAAATCTTGTAACTTGAAATTACCCTGACTCTCCCAGTTTTCCTTTGTTTATAGACCTATTTGGCCTCAGGACATCCAATACAGGCATTTAATCTATTATATCTTGTTTGACAGATTTCATATAATAGAATAAATGCTAAGTTTATCTCTAGCATATAGGAAAGTGACACAATCTCTGTTAATTGAATACTCCTCTTAACTGAATAATTTTCATTGGCAATGTGGCTATTCAAATAACAGGGTTCCACTGTACTCCCAAAGAGTACATGCATAGTAGGAATAAACCAATGGGCATATAATTACAGTTGCATATCAGTTTCTCATAGCATGGCCCCAGCTGTTATCTAAGGGCAACCATATCAACATAAACTCAAATATTTGAAAATATCTTCAGATATTTGAGTTTATATTAACTTGGCTTTCTTGACATAATTTTTCATTTTGCTATAAATATCGCAATATTATGTATTTCCTTTTAACTCTCTCAAAGCTTCTAAATCATGGATATTACAACTTTTTCCCAATTAAACCAAACATTTCTCCCACCAGGTCAAGCTGGGTGGGTCCAGGAAGCCATTAGCCCTCCCCTGTCAGGGACCACAGCCCCTCATTGGGGAAATCCTGGTGCCACTCCTGACTGCAAGAGCTCATTTATAGTCTAATCATCCACGAACTGATGCTGAAAATATCAAAATTTCAAGAAGCAAGTTTTTTCACACAATACAACTACAGATGGAACCAATTCAATCTTGTTTGACAGAGCCCTTCTGTCAAACATGATTAACTGGTCCAATTCCTAGTTGCATTGTGGGAAACATTTGCTGCTTTAAATTTTGATATTTTGACATCAGTGTGCAGAGAGTTATATTCTTATATGTTAAAGAATTTTCCCACTACACCAGCATCTGATGTAATATTAAGGAACACTACCAAACAAAAAAGGTAATATTATCAATTTTCAGAACGAGGCAATCTTATAAAATCTTTTAAAACTGCATCAAAATACAAGCTTAACTTACCACTTGGTTCACAATCCCCTTCATTATAATAGCATAAAATTGCCATATATTAAATTAGCACACCGACCCATCCCAGGACAGGGTACCCACCCGCACAACAGAAAATTTCTAGTTGCACTGCATATCATGAGAGATAATCAAAGAATATCTAGCTTGACAGAATCACACTTCTCATTTATATAATAGACTAGTGGGCCCAAACATCCCAGGATGGTAGCCCTGCCCATGTGATGGAAAATTTGTGTTTGCATTGCATATTCAGGGAAATAGTCAAAGCTTGAATTTCTAGCCGGATTCAAAGGTGTATGGAGAAGGAATCACACACTCACCATTTATATAATAGATTTGGAAAAAAATCTTGGAACAGATTTCTTTCAAATGTGATGACAATAAATGGTAAAGTGATTATAAAAAATCTAAGTGTAACAAGGACAATAACTCTCAAAGAAATATTTCATGATATTATCACCAAAAAGCTGCAGATCAAATTTGGAAAAACAATCTTGAACTGTTTTCTTTGAAATGTGATGACAAGAAATGGTAAGGTGACTACAATAAATTCTAAGTCCAACAAGGGCAATAACCCTTGAATGAATTATTGAAAATGGCTGGTTTGCACTCCTATTTAAGACAGTATCACCAAAAATCTATATATATTAAATTTGGAAAATAAATCTTGAACAGTTCTCTTTGAAATGTGATGATAAGAAATTATTATGTGACTACAGTAAACTTGAACCCTTTACCTAACAAATCGCCACATCTGCCCACGTAATATGCAAATTGAGCAGTTCTAAAAATTAAATTTTTCAAAATATTTCAACAAAACCATATCATGTGGCCCCTCATTGGAACAAGCTCATTGAGCTCGTTCCAATGAGGGGGTCACATGATATGGTTTTGTTGAAATTTTTGGAAAATTTTTAAAAAATTATATTTAAAACAATAAATTTTGATATCGTTTACGTTAGGTAAAGGGTTAAGTCCAAGAAGGGCAATAATTCTTGAAGATATACTTACTCAGAGTAGTTCTCAATCCCATTCATGATATTATAACTAAAAGGCTATATATTAAATTTGGAAACAATAGTTTGAATGGTTTTCTTTTAAAGTTATGTCAAGAAATGTGGAAGGATGGTCAGAAGAACAGATGGAGGATGGATAGAAGGATAGACAGAACCCATTACTATATTCCCCTCCCACTACGTGAGAAATTTGAGTGGCAAATATTGTGAATAGCACTGGCCATGTATGGCAATTTTTTCAAGTAAATCGTTATGAGAGTGTGAATACCTGCCAACAATCAATAACTCTCTTTGAGATGCCTTTCTTCTAATCCTCCGCCATATATCCATTGTCAATAATGTACTGGAGCTATTAAAAATGGATGTCAATGAGCTCATTATAGCTGACATCATCACTGCCATAAGCAATCCTCGTATCCCTGAAACATTAGAGACAACATATAAATTGTGAAAACAACAAAAACATCCACTTGAATTTAGTTGTGAAATGGTTTTTCTTTGACAGGAAAGGTTGCTGAGAAGAACTGCACCCTTGCCCTGAGGATAGAGGGGGTGGGGAGTGATAGACAAGTATTTGTTTCTAATGTATTTTACGTGTGCCACTGGCAGGGGGGTGAGGTAGGAGGTAGAATAGGTATAATCATGGAAGCTGGTTGATAATTATCAAATAAGAAGCTATACAATCAGTGAGGTGATTTCTAAAGCTTTAGATCAGTCCTTGAGTGTACAAGGTGTGATCTGCAATGCTTTATCATTGCAGATGGAACCTTGTTTCTCTCAACGGACGATATATAACATCAAAGCTATTGTGAGTCACATTACAATGATACATTGAAAACTCCCAGTCTAAACTCAAATCCAGAGTCAGGTGCTCTTTTTGATACCCTTGCCCCCCTCCCCCCACACACTTGCCCTTGGATGCTTCCAATGTCCTTGGTTGGACACAGCTCATTGAGCTCTGGCAAACAACAGGTTAAATTCCTAGTTGCACTGTGGGAATAATTTGCAATCTGAAATGTTAATACTTTAACATCAGAGAGCAGGTTCATGTATTGCAATGTGTATCACAACAGAAAGGCAAGGCTTCACAGGACAGCACAGGACCCCAAACAAAAGTAAATAACTATACAAAAATGTAAGACCTTTCCTCCTTGTTTTATTATTATAACCTTTTATCCAGCACAACCACAAATGATATTTAATTAAAAAAAACTAAGAAATTAAATTAGAATATAAACTAATTTTTTTTTTTACTTTTGTCTGAAAATATTGCTTAAATAACCTCTCATTGAAATTAGCTCTGTTGCATCATTTCAGTAAGGGGGTCATAAGGTATGTCTTTGGGGAGAAAATTGAAAAAATATAATTTGAAAGCCAATTTCTGTAAATATGGTCATTATGTCAGGAAAAGGGCTAAACAAAGAAATATATTTAAGGTCTAAAAAGTTAAATGTCTGTTTCTCAGGCCCTCCTGTGTGGCCCTTTTGGCTGTCACATGCTCTCTTTTTATAACCAATGCAAATTTAAAAAAATAAAAAATAAATGGTTAAGGTCTGATATTTTACCCAAGTTAATAAAATTGATAAATTTGTCCCTTGAGTGCACTCAAAGGACGAAATAGACCACCAGTCAACACCCATTCTATTCTATAAATTATGAGGCCTAATACGTAAAACAAGCCAAGAACATGAACTTTTAATGGCAAAGAAATAGTTATAAAAATAAAAAATAAAATAAAAAAACTGCCTGCCTGAGAAACAGAAGATCTACTTTGTGGGGCCTAACATCTTTTTAAGACTTTGTTTGACATTTGTTTGATCCCTCCATGCACCCATAAACTTAAACCATTGCTCAGATTCTGACTTTGAAAAAAAATAAACAAAAGTGTTAATTAAAAGCATGACGGACAAGAATTCATGATACTGGTCAGCACGATATTATAAGTTACATAGTCTCTTAACCCTTTACCCAACGCAGACGATATCAAAATTTATTATTTTAAACATCATTTTTTCAAATTTTTCCAAAAGATTTCAACAAAACCATATCATGTGACCCCCTCGTGTGAACGAGCTCGTTGAGCTCGTTCCAACGAGGGGTCACATGATATGGTTTTTTTGAAATTTTTTGAAAAATGTTTTTTCAATTGCTGAATTTACTTACATATTATGCGGGTGGATGCGGACGATTCGTTGTGTAAAGGGTTAATGGACCGGTACAGGATGAGACAGGGTCAGTAGAATTTATACCAAGGCGACCCGCAGGTGAGCCCTCTTATTAATTCTACTGATCCCTTTCTCATCCCGTACAGGTCCATTAAGAGACTATGTAACGTATTTACCCCACCGATGACCCTACAACCACAATGGTGAACGCCACTAATCATCCCCACACAAGTAACACCCTCCCATATCCGGAGTTCTTGGTCGCCAGATGTCAATGTTTGACAATAAAGATGTATTGAATGAAGCATGAAGATTATTGCTTCTTGTAGCGAACTTGTATTTAATAACATATAACAGAATACAACGATTCTCTTCAATTTCACTGATGGTGTTCTCCGCGAAGCATTTGCCACGAACAGACATTTTGTTTTGTTTACAATCTAAGAGAGCTAACTCTACGCATTCTTCCCATGCTCGCGGTCACCCAGTATTAAAAAATATTGGGTCTGTGGGCGTGTACTAAATTCGCCTATTCAACCAGTTGCTTTGTGGTATTTCTGTAGTAGCTTGTCAGAGGTGGGGGTAAATATAAATACATAGATCCGCACATACATGTACATTAGAATGGGTTAATTTATTTTTTGGTGCATTAGTGTTAAGGGCACATATTTCTGCACAATGGCTAACCGTGACTGCTACTTGAATATAAAGTCACGTCCAACCAATTGATCATACCCATGTTGCCCATTTTAGAGGACTTCTGTCCAAGGGTTTGGTTACTGGTCCTATTTACCAGTAAAACAGAGCTTGTTTACAACAATAAACAAGCACTGCTTCATTTCCCAAGGTTTCCACATTGAAGAGAGGGTTAATGAAAACAACACAAGAATTCAAGGGCAGGCAGACTTTTCACAAAAGCCACTCTCCCATTCCATAAGTACAGAGCAACCTAACCCAATCAAACATAAAGCACATGAACAGTCACATGGTTGTGGCCTTCATACCTCACTGTGAAGGGTGTGTGTGTGGGGAGGGTGATAATTGTCTGCATGCTCACCTAAAATCCAGCAGCTCTTTCAGTGACTTAAATTTACAAAAATTAAAATTTTTTAGTAAATTTTGTTTCTTAACATACCTACCACAATTGTTTACAATTGGCTGTAACATAAGTGCAAGCCCTACTTCGGAACTAACTCAAGCTTTTAGAATCTTTTCCAAACGAGTTGGAAAAGTACTAGAGTGCAAAAGCACGAAAAAGCTCGAAAAAAGGGTCGAGCGAGACCAGCGCTCGAAATTACAGGTACTCTCTCTGCACACCTCCTGCGTTTACTGAGCGCATGCGCAACAAACGTGACGTCATTTCCGTATTTCCGCCAACGAGAAGTTTGTGATTTAGCGGGGAGGCATCGATATCAAAGATATCCCCAAGGAGGGTGGGCCTCCGGTAAACAATTGTGGTAGGTATGTTAAGAAACAAAATTTACTAAAAAAATTTAATTTCTTTTCAACCTACTCACAATTGTTTACAATTGGCTGAATAAACAACAGGAGGAGGTGAATCACATAACCAATACCAACAAGAGTAGCAGAACGAAAGCAAGGATGGCAGAGAACAAAAACGAAAACCTGTAATGAAGATAGAGAGAAGGCACTGCACCTGAAAAGAACAAGGCTGGGCGAAGCGCAACCTCGACAAAACAATTTTAACGAGGGTGCACAACAGCCTGAGCAGCAACGAGAGGGCCTAAAGAATAAAGGTCCTCATATTGCTGCTGAAGGTGGCGGAGATAAAAGGAGGAGAAGGTAGAAGCATTCCTCCAGTAGGCCGCATTCATAACATCCCGGAGCGAAACAGAATTGGAGAACGCCCAGGATGTAGAAACGGCACGAACCTCATGAGCATTAAGCCGGTTCGAAACAAGATCCGACGCAGACAAGCGAGAATAAGCCAGCTTGATTGCAAGACAGATCCACCTGGAAATAGAATGTGAAGAGATAGACTGCTTCTTAGGAATGAGAGACAGAAAGAATCTCTTCCGACCCCTCCTAATGAACTGAGTGCGAGTAATGTAAGTCTTGATCGCACGAACAGGACAAAGAAGAGGCCTCCGGCCATCTACAGCAGGGAGAGCCCGAATGCAGATGGGAGGAGGTACCGAATCAGGAAGTTGATTCTTAGCCAGAAAAGAGTAATCGGTAGTGAAGGTGACTCTGTTAGCCTCATTTCGGAAGAAGGCAGAATCAACAGATAGCACATGAAGCTCACTGACTCGACGAGCAGAAGCAAACGCTAGAAGAAAAGCCGTCTTATAGGTGAGAAAACGCATGTCGGTCTCAGATAAAGGCTCAAACAGTGCAACACCCATGCCAAGTTCCACTTGGGTGTAAGACGCAAAACTCGAGGCCTCTTCAAAGAAAAGTGCCGAATAAGTTTGGAGAGAAAAAGATTACGACCGATGCACCGCTTTCCCACATAAGAGAAAGTATCAGACAGCATAGAGCGATAGCCCTTAATCGTAATAGGCTGGAGGCCCTTGGAGTCAAAAAGAAAAACCAGAAAATCCGCATTTAGAGCGATTGACGGATCACGGTAATTCACATTGTGATCTGCACACCAGCGGCAGAAAACCTTCCACTTGGCGGCATAAGTCATGCCAGTGGAATGTCGCCGCGATACAGAAATGCACTCCACTGATCACCTCGAAAAACCTCTACGTCGGAGACTGGACCTGATAAAAGACAGGCGTGAAGGGACAGGCTCGCCAGGTTGTTGTGATACTTCCTGGGACGACCCTGTGAAAGAAGATCGCGACGTAGAGGTAGACGAATCGGTCGATCGGCCAATAGAGGCCGCAGCAGATTGATCCACACCCTCTGTGGAGACAGGGGTGTGATCAGAATGATCCTGCAACTGCAAGCACGAATCTTCGCTAATACTTGAGGAAGAATCGGTGCAGGAGGAAAGGCATAGCCGATCCAACCTGTCCAGTCCAGAGACAGAGCGTCTACTGCAAATGCCAGAGGATCTGGACAAGGGGAGACAAAGGTCTCTACCTAATGATTCCAGCGAGTAGCGAAAAGGTCGACCTGAGGACGGCCCCACTGCTCGCAATTCGCCTGAAAAACCGACCGATGTAGCATCCATTCGGTTGGAAGGACTCCGTCGCGTCGGGACAGGGAGTCTGCTAGGACGTTGAGACGCCCGGGAATGTGTCGAATGGACACCCGAGCGTTCACATCCCACGCCAACAGAAGAAGATCCCGAGACAGCCGATACATGGGAATCGAATGTGTGCCTCCTTGATTCCGTATGTAGGCCACTACTGTCGAATTGTCCGAAAGAAGTAGGACAACATGGTCCGACAGATGAGGGATCCAAAGCCGAAAACTCAACAGAAGAGCAAGGAGCTCCTTCTGGTTGATATGAAGGCCCACCTGCTCGCTGTCCCACTCTCCGTGAGTAGACAGACCGAGAGGATCCAACGTCGCACCCCAGCCCCGATCGCTGGCATCCGCAGTAAGGATGCGATCGGCCAAAGGAAGATCCAACGGAACACCCTGTGTCAGCCAGGGAATATCTGCTCAAGGGCGGAGGTGACAAAGCAGAGACCGAGGAATAGTGAGTTCCAGGTCCAGCGCATCTACATTCGGACGCCAATGATCCAACAGGAAGTGTTGGAGAGGTCAGACAAACAAGCGACCGAGCGGAATGAGATCTGTCACCGAACCGCAAAGGCCCAGCATCCGAAGGAAAGTCCTGGCCGAGACCGAGGAAGATTGAAGCAGGTCCCGAGTCAAGGCGGAAAGAATCGTCGCCCGAGCCTGGGGGACCGACACTACATTGTGAAGAGTGTCGAAATCCATCCCCAAATGACAGAATCGCTGAGAAGGAAGAAGATCCGACTTCTCGGGATTGACTCTAAAACCCAGCGACGCTAGCAGGCAAAGAAACTGCTGGACATCGAACTCCAGAACAGCAGCATCGTGGTGCCGTTGGAGGATGTCGTATAGGTAGGCTGACGAAGTCACTGCCGACTGAGTGCGGTGGAAAGCAAGCACATGTGACATCAGTCGGGCGAAGGCCCAAGGAGCCAGGTTCAAACCGAACGGGGGAGCTCTGAATTGAAAAACTCGATCCCGAAACGAGAACCGAAGGTATTTCCGTGACGCCAGATGAATGGGTACATGGAAGTAGGCATCCTTCAGGTCGATACTGGCCGGAAAATCGCCCTGATGAACTGAACGTCGAACCGACCGGAAAGTCTCCATACTGAAACGAGGAGCTATTATGTACTCGTTCAGGGTACTCAGATCGATGACAGGACGATATTGGCCGTTTTTCTTCGGCACCAAGAAAAGTCTCGAGTAAAACCCCGGTGAAAGGGTGTTCCTGACCACCTCGATCGCCCCTTTGGTGAGGAGATTGTCGATCTCCTGCACCAGAAGGTCCCGACGCAGAGAATCGGAAGGGACCTGAGTCGGGAGGGGCACCCGAGATAAACTGGGGTGCCGATGGAAGGACAGTCGCAGACCAGATTGAATGACGTCGAGGACCCAAGAGTCCGACGTTATCTCTGTCCAACGGTCGTAAAACAGCGACAGCCTTCCCCCGACTGGAGGCGAATCGAGGTGAGAACCTTCACTTGCGGCCTCGACGAGGTCCCAGAGAGGAGAAACCACCTCGGGAAGTGACAGAGTCCTGAGACTTTCCAGCCTGAGGCTTCCAGCGAGCCTGGCCACGTCGGCGCTTCTTATGAGCAGAAGGAGCAGACGGAGCCGAAGGCGTAGCCGACGTTGCCGACGAGGCAGACGCAGCAGCACGCTTGGCGGGCCTGGAACGACCACCACCCGCAGCAGCAGGCTGGTCAAGCTGTCTCAGCAAAAGCTGGTCCTTCGAATGACGAAGAACTTCGCCACGAACAGCTTCCATGGAACCATGGAACAACTGAGGTCCCACAAAAGAGGCAGACCTCAGAACAGCACGTTGCTCAGAAGGAAGGGATGGTAAAGAATCCAACACCGCATCCCGGCGTGCCAGCTCCAAATTAGCCGTGTTACAGGCGTGAGCGTGTGTCAAGTTCGTAAGAGCCTGTTACAGATCGCGAAAAGGCGCATAAGCGTCATCAAACTCCCCTGGTGGAAAATATTCAGCCAGAGCAGCGACGACATGGTCCGCGAGAGATAACATACCCAGCATCTCTCGGGACAGGCCCACCATAGACTCAACTACCGACATCGGGAGAACTGCCGACTTAGGCTTAGTCAACCCGAGGGAAGAAGAATCCTCATCCACAGTAGTCATCCCTTGGAAGACTGGTGGAGAGACGGAATCGTACACACGAAACCGCGATGGAGGCAGAAAGGCATCAGCTCTAGAAAAGAAGGAACCCTTGAGGGCCTTAGAACGCATTTTGGCGTCTAAGCTCTGGAAGGACTCAACAACCTGAGCCGATTGCAGAGGACGCAAAGCCCCGGAGCTAGAAGGCTCAACAGGGTTACGGCGCTCCACAGTGGACCGCGGCCGGACGGTCACAGAAGGCTGGTCGGAAGGTTGAACGTCCGGCAATAAGCCAAAGACGAAATCCAAAGCCTGCCCCAAGACTGACGAGGGGGGGCCCATCACCTTCAAGATACTCGTCATCCTCCGTAGCAGAGGAGACGGAACCCAACTCGGGCTGACCAGCAGAAACCTCCTGTGAATACTGTGCAGTATCCAAGGGGCCAGGCGAGACATCTGGGCGACCGACCAAAGGAGGTTGTGCCTCAGGAGGCACAGGGAGGCCAACTTGAGGGTTGCCAGAAAGCAACCGGGTGAGCGCCAAAACGGCCTGGCGCAGGTCACCCTGAGAATCCGTCGCAGCAGAATCGCCCGACGGAGTGTCCTCCCAATGGACCCTTCTGGTAGAAGAACCCAAATCCTCAGAAGAGACCGACGTCGAACGTCGATCGGCAGACAGAATAGGGACACGGTGAGAAGACACCGGAGGATAGTCCCGATTGTGACGCCCAGGGGCCATCACTGACCTCTGCGAAACAGAAGGTCCTGCCTGCAAATCCTCTAAAGAGACCGACGGCACACGTCGATCGGTAGCTGGACCTAGAACACGGTGAGAAGACACCGGAGGATTGTCCCAAGAATGACAGGAACCTGTCATTGGCCTCTGCGCAGCAGACGGCCCCAACTGCCTATCCTCTGAGACCGACGGCAAGCATCGATCGACACCCAGACTCGGAACACAGTGAGGAATCACCGGAGGAAGGTTCCGAGAGTGACAGCTAACAGGGGCTGTCACTGACCGCTGCCGAACAGCAGGCCCTGGATGCCAACGTCCCAACACCATCCCGCTAGGCGGCACACTAGCAGGGGAAAGTGGAACGATAAACGATTCACTCGAGGGACGAGGAATCGCTGCCGAAGCGACCGGCCGGCTCAACCGACTAGGAGCAAACCTAGCCAGATGAGACGGAGCAGACAGCAAACCCGCACAGCCCCGCCGCGAGGCTGGGGGAGGCTGAGAACACACAGACACACCAGCAGATACAGCCTCCCCCATCCCCCCCCCGAGACTGTAGACCATCCCCAGAGGAGATGGAAGAGCCACCATCAGACAGAATAGGATCTGGAGTAGCAATTTCCTCAACAACGGTCGACGGTGTAGGAGGCAGATCGTAGAGGGTCACCGAGCTGACCTCGGAAAAGCTCTCAACGAAAACAGACGCCTCAATAGTGACATCAGAAGACAAAGAGACCACGGTCTCCTCGTCAGGTATCACTGAGCTAACACCGCCAACAGTTGCAGAGGAACTCGCAACAGAAGGCAGATCCGAATCCTGTGTGACAGAGTCACCACGTGCACCAGCAGAAATGTCTGCTACGGCACGGCTACCCTTACCCCGAGAACGAGGGGTTCTAGCTCTGGAAAGAACCACCTTGTTCACAGAAGCCCAGAATTTAGAGGACCAAACCCCACAAATACCACATGATTGGGCCTGAGTGCAATCGTTGCAAGTGACACATGTGGCATGAGAGTCGTCCACATGCTTCACCTGCAAGCAAGAGGTACAAGGAATAGTCTTAGGCATTATATCAAAATAATCAAGCTTCCCGCCGACGGAAAACAGCACGAAGGTCGTGTTCACACGTGGGGGAAAGACAAGATAAAGTGTGAAGAGACAAGCAATAAAAATACAAATTAACATTAATTAATAATAACTTGGTAGCTTGATAAAAGGATACAATCCACTAGCACACTAAATATGTAGAATAAGTTGTTCGCGAAGAATAAACAGCATAATTTAGCACGAGTCACAAAAATTTCCGACCATGTACAATGGCGGAAAATAAAGGAATTGACGTCACGGTTGTTGCGCATGCGCTCGGTAAACGCGAGAGGTGTGCAGAGAGAATACCTGTAATTTCGAGCGCTGGTCTCGCTCGACCCTTTTTTCGATCTTTTTCGTGCTTTTGCACTCTAGTACTTTTCCAACTCGTTTGGAAAAGATTCTAAAAGCTTGAGTTAGCTCCGAAGTGGGGCTTGCACTTATGTTACAGCCAATATTAAACAAGTGTGAGTAGGTTGAAAAGAAATGCACCCAACATTTCCATTAAAAATTAATCGATGACTAGAGATGGGTGGTATTGGAATTTTTTGAGTTTGGTGTCAGTCTAGGTATTTTTACGGTGGGAATTGGGAGGTACACTGCAGGTATCGGCTTGGTATTCGATATCTCACTTGATGAAGATTTGCTGATAGTAGCAAAGGGGAATTCAAACCAGGAAAATATAGAATATGTACTTGTATCATTTTACCACAGGGCCACAAATTCCATGGCCAATGAGCTCAACATTGGCATTCTTTTGCCACTACATATCATAGTTATTTTGTGACTTGTTCCAAACATACCTTAACTGGTAGAGTGCTAAGTTATTTTTAGTCATCAAAAATTGCTGGCATGTATTTGCGTTGTTACAATTTATGGGAGAGTGGCCATAGGCACTCTCTCATAAATTGTAGCAATGTAAATCCATACAGACAGAATAATGTCACTTCTAAGATAATATGAAGCACATCTACAGAATGGGAAGCCTTTAAGCTGCGGAACCCACACTCCAGAATAAAGCCCATATATGAGCTTGCAGCACTTTACCAGTTAATGGTCTATTTTATGCTTTTGTGATCTCAGAGCATATACCCTTAACATCCATCATTAGGAGGTCCTGCCAACAATAGACAATCACATAGGTATTGATTTCTACTCAAGTCTTAACAGGCAGCCAAGACTTCAGTAGAAAACACTGCTAACTGGCAGAGTGCTGGAAGCCCATATTTGTGCTTTACTCTGATGTGCAGGGACTGTAATGTAAAAGCCACATATTCAGAAGGCACTCTCCCATAAATTGTAACAAGGCAAAGACATGTAAATAAATTTGGATGGCCAAAAATTATTTAGCACTTCACCAGCTAATTAACAACTGAACATGTACAGGTTGTTGTCTAGTGGGGATTCGGGACAATTGTCCAGGCCTCAAAGGGTTAACAAAATGGAAAAGAAAATCAATCTGTTATTTCATGAAAATGAACAATTCAACTGCTATCAAGCCTTAACAGGGTCTTAAAAATAGCAAACGTAGGAAAATACAGATGGTTTCAGTATTAAATTATTTTTTTGATTTGGTTTTTCGGTTGCCCCATGATATTGGTATCAGATGATTTCTTGGTATAATCACCCGTCTCTACCTATGACATACATATAAACTATGTTATGAAAGCTAGAAATTTTCAGTTGTTCAAGAACATATTACTACAAGTCCTTTTGCAATAATATACACCCGGAACTTAATTAAGCATCCCCTGAAATGTGTCATGACAGTGAAGTTTCTATTACAGATTATTATGTTTTAATGATTGCTATGTCTTTGCAGTACATTTCATCTAGTGAAACATGCTGTTTCTGGTTGACAGAGTACCAGAAACACATACCCTCGTCCACATGAAGCATGCTTCCGACAAATGTCACAAAACCCCCACTTCCATCCACATGCAATATCTGGATATAAAATAAGAAAATTTGTCATTTCTTTTATCAATAAATGTTGACATGGCAGAGAGGAGACTGTCAGAGGCACTAAGATGGCAAATCATTGGTATGCATGTAACAGGCATGTCTTTCAAAACTATTGGGAGGCAACTTGGCTATAGTCGTTCTTCTCATAAGTTGAGTTGTTCAAAAACATCAACAAACCAATGATGTTAAGGACCGACCAAGGCCTGGTCAACCCCAAAAGACCTCTCCTTGGAAAGATCGGATCCTGACACGCCTGTTAGGCATGAATCCTTTGCTTCAAGTGGGGTTTTGAAACGCCTTTGGCTCCCCAACAGGCATTTGTGCAACAGAACTGTCCGAAACCATCTCAAAGCAACCAGAAGGGTCACCAAGCATCCAGCTCTGTCTAATCAGTATCAAAGACAACGTTTGGAGTTGTGTATGGCACTACAACTTTGGAATCTCAGGACATAGAGGAGAGTCCATTGGACTGACGAGAGCAGGTTCCTGCTTCATGTCGCACGAGAGTGTGGATGCATAGAAATACTCTTACGTGCCCAGGAACATCAGACCTACTGTTTCTTATGGTGAAGGATCTGTAATGATCTGGGGATGACTCTCTCATCATTGTAAACTTGATATGGTGACTGACATGGGAATCTCAATGGTCATCAGTACATCCGGGACATTCTCAATCTGGCTGTTGTGCCCCATTTTGACAACCACCCATTGGGTACTTGCCCTGTATTCATGACGACAATGCAAGGCCAAATCGTTCCCATGTTGTAAGAGCATTCCTTCAAAACAACGCTATTGCAACACTACCTTGGACTGCAATGAACCCCGATTTTAATCCCTTATAACACATTTGGGACTTTCTTGGAGGTTGTGTCACTCGTGTGCAAGCAAGGGATCCGCCCGAACGGAATTTGACCGATTTGGAAGCTGCATTACATGAGGAGTGGCAGCAGTTGCCTCTGGGTTGTATCAGAAGGCGCACTGGTGGCATTAGGAGGGGGATCAGGCTGTCATCCGGGCACGTGGTGGATACACTCGGTACTGACGTCAGACACTTCTATTGTGTTCAGGAGATCACAAGTTACATTTTTTGTCTGTAATTACAGGTATTGTTTCATCATGGACCGTTCCAGCACCATACTTGACGAGAGAACATTTTTCCATCAAATACATTAGTGACAGATATGTGTAATTAGCGCCATTAAAATACTGCATATTTGTGCTGTCTTTCATTTGTCAATAGACCATTCTTTCCGCAAACAATCACTTTTGGCCATCTGAAAGATAGCATGAAAGTAATGACAGTTTCTATTAACACCACCTGACACCACTGCGAAAAAAACAGGGATGCTTAATTTAAGTGTATAGAAATGAAGTAGCTACCAACTGGGTAGATTTTTTAATGTTTTCCCCATACATGATAATCCCAGAGGATTTATTTGAACAAATTTGTAAATCATCCAAGATCCTTACAAAGATATTATATGCCAACAATTCAAGTTTTTGGAATGGTGGTTTCAGAGAATTTTTTTATGTTTTTCTCATTTAGTTTAATCAATATTTATCTCTGGAAAATATGAACAGCAGCATTACAAGTAGCACATAGAGTTGTGGATTCGGCAGTAAGCTTATAGTAACCGTCTCCTCACAGAAGACGAAATACATGTCACACACTACATGAAGAGGGAGGGTAATTTTGTATTTAGTAGTTCTCAGGTGAGATAGTGGCAACAGTGTAACTGGAAGCAAATAACATCGACAAAGGACCAACGCCTTCTTTAGGCGACCACGATCTCATTACCCACAGTGTTAAAATACGAGTATTCTATGCCGCCGCTAAATATGACCTTAGGGACTTGCTTTGCGCAAAGTAGTAAAAAAATGGGTAATACTTTTTGCCGGTAAAAAGGATGGTATCCGGTAAAAAGGACGGTAAGTGTATAAAAACTACGTTTTAAAGTACTAAATGTACCTCTAAATGTGTGAAAAGTGATTATTTAAGGAAGCTTACGCAATAATAAATATATAGAAAGAAGATTAAGTATTGTTTGTTTTATTATAGACTATTTTTCAAGACAAAATATATCATATCAAAATATTAATGAAGACTCCACACATTTGTAGTTTTATGACCATGCTGCGTAGTTCCACTAGTTGTGTTAATATTCCTTAAGTGGGGATCCCCTCCTCTGTCCATCAGCGTGGTCAGACAATACAGCCCCCCCCCTCCCCCACCCTCTCTCTCTACTGGCAAACACATCCCATGTGTGTACTTTATATGCAGATGCCGAAGCACGTTTTTTTTTTTTTTTATCTCTTCCTACTCACCAACAGGAAGTAACTTAAGAACCAGTTTCGGATATGCAATATTTGAACATCCAACAGGGTTATCACAGAACTTCTTACATTCATCTGGGTCCACACAGGCCACTTCATCTGAAATAAGAATATTAATATACAATTTAAATATTACAACATTTCCTACGTATAAACTTAATAGGGTTATGATTTATTTATTTATTAGGGTTTAACCACACTTTAACAGCCAAGGTCATATTGTGTCGGTGACAGTTTTACGGGTGGAGAAAGGCGGAGTACCCGGAGAGAACCACAGAGCTACGACGAGCAACTGCCAGCTCCCCAACATCGCAGCTCCTCACTGCATCACAGGCAGGGTTAAACTGGTTGAAGACATGCGTACTATCGACGTGCAATTCGTCTTAGTACACGGCGTCATCGTTACCCCATGCGAACAACCAGGATTAAGAGCCTTGCCCAAAGACACAACGTGAGAGAGTCCAAATATATCGCTCATATGGTCACCCATCCGAGGACTAACCGGGGTCGACGTTGCTTAACTTCGAATAAGGTTATGATGACCTCTGATCTTATATGTGCAGTCAATTATTAATTATAGCAAGATATCAAAACATTCCCCCAATTGACTGAAGACTATGTGCATACACTGCAGTCTCTGCGTTGGGGAAAGGGTTAAACTGAATATAATCTACACGAAAAAAGAAACAGTGGATACCAATTGTTTTTGAGTAGGTACTAAAATTAACTCATAAGGGACGGCAAGGAAATATAACTTTTCACGTGCGGCTGAAAGCTCAGGGTGAAAACTTAGATTTCCCCGCAGACAGTCACCATCGTATCTACTCAAAAATGGTAGATAATTCTTTTTTATTATTTGCATTTCGATGTTTTAATTGTATAATTGCAAATAAGGTGATGGCTATGTACCCGAAAGGGCGCGCGGTGGCGTCGCGGTAACTGGTTCTCGTCAGATCACCGAAGTTAATCAACGTCGAGCGTGGTTAGTCGTTGGATGGGTGACCATTTCAGCGACTGATTCGTGCTCCCGCGTTGTGTCCTTGGGCAAGGCACTCTACCCCCGATTGCCTACATGGGGGCACGATGACGCTGTGTAGTAAGGCGAACTGCACGTCTATGGTGCGCATGTCTTCTCCGGGTACTCCGGGTACTCCGGCTTCCACCACCCGTAAAACTGTCACCGACATGATATGACCCTGGCTGTTAATGTGTCGTTAAACCCTAATAATAATAATGAAAAAAATGTACCCGAATATGGCAAATGACAATCAAATTGTTATTTCAGGCCTTTAGATTGCTTTAGATTGCTTTATTCTGTGCACATCTTTTTCGGGGTTTTAAATGTGCCTAAATTTCTGAAAATTCCTTTTACAAGAAATATTGTTGATTTTTGAAAGCTGAAAGTAACTTCACACATCATAAAAAGAAAGAAAAATATGCACTCTTTCAGCTGAAAAATTTGAAAATACTTTTTACTGAGACAATGCAAGGACACTATTTTTGTATGTTTCCTATTTTGGACACAGCTTTTACCGCAGTGAATTTCGGGAAATCAAAAAGCCTGCACTCTTCATTATTTTATATGATAAACTTTGATAATGTTGCCCGTTTAACTGACTAGTCATTGATCACAATTCGGACATTAAAATCACGATTCCTCACAATCCAATTAGGACAATTATATATACCGAGTCAAAAAAGAAAGTATAATAGAAACAAATGTGAAAAAATAGCATAAAGGGTGAATATAATAGTTCTAATGTTGCGTGTTTGTGGACAAGAAGTCGTGCAAAGAGTTTATTGACATGTTGTTGTTGTCCACCCAACTGTATACAATTTTGCTACGGATTTCAAAATAGCACGTGCTACCGGAGAATGTCAAATTGAATGGGTGACCGGCGATTATCTTTGTTATGTTGTGCTAGAGAGCCTGTGTTATTGAGAAAACACGCTATAGTTTTTGTCTTCCGACATTTTAAAAAGTGCCAAGGTCAACCGAAAATCAGAGGTTGCGCGCCATTGGTATGCATGAGGCTGGGATACCTCCAGATGAGCTCGCTGCTGAGTCCGGAGTCACTATGGCCACTATTTACCTCTCATTGGGAGGTATAGAACCACTGTATCCTCTGCCGACTGACTGCGTTCAGGTCGACCAAGAGTTACGACCTCTGCACAAGACCGTCACATCAGGACGCCTCACTTGCGGGATCACTTCCTTCCGGTGACGAGGACAGCAGCAATTACTCCTGGTAAAACTAACAAATGAATCAGTGCACAAACTATCCGCATCAGGCTCGGTGAACACGGCATCCGAGATAGGTGTCCATACCACGGACCAATCCTTACCCAACGTGATCGTACCGCCAGAATTGAATGGGTACGTCAGCGTGTTCGCTGGACTCAGCAGCGTTGGAGCACAGTTCTTTTTAGTGATGAATCACGATTTTGTCTTCGGCGCGCTGATGGTAGGAGTGTGTCGCCGACGAGAAGAACGGTTTTCTGATGCTTGCGTGCGGGAATGCGACCGTTCCGGCGAGGGTAGTGTAATGGTTTGGACAGGAATTTCCTTGCACCATCGAACGCAGTTGATCTTCATCGCTGGTAATCTGAATGGACAGCGATATAGGGACGAAATTCTTAACGCTGGTGTTGTCCCGTTGTTCAACGCTAACGTCGGATTGCAGTTATTCCAGCAAGACAAAGCCCAATGTCACGTGGCGCGTATCGGTCGTGACTTTTTTGGGGAACAGAGCACCGAACTTCTTCCTTGGCCCTCACTTTCGCCAGATTTGTCGCCAATCAAGCATCTTGGGGATCAACTGGGCCGTCGGGTACGACTTCATGATCTTCAGACGTTAGGCGACTTACGTAATGTTCTAAGGCAGGAGTGGAACGCAATACCACAGGGTGACATGCAGAGACTTATCAAGCCCATGTGCCGTCGATGTCTTGCCATCCAAGAGGCAAACGGTGGCCATACACGCTACTGACTGCATGTATTTCACCCATTGTCCTAATTGCAACGTCCTGACGGGACGCTGGCAACAGTAAGAACGTGAAATTATGTACATTCATATAGCTATACTCGAAATATGAATTTACAATTATTTGTTTGGGATTAAAGTCGATAATACTAAAAAAGTTGCTCATCAGAGTTTGTTATACTTTCTATTTTGACTCATTATACTATTCTGATTCTGTATTTATTCCAAATGTTCAACATCAGTCAAATTCAGCCGGATGCCGCGCATTGCTTGATCCTGCCCCGACCAACTCAACAAATCATTAAAAACAACACCAACAAACCGAGGTACACCATAACCCACAAACACGCTGATTATCTCGACTCTTTTTTGAGGTCAGGAGCTTCAAACACAGCATCCTAACTTCACTGTTGAAAGGATCTGTGGATGAACCCCGGCCTTCAGAAATACTGCAAGAGTTTTCTCTAATCCAATTTTTGTAACCGTTAAGGAATTTCATGCCGGGGCCACTAGAATTGTGAGTTTCAAAACAGTAGGTAGAAAGACGTAATTATGGTGAGACACAATTGCGTTCTCATCTAATTAATTGTTTGGAAAACAAAAGGTCCACTTCTTTTCCCAAAGAAAAAAACATTATATCAAAATGTATTGAAAGCTGAGGTTTATTTTTAATGAAATCAGTTCGAATCACATTAACACCGAAAATTCAAGAAAAACCAACAAAGCGCTAAAATCTACCTAAATTTTCAAGAAGTCATCATAATATTTGAACTTGTCCAAGACGTTATTAATAAAAATCACAATATCAAAAGTTATTGAAAGCTTAATTTTACTGTTCAAGTGATTGCATAAACAATGAAATTTTTGTTAAAAAACAATAGTAATAATTCATTCAATTTTTGAGAAATTAATTATTGTGAGACAATTATAATATAAAGCAGTCTACCAATTTTATTGAATTCTGAGGTCTACTGTTGAAATTATTGCACAAACAATGGGATGTTGGGCAAAATTCAACAAAACAACGGACAATAACTCTCTTAATTTCCATCGAATAATGGTGGTTATTGAACTTGTCCAAGACATTGTTAATATAAAGCAGAACACCCAAAAAAACCCCAAAACAACCGTAATAAGATAACTATTTTTTAAGTTATCGCATAAACAAACTTTCAGACGGATAGTCCAGTGGCCAGACGGATGCATGGACGGATAGACGGACAAAGCTCTTTAGTACACCCCTTCCCCGAAAGTGGATTGGGTTAATAATTACTGGAATCAGCTGTCCCAAGAAGAGTAGTTGTTTGTGACATCATGCTCACTCGTCTAGCCTAAGTCACATGTTTTGACCAGTCAACCTGTAAAACAGTTCAGACTAGTACTGCTGAGATATTATAAACAATAATCTGTAAAAATGACCGCAATGTTTGCTATAAAGCTAGTTATGCAAAAATTGTTATTTTTGTCATAACTTTTGTCCATTTCAAAGTGTTGTCAGAAATTTTGTGACTCCATTATTATAGTGTGTATTCTTGAGTATTTTTTTCCATATTATGTTTGAAACATTTGGTTATTTATTAACCCTTTGATGGGAAAGTTTGAGATAAAGAAATTTAAGAAAAAAACAACAAATTTTAATGTGTAAGTTACAAAGCTTGAATACATGTGATATTTCATTTGAAATTGCTCAGCAGTTAACAGCTTATTAACCACAGAAGACAGTACTGTCATTTGATATTAGATCCGTAACCGTGACATTGACTTTGGTGGTGCAGACCTTAGAGTGGTCGTTGGCACATCATCTGTTCGGAGTGCCCATATTTATGAGATACTGTCAAACATATTGTGGTAAATAGGTTATGAACTAAACAAATATATATCGACATGCCACTTGAGTGAGTTGACCTCTGAATCCCACTGTGACACTGCATTAACCTGAATGTAATATGCAACACACCAACTTTTCAATATGTATACACCTGCCAAGTTTAAGCAGAAATGTTCAGCACTTAACAAGTTATCGGCCAAACAACTAGAGAACTGGTTTCGCGCACCATCATACAAGTTCAGTGGTTTGACATTTGTACCCTTACAGTGACCTTGACTTTGGAGATATCGGCATTTGTTTGTGTAAGACACCATCTGGCTATGATACACATATCGTCGCCTGAGTTCCAATGTGTTCTATGTGCCAGTAGGCACATAGAACACATTGGAACTCAGGAGACGATAAGTAAGACGTTTTTTCCAGGAAATGCAGTGGATAAGAGGACAAGAAGTCATGGCCATAGCAAAAAGATCTATGCATGCCAGTACTGTGATTTGACCTCTAACCTTCACTAATTGGTATTTAATTAAATCAATTCGTGACACAATGACTTCTCATAATCCACACACCTTTGAAGTTTCATTAAAAGTGTTCTGTACATTTCAAGGTATCTGGATTCGAAAGAAGAGCGTTTTGACCTTGATTCAATACTGTTACCTTGTCCATGAGGCCATAGACCGCTGTTTAACTAGAAGTATACCATTTGGTGACAATGCATATGGCTATACATTGCAAAAATTCGGTGATAAGGACGTCACGTCTAAGGCAAAGGAAATGGTGATTCCAGACAGATGGCTTACAAACAAATTATTAGCCGAAAGCTCCACTGAAAAAAACAGCCATGCTAAAAAGTGACAAAATTAAAGGCCAGCTTTCATATAAGCCTATAGTAAAGGGGAATGTGGAAGGTGGGGTGGGGGTGGGGGTTAATGATTGATTCTTTACCAAAGGAGTGGCATTACTTCGGTGACAAAATTTTACAAATGAACTATCTTACTTGGAAACAATGCTCTGCTAATCATTCCAGGAAATATCATGATAAACAATGGAAGAAGCTTGAGATATCCCGCAAGAATAGAGCCAGCCTTGGCATGAGACAGATTCTTTGCTGCTAATGCTCTTTGTACTATAACCTAAAATGAAGTACATACAATATCACCGCATCGACAATTACAAAAGACATTTTATGTATTTTATTTAAATGTCGTTTACTAAAGAGGATAGTCAGATACTCCAATTAGGCCACGAAGACTTGAAATATGCCAGTTATAGCTAGCATGCAGTGATGGAATAGTGGGAGAAAACTTTGCATAGCGGCCATCGTCGAAATAGGAACCTAGAGAATACTGATTGCAGAATCCCTCTCACATAATCCCTTTATGGTATACTGGCTACAGAATCAATTTTTTTCTGCAATGAGTGGAAGAACTGTATAGTGATAGATGTGATTTTCAACTTGTTAAATGAGCTAATGAGAAATGAGAGCGTTTGCTCCTTCTATTAAGTGCTTTTATAAGAGCCTTCACTCCAAGGAGCAATTGCTCTCATTGCTCTCTTCTGCACATCCTACAGTACAAGGATCGTGAATTACCACGAAACAATCGTGATTTACGTTTCCACCAAGACAATAACAGTAGATTCCTGTGGTAATGCATGGAAAGGACAAACACAAATTTAGCTAAGGGACCTCCGGGTTTCAACCCAGAGGTCCTTTGGCTGAAACTTTGATCGTCGTTCTAATGCTTTTTCCCAGACGTGAAATTTTTGTCTCACTGGAGACACCACCCCACGAGTGATTTAGTAACAATCCTCTTTCCATTTACTGTATCGCCAAAGGTAGACAGTTGTGAGTGTACTGAGAGATACTGGGGCTAAGGTGAATTAAGCAATCTTTATTGGGCTTACTGACACATGGCAGTGATCGGAACATCTGGGGCTAAAGTAGCTTTGCCCATCCTGTCTACGTTAAATGACCTCGCCTGGGGATGTCTTCTAGCTGTGGGCCGCACTCAAGATGAATAAGGGATCGAAGCAAATTTATATAACTCCTTTACTCGAACTACCCAAATTAGGTCGCTTCATATGCAACACACAGTCAGAAAGCCCCGAGCAGAAAGTCATCCCCAAGAAAGCACCTTAACTGCCATGTCTAGCACAACCCTTACTTAGTAAATTCTCTATAACCGATAACATGATTTTCATAAGAACGTCGACAGTCTGGACCCGTAAACAGTGTTGCAATATATTCCTTAGGGAGATGACAGGAAGACAGCCAATCTGGCTATGTCATCCCCCAGTAGTATACAGCATGTTATATATTAATTGAACTATGTGATTATTGTAATCATTGTACTTCCTGTATGCTACTGAACGAATAAATAAATATCTATCTATCGAATGCTAAGATGAGAGAAGGCAGAATATGACCCGGAAAGACAGCAGACAACAGATTCGGAGAAAATCTGAGCAAGAGAACATACTCCTCTTGAATCGAACACACCTACCAGAAACCTCTCGGTCGTATTGAGAGGTTTTGGGCTCCACAGCAAACCACAGGTACTCGGCACAAGCTGGGAAATCGAAAGAAAAATGATATTTGATACCATTTTTGAATCCATGCTGACGTGCCCCTGTAATGGTATATAAATATTAACAAGGTAAACAACTCGCTTTTCGAAAACGATAGCACTCATCTTCGTTTTTCCCCCCTCAAATTTGATTCACATAACGTATCCAACAATACCCAGTATCAATGGAAAGGGGAATGAATAAGCTTTACAGTGGTGTATTACATGACCGTTGGGTGTTCTTGGGTTGTTCATGATAACTGGGAGAAGTCGCAGAAAAGGCCGAAAAACATTTAGTCGGACAAGAAAGTGCACAGTGAAATGAGGTTTACGAGCGACAATTATCCGATTTATTATAAATAATTCGAGGTCCCATTGCATATGAAGGGCAGATTCAAATATTAACCGTATACCTTTATCAATTACTAATCTCGGATCCACATTTATTAATTTCTGGAGTTCACATTTAACGTTTATACACTTTTTAGCCGTAACTTTGACATCTTTTGACAAGTTGACCCGAGTGGACGGCGTCCTTAGATACGCGACTTGCGCAAAAGCTTTCCCCATTCTCCCATTGGCTTATTTTCATCGATGATTCTCTCGGCATAAATAATAGCCAATGGGATGTCATTGTGCTTCTATGGATGCCTCTAGCTTGTTTTATTCCAATGGAAGGTTAAAAAAATGTATAAACGGTAAATGTGATCGCCAGAAATGAATAAATATGGATCCGAGATTAGTAATTGATAAAGTGATAAAGGCATACGGTTAATATTTGAATCTGCCCTCCATAGACAATGGGACCTCGAATTATTTATAATAAATCGGATAATTGTCGCTCGGAAACCTCATTTCACTGTGCACTTTCTTGTCCGACTAAATGTTTTCGGCCTTTTCTGCGACTTCTCCCAGATATAATGAACAACTCAAGAACACCCAACGGTCATGTAATACACCACTGTAAAGCTTATTCATTCCCCTTTCCACTGATAGTGGGTATTGTTGGATACGTTGTTAATATTTATATACCATTACAGGGGCACGTCAGCATGGATTCAAAAATGGTTTCAAATATCATTTTTCTTTCGATTTCCCAGCTTGTGCCGAGTACCTGTGCAGCAAACACGTGCCATGTAAGATGCAGGGTGGTACTTTTAGAGGTTGCCGTATCCTTTTTGGTAATTAGATATACTCTCTGTTGAATCGAATGCACTCTTGGAACACACCGCAACTTTATTTCAGCCCTTTCACGCTCATAGCAACCACACGACGCAAAAGAAATCAAGTCTCCGTAAAACAACAGCGACGACAGAAACACGTGTCACCCTAACAACATGCGTGCTCACTGACACCGCGTAATTACCTAACAACATGGCCGCTCGCGTGCGGTACTATGACAACGTACGTGACACCACAATGTACCTCTGTATTACGTCACCTCCCCTCCTGCAAATCTGTGACTTCAGGTTACTACATTACATTGGTTTCTACCGAGCGTTTTATTTACAAGTGTATCGAAAGTTTTATTTTTTACAGCCTACACTAGTGCTTTATTTATTTATTGGGGTTTAACGACACTTTCGACAGCCGGGGTCACCCCGTACCGGACAGTTTTACGCGTGGAAGAAGCCGGAGTATCCGGAGAGAACCACCGAGACACTAGTGCTTTGATTTGACAAGTGATCAGATCTGCTGAGATCTTAAAGAAAAGACATTAGCAATTGTCAGACTGCAGAGTTTCGTTTTACAAATCTTAGTTCCATTCAGGTGTTGGCAGTGTCCCCACCTCCCACCTCGGCGTTGCTAAAATGTTCTGGCGTTCCCGAAAATAAGCCAGAACACAAACTGACAGTAACATTTTTACAGTACCTGATCACAGCACCAATACCACAGACATCCTATGGATGACTGAAGAATAAGACCTGGCCATGGATTGTCCGAGTCAACTGGATCTCGAAAAATATGAAAAGCGTCTGGTCGCGGCTCACCGCATGTTGTGTTGTTGCCCCTGATGGACGGAATTGCCTCCATGTATAATCTTTCTAGTTCCATGTAACCTCCAATTCTGTAGAAACCTAGAAAAAGATATTCTCCAAAATCAAACCACAAACTGATTGACGAGAAACGAATAACAACAATTATCATATGACTATGACATTTTTACCCTAAATATCACTACTGTTTGACGATGTTTTCCAAACTGTTGTATCACACCGGGTGAGATTTTTCCGGATCAAAAGTCCATATCACACTCTTACGGAAATCAAAAATCCATATCACACTCCCACGGAAATATCCGAGAGTTTCCGTGAATAGTTTCCGTAACTAGGGAAGTCGTTGTTGTTTCGTCTGCCGGGAAGAATCTGGGTATCTAATTTATAACGGCCAGTGAATCGAAGTGAGCAAATTATGCTACTATTTGCGTGTCATATGATAAACATATCATCATAATAGTGTGTTGATCCGTGTCGTCGCATCACGTCTCGTTGAGGTGGCCAGATTTTCGGATCACACTCGCTGTCTGCGGCAGCTCGTGTGATCCGAAAATCTGGCCACCTCAACTCGACGTGATACTACGACACAGATCAACACACTGTTATGATGATATCTATATATTTTTAAAAATCTGAGCAAGATCAAGGTCGTATCCAAGACAACTGAATCTAAAAATACCATAAACATTTATTTTCTTTGAATCAACGAAAGAAGTATTTCTCAGCCGAGAAATGATCCGACCGAATCGTAAATGGCATTACAGTACTGTTAGACATGTTTATAAATTAAATACTTATGAATAAAGAGATTCACCGCGGCTGTGATTTTAAGAATTCGCCATGCAGTTCCACAAATTATGTAAATATCTTGATGTTTTCAAGGCGAAATAAATATTTATTGATTGGGATATATATGACTGGAGCACAAAAGTATATCTGTATATTTTTTTTGCCTTGAATAATGGGACATCACATTGAATCAAAGATAGTCTGCGCGCAAACTCCACCAAAAATGGCTAAATAAACAACCCATTAGGCCCCACAAAGTAGATCTTCTGTTTCTCAGGCCATTTGTTGTAAAACTGCATGTGGGACGGTTTTTTATTTTATTTTTTTAATTATTTCTTCGTCATCAAAAGTTCATGTTCTTGACTTGTTTTATGTTTTAGGCCTCATGATTGATAGAAAAGAATGGGTTTTGGTGTATTTCGTTCTTTGAGTGCAAGAAGGCTTTGCAATGCTAAAGCATTGCAAAGCCTTGTTGCACTCAAGGGACAAATTTATCAATTTTATTAACGTGAGTAAAATATCAGACATTAACCATTTAATTTTTATTTTTTTAAATTTGCATTGGTTATGAAAAGGGAGCACGCGGCAGCCAAAAGGACCACGCTGGAGGGCCTGAGAAACAGATTTTTAACTTTTTTTTAGGCCTAATTGCCTCAGATTCTTCCCGAGAGCTTGGGTTTGTTTTATGTCAGAATATGGACTAGACAACTTAACAACCTAAAAATATATTGATGTGATTTATAAGCGGTAGAGTGTTAGATTAAGTTTGAAGCCAGAATTTGATTTGTTAAAACTTATTGGAGAATGTCTTTTTAGGCACCCTGCAGTTGTTGCAACAAAACAAATTTATGTTAACATTTTATGGTTTAATTTAATATAAATATGGAAGTCTTCCAAAGATATTAAGACTTCAGTATAGTGCCTGTACGTTTTCAGAAACGAGACACATAATTATAATGAAAACGAAATTTGATATTTTAGTATATTTGAGTGTATTTGCATTTGCGTCGAAAATTCCACCGTTTTTTCAAGGAGATTTTAAAGCAATAAGCTGATCATAATTATGCTCTTATGAAAGTTTGGACTGTTCGAGAAGAATTCAGAGAGATATCCAATGTACAGGACAAACGTATTATGGGCAGTACTTAGGGGTGCAGCTGAGGATTATTGAATTGCGAAGACTTAGTTTCAACTTGGAGAAATCTAATTGCAATCCCGCCGAACCCCTTTGGAAACTTTCTTATTGTGTCTTCAAAAATTCAAACCTCGGGGAAATCCCCAAACCTTCAAAAATATTTCGACTGAAGACCCATGGGAAGCGAAATTCCATCTTAACCCTTCTCCAGCTAACACATCTACTGTCATCTAGATGATCCCTTTCAGGTTTTTCTCCATGAAAAGCATACACGCAGCGTATGCCCCCCTCATTGGTCAAGCTCAATGAACTTGTTCCATTAAAGGAGGTTGTAAATTATGTTTTTGAAAGAAAAGTTAAAAAATAATAAACAAATTCGAATGGCAATCTTTCCGGACAATACGGGTCGGATTTGGCTTAAGCGTAAGGTAGAGAGGTAAAGAATTTGAAAGCATAACTCTGTGCCAAATTTCAGCTCAAACGTCAATTCTACCAATCTGTAACCTTTTTTTAATTGGAACCGTAGAGTTCCCAAATTTCTTACTTCTAGACGTGTCCCCAAATGATGGGAGTGGGGTGGGGGGGGGGGGGGGTGGGGGCACAATCTATCTCACCCGCTACGTTGCTTTATTCTCTCCCGCCGGTAGGTATATTCCTTACAAGATCAAAATATGCCGAGTTTCTACATCATCATTCGGAAACAGATCGCGCCCTGTCAGCATGCAGACCCCACTGAAGCGAATAAAAGATAAAAGATGTCATTCCTAAGAAGTTAACCCTTTACTCAACGAATCGGGAATCCGCCCGCGTAATATGCAAATTTAGCAGTTGAAAAAATATTATTTTTCACACAATTTCAACAAAACCATATCATGTGACCCCTCGTTGGAACGAGCTCGTCGAGCTCGTTCCAACGAGGGGTCACATGATATGGTTTTGTTGAAATTTTTTGAAAAATTTAAAGAAATGATATTTAAAATAATAAATTTTGGTATCGTCTGCGTTGGGTAATCAAGTCAATGATGTCGAAGCTAATTCAGCCAAGTGACGTCCTGTTCAAACCGCAAATAAAGCTATGGAAAATTACTGAAAAAAGAAGTGGCTCCCAATGTGCACTTCCCTGTTGGCGTTGGATTAGTTTAGGTGCGAAAACGTTCGAGTAAACAATTATCTTCAGTCGTCAGACGGAAGATTAATTTCTATTTCGAAACGTTGTCGCAACTTAAGTTCAGAATGCTCTGCTGGGAATCTTCCAGTGACCTCAGGGTCCCATAATCTTTCCATTATTACATGACATAGTGTCCTCAGAGATGAGGTTGTTCCCCATCAAGGAAGTATTTGGATGTCCACATCTCCAAATAAGATCTCTGGGGTAGCGTTTTCTTCAATTTTCTTTCAGTTAAAAGTGCAAAATCCCAACAACTAAGTTTTCATTATTTCCAGCTTATTTTAATAAGAACTGTACTCACATTTTATGATTTACTTGGGGGGGGGGGGGGGGGGTGGGGTGGGGGGAGGTCCCTCCCCCTATAATTTTTTTGGATAGGTCAGAATCATTTCAGGCAGAAGGCATTCATATATTTTCTTTTCTTTTACAAAATGAATGGCAATTGCGCAGCTGGCTTTTTCATTTTCCAAATTATAGGGAATTACTCCCTCATGGGAATGAGCTCGTACTAGCCCCAACACAGTGTTATAAGCTATGATTTAAATAAAAGTAAAATCGCCGGCACAATAGTAACACTTCGACCAACAATTGATTTGTTGCTGTTCTAAGACTAAAAGGCCTTCATTACCCGCCCTTCCAAGCCCCTCCCCCCCCCCCCCATGCTTCACAAGCTTCCCCTTTCCATCCTTGCAGAGTGAACAACTTTTGGCAGTGTCCAGAGAAAGAATATTAAGGGTAGAAAACCGCTTGGGTTAGGTTTTACCACACGATGTATAATTTGGTGCTGAAGTTTTTCATATCAGAGCAGCTGATCGAAGTAATGTTTTCGTTTATGCTGAGCTACTGGTTATTTTGTCTTCGAAATTGATAGAACGGACACAAATTCACCCAGTTCGCAAAATCCCGGCTTCTCATTTATAACTTACTGATTCCAACCAGTGAAAAGGCTCCAGCTGTCATAATGACCGTTTGAAGTGTATCCGTATAGATCACAGCTGCCAATCCACCTGAAAATATAAAATTTATCAGTTTTCAAGTCCGTGAAAGTAGTGTCTTTGTCATAAGTGGGCAATTAATTTTCTACAGACCACATCTGTGACGACAAGACAAGTTAAGGACTGTCGCGTATATGCATAGACATTAAACGCCCCCCCCCCCCCCACCGCCCCATCCTTCCTCCCCATCCAACATATTATAACGACGTTTGGGACACCGATGAAGACCACGTGTGCTGCCCTCCAAGTCCGTGTGTTTTACAAATACGGCCTTAACAACAGTGTATCACTGGTTAAACAGGTTATCTATTACGCTCTTTAATCTTAAGCTCGGCGCCTGACCCTGATACAAATGCAGTTGGCATCCCCATCTATCCAAATACACTTCTTAGAGGTCCACGCAACCGTTCTTAACACGTATACACTACTCAAAGTTTGCTAAGCACCAAATATTTGACACATCATTGTGAAATTTGCTTGTGACATATTTGCGATATTGTTGGTGGATATGATTGAGGAATGTATTGAGATGGTCCCCAGAGTTTACATTAGCTCTCTTGACAGGCAGACTTTTCGTGACAGTCATGGAAAGCATGTTCCCCTTGATTTTCATGATGTTTTCGTGTACTGTCTACATGTACATGACATGTGTAGGGTATCCAATCTTCATTTCAACACAAACTCTTGTGATTATTGATCGAATATGGCAAATGCAAATGTAAGAAGACATTTGTCTGAAGCAGAAATGTGGCGGGCTGTAGGGATGGTGGAGCAAGGGGTTACCCATCGTCAGGTTGGTGAAGCCCTTGGTGTGCACCATTCGGTGATCACCAGAGACTGGGCAAGATTTCAGCAGTATGGCACACCAGTAAGACGGCATTGTGGTGGCAGAGACAGGGCAACATCTGCAGCGGAAGACCGGTTTTTGATCATTCAGGCCCGTAGGAACCGCTTTGCCACAGCAACCCAGTTTCGCAGTGACCTTCAGAATGCATCCGGGGTAAATGTTTCGACGCAGACTATCCGGGCAAGGTTGCACGAAGGTGATCTCTCCGATCGAGAAGACCATGTATTCGTATTCCGCTGTCCCAGAACCACCGCCAGGCACGATATGAATGGGCCATGGACTACGTTGGATGGACCATAGAAGATTGGCGACCTGTCCTTTTTACAGATGAGTCAGGTACTGCCTAGACCACACAGATAGGCGTTCTAGGGTATGGAGAAGACCAGGAGAGCGACTCCATGCAGCTAACATTGCTGAGCATGACCGGTATGGTGGAGGATCAATCATGGTCTGGGGCGGCATCAGCTGGGATGGACGTACAGAGCTCTGTGTCCTTGAACGTGACATTTTGACTGCACAACGGTATATTGATGAGATCCTGGATGCCCACGTCAGACTGTATGCAGGTGCAGTGGGTTATAGATTCATTGTGATGGACGATAATGCCCGTCCTCATGTTGCCCATGCTGTCGGGGAGTACCGACAGAAGGAGGGGATTGAGCGTATGGACTGGCCAGAAAGATCCCCTGACCTCAATCCAATCGAACATATCTGGAATGAGTTGCAGCTTGCAATTTCAGTCCGTCCAGTCCAACCAAGAAGTGTCCAGGAGCTTGGAGCCATCCTGGTCCAAGAATGGAGCAACATCCCACAAAGGACCACCAGAAACCTGATTGGGAGCATTAGAAGGCATTCGTCCCCTGAGTTCCAATGTGTTCTATGTGCCAGTAGGCACATATAACACATTGGAACTCAGTGGACGCGTTGTCAAGCTGTAATTAAAAGTAATGGGTCTCATACTCGATATTGAAGCCATACCAGTTCGCTCCGTCAACTTTCTGCATACTGAAACATTTCCTCTTTTACCAAAAATATCCATTTTCCATGGTTATCGTATTCAAAAGCTAAAAAATAATGTCAAACACAAATAAAATCTTAATTTCTGTACTTAAATCATTAAAGATATAATTAAAAAAAAATATATACACTTTTCATTACAATATTTCAACTAAAACGTAAAACAGGTAGTTGGATGTACTTGGTGCTTAGAAACTTTGAGTAGTATATCAATAGCGTTTAGCGAAGTATGGATAAGCGTACCAGAGCCTTTGCTTTCTCGAGTTCCAACCACCATATACGTGTAACTGCAACAAAACAATTCTCTCGTAAATTGGTGAGACAAATTAAATGTCCATTGCAGTTGGTAACAAACTAATGCCATGTCTCAGGCATATGCATCGTTGTAACCACGTAATCTAAAGGGTGCAGGAAGCATCCGAGGGCAATGGATGCAGAGATATCAAAAAGGGCATCTGACCCTGGGTAGGAGTTAAGACCTGGAGTTTACAATGTATCACAAATTGAATAGGACACACCATGGTATTAACATTATACATTTATATATATCGTCCCTTGAGGTGAAAAAGCTGCCATTTGCAATGCTAAAGCATTGCAGATGGCACCTTCTTCCACCCAAGTGACGACATAAACTTTAGAATTCACACCCGTTGATTGTATGGCATCTTTGTTGGGTGATCATCGACCAAACTCTGTCATTATACCTGCCCCCCCCCCCCCCCCCCCCCCATCTCTCTCCCTTATTTGTATTGTGGTATTGGCACGCGTAAAAAAACGTTAGAAGCGAATACTCGAGACTTTCTCAGTTACAGTTCTCGGAAAGTGAAGTCTTCTTCACAACTGCACTTCTGGCTAAACAGACACGTGCTGTCCTCTGCCCATAGCATCAGGGCAGCTCCCCTCCCCCGCTTCCGATGCACATACGTAATCCTACAAGGACTCAGGCGTACAGTGTCAAATCCGAGGCCACAGAACCGACGTCAAAAGAAAGAAAAAGTTTCATCCCCTTTCTTTTTACTCATTTTGAGTAGTGAGTCAAGAGTTTCTGGAATACGGACCCATCTTTATTGTACAACAATAAATAGTTGGTATTTTCCATACTCTGTCGCAATACCAAACGTATCGCGACTTGGAATAAGATATATAGCCTCAACAGTTTTGCACTTACCAAGAATGGTATAGAGACCCGTTATCAGAAGAAGTGCTGCTATTGACAAATACATATTCCATCCTAATGCAAGTCTTATGAACAGGCCACCAGCGTATATGCTCACCTGTAAATAAAAAAAAACAAGTTAATTAATTTACCCAGAGTAATCAGATTGTTTTTTTTAATCAACTATTTCAGACAATTCCTTCTAAGACATCGAAAGTACACTGTCCCTGTAAGTTAAATAGTAAAATTAGTCAGTAATTGCATTAGAATATTAACAAGTAGATTACCTAATTATTAATCTTACTAGCAGCAGCCAATCCTTTGGTCGTCGCTTATCGACTGCTACGGTTTCCTTTACGCAAAACCCGAGAATTCCAGTGGATTTAAAACTTCATATATAAGCCTTGTATAAATCATACACAGGCTGGTCAAATCTGTATATGGCTTAAAGACAGAGTGATCTCCTCTTCGTTTATTCATTTATCAAAATTGTGGCAGACGATAACTACTTCACGTTAAATAGGTAAGCATTATAAAACTGATTGCCCATCGCAATTGCTAGTTCAGTACAAAGAAAAGAGTCGGTATAAGATATACATTAATTATAGTTTCATATGTCCCTTTGCCCACTGCGGTATAACCTGTGGGCACGATCTACAAAAATCGCCATTCGATTTTTATTATTTTGTTTTTAAATTTCTGCCTCAAAAATACAGGCTTTGATCGGGATCAAAAGCTGTGATTTTGAGGCAAAGCATGAATATTTGTAGTTATTCAAGAATTACTTTTGCATGTGTCGTCTGCTATTCGTATTATGTAAATGGATAACCGGAGTATGAATTCAAAGGCAAAGAACCCCTAAATGCTTAAGACAAAACGCTGAAAGGGACTGAAATGTTCAAACCTGGTACATTAAATTAATCTGATTCCTATTTATTATTTAGGTCGGGGAAAACAGAATTTTGGAAATAGTTTGAATTTGGTCGCTGAGACACTTGTACTTCATCAGATCCATTGATATAAACTCATGAAGCTGGGGACCTGAAACAAATACCAAACATCATTTATCAGTCTCTGGTATACGAACATGATTGTAAAGTAAAATAAGTTATTAACCTACCGCTAATTTTGTGACAATATAGAGTATCAGAGACAGAAGACTGAGGTACGTTCGCACTCTTTGACCTCCGAATCTCTTCTGCATATATTCCGGCAAGGTGTAGACCTGTGAAACATAAAATGAAAAGAAGGTAATATATTCACTTTAATCGATAGCACTGGCGGAAAAAACATGGATGAGATGCACGAAAGAGGGGAATGAGGTGTAGAAATGTGGATGCACAAGAAGAAATATAGCAGTTGATGGACCAATGCATCGTCTACCCAGTGGTTCTTGAAATTCAAATTTTCTTGTTGTGTTAAATGTGCGAAAACGTGTAAACTTGCACAATACAATGCACATCACTGGACATATTCAACCACTTATGGGCCTCTTACATGATACGGTGGTAAGGGAGGGGGCGTGGGTGGATCGGGCCTGGGGGACGTCCCATTTGTTAATTATTTGTTTTTCACTGAGGACGCGGTATTATCCCCGACGACGCATGGACATCCAGTACCGGTTATCATATTTTTCTAGCTCATGTCGTTGTAGTCAGAACAAAATTTACAAAAATTTATCTCCAAATTCTCATTATTGTAGTATGTCTGTGTGTGAGTTTATGTCTTTGTGTACCGGTATTATCCCCGACGACGCATGGACATCCAATACCGGTTATCATATTTTTCTAGCTCATGTCGTTGTAGTCAGAACAAAATTTACAAAAATTTATCTCCAAATTCTTTTCGTCTTAATACAGACGAAAATTACTTTATATACACTTGCAGCTCAATGACTAAATTAATAGCACATTGCTTCTTTCCAAAAGTAATGACACATGTCTGGAAGATTAGTTTCACAAACAATTATCATATATTAAAGAATTATGACAAACGTGTGCAGTGTGTTGGGCAAATAAATGAAAACAACCAGGATACACTAAAAGCATATCAGATTGAGAATTTCTATTGAAAAATACGATTAAGAATTCCATCATCACTTCAAACACACCAGAAGATGTTTGAAACTCATGAACAAATCGGATGTTCAGGAAATCACAGCTCACAGCTTCATATCAAAATGGAACTGCTCAACCTTTCAATAGAAGTTTTAGAAGATTGCTGGACCAGCTGAAACAGCTGCGGAAACGCAGGGCTTTAAATATATTTATGGTATTTATAATGTTTGAATGCATGAAAGTTAGTAATTCAGGGAAACAATAACGTAAATTAAATCGATTTTTCCAAGCAGAAGACCAAAGTTCCTCTTCCTGGTCGGCTTTAAAATGTGCCTTTAAAAAAAAAATGAAACAATAAAGTCAATATGGAAAAGCCGAGAACATTAAATGGAAGAACTGTACAATAATTCCAGATACATTACAATGAACAGTTCAAGGCACAACATCAATGGATTTCATCTCAAGACTCGAAGATTTCATGCACCGAACCTTAATAAACTGCAGGAGGATTTGTAGAGGAGGCGCAACTTAGTAATCTTAAATTGAATCCTGCACAAAAAGTACCGTATATGACCTCTTCACACTATTCATATCTCTAGCTTGAATATTATTTGCCGAGAAGTTATATTTTCTTGGCAAAGTATAGTATTTTTAGCCTTTTCTGATCTCAACAAAGATTTTATTTAGACACAGATGCTTCGGGTTCTGGTGACCTACCTATGGGTAAATGTATGAAAACAATAACTGTAACCATACAAAAATACGAGATCTACTGCGAGTACTTACCCCAGCTGAAATGTACACAGGCAAAAAGAGCCATGCCAAACAAAGTACCAAAATCATCGACTGAAATTAAAATACCAGGCACTGATTAGATCATGAATTCAGGGATTTAAGAAGTAAGCATATCTACCCAATGATACCTATAGATCTTGTTTCTGAAACCTTTCTGCATTTTATGAATTTTAACTTGTTTCCATTGATGGTGTAGTGGAACGCGAATGTGTTCACATATTATTGACAACAATGTGCACATGTACAGGGCACGGAGAAGGTGATCAGTTGGAGGGGGGTGAAAACCAGATTTGTCACGACTGCAATGGCTCAAGTCCCGACTGATTAAATATTACCACTACTTCATTAAGACAGACCTTCGTCGAAGGCGTGCCTAAATGATGTAGTGGGGACATCAGTCAATCGGGATTATAAAAAACCCCAAAAACTCAAGACGTCTTTAAAATTTATTTTTGGACAGAGGCGGCGGAAGCTCGATAAAAATGGAGGGGCACAAATTTTCAAGGCTATCATGGTTCGACCCAGTCGGACAAAAGTTACAGTTGTATATCGGTAAATGTACTATGACACACTGTAGGCATGGTCTCTCGTTAAGATGAACATGCTGTGATGTGGTCACTGTTCAGTCTATTTCTTCGGCTTCATTCATATTCCAGCCCGACGGGTTGGAAGATGGCTGAAGTAGAAGAAACGTACCGACGCGTGTGAAGGTAGGATTCTTGGCAAAATGTTGTTTGGATTTCTGGTCCCTGTCAACAAGCCCGTAAAAGGTATCCGGCAAAAGAGTCCCCACTAGTTTCCAAATCACCACTATTTTAACTGTTTGGATACATAAAATATATATATAAGGGTAGTTGTCGAGACACAACATCTTGTTTATTCAAAACGTGCCGCGCCAGTATTCCCAAATGGTCATGCTGGGCCCCAACAACCAGAATCCAGTACTACAGATCTTCATTTGTACAACAGACTGTGTGTGACATAAGGCTAAGTATCAAATCTAGTCTCGTTAGAAAGGGCAAGATTACAAGCAAGAGCGAATCGATATCCAAGTATACAATCCAGGCGAAACACTGGAAAAATATTGGGAGCGAGGGAGGGAGGGGGGGGGGGGGGGTCTCAGCCCCTTAACCTCCTTAGTGACGTCCCTGAAAGTGTATGGATTTGTACCAAAGGAGACCATTTATTACCACTACTAAAGATATAGCGCATGTGCCGATTGTCACTGCGATGTTTGAACATGAGCAATACTTGATTAAAGTCTATGCGCATGTGCATAGTGGTATGAATATACCTTATATTTTGAATCTCTCACACTAACACTTAGGACACGAGCAAACAGTGAGTGTAAAACGAACTATGATAATCGAAGGGAGCAGAACGTCATGTCCATACCGTCCTTGATTATCACAGCCCTGAACGTGACGCCATGTCTCAATGCATGATGCGCACCGTGTGCATTGTTATGTATTCTACGTGCGTGGCCATGTCATAACGTTATTACAATGGTGATTGGTGGAAGATGTTGGTAGTGCAGCAAGTGTCGTCTGGACTTTACGCATTTTCATTGTCCATTCTAAATGATGGAACTACCACCTTAAATTTCTAGGATGATGCTATGGATACAAATGCGCTCTAATTGAGTAAGAGTGTGTTCTTGACGAGGATTCGATTCAAAATAGTATTTTAACTGGCTCGGATCATGGATTTTTGTCTCTACAGTATCAGAATCTTCTCGACTTTTGTCTTTCCGTTGTTGGTGGGAAGTCTTTTTATCTGCGTGAAGGCAAAAAGGCTGGTACACTATGTGTATACAACATATCGTTACATATGCAGGGAGCGCAGCAACTCAGCAGTTAGAGCATTGGACTTCAAACCTAAAGTGCTGCGGTTCATGGCCAATGATAAATCGCTGTGTCCTTTGACTAAACACTTAATCATGATTACCCATGTGGGGGCACGGTGGCACCGTGTGCTAATTCGTACGGCACGTGGTTAATGCACTTTCCTTCAACCAATGCTAGCCCTGCTAGTTTAGAGTAAATAAGTTGGGAGCCTGACAGTTGGTCACCGCTGCTCGGTGGTTCTCTCCGGGTACTCTGGCTTCCTAATCCCGTAAAACTGTCCGACTCGAGGTACTCTGGCTGTCTAAAGTGTCGTTAAACCCCAATAACTAATTGAATACAACATCTGCTGTACATGCGCTCACGTGACCTTTTTCACCGACAAGATTCACGATTTTTGTACCCAAGAATTCCAAGATGCTTCAGATCTCTATAGATGTGTTATATCTGCTAGTGCACAATGTGTACACAACCTCTGCAATACAAGCACATATATTTTCGGATGTTTCAAAATCCAGATGTCTACAGTATAAAAGATGTGTCCCCGGGATTCCGGAATATCATTCTACGGCCGTCGTTGAGTAAAACCTCACAATGATTCCGTCTCCAAATACATGAAGATAAAGTTACGTTTTATAGATGGAACAATGCTCGAGGAGAAGAGAAGTATCACTGTCCCAAACAGACCATTTGCTGGACGAGAATCGCCATTTTCTGAACATCCCGGGAAGTTTTACCCCCTCCCCATTGGGGAACTGCCTCGTATACTGTGAGCTTGTCGGTTCCTCACCTGCCTCCCTCCCCTGTCGGGGGCACGGGCCCCTTGTCGGGGAAATCCTGACGCCGGCACTGACTGTGTGGACTTAATTAACCCTTTGCCAAACGTAACAGCCATGCCGACGGGCGCTTTTAAAAACAAATCACCAACCAAATTCATTATCTTGTTCGACCTTTGCCTCTGAAGCATGGCTCGGGGCCACTCACTGGAACAAGCTCAATGCGTTCACTCCAATGAGAAGGTCATAAGCTATGTTTGGGGGCAAAAAATAATTTATTATAGACGGACATTAATCAAGAAAAGTTTCAAATGCAGTCTGCGATGGAGTGTTAGGTACCCTAACGTGTCATATGATCGGCACAGGGTGAAATTAGAACAGCTGATCAATAAGAAGACTTATTTTGGATTATCTATAAACACTATGGTTCTCAAATCAAACATTTATTGCAATAACACGTCCATAGTTATAAAAATACAAAGTAATAAACAGTATTTGGATATTCGTAAATCGCCTCTAACATTTGACCGATCAAATCAGGTCCAAAGTCTTATCATATTTATTTACCTTTCGGAGTTACATATCATACTAGAAAGCAGATAACCAGAAAGTGTGAAAACATTTAAAATCTGCTTCTGTATCCTCAAGATAGGAGTCTTTATAGTCGAATCCAAATTACTGATTGTCCCTCTTGTCCCTGCCGAGGCAGACTATCTAACCATTGTCCTCATCATGAATCCATATCACACGAGACCATCTGCCAGGAAACAACTTTTTGAAGGTCAAGACAAAAAACCTATTATCAATCAGCCTTTGCAGTGAATTGGCCTGCTGAAGTTAAAATATTGTAACAGGTATAAAAAAATAAATATATTCTAATATTGAATATTTTAATTTAATGTTTTTAAATTTTGTTTCAATATATTGAAAAACCAGGCACTTTAAATATACTAGTTTAATTCCTGGCTATTCTCTGATATTGATAATCACATTTTTTTTCACAAAATACTCTACATATTAAAATAAGAAAAGTATTCTAAAAGTATTCAAAAGTATTCATGAATACACCTCAAATTTGACTGTATTCGAATACAAATACGAATATTTTAAGATTGCATGAATACTGAATGCATTCGAATACGGTACTTGAAAAAATGTATTGAATACAAATGAATACCGAATACAAATACCCCAACCCTGCAGTGTGGATTACTGAGAGTTCAAGTACCCTAATGACCTTATAATTACCTCTTGTCCAGACTTTCTGCCAAATCTAGGAGTGATTCCTCCATTTTGTAGCAACCACCTCGCCGCTCACCTGCAACGGAGAACCATGAGATCCCATCTTACCCCATTTAGGAGGCTTGTTTGGGACTATAAGAATACGGATACTATTGGCTTGCCACAAACATTCTCTTATACTGATTGTAATCAGAATTTTTTATTCGATTAGTGTTGATATCTTAACTGAAAAATTATAACTTATATCACAGAAACAGATAAACTTTTTACTCCATCAAAATGAATATTAGCACGCCCAAATGATAAGCCATGGATAAACACATTTGTTAGAAAACAAATCCGTATTCATAATAGAGCTCAAAACAAAGCGAGGTGAACGAATAACACACAACACTGACAAGAGTTTCGTATCGAGTATCGAGTATATAAATATTGAAATACTTTTGATAGGCACTGGCAGTATGCCTGACACAGAGAACTGTAAAATATTCCAAACTGTTCAAAATTTTATTGAAGAAACAGGTAGATTTTCTTGAGAATCCATCTACCGTGTAGACCAATAGACTATCATATCTTTGGAATGATACATGGTGTGTGTACTACCAATTTTGGCCTGTGCGATTGATGTCTCAGGGAATCAATTGTGGATCAACTATGAATCAAAGCTCGCCAATGCGACTACAATTCAACACACCCTCACACGTTACCACACAAAACCAAAATCCGCTTACAATGGATTTATATCTTTGCTGTTACTTGTCCTATGTTGTTATTTGACACACTGTTGGGATGGGCTGCTTAAGCTCAATCCGGCGGTGTGTCACATGACAGCATATAGCATCAGACTAATATTTAAATAAGTAATATTCCAACACTTCGAAGTCCATTACTTCTCTTGTTCGTGGGATCACCTCACACATTAAGAACGTAAATACTCGTAAACTCCTCCGTACTGCACTCGCTAGGCAATTCACCGTGACGCCACTCATGCACTGTATGTACTCATGCACCATTGATTGTACAATATTATAAGTATTCATATGTCACGGTGAGGTATTTATATAGGTATTAGCGAACCTTCTCAACTCTCAAGCGAATAAAATTTTGTTTAAAAAAATCAGTGTGCATCCAGGGTACTTTAACAGCCCCAAATCCATCAACATTCCGAGTGAATTCCCATTTAACTCTCAATTACAATTCCTGGATCCGCCCCTGGAGATCTTGTGTAAATGCGGAACAAATACTTGAAATACGTCTATATGCAAAATTATATCATTCTTACACTCCATTCATAAAGAACCATTGCTATACCAGCCGCCGCACCGGTTCCAGCTAATCCAACAAAGTGCTCGCTTCCAATATTACTGGAAAACAGAGACGCACCAACCTGAAAAAATAATACCAACAATTTGTAAAAGTTTCAAAGACCCGACAAGGAACAAAAGACGCGACCATCTATCTAGTAGCGGATTAAAATACCTCGCAGTCCCTTGGCTAATATCGAAGGACCTTTTGTGAAAAAAGTTTTTAAAAAACCCCAAACATCCCCGAACAAGCCTTGGAGACTCTTTTGCGCTGGGTGATGGGCTTAGCCCTAGTTAGCATGGTTGCAGTTAGGATTTTGCTTTGACCGATGGAGACAAAATTTGACCCGAAAAGTGGTATGACATGGGTCCCGATTGAATCCGACGTCGTGTTTACCCTTCAACCCGTGCAACAACTGGTATTGTTCGACTGAGCCACATCTCAGCCAATCCAGACAAAAGTTGACACCCAGGGGTAATTTTGACCAGGAGAGGGACGTAATGGGTCGCGATCGCGTCCGATAGGCATTTTGACGATAACCTTTTCAACATGTTGACTCTGTTGTGCCTCAACCGATCAAAACGAAATTTGGCACATGGGTTAATTTGAACAAGAAAGGGACATGGGATGAGTCCCTGTCGCGTCAAATGCCGCACTTGCCCTTTAACACAGCAACTCTGGGATGCACTACTTCATTTTCAAAGATGTCGAGCTAAAAATTGACAACGTGGGGTTATTTTTTATCAGGAGTAATATGGTACGTAGGATGAATGTTACATGCGACATTACGCTCATGCTTCAACCATAACAACACGGGAGTGCACAGGTCCGTGAAGTTAGAACGAATTTGGAAATTGGAATATCAATGGAAATTCAACTTGTCATTTTTTCGTGTTAATGGTGTTCTTTAGACGTGATTCGTGCTCTCCCATTTCAATTTGGATCAAATTCCGACTTTCCCCCTATTTTTCAGACACTGTTCGGACTTGTCATTGTCGCAAACGGTTGGGATCACGTGATTTGAATATCCAATTGATATTCAAATTTAGTTATTGGAAATTCAATGGAAATTCGATGGGAATTCAACTTTTCATTTTTTCACCTTAACGGTGTTCTTTAGACATGATTCGTGCTCTCCATTTCAATTTGAATATGTCTGGTGGGAGTGATTTCCTAGTAGAAAATCCATGGATGTTTACCCCCCGGATGTCCTCGGGAAATCGTCGGTCAAATGCTCCAACTAACCAGTAACTCTTTCCAAGTTCATAGTTCATTGTGAATCCAGTTACTAGTTCTTAGTTCTGATTTTCGCCCATGAACCACGTGTTTTTGTTGCTCGAGTAAAAGGAATGGAAGTCCGTGGGAAAAGTAGTCCCACCGGACTACACTTCTTCGGAATTATTGTCCCAGGTCTAACATTCCTAGGAATAGATGTCCGAGGGACTTACGTTCCGGGCCCAAAGGTCCTGCGGATATCTATTCGTAGGAATGTTGGACCTGGGACTACAATTCCAAGGTACTATAGTCCGGTGGGACTACCTTTCCTATGGACTTGCTTTCCTGCTACACGTGGGTTTGCCAGCGCCAGCTCCGGAGATCACCGGACAAATATTCCAACCAACCAGTAACTCGTTCCTAGTTCAATGTGAAATCCAGTTTCCAGTTCGTAGTTCCTAATTCGATGTGAATCCAGTTCCTAGTTCCGAAGTGGCCACGCGCATGGTGAAATCAACCAGTAACTCGTTCCTTGTTCCTAATTCGACGTCAATCCAGTTCCTAGTTTCCTCGGACAAAGAATATTTACCCTTCAACTATCTCGTCCAGAACAAGCTTTTTGTGCCCGGAATCGCCAGCATTAACTCTTGCTGTGTCTGCTTGACATGAGTCGTTGGCAGTATATCCAGGTATGTGTGCCCCGGAGGTGGCCGAGCAAATGCTGCAACCAACCAGTAACTCGTTCCTAAGTCGATATAAATCCAGTTACTCGTTCCTAGTTCGGACTTAGAATATTTGCCCATAAACTATCTCGCCCAGGACGAGTTTTTGTGCCGGGGGTCGCCTTTACTAACTCCGGAGATGTCAGCTGGGAGTGGGTCACTAGCAGTAAATCGAGGGATGTTTGTCCCCGGAGGTAGATTAACAAATGATGCAAACACCTAATAACTCGTTCCTAATTCCTTGTTCGTTTGGCATCCAGTCCCTATTTCCTAGTTGAGACTAAGAATATTTACTCATAAACTATCTCATTCAGACTAGTTGTTTGTGCCAGTGACGTCAGTACTTTGGAAATGTGTGCTGCGATTGAGGCGCTAGCAGTAAATCCAGGGATGTTTGCACCCTGAGCTGGCCGGGCAAAAGCTGCAACAAACCAACAAGACGTTCCCAGTTCGACCAAGACGAGTTTTGTGCTAGGGCTGTCGTCTATGCTAACTCTTGAGATGTCGGCCGGGAGTGAGCCACTAACAGCAAGTGTGGGGATGTCTGCCATGGGAGTTGGCTAGACATGTCCGTTTGATAAAGGAAAAAGTCAATTTATGTGATTTCTGTGCATTCTCGTGCTCATCTGGGTAATTACTTTTACTCCCATTCATCTACAAACACCCCTGTCTTGTAAGAGACCCCGGGGGGGGGGGGGGGGTAATGTTGATGGCTATGTAGGTAGTGAACAAGAGTTATTTTTGGGGGTGGGCCGAGTGGTCTAATCAAGTTTGCCAAATGCTAGGGCAACGAATAACAAGGAACTAGTAATTTGATTCACATTCAACTAGGAACAAGTTACTTCTAGCAACTCATTCCCGGTAGACACCCCCGAACTGTGCGTTGACATCCTTTTATGAGGGATGAGCTATATAGTCAAAGAGAAAGCAGTTTATACTCGACTATAGGAATAATAATGTGAAACTGGACCATTAGTGACACTAAGGCAGAAACAAACGAGCTTACAACAGGGTCAATAATGGCAGAAGACTGTACATGGATGTCATGAGTTATATGGGGGCTGTGAGCCACAACTATTCTTAGATATCAGCGCGCCGAGAGATGTATCCACCAAAAGGCATCCAATCCATCAAAATATGTCATTTAAATGATATTGTCTAAAAGATATCCGCAGAATAGGTATCCGCAGATAGGAATCATCAAGGTATGGCCAATAAGATCATTACTACGACATGTGTATCATCCAATAACTATACGGTATGTGCTTATATGTTGTGTATTTTTGAGACACATTTAGAATTAGCAAGCAGGAACAAATTGGTACATCTTGCATATGACCATGTACCGTATGCGCTATGATGGACAGGAAGGCAAAAATCAAAGATACATCCATTTAGTAAAGAGACTATACAGACAGATACGGGTGAATGGGAATGGGGTGATCAAACTGAATGTGCTGAAACTTGGACGAGATGACAGATGGTAAGATAGGTAAAGAGCCATACATAGCTTGTGGGAACCAGTGGAATAGCTAGGCTTGATCAGATAACTCATAAGACGGATAGAATAGGCCAGAGAGGGACTGAACCTACTAAGGGATAGGGTCATTCGGGATCAAAATGGAATGGTCAAAACTTGGTTGACCATGCAGAGTAGACAGTCATAACACAGGTAGAACAGGCTTGGGGGTGATGGGAACAGCTTATATAGTTACTTGTAGAATGGACATAAACTGGGATTTCTGTATAGAATCTGAGTGAGATAAAAACAAGGATTCTGGAAGAGTAAGTGCCAAATAAAGAACTCACCCTTTAAGGGGTCTCAAAGCATTACCTACTAGTCTGCAGCGATTTATTTGTGTAAAAATAAACTACTTTTCGGTGGTCTCCGTCCATTGTGGGGATCATTTAGATAGTTCATTATATCCCCAGTCAATAAACCATACCATCAGAACATAACCCGTCCTTTTGGGGTCCTTCCAGGCTCATCGTCACCAGATTCTACTTATGAAACCAAGAGGGCGCCCGAAACACAATATGGATGACGGAAACACGAGTCATCCTAATAACAATGAAAGTCATTGCTTTAATTGCTCATTTGCTGAATACCAGTGGCCACAATGGAATAAAGAATGTGTTTAATGTATTCCATGACCTTGAACACCTAGGTAAACACACCTTATTTATCATTCTGGTTTGAGTAGAAAGAAAGATATGTAGAAAAATAGATTTTTCGTGAATGATGTCACCTCACTTGCATAATAGGCCCGAAAATAGGCTTGATCCCAAAATATTAAATGATAACATTTTTTATCATTCTAAGTATACCCGAAGGTAAAAAAAAATATGACGTACAAATGTTCGGGGAGGGGTGTGAACGGTAACCCTCCTGGCATACGGTCTGTGGGAGAATATGCGCAAATTAGAGGAGGTATCGACTCTCTCAAATTTTCCTTACATGTCAAAGAATACGTAATCAGCAATGTTAAACATCAGTAGCAGAGCGTTATAACTTCAATCTGCAACTACAGTATGCTGCTAACGCGTTTCCACGGAGAAAAGCATCGCGAAGAGACAAATGGTTTCCCACACGTCGTCGTGATTATAAGTTAACACCGGAAACATGCGTGGTATATGGAGATTTGAGGCCCGAATATCAGTTTTTAAACACCGAGCCGGTAGTAGAGGTGTTTAAATGAGTCATCCGGGTGTTAAATCTCCATATACCATGCATGTTGCCGATATAAAGGGAATGCAAGTCCGTAGGAAAGATAGCCCCATCGGAATATAGTTCCTTGGTGTTGTAGTCCTAGGACTAACATTCTGAGGAATAGATATCCGCAGGACGTACGGTCCCGGAATGTAAGTCCCGGACATCTATTGCTAGGAATGTTAGACCTCGGACTATAATTCAGAGAAACTATAGTCTGCTGGGACTACTTTTCCTACGGACTTCCATTCCTTTTACACCTGAGATAACGTTTTGTCCCGTTTGAAATGTACGGCAGCGTAGAACCCCCACACGATTGTGTACTTCAACGGATTCTTAATCCGTTTAAACAGATTACTAATCTGTTTTTACAGATTACTAATCTGTTTAAACAGATTACTAATCCGTTTTTACAGACCAACTAATCTGTTTAACAGATATGGTTAAATGGTCTAGATAGACTTATGTGGGCCAAAGTACACATTTTAGACTCCCGTGGTTATCCTTGTGAGTAGTGTATACCACTGGAAAGCTTATGTTTTAAACTAATTGCACACTCTAAAATCTCTAAACAATATTATACAATCATGTTGCACCTAACTGGAAAAGGGCAGGTGAAGTGTACAAATCTTACTACATCAAGGGCGCCGGAACCTTGGAGGCAGCGGGGACAGTTACCCCGTTGCCCGCTGGCCCTGTGACGAAAAAAGTAACTGCCCTTGCTTCCAAATCAGAGCATTTTTGTAACAGTATGATCAATGGGGAAATAAACTTGTCAGTTCGTCGAAAGGTCTTCATCCTTGACGCTGATGCATAATGCACCGAGCAAGTAACGCACCGTATCAGAGAAGTCGAGACTCAGTTCCATCAGACGTCCCACTGGAGCCGTAAACATAGACAAAATCGGAGGACGGCAATTGCACATACTTTGGAACATATTGAAAGAATGTTCTCAGTAACACAGATTAGTAATCTGTTTTTACAGATTAGTAATATGTTTAAACAGATTAGTAATCTGTAAAAACAAATTAGTAATCTGTTTAAACAGATTAGTAATCCGTTGAAATATACAATGGTGTGGCGGTTCTACGTTGTCGTAGAAATGCGATAAAACGGCGCGAACAAACATTTCTGGACGCGTTTGGCACGCTCCACACTCAGCCGGACGAAATTCGGGAAGTACACGAGCTCTACATAGATGGCGTTACATGCTTTATATCATAGAAATTTAATGATTTTCTATTTATGTCTATGCCTTATATCGATAATAGAAACGCGAAAACAAACCAAAGTAGTTGTGAAGAGTAATATGGACGTCAGCGGAATTGCGCTGATGCCCATATTATTTTTCTCAAGAAGTTTTATAATCTTTTATTTCATATTTGGACGATTTATAATAGACCATTTCAGGGTTTTGGGTTAAATTTTTATATCGAGGCGGGAGACGCGACCTCTACCATTCGAATCATATTCCCTTGGAGTTTCACGTGCCCTTATACGCTCTCATACCTCGGATGCTGGGTGCATACTTTGTCATGGCCATTTGTCTAAGTAATTCTGACCAATCAGAAGGCAGAATTTATCGTCGAAAAGGGACCATAGCTCTCTACCCAATGTAACGCCCATACCTGGCGAGCTGTTTCGCAAATATCTCAATTCAAATTCAATCACATTTTCAATTTGTTCTCGAAAACATATCTTTGACCCCCTCCTTGGAACAATCTCGTTGAGTTCGTTCCCCATGAAGGGCCATAAGCTATGTTTTTGAGACAAGAATTGAAAGTATTTGGTTATTTGACATTTTTATGTAAGTGTCGTCTACTACTCGCGTTGGGTAAAGGGTTAAGCTGGGAAATTCCTAAGTGCAACAGGGAATGAGGCATGAGTAAGCAATTTCAACTCCACAATCGTTTGGTTGAGCTGATTCAGAAGTTGGATTACAAAACTCTGCGGCCAGCCGATTTTTATGTGAAGACCGAAAATTGAAGTCTTAAAGTTATTTTATTTACTCAAAATGAGCGTTTTCACAGAAACGATTGTTTTTTTTTTGCAAATTTACAAGGGAGAAAATACTTTTAAAATGGTGATTAGCAAAATGCTATAGCAATTTCTGTTTGGTATAACATTTCCAATAAAGTGATTGGCATTTTAACCTTAACATCTTTCCATCCAATTTCCATTGAATTTCCAATGACCAAATTTGAATATCAAATGGATATTCAAATTGAAATGGAGAGCACGAATCATGTTTAAAGAACACCGTTAAGGTGAATTTCCAATAACCAAATTTGAATATCAATTGGATATTCAAATCACGTGATCCCGACCGTTTGCGACAATGAAACTTTATAAGTGGTGTTTATTGGGGATAGTGTGCATGCGTGCCAAATTATAGCCCAATCGGCCCATAAACAAGGGTAGTTTGTCTGAAAGCTGACCCTCAAAAAATTTGCATGAAAATTTCGAAGTCCGAACAGTGTCTGAAAAATAGGGGAAAAGTCGGAATTTGATCCAAATTGAAACGGGAGAGCACGAATCATGTCTAAAGAACACAGTTAAGGTGAAAAAATGAAAAGTTGAATTTCCATCGAATTTCCATTGAATTTCCAATAACCAAATTTGAATATTAATTGGATATTCAAATTACGTGATCCTGACCGTTTGCGACAATGAAATTTTATAAGTGGTGTTTATTGGGGATAGTGAGCATGCGTGTCAAATTATAGCCCAATGGGCCAATAAACAAGGGTAGTTTGTCTGAAAGCTGACCCACAAAAAATCTGCGTGAAAATTTCCAAGTCCGAACAGTGTCTGAAAAATAGGGGGAAAGTCGGAATTTGATCCAAATTGAAATGGGAGAGCACGAATCATGTCCAAAGAACGCCGTTAAGGTGAAAAAATGAAAAGTTGAATTTCCATCGAATTTCCATTGAATTTCCAATAACCAAATTTGAATATCAATTGGATATTCAAATCACGTGATCCCGACCGTTTGCGACAATGACATTTTATAAGTGGTGTTTATTGGGGATAGTGAGCATGCGTGCCAAATTATAGCCCAATCGGCCCATAAACAAGGGTAGTTTGTCTGAAAGCTGACCCTCAAAAAATTTGCATGAAAATTTCTAAGTCCGAGCAGTGTCTGAAAAATAGGGGAAAAGTCGGAATTTGATCCAAATTGAAACGGGAGAGCACGAATCATGTCTAAAGAACACAGTTAAGGTGAAAAAATGAGACGTTGAATTTCCATCGAATTTCCATTGAATTTCCAATAACCAAATTTGAATATCAATTGGATATTCAAATTACGTGATCCCGACCGTTTGCGACAATGAAATTTTATAAGTGGTGTTTATTGGGGATAGTGAGCATGCGTGTCAAATTATAGCCCGATGGGCCCATAAACAAGGGTAGTTTGTCTAAAAGCTGACCCTCAAAAAATTTGCGTGAAAATTTCCAAGTCCGAACAGTGTCTGAAAAATAGGGGAAATTCGGAATTTGATCCAAATTGAAATGGGAGAGCACGAATCACGTCTAAAGAACACCGTTAACATGAAAAAATGACAAGTTGAATTTCCACTGAATTTCCAATTTCCAATTTCGTTCTAACTTCACGGACCTGGAGTGCACTCCTACATTTTCAATGATATGGAGCTAAAATTTGGCATTTGTAGCCCGGTTATAGTTCTCTCTAAGTTTGTTTGTAGGCTGTAGACTCTGCTGAGCCTCAACCGATCGACGGGAAATTTGGCACCTACGATTTGAACAAGAAAGGACATGGAATGAGTTCCGATCGAGTCAGACGTCGCGTTAACCCTGTAAACTATAGAAAAACTACACATTATTAAATTGTCCAGTGTATAGGGACAGTCTCGTAAAGCATCTCATCAGTATTGCTCTTCGTCAAGCTTTCGGCCTCTTGGCCTTCTTCAAGGACCGTTGATAAATTTGCAAACTACATCTCCGCACTCTACTATACAGTGGCTGATTTAGGCCACCCTCAATACTTTTTTTATCTCGAGATCTCGAGATAATATCTCAAGATCTCGAGATAATATCTCAAGATCTCGAGAAACTATCTCGAGATCTCGAGATAATTATCTCAAGATCTCGAGATAATATCTCGAGATCTCGAGATAATATCTCAAGATCTCGAGAAACTATCTCAAGATCTCGAGATAATATCTCAAGATCTCGAGATAATATCTCAAGATCTCGAAATAATATCTCGAGATCTCGAGAAACTATGTCGAGATCTCGAGATAATATCTCGAGATCTCGAGACAAGCATATATAATCGGTGTCACCTTTTGATCATTTGCATGAATTCACTCCTGTCACACAAACTGTTTATTTACTTGTCGCACCTTTTTCGACTGCAACATATTCATGCCTCCCATGACAATTACACGAATCCACTCCTTCACTCAGAAAAGTGAATAACTTATCAACCAACCACTTTGTTGCGTATTAGTTATGAGAGCCCACCAAATCTCAGGCCAGCACTAATATAAACCGAGTCCCGTCATCCGAGCTTGCACTTGCTGGTGTCTTGTTCCCACTTCAATCCCAAAGTGTCAGCCCAGCACTGTGTAAGCCCAGTACCAACTGTGCAACTTTACCCTAAAACACAACGTTTTATCACTACTTTACAAGATGAAAAGTTTGTGTCTGTCTAACACTCCAAATCCAAAGTGTTGATCCTGTACCGGGTACTTCCTAGTGCATACTGTAGTGTTTTTTACCCTAAAACTCAATGTTTTCTCACTTCTTTTCCTCTCAGCTCCACGCTGATTGTAGTGAGTTTTACCCTAAAACACAAAGTTTATTCACTACTTTACAAGACACACACCCATAAATACCAAATATTTCCTTCCAGCTACACATTGAAAAGGAGTGATTTTTGCCACAACTCACAAAGTGTACTCACTACTTTGCAAGATACAGACCCGAAAATACCAAATAGCTCCACCAGCTCCACGCTGAAAGGTTTCACCCCCACAGTGAAACCTATCACCCACTCCCTTGGTGGATTTTTCACTTACTTTCCACTTTGGAGACGGAGACACATCGTCTCTGGACACGCTGTTATTCCACGGACCCATCATACAGCATAACTTTAACCCCATACCGCGTCCATTTTGACCGAGCAAATCGACGATGCTACTCGGTGTATAATAACCTTACACCAGCGATAGTTATAAACCTGTCGTCGGATTCCCTTTCCTCTCATTGGTTTGAAAAGTCTGGATTAAGCGTAACTAGTTATCCCCTGCGGATAATGCTTCCGGACGAGAGATTAAGGCCCTCGCGTATTACCAGAGCCAAGGTTAGAAAAGGGTATGCCCAGTACAAGTCTGCAGAAGCTAGACAAAACCGTGAATTTATGGTCAATATCCAGCAATCTCCTGTCCCCCAGGACCAAATTGAAAAATTGAAACCCATAACCCTGAGCCCAAGAGGCGAATGGAATCACACCCCCACCCCTCCCCGGTGAACCCCAAACGTGGCAAGATGGGCATGACTTACATTGTTTCCACACAAAACCCAATTACATGTAGTAATGAAAAGATTGACCTGTCACCTGACAAGTCCCAACGGTCCATACACCTTCCACACTTATCCAGGGAGATACCCCAAAGTGACAACTACAACACTGAAGTATCCAGTCCGCGCATATAAAGAAAGACAACTTGAACCCGATTCCCAGTATCTCCGAACAAGATGAAGCCCCCTCAACGTCGTTTACTACCACCCTCAACCAGCTACAACATGGCACCCCAATTAACAATAAGATTCTCCGCGATCCCATACTCTCACCTGGTCACAGGAGATCCCCCCCCCCCCCCCAGTACTTGTGACCTCATCTTCAATGTCAACTCATGAACCGACAGTAATACAGAACATCCCGTATCACAAGACTGATTGGTCCTGGAGGCGCCGTGGCTCAGTAGGTATACGTGCAAGCTACAAGCCGAGAGGTCCTTGGTTCGGCAACCGCGTTGTGTCCTTAGGAAAGACACTTCACCCCCATTGCCTACGTGGGGGGCGCGGTGGCGCTGTGTGCTAAGGCGTACTGTATGTCGATGGTGCACCTGCTTTCAACCAATGCCGACCCTGCTTGTGTGGAGTTAATATGTTGAGGAGCTGACAGTTGCTCGCCGTTGCTCGGTGGTTCTTTTCGGGTACTCCGGCTTCCTCCACCCGTAAAACTGTCATGGTGATGATTACCCATTGCTCAAAAATATGTGACCTTAAACAACAACAAATAAATAAATAAATAAATAAATAAATAAATAAATAAATAAATAAATAAATAAATAAATAAATAAATTGATTGTTCCCCTATGTTCTTACGGACTGAAACCCATTCCAGCCTGGGAAACCTTAATTTCGTCATCCATGATTGCCGATAAATCAGGGATCAAGGAAGCTACTCGGGTCTGTCGGGAAGGGGGCTCTTTGTGGGAAACGGAGTAGCGAAAAGGAGGGAGTCGATGTGTTATAACCAGGTAGGGGCAGGCGATGCTTTTGTGTCATGAGAGCATCTTTCCCTTATATCATTGGCAGGCTTCAGTCCTCTTGAGGAGGGTCCCACTTACCTTTTAAGGTACTAGGAGGAAGGGAAACTATTGTTGCGTCCCAAGAGGGGTTTGTTTGATATAGGCTGGAGAGAGGCACCAGATGGCCAGTTAATCTACGGTGGGGATGCTACTATGGGTATCTTTGGGAGGAAATCCCTTTATGGGACCGGGAGTAGGAAAATAGAAAGTGGGGTGCTACTTATTGTTTCAAATGTCGCGGGGACATCTTCCCAACAGACCATTGCGGGGTTCACTGTTTGGCGGGAGGGACACTTTCGCTTATTTGGGAGGACCGCCAATTGGGTCAAACATTTTTGGGAGCTGAGCAGCGATAGGTCAAACCGGGCGGTATGTTCACGGGTTTGAGTTTCGACTATCATTGCAGGATAGCTCGCAGTGGTGTTGTTTTGAGTGGTATTGTTGGTAGTCCCACTGGAGAAGTATGAAACGTGTATTCATAGTTGGGTATTGTTGGAGGACAAATCAATGGTGTGATGCGCTATCGGGGTTTGGGTGGGCAAGATGTTGCTCTCATAAATTGGGTGTGTGTCTGTGTCATCTTGTGAGTTAAGAGGGAGTGGCTCGTGGTCCTGGTGGAACTATGCTCTCATGGATGGCGAAATTAAGGTTTCCCAGGTTGGAATGGGTTTCAGCCGGTGAGAACGTAGGAGACCAATCAATCTTATGGGACGGGATGTCCTGTATTACTGTCGATTCATGAGTTGACTGACGTTGGGGTGAGGTCACAAGTACTGGGGAATCTCCTATGAGCGGGTGAGAGTATATGATCACGGAGGATCGTATGGTTAATTGGGGTGCCATGTTGCAGCTGGTTAAGGGTGGCAGTAAACGACGTTGAGGGTGCTTCATCTTGTTCGGAGATACTGGAAATCGGGTTCAAGTTGTCCTTCTACATATGCGCGGGACTGTATACATCACCATTGGAGTTGTCACTTTCGGGTATGTCTCTGGAGGAGTGTGAAAGGTGTATGGACCGTTGAGACTTGTCGGGCGACAGGTCAATCTTTTCATTACTACATGTAATTGGGTTTTGTGTGGAAACAATGTTAGCCATGCCCATCCTGCCACATTTGGGATTCGCAGGAGGGGGATTCTATTCGCCCCTTGGGCTCAGGATTATGGGTGTCAGCTTGGGTGTGTAATTGTGAGAACGGCTCCTGTGTGTCAGGAGATTGCTGGGTATTGACCATAAATTCACGGTTTTGTCTAGCATCTGCAGCCTTGTACTGGGTAAGCCCTTTCCTAACACTGACGTTGGTAATAAGTGAGGTCCTTAATCACTCGTCCGGAAGTAGTATCCGCTACCTAAACCAGGCTTTTCAAACCAACGAGAGGAAAGGGAATCCTAGGGTAGGTTTATAACTGTTGCTGGTGTAGGGTTATTATACATCGGGTAGCACCGTCAATTTGCTCGGTCAAAATGGACGCGGGTATGGGGTTAAACTTATGTTGTATGTCTCAGTCAGCAAAGTCGATAGTAGGTGAAAAATCCACCGAGGGAGTGGGGATGAAATCTTTCAGCGTGGAGCTGGGAGAGCTATTTGTATTTACGGGTCTGTGTCTTGCAAAGTAGTGAGTAAACTCTGTGAGTTGTGGTACAAATCCCTCCATTCAATGTGGAGATGGAAGGAAATATTTAGTATTTATGGGTGTGTGTCTTGTAAAGTAGTGATTAAACTTTGTGTTTTAGGGTAAACATCACTACAATCAGCATGGGCTGGGAGGAAAAGAAATGAGAAATCGTTGAGTTTTAGGGTAAAAAAACATTACAGTATGCACTAGGAGGTACCGGGTGCTAGGTTGACACTTTGGGTTTGGGAACAGGGCACAAGCAAGTGCAAGTTCGGATGACGGGACTCGGTTTATATTAGTGCTGGTAGCGCTGGCCTGAGAGTTGGCGGGCTCTCATAACTTCGCAACAAGGTGATTGGTTGATAAGTTTTCTGAGTGACAGAAGTGGATTCGTGTAATTGTTATTGGGGGGGGGGGGGGGGGGTCGGGGTGGGGTGGGGGGGGGGGCACGAATGTGTTGCAGTCGGAAAAGATGTGACAAGTGAATAAACAGTTTGAATGAATTCATGCTAATGATCAAAGGGTGACACCGATTATATATGCTTATCTTGAGATCTTGAGATATTATCTCGAGATCTTGAGATAGTTTCTCGAGATCTTGAGATATTATCTCGAGATCTCGAGATATTATCTCGAGATCTTGAGATATTATCTCGAGATCTTGAGATAATTATCTCGAGATCTTGAGATAGTTTCTCGAGATCTTGAGATATTATCTCGAGATCTCGAGATATTATCTCGAGATCTCGAGATATTATCTCGAGATCTTGAGGTATTATCTCGAGATCTTGAGATAATTATCTCGAGATCTTGAGATAGTTTCTCGAGATCTTGAGATATTATCTCGAGATCTCGAGATATTATCTCGAGATCTCGAGATATTATCTCGAGATCTTGAGATAGTTTCTCGAGATCTTGAGATAGTTTCTCGAGATCTTGAGATATTATCTCGAGATCTCGACATAAAAAAAGTGTTGCGGGTGGCCTAAATCAGCCACCGTACTACTAAGCAACAATGAACATTGAAAAGAAAACTATCACACAGTTTCGTTGGAACGTTTGACGCACGCCGACGTAATACACGACGGGCTGTGAACATGAATGCCAGATTAGCAATATCTCTACGTTATAGCGGGATTATAATAAAACTGCAATGTTCTTGCTTCAGAATCCTAGCAACCAGCCCTTTGCGTAGCACTGCCAGAAGGAAAACTAAATTAATACCTTATTAAACACAATAGAGGGAATCCAGATGAAAAAAAAAAAGAGAGGGGGAGGGGGGCGTGGATGGGACACAGATACATGTGGGAGGGGTGGTGGTTAGTAAAGGGCTGAAAAATACATGCCGTGGCGTGGGTACAACCCCTACGGGACAAATTACCTAATTATCCGATACAGACCATTACCCTGGGCCTCAGCAGTATAATATTATCTAATAATGAAAGTACGACCACCGAGGACGGGGCGAAATACACCAGTGGGCACCACATCCACGCATATTATAAAAATACGAACCGCCACGGCACCAAGCGAACCACCATAAATGAAGCAGAGCTAAATCCCGGCGCTCCATGGATGGAAACCACAGCGGTCTATCTACAATCGCGTCCGGGGGCAAAACGCCCACTAGCGGGCCCCACCCACCCACGACGGCCGGACTACAACTTTATATACATAAAACGAGGTAGCTCTAGACTAAACTTGGCAGAAAGTAGTGGCACATTTACGTAGGGAAGGGGGTGGGGTAGTAAAACGTGCCTCCTAACCAAGATAATTAAACTCAATATGTGAGTTCCTCATTACAGTGCATAGATGTGGATATCATCATTACCGGTGACTAGTGTCCGATCCAATGACATCCACATCCATACGGCTATTACATACAAAGTACATATCCTATACATCAGTAAATACTGAAAATTTAAATACAGTGGCATATGCAAAACCACGATCAGGGCAAATAACAAGTAATCCATCGCAGGATAAACTCTCAACCTCAGTACGAACACACACCACCCTAGGCCCGACCGAGCTCAAAGCCCAGTTAGTTCAATGGCGGTGAGTGGTCCCACGGAGACCAGCGCAAGGAAGTCTTGTGCTAAAGAAAAACTAAAATAAACTATAGCAAAAATCCTACAAGATAGCTATCCTAATAACATCTAATAATTAACTATATAGACATAAGCCGAGGTAATTACAGTCTAAGCTAAGTTTGGACCGGACGTCATAATCTTTATAGGGGAGGTGGGGGTGGGGCGGGAAGGGGTGGGTAGTTATGGAATAATTTAAATGTCCTAACCAAAGAATTTATATAGTTTACCTCTATAAATTACGCAAATGAGGACCCCATCATAATCGGCTCCTTAAGTCGGTCCAAATGATGTCCACATTAGAATGGCTAGGATCACCTATGTATATGTATTAAACAGTAAATAACTGAAATTAAATATAGTGGTACAACCCCTACAGGACATGTTACTACATATTCGATGCAGACCACCACCTTAAGCCCCAGTACGATCACCCACCACAACCGACCGAGACTGGCTAAACACCCAGCTAGTCCTAAGGCAGTGAGTGATCCCACTGGGACCAGCTAAAGGGGTCCAGAAATATAGCAAAACTGAAATGGAAATTATAAATAAATAATAGAAGATTAATACTATTCAATTAACCAAAAGCCGAGGCCCCATAGACTAAACTAAAATATATTAAGGGTCGGTCGGTTACCACATATGACTATAGGGTTGGAAATAAAAGTAGAACCAGGATATTATATACACATGAGTAACTCAATATCCATCACAAACGTGGACACCATCATAACCGGCTCCTTGAGTCGGTTCCAATAGTATCCACATTAGCATAGCTGTAATTTCCCAAACATAATACAACACCCGTGAATAAATATATTGTAAAATAACAGTTAAGAACCGAAAATTCATGCAGATTTGGACATCATTAGAGCCGGCTTTTCAAACCGGTCCCAAATGATGTCCAAACCGGCAGGAAAAACGGAGTCCCACGCAAAGGACCTACAATAGAGATGGACGGGAGAGATATTACGCTACCGGGACAGAGTTATTGGTCTTGGTGTTAAAGCCGTTCCCACTGTACGTCCCTAAACGCCGTATCCATATATCTTCTCTAACGAGACGTTCCTGTTTCCCCTCGCTCACCACCTCCATAACAGATATCTCCACGTCCTCTGTACCCTGATGTCCTGTGGAATTGAAATGTGCATACGACGGTTTATCACTATGAAGTATAATATCTGCGAGATGCTCTTTCAGCCGTTCACTCAAAGAACGCTTGATTTCACCAACATATACCGCAGTTCCACATTTCTTGCATCCCAGGCTATACACTATATTATGAGAATGGCAGTTTATATCTTGCTTTACTTGGAACGATGAAGTTTTATATGTATTGGTAGTATCCTGGAGCCGAATTTTCTCACAAACTTTGCATCCATTCATACAGGTAGTTACTGGAATATCGATTGATCTAGCTGTTTTGCAGTGTACCAACATGTCACAGATATTCCTATCTCTTCTGTACGCTATCAAAGGCGGTGAAGCAAATACTTTCCTCATTTTGTCTGACTCATGGAGGACGGGCATGTACTTTCTTGAAATATGCCCGATGTTGGGTAAAACCGAAGAAAAAGTTGTTACAAGCGGAACCCTGTCATTATTTTTGGTCCTATTCTCACCCCTTTGTTGGAGTAGTGAGTCTCTATCTAATATGTCCACCTTTTGTAGTTGCCGCTCAATGAATTTCCCACTGTAACCTCTCTTTCGCAGTTGGATCTTCAGTTGCTTCCGGTTTCTATGGTAGTCCGCATCTCTCTCGCATATGCGTCTGATCCGTACTCCGAGTCCGTAGACGACTGATCGTTTTGTGTGGGCTGGGTGATCGGACTTACTGTTCAGATAGAGCATCCGGTCTGTGGGTTTTATATAAAGGTCTGTATATAAATTGCCATCTTCCCCGATTTTAACGTATGTGTCTAAAAACTCTATCTTGTCCTCACTATACCGCAACTCGACCTTAATATTAGGGTGTATTGAGTTGGCATGCCTTGCGAATTCTTCTAGAGTCTCTACCCCTGCTGTCCACACACCAAATCCATCATCAATGAACCTTTTGTAGAAAAATGGCATGTGTGCGAATGTCTCTAACTTCTCATCCCACTTCCGCATGTAACAACATGCAAAGTTTCTTCCAAGCCGCGACCCTATTGCTACACCATTCTCCTGTATATAATGCTTATCACCGAAACTGAAGTTGTTATTATCCAGTACTGTCTGTATCATGTTAATGACATGGTCCGTTGGAATTATGGGAGAAGATCTTGCTTCAAGTGCCTCTCTACACGCTGCAATACCTGCGTCTCAAGGGACCGACGGGTACAACTTGCAGACATCGAAGCAGAATAGAATAGCACCCCGTGGTACTCTGCTTTTTAGAATGTTAAGTTTATTTATAAAATCCGTTGTATCTCTTATATACTTGGTGTTCTGTTAACAAATTCTTCCAGCTCAAATTCTGCCACTTCCGCTATCCTTTCAGTCGGTGTGTTTGTCCCACTCACTATGGTTCTGTATGGAGCATCTATGTTCATTGTTGTTTAGTAGAGTGCGGAGATGTAGTTTGCAAATTTATCAACGGTCCTTGAAGAAGGCCAAGAGGCCGAAAGCTTGAGGAAGAGCAATATTGATGAGATGCTTATAGAAAAACTGGAATGAACTGCTACATTTTCAGAGATATCGAGATAAAAATTGGCACCTTGGGCAGCCTTTGTTTTATTTTTTATCAGGAGTAACATGGGCAGGGTGAATGTTATGTGCGACATCACGTTAATCCTTCAAACATACCACTCCTAGATTTTCAGACATACTGAGCTGAAATTCGGCGTCAAGAGGTAATTTATTATCAGGAGTAACATGGGCAGGATTAATTGGGCAGGTTGAATGTTACCTGCCTCATCGCGTTCACCCTTCATCCAAAGCAGTGCTCTCCTAGATTTTGAGATATTGAGCTGGAATTTGCCACCTGGAGGTAATTTATTATCAGGAATAGCATGGGCAAGGTTAATTGTCTATGAAAGGTCGCATAGCCCCATCAACCATTTAACCCTTCAACCAAGCAATGCTGGGATGAATTTCTAAATTCTAAATTTTCAGCGCTATCGAGCTGAAATTATTACCTTGTTTAATTTTTTCCAGGAATTAGACAGGCGTATAGAATTTTACGTGCGACGTTGTGTTAGCACTTCAACCAGTTGAACACTAGTATGCACCATTTTCAGAAATATGGTGCTGAAATTGGGCACCTAGGAGCGTTTTTTTTTTATCAGGAGGAGCATAGACGGGGAATTTTACATGCAAAGTTATATTATCCTTTCAACCATCAACGATTGGAGCAACGCCGGGGTGTACTCTTACATTTACAGAGATATTGAGACCTAATAATCGCACCTAGGGGTAATCTGACCATGCAGGAAAATTTCGTGGGATGGGCCCCGATTCCGTCTGACGTTGCATGAACCCTACAACTTCAACAATCCAGTTATGCACTCTACATTATCAGAGATATTGACATGCCAATTTTGCATCTAGCGGTATTTTCGTTGTCAAGGGTAACATGGACAGAGTGCATTGCAAGTGCAACGTCGCGTTAATTCTTCAATCATTAACCCCTTAAAGCCGATAGACCACTTTTTCTGCCCAGAAACACACTGTCATTAAGTAGGATGGCTGCTAAGTTAAACTTGGGGGATAGATCAATCAATATTGAAAATATTAACTGATCTACCCACAAATAATAAACCTGGAATCTTCCAATTGCTTCCATTGAACTGATATGGAAGATACCACCATTCTTCAAAGGGTTAACGCTTCAACCAGACAATGACGTGATGCACTATTACCTTTTCAGAGACGTCGGCTGAAATCTGCGACCTGTAGACTTTTTTTTACCAGGCGTAAAAAGAGTAGAAGGAATTTTAAGTGCGACGTTGCGTTAACCTTTCAACCCGAGCAACACCGGGTTCATGGATTAGTACTCAATATTTTCTTGGAAGTCTCTCTGATGAGACTGAAAATTTGAACAGTTTGCTCTTTAATCTTAAGCTGTGAATCATTTCACGATAATTAACACATTTTAGTTTGTATGTTTGTTTGTTTAATGGGGTTTAACAACACTTTCAGCAACCAAGGTATTTTCGTTACGGACTGTTTTACGGGTGGAGGCAGCAGCAGTCCCCAAGCAGAACCATCAAGAAGCGGCAAGGAACTGTCATAATTCTCCAGTTTAGCATCAGAAGCTTTAGCAGCGGCTGAAGGCAAGTGCACCATCGAAGTGCGGTATACGCCTTAGTTGTCGGTGCCACATTGTCCCCGTCGACCTTTCAATTTAAAGTTTAATGCTCTAACCGATGAGATACCAAGCTCTCTTTAGTTTATATGTACGTCTGAATACTGAGTATTTCAGTGTGTTTATGCATTCACCCTAGAATGTTTACGGTTAAGAGGTTTAATAAACACTTTCCATAAACGACTGAACCATTAAGGGTGGTGCATGCTGAGTTCCTTGATAGCGCCATGCAGCCAGCACCTTCACTGAAGGTCTCAACGGGTGTGTGTGTGGGGGGGGGTTCTACCTGACAATAAAACTACAGCTGTTCCAACGATGAACACCCTAAATTTTGAGACATCACTCGCGGCCTTTGCCAATGTACCCTCATCCCCAACAGAATGTAACCCCCTTGACTACGACACAACTCATCTTCTGTGATGAACATTCAAAGTTTCCCATCATTGGCCCGTAGCGACAATGGCTGGAGGGGAAAGTTTTAAATTTTTGAAAAAGATGTGCCCATGTGTTAATTTACAACGTGAACACAACATTGTGCTCTGCATGTGTTGTGATTTCATTGTAACCACCACATAAACACACCCCGGTGCGATCAACATCCAGTCTCTTATACACAAGGCACACCAGTATGTAGAATGTCAAGAACTATTCAGACAGATACGGGTTTAGATGAACGGAGCATTCTGATTGAGTCTATTAACCCTTTACCTAACGTAACGGCCCAAACCGGCCAGCGCTATTCTCAAAAATCGCCAATTAATTTTCATTATTTTTTTCATTGTTTGTCTCAAAAACATAGGTTATGACCCCTCGTTGGAACGAGCTCGTCGAGCTCGTTCCAACGAGGGGTCATAACTATGTTTTTGAGACAAAAAATGAAAAAAATTAGTTATTCAAGAATTATTTTTGCAAGTGTCGTCTGCTTTTCAGATTAGGTAAAGGGTTAAGACTTGGTCTAATATTGAGATCGAAAAAGGATCAGAAACAGCTAGCAATTTTCTAATACTTTATAGTGCTACCCTGAAAAACACTATCGTTCATTTGGGCTTTCGTTTGAACCAAAAATATGTATCCAGCTACATATAGAACTAATTTGTTCACTTTGGTTCTAATTATGAAATTGGTTCAATAATTTATAAATTGATATCTTTTTAGTTCTATGTAAACTAATAATGATAATATTATTTCATTATTTTCATTGTTTATAACAATATTGGTATTGTGAATATGATGCGATAACTATTGAATACTTCTACTTGTGATAATACATAACTATTAATAATAATATTGGAACCCAAATTAGTTCCATGTGAGGGACAAGGTGCAGAACCAGTCTGAATTCATTGGATAGAACCAGCTTTGAAGTGTACCCTTCAGTCTTCATAGTTGGTGACTTCATTACAGTCAGTTGAACTAAAAAGTCTAGAGATCGAGGAAAAAAGTCGAGAATTAGTGATAAATACATAAATCGATATCGTGAGAAAAAAATGTCGAGATAAATGTTGAGATGTCAAGATAAAAGTCAAGGTCTCGATGTCCGAGTTAACGCAAGACAACTGATATGTCAGAAAAAAAATAAATTGTATTTTCGATAAAAATATTTGTGGATCATACAAGGATGCGTTTTCAAAGTTGTGAAACGCTACTTACCGGAAACCAGGACATCGATCTCCCAGCCAAAAAGTATCCTTTAACACTTTTTCTATTGGGCCGACATAATGTCTGAAAGAAGATAAGTATAAATGCTAACCATTGGTAAAAATATCAGCAAACAAATTCTTATCATAATTCAGCCAAAAACTTCTTACTAATTATAGAGAAATATTTGTAGTTAACTTTCCTTGTAGACAGCAAATCGTATAGATTTGTTTTAATCATAACATGCTACACTTCAAAATGTGAATTCGTTCATTTTTTTTCACAAGCCTTACTTTTAAAGTAGTTATCGAAAATCTAAACCCACGGCATAGTGATTTTACCTCGTTACCAAACGAATCGACGGCATCCACCACCCGCGTAATATGCAAATTGAGCAGTTGAAAAAAATTAAATTTTTCAATATTTCAACAAAACCATATCATGTGACCCATCATTGGAACGAGCTCATTGAGCTCGTTCCAATGAGAGGTCACATCATATGGTTTTGTTGAAATGTTTTGAAACAATTTAATAATGATATTTAAAATAATAATTTTTGATATCGTCTGCGTTGCGTAAAGGGTTAACAGCGATAAAAACGACGACATCAAGATTGTCATTACCTGTTCACTGCCACCCAGTCATAACTAGTACAACGCTACTATGTGCGTCTCGTAAGTCATAACAGGGACCTTGTGGGTGTTACCCAACCATTCATTCCCTTCAAACATAACGAGGACGTCAAAGTCCAAAGTTGTTATCGTATTATTCCCATCTCTTCAGTACCACCAAGGAATTCATCGTTGTTGCTCCACCGATCAGGTTTCTTCGGTCGTAACTGGAACATACTTGGTGCTACATCACTTTTCTCCTCTTCGCTTCCCTTGCAATCACTACTAGGACCGTATTAATACCATCCTATACTACTCTGCATGAATTATCCAAAGTTTGTGAAATGATGTGCACAATAATGATACAACTTCGCTAATATTTTTAAATTTCAATTTTTATAATTCCCCAACCCTTAGTGTTAAATTTACTGACAACTTTAGAAAATTAAGTGGGGGGGGGGGGGGGGGGGGGGGGGGTAACATTCCTGTAAATCTCTTCCAATGACGAAAATTGTCAGCCATGCTGTCACGGTTTGTACCGTGCCATTACCGATTGTTGTGGCTAATTCCGAACTGGCGTCAAATATACTAAACAATGACCTTGAGACAATAGAACAATGGTCCATTGGCTGAGTTTAACACCCTCAAAACTGAGAGCATGCTTGCCTCACGGAGGAACGATCCCAATGTACATACGCCACTTTTTCTAGGTGGTACACAGATATCAGAAGTCAAAACTCACAAACATCTAGGAGTGATTTTAAATAGCACTTGTCCATGGAATGCCCACATCAACTATATTTGCTCCAAAGCCTGGCCCCGTTTGGATTTGCTGCGAAAACACACATTCAAACTCGACCGCAAAATTCTGGAAAGAATATACTTTGCCTTCATAAGAGCGCTCCTTGAAAATGCTAATACTGTTTGGGGAAACGGCTCAACAATCAAATTGGCCGAGTTGGAAAAAATTCTGATCGCCGCTGCTCGAATTGTCACTAGGACGACGGACAGCGCTAGCAAGACACTTTTATACGCAGAAACTAAATGGGACCCACTACAGGAGAGACGTCGAAAACTGAAGTTAATACAGTTTTTCAAAATGTATCATCGTATGGTGCCTCCTGACATCAGCAATAAAGTTCCTCCGCCTATCTCGAGTACAAACCCGTCTCTCCGTTCAGTCCAAAACCAACGAGTACCATTTTGTCGAACAGAGTAATTTTAAAACCTTCTTAAAGGGAGGGAACCTCCGTCCACCACCTTTTTACTGTAGAGCCAAATCTCGTGTCGCACAGATACATCACTGTAGACTTTGGTTAGGTTGCAGTAGTCTCAATTCCCATCTGCACAACAATCACTGTTCACCTCCCCCATTCTGTCAGTGTGGAATGCGCGAGACACCTCGACATTTTCTGTTGGAGTGTCCTGTAGTTTCAGATATCCGTAATAATCGATTGGCCTCCTCCCGTTTGTAACAAATGCGCCATCCTTATTGTTTGGCTCAGAATCCCTAAGCAGCAATGAGAACCGCCTCATATTCTACTCAGTTCGAGATTTTATTATAATGAGTAAGCGTTTTAATTGATGGGTATCAAAGTGAGCATTTTCTAGGTTACCCCATAGGTAATATGTCTATTTCCCAATTTAGGTATGACTGGCCGCATCTGACACCGTTCCAACAATTTTTTCAAGTTACGTGTACGTGTACACGTGTTCAGGTCGGCTTACCCACTATTTTCTGTCTTCTTTTTGTATATATACTTTGCTTTCTACTATTTCTTGCTTTTTCTCCTCTCTTCTTCTTCCTTAATTCTCACCAGAACTGTTAAACTAACAACAGTTATCGTCACCTCGGGACCGAGGACCAAGTAGCCAATCCCAACATTTCTCGCCGGCTGCTGTTTGGTCATTATGTTGGTTTTGACTTAGGACGGACGAGGCAGTGCTGAAACCTTTTGTGTTTGTGGATGACTGCATCCGGTGATGAAATATTAGTGGATCTAAATATTTCGGGCACTGAAGACTAGATCTTTGGGTGACGATACACACAGCCAACCACTGCCACATAGAATACAGCGTAAGTGTGTGCATCTGGGGAGCCGACTAATATAAGCTCGAAGCTTTCTATCGAATCCCCTATCAAACAACCTCTTGAGTTATGTATTGTTGTGTTCTGTGCTGTACATTACCTTTATTCTTTAATTGTGTGTGTTATTTATTATTTGCATGTAACATAGCATTTTCTATTCAAATAAATATTGTTTAAATTAATTTCGATGATTGCAGACTCCTTGTCTGAATAGCACCCCGAAAAGCCAAGGTATGTGTACGTGAGGACTGTCAGGAAAATTCATGGTCGGGCAAACATGTTTCTCCTCCCACCCCATCCTCTCCCCATATCCAAAGATAGTTACAGGTCCGTTGGCAAAGGCGTTGGGGCATGCGGTATTTTTTAATTTGAATTGTTCTCAAAGTGTCATGAATTAACCCTTTACCTAGCACGAAAAGAAGACGACACTTGCAAGACAAATTCTTGAATAACTTTTTTTTTTTCATTTTTTGTCTGAAAAACATAGGTTATGACCCCTCGTTGGAACGAGCCCGAGGAGCTCATTCCAAGGAGCGGTCATAACCTCTGTTTTTCAGACAAAAAAATTAAAAAATAATGAAAATTAATTGGCGATTTTTGAGAATACCACTGGCCGGTTTCGACCGTTACGTTGGGTAAAGGGTTAACAATGTTAAATAGAGATTATTACCATCATGAGTCGAGCTCCGGGTTCTAAGGGCAGATCACGACGAGTCGAAGACGAGTCGTGATCTATCCTTACAACCCGGAGCGAGACTCGGATACATATTTTGTACATCCACATAATGGTAATAATCATTTTATCTTACAATATATTGGGGATAAGTCAAGAATGTAGACGAATATAGAACGAACTATTTATTCGTACGGATGAACAAAAAGAAAAACGAAAGTGTCAATGACACTGTAGCTCAACTTGTCAAGACATGTACATGTATAGTATGTGACACAGCAATGACAAACATCTAGGTAATGACCTGATAACAAAGGTACATATAAAGTATTGTAACGGTCTGTACATAAATACCGACCGTAGCCTGTAACAAATGTATAGGTAAAGTATTGTAAAGGTGGGTGACAGTCAGATGCTAAACTAGAAAAGAAATCTTTGAGTCCCAGAGTGGGTCTGACTGAACCCCAAAATATTTGTTCTCATAGCACAGTGATAACAAAGGCACCCCAAAACACACTCATTCCTGTCCCAAGGTGAAAAAAGGTACCCAAGAAGTTTCATGAAGATCAGTTCATAAATACGAGCTGTATAGAAGTTGTGACAAAAAACTGATTGGACCTAATTTCGGTACAAAATGGCCACTGGCAGCCATCTTGAATTTTGGACCGCACTCAGAAACACTCGTTCTCGTCCCAAGGTGATAACAAAGGTACCCAAGAAGTTTCGTGAAGATCGGTTGATAAATACAGCCTCTAGCCCGAGCCGTATTGACATGTGCACTTACAGTGTATAAGTAGCACTAAATAAATCAAAATTCATCTAATTTGCATAACTTCTGCACGAGAAAAAGACCCGTACTGTATGTGATGCATTCCATTTTACTAAACATCCATACAAAAATTTATTCAAATCAGAACTTTCATACAGAAGTTCTGTACAAAAGACTGATTGCACTAATTTTGGTACAAAATGGCTGCTGGTGGCCATCTTGAATTTCGGACCACACCCAAAAACACCCGTTCTCATCCCACGGTGATAACAAAGGTACCCAAGAAGTTTAGTAAAGATCGGTTCATAAATAAGGCCTCTAGCCTGAGCCGTATAGAAGTTGTGTACAAAAAACTGATTAGACCTAATTTCGGTACAAAATGGCCACTGGCAGCCATCTTGAAATTTGGACCGCACTCAGAAACACTCGTTGTCGTCCCAAGGTGATAACAGAGGTACTCGAGAAGTTTCGTGAAGATCGGTTGATAAATACAGCATCGAGCCCGAGCCGTATTGACATGTGTACTTACTGTGTGTAAGTAGCACTGAAAAAATCAAAGTTCATCTAATTTGCATAATTTCTGCACGAGAAAAAAACCCCGTATTATATGTGATGTATCCCATGGTACTAAACATTCACACAAAAAAGTTTTTAAATCACCGCTTTCATATGGAAGTTCTGTGCAAAAATCTGATTGCACCTAATTTTGTACAAAATGGCTGCCATCGGCCATCTTGAATTTCGGACCGCACCCCAAAACACTCGTTCTCGTCCCACGGTGATACCAAAGGTACCCAAGAAGTTTCGTAAAGATCGGTTTATAAATACGGCCTCTAGCCCGAGCCGTATTGGCATTTGCACTTACAGTGCTGAAAGTAATACTAAATACATCAAAGTTAGTCTAATTTGCATAATTTACGTACGAGAAAAAAACCCCGTATTATATGTGATGTATCCCATGGTACTAAACATTCATACAAAAAATTATTCACATCAGCGCTTTCATATGGAAGTTCTGCGCAAAAATCTGATTTCACCTAAGTCTGTACAAAATGGCCGCCAGCGGCCAACTTGAATTTCGGATCGGACCCCAAAACACTCGTTCTCATCCCACGGTCATAACAAAGGTACCCAAAGAGTTTCGTACAGATCGGTTCATAAATACGGCCTCTAGCCCGAGCCGTATTGAATTGTTGACGGACAGACGGACGACTGGCCATGGCATAAGCTCAAATTTGGCTTCGCCAAAGTTGAGCTAAAAATGGAACTCACGCGAAAGGAGCGTGCTTGACCCCCTGATACAAATATCTGTATCAGGGGGTCAGATACACGACAGTTGCGGAGTTATTACCAACAAAATACATGTTGATTGTAAGATAAAATGTATTTATTTCCAACTGTCGCTTTTTGCTTGAGTGTGATATCCAACGAATATTACAACTCTGCACTCTGATATCAAAATACTAAATGTTGAAGTTGCTATTCATCCCATAATGTAACTAGGAATTTAACCAATTCAATCTTGCTCAATGGGCTCTGCCATTCAAGATTGAATTGGTTAAATTACCAGTTGTATTATGGGGAAAATTGCAAGTTGAAATTTTGATATTTTGAGATCAATGTGCAGGGGGTTAAATAACCATGTTTGTTAAACTATGTGGTTAACTCTTTGCATGTTGCTGGAAGATATTCCTGTCCAGCACACGGTTTCTATTGTCATCGAAAAAAGTACAATTTAAGCATATTTAATCGAATTTTCACCCCGTAAAGCAAATGGATTTTTTCACCAATGATTTCTTATGTTACATTTAGATTGATTTTTCATCAAATCTAGTCATGGCTGCATAACTAGATTCGATGAAAAATATGTTGAAAATACTCAGCGGGTAAACCCTTTACTTGGCGTAACCGAAAAAAACCGACCAGCGCTATTCACAATTCGTCAATTAATTTTCATAATTTTTTTCATTTTTTGTCTCAAAAACATAGGTTATGACCCCTCTTTGGAACGTGCTCGACGAGCTCATTCCAAAGAAGGGTCATAACCTATGTTTTGAGACAAAAAAAGTTATTCAAGAATTTTGTTTCATCATGTTAGGAAAAGAGTTAAGAGTTAAGCATTTGTATTTCAAATTTGTAAGTCAAATATTTGCATGTCACTTACCCATAAGCCAACAATGAGAACAAATATGAAGTACAACACCACGACGAGAATATCCGCCCAATGATCCAAACCTGCTGTATCCATGCCTTCCTTATTCTTGTAGAAAACGTTGATGAAATATTATTATTCGTTGTTTCAAAAAACTTCTCCAAAACGCCGAATTGAAAACAAGTATATGAGAAATCCACCTTCTTGCTATATTGCACAGGAATAGGAGCGCTCAGTTTTGTTCCAAAAAGCGTCGGGCTGATGAACTCTTGGTGAAGTGTTTTGCCATTTCAGCTGACGCTCTTGCAACGACATATATACCACTTACAGTTAAGTCGAAAATGAGTGCTCGAGCAAATATGATATCACTATTGGTAGTCGTCACAAATAGTTCTTTTACCAGTTCATTAAAAGTTCACCCGCGGTGTGTTTTGAGGTCTGAATGGTTGCGAGCGCGATTCGTCGGAATAAGCTGCTTATCTGAATATGTTTCGCTCTGTTATGTTTTCTCTCAGCAGGCAACTGTAGATACCAGTAATGATCGAGTTATGAGGTTGTCTTACATGAAGGGGGCGTAGCGTTTGTAAAATGTTAGAAGGGAAATCTAAAACTCACACGTTAATTAAGAATTATAGAGCGAAATCACGGCGTTTGAAAACTTATCGAACAAACTTGGGGAATTTTGCGATAAGAAATAAATCCAAAGTGCATAGATTTATTGTAGTGTTGACATTCGTGAGGTCGCCATAAGTTTCTCTCTCACAAATTAAGTTGGTAAGCTTAATATTAGAAGTTGGGAAAAAAGGGCAAGGATCGTAGATAACAGAAGGGTCGAGAGGGCCACGCTCCAATCCCACCATGAGCGAATTCACCCCCCCCCCCATTTTTGTAACTCATTTTCTCACAAGCACTAGCATCAAGGGCAGGGGCGTGGCTACGATTTCCTATTTAAAGGGGGGGGGGGGTGGTGGATAATTTTGGGGGGTGCCAGGTCAATATATGCCAGTCAAATCCGAAGGCCGTAAGCCTGACGTGTGAGTGGGTTGACCCTCCCATTGGTGGGGGATCGAGGGGTCCATACCCACCCCACCTCAGGACTACCGTATATTCTCCTCCCATTGGTGGGGATTCGGGGGGGGGGGGGGGGGGTCACGGTTAATGTATGTCAACGAAATTTAGAAAGTTACAGTGAAATTATTCCAAAACGAGTCATCCTATCAAGTTACCATTGAAATCTCTTCATAAATTTGGCCTGTAGACTGTGATAAAGGCTTTTGGGCTTCGGGCCTGTGTTGCCACCACGGTTGACCAATCGCAAGCAAAACAAGACGTTCTAATCTAGACATTATACTGAGTCATCCTACCAAGTTACAATAAAATCCCTTCACAAATATGACCTTAAAGTTTTTCGGGTTTTGGGCTCGGGCAGCCGTCATGGTTGAATGATCGCGACCAAAAGGGGCTGTTCTCATCTAGGCATTATCTGGACTCATACGACCAAGTTACAAGGAAAACCCTTCATAAATATGACCTGTAGACTGTGCTAAAGGTTTTCAGGTTTTCGGGCACCTGTAGCCGTCACAGTTGACCAATCGCGACCAAAAGGGGACGTTATCATCTGGACATTATATGAAGTCAACCTACCAAGTTACAATGAAATCCCTCTTTAAATACAACCTGTAGGCTGTGCTAAAGGTTTTCGGGTTTTGGGCCCGTGCAGCTGTCACGACTGAATGATCGCAACCAAAAGGGGACGTTCTCATCTAGACATTATCTGGAGTTATCCTACCAAGGTACAATGGAATCCCTTCATAAATATGGCCTATAGACTGTGCTAAAGGTTTTCAGGCTTCGTGCCCCTGTAGCCGTCACAGACCAAGCGTGACCAAAAAGAGACGTTCTCATATTGGCATCATATGGAGTCAACCTACCAAGTTACAATGAAATCCCTCCATAAATACGACCTGTAGACTGTGCTAAAGGTTTTGGGGTTTTGGGCTCGGCAGTCGTCACGGCTGGCAGACCGCGACAAAATGGGGAAGTTCTCATCTAGACATCATACGGAGTCATCCTGCTAAGTTACAATGGAATACCCCCATATTAAATATGACCTGTAGACTGTGCTAAAAGTTTTTGGGTTTCGGATTTGGGCAGCCGTCACGGTTAACAGATCAGGACCAAAAGGGGACGTTCTCATCTAGATATTATACAGAGGCATTCTACCAAGTTACAATGAAATCCCTTCATCAATACGACCTGTAGACTGTGCTAATGGTTTTCGGGTTTGGGGCTCGGGCAGCTATCATGTTTGACCTATAGCGACCAAAAGGGGACGTTCTCATCTAGACATGACCTCAAACCTGCACATGAAATTTCGTGACGATCTGCCAAAAACTACGGAGTGTAGCCTGTGCTAAAGGAAAATGTGAACAGACTCACAGACTTCCACACGCGTGATGGCAACAGCTTTTCTTGACTTTGTCAAGTTAAGCTAAAAATGGGATAACAACCAAGACGAATAGTCTTTTTGACGTCCATATTTCAAAACATTTCCATGTTAGGTGTGGATACAATGCGGGCCATGGATACGAAATTTCTGACTGAAATTCGCGATGTGGTGGGACGCCGTCAATACTTAATGGTTTCGCCCCACCATTGTGTCACCACTTAGGCTACCTGTGCCTCTGAAGAAGATTCACTTTCACTTTCTTTTTAACATTTATATATACACACGTGGACAATTGGTTCGTCCATAACCGGTTTATGGCTTAATAACAGGGACGGCTGAACCGGAGGGGGGGGGGGGGGGTGCTGGGGACTTCAGCCCTTCCACTTTTTTTGCCGGGCCATGTTTTTTGTATGCGTATATTTTAACACAACCAGTGACTGGTGAAACGAGGGGCGGATCCAATGCCTCCCCCATATTTTCGCCAGTTATGTTTCTGTCGTCCTGGTTCAGTTTCGATTGATTTCGGATAATTTTTTGCAGTAAGTGGCAGCCAACGCTAAATTGTGCACAGTCTGTTAATAAATCGGTTAACTGAAGTAGATCGTAATCTTACAGGCATATAAGTACCAAATCCACCCTCAGACAAGATAAGATAATCCGCAGACAGTTTAATTATACTGTAAACGTCGGTAAAGCATACAGGTGGGGTCTATTTATCAGCTTATTTCAATGTGATGCTGTTTTGAAGAGACTTGCAAAAACTTGTAAATTTGGTGATACATTGAACGAGCAATTGAGAGATGAGCTTGTTGTAGGAATGTCCAATTCAACAATACTGAGCGCCGCTTGTTAGCTGAATCAGATCTTTCGATTGAACGTGCTCTTACTATAGATACCTCGATGGAGCTGGCTGCTAAAGACTGCAGCGAATTTTGTACCGATACAAATAAAAATAATCAAACTAATCGTGGCAGCGTCTTCAAATTTCAAAAACAAAGTACATATAATGCCAAATCTGAAAAAAACTGTTCTATAGACGTGGTTGCTCTTCACATCTAGCCGAAAAAATACATAAAAAATACGGAGTGCAATGTGTGTCATAAAAGGGTTATTTGCAGAGTGCATGCAGAAGTAGTAAAAATTGTCAAAACCCAAAATTGTTACCAAAACAAAAGTATAAATCTTCAAACAATTTTCAAGGAAATAAACAGAAAAATAAATTTCATGGTGAACGTGTTAATAAAATGGAAACTGTTATGAAAGAAAAACATTCATCCCTTGATGCCGATGATGATTTGTCTGAAGTTTTTGCTAAATTGTATAGCTTGAGAGATGTGTCCGACCAAATATGGCTTGATGAAACCACTCAAAATGGAGTTGGATACCGGATCCAACGTCTCTGTCATCTCTGAGCATGATTATCAGTCAAATTTCAGTCATTTACCACTTGAAAATTCTTCGTTGTGTATGAAACCATATACTGGTGAAACTGTGAAGTGTACGTGGGTTTTAAATGCACAAGTCAAATATAACACTCAACTGTGTTCCTTGAAATTATATGTTATTTGTGGAAATGGCCCACCGTTGTCCAGTCGAGAATGGTTGAGAGCTATTTAAATTGATTGGCCAAAAATAAAATACAAAATTAATTTGTTTCTTTCTGAGTGTAAAGCTACGGAAAAAAGGTTACAAGGAATCTTTGAAACCTATGGTAAAGTGTTTTCAGATACAGTTGGTTTGATGAAAAATTTCAAAGTTAAATTGTCTGTGAAAAGCGATGCTCATCCAAAATTCATGAAGGCCAGACTTGTTCCTTATTCCTTGAGAGATCGAATTGAAACTGAACTTTCGCACATGGAAGAAAATGGAATAATCAAAAAGTTGCACATAGTGAGTGGGCTACTCCGATAGTACCAGTTGTTAAATCTGACTCAAGTATTCGAATTTGTGGAGATTTCAGGTCAACTGTAAATCCTGTTTTAAATGTGAATCAATACCCCTTACCTACTTTTGAAAACATGTGTACTACTTTGGCGGGCGGACAGAAATTTTCTAAAATAGACTTAGCCCATGCACTCCAGCAAATGGAAGTTGATGATAATTCTCCAAAATATCTTACTATCAATACTCACAAAGGACTCTATCAATATACAAGACTGATTTTCGGAATTGCATCATGTCCTGCGATCTTTGAAGAAATTTTACAGGGTATTCCCAAAGTATTGTGTTTACAAGATGTCATTGTAATTACTGGTTCTGATGATAAAGAACATTTGGCTAGTTTGGAAAGTGTTTTGAAGAAACTTTTTGAAGGTCCGTGAAGTTAGCTCAGTGTTCAACATTCGTTCAACATTCATGTGAAGTCAGCTCAGTGTTCAGCGTTCAACATTCCTTCAACATTCGTGTGAAGTTAGCTCAGTGTTCAGCGCTCAACATTCGTTCAACATTCGTGTGAAGTTATCTCAGCGTTCAACATTCGACCAACATTCGTGTGAAGTTAGCTCAGCGTTCAGCGTTCAGCGTTCAGCTTTCAAAATTCAGTGTGCGATATGTCGAATCTGGGCTTTCACCCGAGGTGTATCCTTCATGCGACCGACTGCCCATCGTTTACATCTACAACACTCATATCTGGGCGACCATTCTCACCTGAAGTGATGTTAGTGACTTTTACTACTCCAGTTCAGCGTTCAACATTCGACCTATATTCATGTGAAGTTAGCTCAGCGTTCAGCATTCAACATTCGTCAAAATTCAGTGTGCCAGCTCCGAATCAGTGCTTTCACCCGAGATATAGCCTTCATGGGACCGACTGCCTATCGTCTGCTTCTAAGAACGCTCATATCTGGGCGACCCCCTCTCGCCTGAAGCAATATTGGTGACTTTTAGTATTCCAGTTCAGCGTTCAACATTCGCATAACCTTCGTGTGGAGTGAGCGCAGCAGTCATCGTTTGGCATTCGGCAATATCTGGTGTTTGAAGAGAACACAACCATAGATAATAAGTGGGATCGGAGCAATCATCGCCGGGAGGGGCAACCCTCATGCAAACGACTGTCCGAGGATCCAACATAATTATAACAACACTCAAACCTAGGCGCTCCGCCCCCCCCCCCTTAAATTCTGTGATTTCTCTAAATAGTAGGCAATCGTCAGCGAAGAGGCAAACCTTCGATTTAACGCTGTCATACAGGCCGTTAATGTGGCATAAGAATAAGCTGGGTCCTAGGACAGTATCCTGTGGCACTCCTGATTCAACCGGGAGATTTCTGAATAGTTTCTGCCAACTACTACCCCCATCTTGCGTTGGGTCAGGAACTTTTTCAGCCAGTGCTGGCTGCATTACTGTAATCGATGCACTTATGCAATCGATGAACTAATAAATAGGCGACCCCTCCCGCACATAGCGCAGCATTAATTACGGGCGTTGTGCATCCGAGCTCAGCGTTCAACATTCGAATAACCAACCTCCGTATGGTGTGAGCGCAGCATTCAGCGTTCAAAATTTGGCAGTATCTGGAGTTTGAAAAGAACACATCCCTAGATCATAAGTGGGATCGGTGCAATCATCGCTGGGAGGAGGTAGCCCTCGTTCAAATGACTGCTCGAGGGTCCGCAGTCTACATAATTATAACAACACTCAAACCCAGGAGCCTCCTCCCCCGGATGCTTTGATCTCTCTATATAAGAGACAGTCGTCAGCAAAGATGCGAACCTTTGATTTAAAGATGTCAGGCGGGCCGTTGTTGTGACATAAGTATAAAGTAGAGGTCCTAGGACAGTACCTTGTGGGACACCTGCTTCAACCGGGACATTTTCTGAAAAGTTTCCGCCAACGACTACTCTCATCTGACGTTGGGTCATGGAAGGGTGGATGCACTAATGCAATCGATGCACTTATGCAATCGAGCGCACTAATAAAGACACACCCCCCCCCCCCCTCCCCGCATATATAGCGGCATTAATTGGTGTTTTTGAGTATCTCAGCATTCAACTTTCCGCAATATCCATAGTTGGAAGAGAACACAACCGTAGGTCGTAAGTGGAATCGGTGCATTCATCGAAGGGGTATCCGAGTGTCCATAGTATACAAAATAATACATGTAACTACACTCAAAGCCCTTTCGCGGACATTGGTATTGATGAATAGCTCAGCGCTCAACATTCGCGTGAAGTAAATTCAGCGTTCAGCGTTTAGCGTTCAACATTCGGCAAAAGTCTGTGTTTGGACGAAAGAGAAAAGACATATTATGTCGAATCTGTGCTTTCACCCGAGGTGTAGTCTTCAGGCGACGAACTGCCCATCGTCCACATGTAACAACACTCACATTTGGACGACTCCGTGTCGCATGAAGCGATATTGATGATTTTTACTACTCCAGTTCAGCGTTCAATATTCGACCAACATTCGTATGAAGTTAGCTCAGCGTTCAGCGTTCAACATTCAGTGTGCCACATGCCGAATTGTGTTCTCTTGCATAAGTGCATCGATTGCATTAGTGCATCCACCCTTCCATCACCCAATGTCAGATGAGAGTAGTCGTTGGCAGAAACTTTTCAGAAAATGTCCCTTTGGATCAGGAGTCCCACAAGGTACTGTCCTAAGACCTCTACTTTATACTTATGTCACAACAGCGGCCCACCGGACATCTTTAAATCAAGGGTTCGCATCTTTCCTGAGGACTGCCTCTTATATAGAGAGATCAAAGCATCCGGGGGTGCGGGGGGCTCCTGGGTTTGAGTGTTGTTATAATTATGTAGACTGCGGACACTCGAGCAGTCAGTTGCACGAGGGCTACCTCCTCCCAGCGATGATTGCACCGATCCCACTTATGATCTAGGGATGTGTTCTCTTCAAACTCCAGATACTGCCAAATTTTGAACGCTGAATGCTGCGCACACACCGGGGAGGTTGGTTATTCGAATGTTGAACGCTGGGCTCGGATGCACAACGCCCGCAATTAATGCTGCGTTATATGCGGGAGGGGACGCCTATTTATTAGTCCAACGATTGCATAAGTGCATCGATTGCATTAATACAGGCAGCACTGGCTGAAAAAGTTCCTGACCCAACGCAAGATGGGGGTAATGGTTGACAGAATCTATTAAGAAATTTCCCCGTTGAATCAGGAGTGCCACAGGATACTGTCCTAGGATCAAGCTTATTCTTATGCCACATTAATGGCCCGCATTACAGCGTTAAAGCAAAGGTTTGCCTCTTCGATGACGATTGCCTACTAATTAGAGAGATCAAAGCGTTTAGGGGGGGGGGGGGCGCCTAGGTTTGAGTGTTGTTACAACTAGAGTTGGATACACGGACTGTGTGACGAAATGCCCTCCATGGAACCCATAGGGTTAATTTACTTTGGCCTTGGAGACTTGACTCTCTATGTGTCAACAAGAGTGGCCAAGTCCCATTTGGTAATAATTCTCTGAAGATTTTGTGGCTTCAATAAATATGAAAATTGTTCTCAATGCACTTGTTAAAGGCAAAGCTACTCTACAATGTATTCTCAAAATATTTCCAATGTATAGAATCTCTATAACCAGTATTAATATGTAATAGTGCATCCGTACTAACAGTGCGAATGTACTACACAATAAGTTCTCACACTCCTGCAGTAAACACCAGATGTTGGTGATGGATCGTTGACGAGTCTCTGACAGTTTTATAGAAACTTTCTCTCCAGTAAGCTGACCTGTACTAACCTCATCACAAACCTTTAGACAGAAATTTGCACTGTTTTCTAACATAACCTAACCTCGACTCTACTTTCAGAGGTGGGAACTTGGTAAACAAGCAAGTGCAGTAATACTTAAGGGCACTCTGTGCTGTATTGTCAACCTTAAAAATGATAAAAGGACATGATTTATTATTCTTAACAGACAGCATGCCAACGTTATTTTAGTGTGAGAATTCATACTGATAGCACGGGATGCCCCTGCTGTCCCAGGACGGAGGTGTAGGGTTATGAAACACCCTCTCCGCCATCTTGGGGCATCTTGTGGCGTCAACCTTGATATTATGCTCTTGTGGACGTGACTAGCTGCTCTCCAGAGTCACGTACACAACAGTATAAATACTGGAGTCTGGACCCAGGGACTTCACTTCTCTCTGGGCTTCCACCGTGCATAGAACTTGTAAGAACTCACTCCTAATTTCGTGGAGGATCGCTGCCAGGCCGGACTACAATTGGAGGTGGAACACATTATGGAAATATCTTGACTTAGATTATTTTATATTTTATTTCGTCTCTCCTATTTTCGTGCCAGAGAGAAACAGTGTAGAATTAGGAATTTTACTTAGGGAACTTAATAAATAGAAAATTGTAAGTACATTTTATGTGTTTTTGACTTCACCCATTCACTGCGGTTGCAGTACTTCAAGAACTTCTGCAGACTCCAAAGAAACTGGGAACCTCTTGACTTGACTCTTCGAATTGACCTGAGGCCAACAGACACAACTGAAGTCCGCACTTAAATCCACTAGACGATAACTTTTTGGGTAACTTAACCCTGCTTCGCCACAACTGTCGTTTGCACGAGGGCTACCCCTCTCGGCGATGATTGCACCGATCCCACTTATGATCTATGGTTGTGTTCTCTTTAAACTCCAGATACCGTCGAAATCCAAATGCTGAGTGCTGCGCTCACTCCAAACGAAGGTTATGCGAATGTTGAACGCTGAACTGGAATAGTAAAAGTCACCAATATTGCTTCAGGCGAGAGGGGGGTCGCCCAGATATGAGCGTTCTTAGAAGTAGACGATGGCCAGCCGGTCCCATGAAAGGTATGCCTCAACCTCGGATGAAAGCACAGATTCGGAATATGGCGCACTGACTTTTGTCGAACGCTGACCGCTGAACGCTGAGCAAACTTCACACGAATATTGGTCGAATGTTGAACGCTGAACTGGAGTAGTAAAAATCATCAATATCACCTCGCGTGAGAAGGGTCGCCCAGATATGAGTGTTGTTAGATGTAAACGATTGGCAGTCGGTCGCATGAAGAATACACCTCTGGTGAAAGCATAGATTCGGCATGTGGCGCACTGAATGTTGACGAATGTTGAACGCTGAACGCTGAGCTAACTTCATACGAATGTTGGTCGAATGTTGAACGCTGAACTCGAGTAGTAAATATCATCAATATCGCTTCATGCGACACGGAGTCGTCCAGATGTGAGTCTCGAGTGAAAGCACAGATTCGACATAATATGTCTTTTCTCTTTCGCCCAAACACAGACTTCTGCCGAATGTTGAACGCTGAACGCGATGAAAGCACAGATTCGGAATATGGCACACTGACTTTTGACGAATGTTGAACGCTGAACGCTGAGCTAACTTCACACAAATATTGGTCGAATGTTGAACGCTGAATTGGAGTAGTAAAAATCATCAATATCACCTCGGGCGAGAAGAGTCGCCCAGATATGAGTGTTGTTAGATTAAACGATTGGCAGTCGGTCGCATGAAGAATACACCCGGGTGAAAGCACAGATTCGGCACGTGGCACACTGAATGTTGACGAATGTTGGACGCTGAACGCTGAGCTAACTTCATACGAATGTTGGTCATATGTTGAACGCTGAACTGGAGTAGTAAATATCATCAATATCGCTTCCTGCGACACGGAGTCGTCCAGATATGAGTGTTGTTACATGTGGACGATGGACAGTTCGTCGCCTGAAGACTACATCTCGGGTGAAAGCACAGATTCGACATAATATGTCTTTTCTCTTTTTGCCCAAACACAGACTTTTGCCGAATGTTGAACGCTGAACGCTGAATTTACTTCACGCGAATGTTGGGCGAATGTTGAGCGCTGAGCTGGAATACATATATTCATCAATACCAATGTCGGCGAAAGGGCTTTGAGTGTTGTTACATGTATTATTTTGTATACTACAGACACTCGGACAGTCGATTGCACGAAAGCTACCCCTCCGATGAATGCACCGATTCCACTTACGACCTACGGTTGTGTTCTCTTCCAACTATGGATATTGCGGAATGTTGAGTGCTGGGATACTCAAAAACACAAACTAATGCCGCTATATATGCGGGGGGGGGGGGGGGGGGGGGGGTCTTTATTAGTGCGCTCGATTGCATAAGTGGATCGATTGCATTAGTGCATCCACCCTTCCATGACCCAACGTCAGACGAGAGTAGTCGTTGGCGGAAACTTTTCAGAAAATGTCCCGGTGGAATCAGGAGTCCCACAGGGTACTGTCCCAGGACCTCTACTTTATACTTATGTCACAACAACGGCCCACCGGACATCTTTAAATCAAAGGTTCGCATCTTTGCTGACGACTGCCTCCTATATAGAGAGAGCAAAGCATCCGGGGGTGGGGCGTGGGGGTGGGGGGGTATTCTCCTGGGTTTGAGTGTTGTTATGATTATGTAGACTGCGGACACTCGAGCAGTCGTTTGAACGAGGGCTACCTCCTCCCAGCGATGATTGCACCGATCCCACTTATGATCTAGGGATGTGTTCTCTTCAAACTCCAGATACTGGCGAATTTTGAACGCTGAATGCAATGCAAACACTATATTGAGGTTATTCGAATGTTGAACGCTGAACTCGGATGCACAACGCCCCCAATTAATGCTGCGCTATATGCGGGAGGGGTCGCCTATTTATTAGTTCATCGATTGCATAAGTGCATCGATTACATTAATGCAGACACCACTGGCTGAAAAAGTCCCTGACCCAACGCAAGATGGGGGTAATGGTTGACAGAAACTATTCAGAACATTTCCTGGTTGAATCAGGAGTGCCACAGGATACTGTCCTTAGACCGAGCTTATTCTTATGCTACATTAACGACCTGCATGACAGCGATAAATCAAAGGTTTGCCTCTTCGTTGACGATGGCCTACTAATTAGAGAGATCAAAGCATTTAAGGGGGGGGGGGGGCGGCGGGCGCCTAGGTTTGAGTGTTGTTACAAGTAGAGATGGATACTCGGACTGTCTTTTGCATGAGGACTCCCTCTCGTCGATGATTGCACCGATCCCACTTATGATCTATGGTTGTGTTCTCTTCAAACTCCAGGTACTGCCGTATGCCAAACGCTGAGTGTTGCGCTCACTCCACACGAAGGTTATGCGAATGTTGAACTCTGAACTGGAATAGTAAAAGTCACCAATATTGCTTCAGGCGAGAGCGGGTCGCCCAGATATGAGCGTTCTTAGAAGAAGACGGTGGCCAGCCGGTCCCATGAAAGGTATACCTCGGCCTTGGATGAAAGCACAGATTCGGAATATGGCACACTGACTTTTGGCGAATGTTGAACGCTGAACGCTGAGCGCGAACGCTGAACGCTGAGCTAACTTCACACGAATATTGAACGCTGAAGTGGAGTAGTAAAAGTGATCAATATCACCTCGGGATACCTCCTCCCAGCGATGATTGCACCGATCCCACTTATGATCTAGGGATGTGTTCTCTTCAAACTTCAGATACTGCCGAATTTTGAACGCTGATTGCTGCGCTCACACTATACGAAGGTTATTTGAATGTTGAACGACGAGCTCGGATGCACGACACCCCCAATTAATGCTGCTATAGGCGGGAGGTGTCGCTTATTTATTATTACATCGATTGCATAAGTGCATCGATTGCATTAATACACACACCACTGGCTGAAAAAGTTCCTGCCCCAACGTAAGATGAGGACAATGGTTGACGGAAGCTATTCAGAACATGTCCCGGTTGAATCAGGAGTCCCACAGAATATGTAGCCCTATGACCGAGCTTGTTCTCAGTAATGCCACATTACCGACCTGCAGTGCCTGACAGCGTTAAATCAAAAGTTTGTCTCTACGATGGGGACTGCCTTCTAATTAGAGAGACCAAAGCAGTAAGTCGGGCGCCTAGGTTTGAGTGTTGTTATAATTATGTTGGATACTCGGACAGTAGTTTGCATGAGGGTTGCCCCACCCGGCGATGATTGCACCGATCCCACTTATTATCTATGGTTGTGTTCTCTTCAAACTCCAGATACTGCCGAATGCCAAACGCTGAATGCTGCGCACACTCCACACGAAGGATAATCGAATGTTGAACGCTGAACTGGAATACTAAAAGTCACCAATATCGTTTCAGGCGAGAGGGTCCCCCAGATATGATTGTTCTTAGAAGTAGACGATGGGCAGTCGGTCCCATGAAGGCTATATCTCGGGTGAAAGACAGATTCGGAGCTGGCACACTGAATTTTGACGAATGTTGAACGCTGAACGCTGAGCTAACTTCACACGAATATAGGTCGAATGTTGAACGCTGAACTGGAGTAGTAAAAGTCACTAATATCACTTCAGGTGAGAATGATCGCCCACATATGAGTGTTGTAGATGTAAACGATGGGCAGTCGGTCGCATAAAGGATAAACCTCGGGTGAAAGCCCATATTCGACATATGGCACACTGAATTTGGGGGAACGCTGAACGCTGAGCAAACTTCACACGAATGTTGGTCGAATGTTGAACGCTGAACACTGAGCTAACTTCACACGAATGTTGGTCGAATGTTGAACGCTGAACACTGAGCTAACTTCACACGAATGTTGGACGAATGTTGAACGCTGAACACTGAGCTAACTTCAGACGAATGTTGAACGAATGTTGAACGCTGAACACTGAGCTAACTTCACGGACCTACTTTTTGAATACAATTTACGAGTTAAACGTGGAAAGTGTATTTTTATGGCTGACTCGGTTGAGTATTTGGGACACGTCATTGATAAATATGGAATTCACACATCAGAATCGAAGGTACGTGCTATCAGAGAAGCACCTGAACCGAAAAATGTTTCAGTGAAGATCATACTTAGGACTGCTGAATTATTATGGAAAGTTTCTACCAAATGTTTCAACTGTTTTGCACCCTCTCAATGAACTCTTGAAGAAAGACAAAAAGTGGCACTGAGATTCCAACTGTGAAAGTGCTTTTCAGAAGACCTAGGACATGATTTCAAAACACACAATGTTGACTCAATATGACCCAAAGTTACCACTCAGACTAACGTGTGATGCTTCATCTTATGGAGTTGGGCCGTATTATCTACAGTTTTGAAGGACGGTACTGGACGACCAATCGCACATGCATCGAGAACACTTATTAAGTCTGAAAGAAATTATTCTCTGATCGATAAAGAAGCCTTAGGGATCATATTTGGAGTTAAACGCTTTCACCAGTTCATTTATGGAAGACACTTTCAGCTTATAACTGATCACAAAAGTCTCACACATATATTTGGCCAAGGAAAGCCTGTACCTCATATTTCTGCAGCTAGAATTCAACGATGGTGTGTATTACTGAGTGCTTATGATTATTCAATAGAGTATAGGGAGCCAAAAAAGCATGTCATTGCTGATGGACTGTCGAGGCTTCCCCTTTAAAGTGAAACAAATACTGATACAGTTGATGTGGTCGACTTATTCAATGCATCTCAATTTGAACCTCTTCCTGTTACTAGCAAGGATGTTAGAAATTACACACGAATTGATCCAATTTTGTCGAAGGTGTTTACAGCTGTGTCACATGGATGAAATAATGACTTATCAAAATTTGATGTGCTCAAGCCATTTCATAACAGACAAAACGAGCTTACTACCCACCAAGGTTGTATCCTGTGGGGTACTCGAGGAGTGGTTCCTTCCAAGTTGCGCGATATTGTCTTCGCGAGCTACACACAGGCCACCAGGGGATCGTTCGTATGAAATCGGTTGCTCGTAGTTACATTTGGTGGCCCGGGCTCGATAATGACATCGAAAATCTTGCAAAAACTTGTATTCCCTGTCAAAAGTTTAAAAATATGCCTGCACCTGTTCCAATGCATAATTGGACTTACCCGCCAGGACCAGCTGCAACTATTGCTACACTGAACTCATTATTTACACGGTACGGCTTACCAATTCAAATAGTTTCTGATAATGGTCCTCAATTTGTGTCAGAAGAGTTCCGCAACTTTATGAAATCAAATAGAATAAAACATATTTTGTCTGCTCCTTATTGTCCTGCTACAAATGGACAAGCTGAGAGGTGTGTCCAATCATTCAAGACTTGCATGAAAGCTGCTTGTTCTGATCATGGCTCAGTCCAAGATAAATTGAATAACTTTCTGATAACCTACAGGTCCCCCCCCCCCCCCCCCCCCCCTAGCGAAATTCTTAGGGCGTGAAAATCGAACAAGAATAGACTTGCTCAGACCTAATTTGAACTCAAGTGTTTGGAATAAACAAACACCAAGCAATTACAGTAACCATAAAGTTACCCAACAATTTCATGAAAGTGACAGTGTTTGGGTTAGGAATTATGTTGGTAGTGCAAAATGGGTTGAAGGCATAATATTAAGTGCAGACGTCACTCACCATTATTCAGTTGATGTTGACAATAAAATATGCTACCTCCATAAAATTAGCTTCGTAAGAGACAATGTCATCAACAGTCAAGTTCAATTCCTGAACATTTCCAGTTCAATCCAAAAGTCACAGATTCGGTGACATCACCCTATGCTTATAAGAGTTTACCAGCAGGGAGCGATGTTTCTGAATTGATAACCAATTCTGACAGTTCTAAAAGAGTCGAAGTAGTAGGAGATGTATGAAACGAGGCCGGTTGGCAGGACCCCGGAAGGGACGTCATGTCACATGAGCTGGTGGACCCATGTTTGGTTGGCATGGTAACCCGCGTGAGCGGCCATCTTGTGACGTCATCTCCATAGTGATACGTGGTGTGAGTGCGCATGCGCAGCGCGTGTTGTTAGGGTGATACGTGTTTCCGTCGTCCATTTTGTATACTGGAGGCCGCCATTTTGGTTTCTATGGTAGCACGTGGTTGCTATGTGACCCAAAACCTTCTAACAAGACAGGGATATGTTCGGAGGGTGTGTTCCTTTGCAGAGGAGTAATTTCCCGATTCGTAGAATTACCACAAACAACCCGAAAATCCCTCCAAATCACCGAAATTGACTTTATTTACTACGGATTCCCCATTTTATCGGCTTAGCACGTAGTGCTAAAGTACCAAGGGGTTACAGGGGATGTGTTCGATTGAACTAGAGTATATCTAATTACCCAAATAAACCCGACCATGCTTACAAACCACCAAAATCTACACCAAACCACCCAAACGGACATGTGAAGCCCCATTTTGGGCATGTAAAAATAACATGTATGCTATGACACCGTGATATCCAGGGGGTATGTTCTATTGAATAGGAGTACAGGATCGGATTTTCTCAGAATCCCATTTTTAATGCCTATTGCATATGTTTCTATATCGCTAACAGTCTATCCAGTCCAAACTATCTCTGGTTCTCTCGTCCAAGTCTTATAATCACCAGTGCTTGATTTCCCATAATCTGTTTGCAGAGTTATCTCCCCTGTGTACAACAAAAACCCATATCATTCCCAAAGCCAATAAGCTATCGAGCAGTTACTAGTAAGTCATTGCTCGAATGACTCGAAGCAGATCGAGCAAATAAGCTTTAGAGCAATTGCTCGATTGAGTGACTGCTCGACGACTCATTTTAGAAAAAAGGGATTCCATAGCCACAGGCGTTTTCGAAAAAGGGATTCCACAAATGGGATTCCAAAAAAGGATTCCTTAAGTGCGATTCCCTCTTATGTCAAGTCACTCGCACATATTGCTTGAACGACTCGAATCCCATCTAGCAAATGAGCTAACGAGCAATTGCTCGTTCGAGTGACTCGCACATATTGCCCAAACGACTCGAATCACATCGAGCAAATGAGCTAACGAGCAATTGCTCATTCGAGTGACTCACACATACTGCTCGACGACTCATTTCAGAAAAAAGGGATTCCATAGCCACAGGCGTTTTCAAAAAGGGATTCCACAAATGGGATTCAAAAAAAGGTATTCCATAAGTGGGATTCCGTTTTATGTCGAGTGACTCACACGTGTTGCTCTAATGACTCGAATCCCATCGAGCAAATGAGCTAACGAGCAATTGCTCATTCCAGTGACTCCTTGAACGACTCTAGGACTCATTTGAGAAAAAAGGGATTCCATAGCAGTAGGTGATAATTGAGAATACGAGCTCACCTGTACATGTACGTGTACACGTACATGTACATTTCCATAGGATTTAGTGTTAAATTGTGTACATGTACAAAGATTTTAACGGTTTTTTGGGGTGAGCTCGAATTTTTTTAACACTGAATTGAATCCTAGGTGCGCGTAGTTTTACGTACACATTCATGTACCGTTTTGATTGAAATCTGCAGACAAGTTTTCCCCATAGGGTCCAGTGTTAAATTGCGAGCAAAAAACCGTTTTGAGAGTTCGAGCTCATCGTCTTTGTCGATTCTAACGATCCGCGTCCGTACACGATTTAACACTGAAACCCTATGGGGAGCGTGAAATTGCGAGCAGAAAAACGTTTTGAGAGTTCGAGCTCACCATCTTGCCGATTTTGACGATCCGTGTCCGCAATTTTAACGCTAAAACCCCACGGTGATCGTCAGATTGCGAGCAAAAAAATGTTTTGAGAGTTCGAACTCATAATCGTCTTTGCCCGATTCTAACGATCGGTGAGCTCGTATTCTCAATCCCATAGGATTCAGTGTTAAAATCGTGTACGACCCACGTCGGTACACGATTTTAATGGTGAGCTCGTATTCTCAACCCCATAGGATTCAGTGTTAAAATCGTGTACAGTTCGTACACGATTTTAACACTGAATCCTATGGGGGGAGGAGGAAACTCGCTTGCGGATTTTTAGCTCTGAAATCGCTGTCACGTTTTTGATTGATATATATATAGGGGAGAAAAAAAAATATAAATATATAGTTATTTAGAAAATTAAATATATCAAATTGAATAGATAATAAAAAAAAAATACGTAAATCATGAGCGATTCTCAAGAGCGAGGTTTCTTTTAAACATGCTGATGAGAGCATATGCAATATGCGTGAACGAAGTACTACGTCCCATCTTGTTAGAACAATGCGTCGGATGTCGGGATCATCTAGACTTCGATCACGAGGATCATTCGTGTCTGACGATGGAAAGGGAAGATATGGTCGTCATGTATTTCGAACCGGCGTTCGAACGCGTTAAATTGAACGATGTGATCACGTTTTGGAAGAGATTAGTCTTCTGTAAGAATCGAGACAGGCCCACAGATTCGGAAGAACTGAAATTGGCGCGTAGAAGTTTGACTTTAGAAGACAAGGGATGCATCAAGAAATTATTGCTGAATGAAGTATACGTCTAAGTTTTGTTTTTCGTTGATATAAAAATAAGGGAGAGTAGAAAATAAAATAAATACACACATAAATTTTTTTATATCTAGTATTAGAAAGAAAGAAAAAAAACCCCACAAAAATGAGAACCAGAAATAAATTGTATCCGACGTTAGTGGACGACGAGGACGAGAAGCCGAACGGCGTCTTGCCAACGGCGCCATCGCTAGAAGAAAGAGAAAGAGGAGAGAGGTATCGCATCGATCAAATCAGTAGAATCCAGTCGTATCTGACTCGAGAGAGAGATTCTCGTCGTTCCCTCAAGAAGAAGTATTCGCGTTTCGTGAAATTCGTCAACGCAATCGACAAGACACTCATCACGATTTCCATGGGTTTACACGCAGCCGGCATCAGATTGTTGTCGACCGCGGCCAGCATTCCGATCGTGTTGACCGTAGAAGGAGTGGCTCTCGCCGCCGGATTGTTTAGCACGGTCGGAAACTTTTTGAGTAGGAAATTATATCTGAAGGCTAGGAAACACGACAAGATTCGCATCTTGGCCAACTCCAAGATCGACATGATATCCGAAATGATCTCTATGGCGTTGAAAGACGGTAGGATATCGGATGGAGAATACTTCGCGATATTGAGCGAGAAAACGAAATACGATGCCATGAAAGAAGCCGTGAGAATCAAGACTCGTCAGATCATCAAGGAAGAGTTGAAGGATTCTCTCGTGGAAAATGGGAGGAAAGAGGCCAGGGAGGAATTCAGTAAGATGATAGAACTCAAGAGCAGCGGTTGAAAAAAAAAATATATATATATATAATAAGAACAGAATTTAAAAAAAAAAAATATTAAATTTATATATAAAATAAAAAAAAACGAAATTAATTTAAATAACTCTTCAAAAAAAATGTATTGCGTAAAGTGTAAGAGAGTTACCGAGATGAGTAATTCTAGAGAAGTGCGAACTAAAAACGACAGACGGATGCTTCGCGGAATTTGCGACGTGTGTGGTTCTATCAAGACTCGATTCATCAAAAAAAAGAACGCGAGCAAAGGTAAAGGCATCGTGAATAGAATGATCAACAATCTACCTTTTGAAATGCATCTGCCCAGTCACAGTTTCACGGGACCCGGAACGAAATTGAACAAGAGACTCAACGCCGATCTGACACCCAAATCTTGGAGCAAACCCATGAATAGGGTGGACGCGGCCGCGTACGATCACGATCTGTGCTACGCCGGACATCCCGACACCAAGACTCGCAACGACGTCTGCGACAAAAACATGTTGGGGAGATTGAGAGGCATATCGAATCCGACCAGGAGAGAGAAGATGGAACGTTCGCTGGTCGGCAATCTGATCGGTGCGAAACCTCGATTCGGATGGGGCGTTCAAAAAAAAAAAGCGCATCTGAAAAAGAGAAGAAGAAGAAACGATTATTGACGAGCGAATTGGCCAAGGAGTTACACAAACCCATAGTGCGTAAATTTCGAAAGAGGAGGGTGTTCGTGAAGGGTCTTGACGACATTTGGTCTGCCGACTTGGTCGACATGAGATTGTTTTCGAGGTGGAACGAGGGCGTCAAATATCTATTGATGGTCATCGACGTGTTTTCCAAATACGGTTGGATCAGAGCAAGAATAAATCGGGACCTTGCATCACCGAGGCTCTGAAGAGCGTGTTCGACTCGTCTTCTCGAAAATCGAGTAAATTGTGGGTGGACAAGGGAAAGGAATTCTACAACAAGGACGTTCGTCGATTGGTAGACCTCTACTCGATCAAAAACGAAGAGAAAGCCAGCATGGTGGAACGTTGGAATCGAACGATGAAGGAGAAGATGCACAGATACTTCACAGCGAATTCGACCAAGAAATACATATACGCTCTGAACGGTCTGGTGAAAGATTACAACAACACGCGACACAGATCGATCAAGATGACTCCCGCGGAAGCTAGTGATCCTCGAAACGAAAAACGGGTCTACGCAAATCTATATCCTGAGAGATCTAAGATCGGGAAGAAGTCTAGAACGCCGAAATTTGCGGTTGGCGATCGAGTGAGAATCTATGCTTATAAGAAGCACTTCAAAAAGGGTTATACTCCTCGATGGACCTCGGAAATCTTCGTGATCATCAAAATATTTCACACCGATCCGGTGACTTACGAAATCGAAGCTTTGGATGGAGAAGAGATCATCGGAAAGTTTTACGAACAACAATTACAGAAGACGAAGTTTTGATGAAGAACACAAAAATTTTTTTTTTTTTATTTACTCTCTTTGACATTTTCTTGTTTACACACACATATATATAAGAGAGAAAAAAAGTAAATAATAATAAAAAATAATTAAAAACTATTTTTTTAGATAAAGAAAAGCAAGTGAATTAATAAACAAAAAAACCCCTAAAAATCCTTTAAAATGACAAATATACTAGATATAGCACAAAGCACAGTGAAAGATGTAAGTATTCAAGAATATGAGGTTCACGAATATGAACCGGTAACCGGGACGAGTTTGAACAATGCGGGAGAGATAAGAATCAACGTCAAAACTCAAGATCTATTCGTACATCCTAGTGAGAGTTACATAGTGGTGCAGGGACGTCTCACCAAGGAAGATGGGAGTGACTATGCCGACGACGACACGGTCACTCTTGCCAATAATGGCATCATGCATCTATTCAGTAACATAAAATACATGCTATCCGGACAAGAGATAGAATCTGTTTTTCATCCCGGTCAGGCCACCACGATGTTCGAACTCTTGACGTATCCTAATGATTTTTCGAAATCCAGAGGACTTAATCAGTTGTGGGTGAAAGACACCGTCGGCCCTGCTAGCGCCGCCGCCGGCGTGATATTCAACTACGTCGTCAAGACGTCCAGACCTAAAGGAACGTTTTCGTTCAGGATACCTTTGAAACACATCTTCGGATTCACGGACGATTACAACAAGATCATGTATGGATTCAAACACAATCTGACGTTGATTCGAAAAGGAAACGACGATGCAATAGTGAGACTCACCGCGACCGATGCGGGTAAGATAACTCTACACAAGATATCGTGGTTTGTTCCACACGTGGAGCCTTCGGTCGATGAGAAAACGCATCTCTACAAGATCATACAATCCAAGAGTAAATTACCCGTGGGATTTAGAATGAGACAGTGCGACACGGCTAGCATTCCTCCCTCCACGAATCACTTTGATTGGAGATTGATGGTGAAATCCGCTTCCGAGAGACCATGTTTCATCGTGGTCGCGTTTCAGACCGATAGGGACGGGTCTCAGGAAAAGAATGCATCGCTGTTCGATCACTGCAATTTGAGAAACATGCAAGTGTTTCTGAACGCCACGAGATATCCGGCAATCGATTACAACATGTCGTTCGACAAGAACGATTTCTGCAGGCTGTATGGCGACGCCGCTGATTTTAGAAAGAAGTATCACGGTCTAGACGAATTGATGAGCAACCCCAACATATCTCCCGGCAAATACAAGTCGATGTATCCCATGTTCGTGTTCGACGTCAGTAAACAGAGTGAATGACTCAAGAGTAGCATGTTAGACATTCAGATCAAGATGCAATTCGATAGGAACGTGCCGAGAAAAACTGAAGCCTTCGCCCTGGTCCTGTCGGACAGAGAATTACAATTCGAATCGGACGGAAATAAGATGTTGATCATTCGATGAGAGACGAGTGTGTGAAAAAAAAATAAAAAACAAAAAAAAAAATGAAAAGTAATGTGCGATTATTAAAAACAAAACAAAAAAAAAAATAAATAAAGTAATGTGATCTAGAGAGATTGAACATCTCTCTATATCTCATTACTTTTTTTTTTGTTTTTAATAATCACACATTATTTTTTTTTTTAATTCATTATTTTCCACGCATTCACTGTTTGTTCAAAGGATCCAGTTCGATCAGTAGACTCACCACGGAAGTGGCGGCTTCAGGATTATTGGTTTTCGTGACGAAATTAATCCTGTCTCCGGCGTTCACTTTGAGAGGCGTGCCGAACGTGCTGACATTCGCGTGTTGATTCTCAGTCTTTTCGACGCTGTATCTCTTATCGCTCTCCACGCCATTCACCATGAGATTGACGACCGCTCTGTTATTCAAATCCGAGGAAGCCAGACTCATTCGAAGGATTTCACCTCCCAGCGGCATGGTATATCCAACCTGACCGTGTTTCGATCCGCTACCTCCATTTCCGAAAGACCACTCGGCTTTTCCCTCCTCTAAGGCGTCAGACTCTTCGGCCCACACGGTGATCAATTGTCTGGCATATTTGACTTTCTCCACCACCGAAATCAGGGTGCAGGCGTCCGTCATGTGCACGGGTTCCGGTAGATTCGTGAGCGCGTGTCCGCCCATGTCTAGTTTACCTTCCATGATGTCGCCCTTTCTCCAGACCGAGTTGTCGTCCACGTACTTCCTGCTTACCGCGCTGGAATCGAATTCGGGATCGCGATCAAGACCAAATAAATTGTGACCGTTCATGTTGATGCCACCCTCCATGGTTCTGCCAGATTCTTTGTTCAGGTAGAGATTGTCCACTTGCGATTCTAGGTATTCTTGCGATTGCAACACGGAAGAATCCACGTAGCCTTGTTGACCGCGGTTGAGTCCGCATCCGTGTTGTCGATCTTCGACAGATTCAATATCTTGTGGAATCCCGCATTCAGATCTGATTTCATTTCACGTCTGTCAGACTTTCTCCGTTCCAGATCTATGTAGTGTTTGGTCGCCATGTCCTTGGGATTCGTGGGAGCAGCCACATTCGTTATCTTGTAAGAATTGGCATTCAATTCCGAGTGCATCGTTTTCGTGACGTATCTATTTCTCAGGTGTTAGCTGAATGTCGCGTGAGAGTCGTCCGCGTATTTCTTGGTGGTGGAATCGGTGGGATCTACAGGATTCACCATGTTCACCAAACGTTTGGATTTCAGATCGAGATCGTCGGTCATGGTTTTATCGACGCAATTATCCAGCAGGATTCGTTCAAAATTGGCGTTCCCCCTGACGACGTATTTTTTAGTCGCAGCATCTGCGAGATCTATCGGCTCGGGAAGATTGTAGAGCTTCTTATTGTTCATGTTAAAAGGTTCTTCTCGAGGTTCGTATCTCCGAACGTAACGCTCGCCCAAGTTGGCAACGTCATAACCATCGTCGACTTCGAACATCTTCCTCTTCTTTCTCGGGTTGACTTTTTCGTCGTCACTTCTACCAAATTTATCGACTGTCATGTTGTTGTGGGATTTTTTTTTGTTGTTGTTTTTTAGAAAAAATGTGTTCAAAACGCAGTTTAGTAAAAAAATGAACTATGTTATTTTATTTTTCGTTTTTTATTCGATTAAAAATTTTTAAAAATAATTTTTTATCTTTATATATATACTATAAAAAAAAAAAATCTCTCTCTAATGTAAGTCATTGAGAATGTCTTGAAATTCATCTCCTTCAGACCATCTCTTGAGAACGTAGAGACACAGGTGACCGCAAAACACTTGATCTGGTGATTGCACTTGATCCGTGTTGTAAAGAACCATCAATTTGTTGAAATAGTTCTTTATTTCTTTCGGCGGCGAGATTCCATAGCTGTCGAAATAACAATTCTTCTTCTTCTTCCCGTTCTTGAACCACGCCACCCAGTGAGTGCCTTCACCCGATGAATCATCTAGATTTAAAATTCCGCATTCCAATTGTCGAGGTCTTCTCTTTGGCAAGGCATCTCTGGAAAACACACCTAGAAAATCTTTGATTTTCAAATCTTTTGCCGCATTCAACAGATCGATGTTGGATAGGGGTTCATTGGGTAAGACGACACCTTCTACGGATATCTTTATTTTCTTATTCATAAATAAGTATATATTTTTTTATTAATTTTATTATAATTTACTAAAAGTGACGTTATTTTTTTTTCTATTTTTTTCTTTTTCTTTTTAAACTAACTTTCTCGATGTCACTATCGATTTCTATAATTTTGAATTCGTCTAATCCCTCTTGATTTTCTGGAATCCAATCATCCACATTCATATCGTCTATAGTTAATTCCGCAGTCCAATGTCCGAGTGCCAAAGTGCTTATTTTATCGTCTAATATGAATCTCTTGTCATCGTCGGCCATCAGCGAAATCTTGTTGACTATTTCGGTGAACAAGTCGTGATTTTCGCTTCGAATCGATTTCATAGTCTTATACACCGGACCACTTCCTAACAGACAATCTTTATACTCTTGGAAAGAGATGTTTTTCTTCACCACGCACGCTTTAACTCCTTTGCACTTCTTGATCTCTTCATCATCTTCTAGATGATAAGCATAGAGTTTGGGTCTCAAACCCACGAATTCGACGATCTGTTTACTGCCGCTCTCGTCCTTAAATTTACCCAACACCTTCTTGTTGTCGTTCGATTGAATGTTGGACGGGTGATCGACGGGATAATTGCTCGTGTCGAACCACTCGACCACGTCCGGAGATATGTCTTGGTAGATGTCTTTCGTCTCTATCTTGTAAACTAAACTGTCCGTGTCGGTGAACAGTAGTTTGGCTTTGTCGCCAAATTTTCGTTCGACGTAATCATAGTGAAACTCGTACATCAATCGCTTGCTGACATCTAAGATGATCGGTCCGAGATAATACGGTTTGTCGAACTTCAGGTGCGTCTTTTGCATGTGAACGGCCACTAGATTTTCGTTGAATATGGTTCGGTGTTTGTAATTGGGTTTCGCCACTAATGTTTTAGATCTTTTCTCAGACGTGACGAGTCGAACGTCGGTTCTCTTCCTGATGTTTTCCATTGATTTGCCGTACACGCAGTTGTTCATGAGTTTGAAGAAATCTTTTTCGAAATCGTTCTCGGCTCGAGTTCTGAGTTTCGTGTTGAGATCAATGTATTTATTCATCCAAGGCTCTTCGTCGAATCGAATGATGCGATGTATGTCGACTAATTTCATCCTGTAATCGACGTACTGTTTCAAATTCTTGCTGTAGACGACGTAGTTACGTTTGTTAAATAAATTGGGAATGAGTTTTTCCTCGTCTCCCTCGTTCGGTTCCATTCGTTCGGGAGCCAGCGGATAATCGTTGTGTAGATCGTGTAATTCTTTCGGATAGTTCAAATCGACTTCTAAAATGCAAGGATAGTCTCTCCATTTTTGCATCTCTTCTGGTTCCTTCACCCATTCGAAATTTCCAATCGGTAAAGGACGACTCATAGCCCAACCATACAGATTATTAGCGTCCCAATACTGTATGTATTTAGTCGACCGTTTCGAATCTAAACCTTCTTTCATGTAGGGATTGTTAGCTTCAGAATGTCTGTGGGAGATCATCGAGACGCCACCTCTCGCAGTCCTTTCGAACATGAGCAACATGTCCACGTCAAATAATAATTCCAATTGGACTTCGGTGGTCTTCAACAGAGCGTCCCACGCCAGACCGGATGCGGTGAAATACCAAGCAGGATCCAGATCGTAATTTCGATGACAGACGTCTCGAAAATTTTCGAACACGTCTGCCAAGAGCAGAACGTCGGTCTTCAGATAGAGATCGTGATAATCTCTCATGGTTTTCATATCGAATGATTTCCACACGTTTTTGGCGTGTTCGTAATTCTCATCGGAAATGTCGGATTCGTATTATTTTGAATAAAAATCTTCTTTCGAAGGTAGTGCGGTGTCTTCGAATCTCTTTAGATCGTTCATGTAATCATAAGGATAGACTCCTTTCCTCAACATGACGTCTACTCGTTTTCCGAAATGTTCGCTCGTGATTTTAAATTTATCCTTGCTCATGTTATAGACTAATTTTTCCAGAGCGGTCGACATGAATTTAAAACTGTCGATGAAACGTATGCCTCTACGAATGGATTTCCTTTTTTTCTTCCAACGTCTCTCCGTCGATTACTCTTCTCTCCTCCATGAGCTTCCATTTCATGAAGGAAATGTATCTTTCTTTCTTCGCTGTTCGCAATGCAATTTAATTCTTCGTGCGAGGTGCCTAGATTTTTCACGAACAGATGACTGTCGTAACCCGAGAGATTGTGAAACATCACCGGATAGAAAGTGGCATCTCGATATTTTAAATTACACCTGCTGTGAGCCGGACCGCGATACAGACCCGTGTAATGATCGTGGTCTCTGACCTTCCTATTTTCCTTCGAATTCTCGTCGAACGATTGTTTGCATATGTGACATTCGGTGGCTCTGTTATTTTCGTCCTGCTGCTCGCGCGTGATGATCATTTCTGCCAGAGTTTTGAATTTGTCGTATAACATTTGAAGTTTCCATTCTAACTCTTCCACGAACCTTTGAGCCACGTCGTCGTCTTCGCACTATTTCGTGTAGGTGAAGGGACCCATGTCGTGTTGCGAGTCGAAAGCGCATTTCACGTAAATGCAATAGCCCGAAGGTATGTGTTTTTGATATCTTTCGATGTAACTTTGAAGAGCGTTGGGTTGACAGGAACTCATTTTCACGGTGAAACATTCGAAATCGGCGTACACGACGAATGGTACTTTTAACCTTCTGTTGTGATTTTCAAACTTCGCGATGGTGTTGGGTTTGGGCATTTCGACGGCGACACCTTGATTTTCGTTGCAATATTCCTGATGTTTAACCAACGAGTCTTCGCTGTGAAACACGTTCATGCAATTGTAACATAAAGATATCTTTCCGTTATGATTATTATTTTGTTTCGACAGTAATCGACTCGGATGTTTAACCCAACAATAATGACAATTGTCACCATTCGAAATCAATAATAAAATAATCGTCTTTTCTCTTCCGAGATATCGAAGTCAGTCTGAGAGGATGAATCTTCCGTTTTTCGTCGTCGTATCCCAAGACGTTCACCACAACGGTGGGATTTTGAGCCTCAAAATGTTCGATGTGTTTTAACTGTGTTGGAAAAGTCACTCCGGTCCAATCGAGATTTTTAGAAGTTTCCTCATACTGAGAAACTCTATCGGAGTTTATTTTGACAGGGTATAAAGCGGATGTGACTGCCCATTTAAAACACTGATCATCGTTATTTTTCACGTTGATCACGGCGTATTTCTTAGCGAGGAAATATGGTAATTTCACGTAGGAAGACCCTTTCAACAAATCGTTTTTAGTTATGTGAATTTCGAGTTTCAACATCTCATCGAACGTCCAATTACTACCTTCATGTTGATAATTTGCGAGAGACGTCAACATCTTGTCTTTCATCTTTTCGAAAACGTCCGATAAATCTGAACCTCGAAATATGGGTTCGACGTTAGATCTGAAATATGCATTTTTCATGATGCTCTCGCCGGACTTCACGTCGATTTTATTCATCATGCAATGGAGTATCATCTTAATTTTTAGTCCCACGTTCATGTATTTGCGAAACAAATCCAATACCTTTTTCTTCACCCGTTCCATGAACAATTTCAGATTGATTTTCTTCAACGGGGGAACCACGTCGAAAGTTTTAAAAATGCCTTTGATCGCACTCTCCCGTTCCATGGACTTCGACTGAAATAGTTCCGCGGTGAGTCGCGCTAGATATTCTTCTCCTTTCCCTTCATCTATTGCTCATTGAAGTTCGCTCGACATATCTCGTTTGCCTAGAATCTGATGTGCATCACTTAGTCGTCTTCTTATTTTTCACAATCGAAACGTTTCGGTATTTTTCGACGTCGGCATTTCGATTCCTTTTACTATCTTTTTCTTCTTCTCATTTTTCACAACCGATGCATTGTTTGACGTCATTGCTATCGGCATTTTGTTTGCCTTTCCATCATTTCGCAAATGTTTCTGTATGACTTCAATCATTTTTGATTTAGTTCTATGAATTTTGAAATGTGAAATTTTTAATAGTTTACAAATCTCGTTTAACTGAGGTACGGTTTTCTCATTTAAATTTTCCAGTTTTTTTTTATCTATTTGTTTCATTTTGTAAGAATATATTTTTATTTGAATTTTGTATTAAATAATTTGTTAAAAAAGTTTTGCTTTTTTACTCTATATATATGATAGAAAAAAAAAAGTTAAATTTTAAAATTCAATTTTTTTAATACAAAATTTAAAATAAACATTATTTGTAAGAATTCATAAAAAAAACCAAATGACAACAACACCTAAAAGATGCAGATTGAAATTGAAATGAGACGAAAAGTATGAGAAATCCAGTTTTAATATCTATACATTACAACCACACGATCCCATCGAATTGAATGAGGTCGAGATGGTGGACTTAGAGCGCTACTACCACAAATATCGAATGTGTTTGAAAGTGGATGAAGCCACGCTCGATTTGTTTTACGAGTACCAAAGCGAACTGTTGATTAATATCATCGTCGCCGAAGACAGAGAATTCGACAGGGGTGATTTATTGTTGTCCTATGGAGGTTACATATATCCAATAATCTCACCCGAACTCGTGAAGAAATCGGGTGGTGAGAGCGCATTCGCCTATGAAAAAAAACTCAAAAGAGTAAAGATGAACATTCACACCATTTTCGTATATGGAAAAATGACGAATGTCAACTTGCTAATAACGGACTTGGAAATATAAACAATAGAGAGATTGAAATTAAAAAAATTTAACCTTTTTATATATATATAAAGAGAAAAAAAACTTTTACTAAAAAATTTTTACATTAAAGAAAATTAAAAATTAAAAAAACAACTTTTTTATATATATATAAAGAGCAAAAAAAAAATAACAAACTTTTTTTCAACAAATTATTATTTAAATACAAAATTTAAAATATACATTATTGCAAGAATTCGTAAAAACAAAAAACCCCCAAATAATCGATCATGAAGACAACAACACCTAAAAGATGCGAATTGAAATTGAAACGAGTCGAAACGTATAAGAAATTCGGTCATAAAATCTATAGATTACAACGACACGATCCCATCGAATTGAATGATGTTGAGACGAAGGGCTTAGAGCACAAATACGAGAAATATAAGATGCCTCTGAAATTGAATGAAGCCGCGCTCGATTTGATTTACGAGTACCAAAGCGATCTGCAGAACATCGTCATCGCCGAAGATAGAGAATTCGACAAGGACGATTTGTCGTTGCCCTATGGAAATTACATATTTCCAAACATCTCATTCGAACTCGTGAAGAAATTGGGTGGTGAGAGCGAGTTGACCGATGTAAAAAAACTCAAAAGAGTAAAGATAAACATTCAACACGTTTTTGAAAAAGGAGTAGACACGAGCGTCAACATGCTAATAACAGACTTGGAAATATAAACAATAGAGTGATTGATTTTTAGCGAAGAAAAAATGAAAAAAAAAAAAAGTAATGAGATCATCTTTAGATCTCATTTACTTTTTTTGTTTTTTTTTTTTTTTTGTTTTCCATCTTCTTCACTATCATCATGATATATTATAATAACGTTTCCTTTTCTCTCAAATTTCTGTGTCGATTCTTCTTCTTTTTCTTTTTTTCTTTTTCTCTGTGATGTGATACGTTCATGGTAACATTTTTGTTTATCCGAATCATAATTGTGAACGAATGTTGTGCATCTCTTGGTAACACTCGCTTCAGAAGGTAGTGGTGACCGTGGAAAGCATCGTCTCATTCTCAACCGTATATCCCGTGCTTTATCTATCTCTTTCCTTAGATATCCATCATTAGCGTCTAACCATTTTTTTATTTCTTCGCTCTCTGGCTCGTGATGTTCGTCATTATCGTCAAATTCATCCAGGTGATAAATTTGTTTCTCCACCTTTTCACCCATTTTAAATATATTATTTTATACTTTCCATGATTTTATATATTTTATATAATTTTATATTTATAATAACATATTCAAAATCGGTATGTTCTTAAATGGCGAATTCTCACCGAGCAACAAACCCTTGCCGTATCGCTCGACGTTCCGTCCACTCTTCTGAAAGAGACCATTTCCTCTCAGAGAGTTGCCACCTCTAACGGGTTCTAGATACAATCCTTTACCGCTGTCGTCTACGTGAACACGACACACGGCTCCTCCCTTCTTCAAAAACAGTCCGTCGCCACCCATTAATTTCTCAACTCCCGAACTAGCGAGTCCCATGAGAGCTCCCACACCGAGAGTCTTTCCGAGAAAGGGTTGCACCTTTGCGGTGAAGGGTAATGCTTTTGCGGCGATTCCTGCCAATAGCGGTAGGAAACCGCCTTTCATTCTCAAATTGTATCTCAATTGAGCGGGACTCAATCTCACCGCCAACCCTCTTCCATCACGAATCGCTTTTTCCATCCTTTTGATTTGACTTCTGGTCCAGGCGATCGAATCCTGTCCGCCTCTCGTCAGATCTTCGTGAGTGAATTTGAATCTCACCACCTCGCCTCGAGTTGTTAACGCTCTCTTAAGTTTCTTCCTCTGTCCTGCGGATATGTTCACGTTTTTAACCACGTATTGTGTCATAATTCTGTTTGTTTTTTTTAAAAATATATTTACTTCAATTGTTTCTTGTTTAATAATTATATTAAAATAATTTTGTAAAAATTAATATTACCGTTTATTTTATTTTTGTTATCTATATATATAATATTTTTTTTTTTTTTTTTTTTTGCTTTTTATATTTCTCTTATGTGAAATCGTATCGTCACTCTCTCTCTGCGAAGATCTAACAGTTCACCATTTTGATCCGTCAACGTGGTTTTGAGAGTATACAACGTGTCTAAAATCACTGGTAGATAAACTAAATTTCGAGGTCGCTCCACGATATTATAACCCGGCAACATGTTTGGAAAGAAGGAATAGATCGTCGGCTGAGTGCTACCATTCACGTAGCTTCCAGCAATCACGTCCACATTCACCAGAATGCTATTGACAGTGAGAATGTCGACCGTATTTTCAGATGCCGCGTGGCCTCGATAATCTTTCGATCGAATCCCAACATCTTGCCTATAGAATCGTCCGTGTTGAAATCCACACGAAAATTATCTTCCAAATCCAACATCGTCTGTAAGGTATTAGGATTGGGAGCGAGTCTGATCTTGCTGCTTCCCTTTCCATCCGTCTTCATTCGCGTCTGAATGTAATGGTTCAAATCGTCTATGTCGTAACTCCCTTTGGGAATTCGAATCTCCAACCAATCCACTCCGTCGGAATACTTGAACGAGTTATTCTTTTCGGTGACATTGGGAAAAGAATAATAAGTCTCCAGATTCACCAACGCCATCTCGTAACTTTTCTCTCTGTTCAATTCGATGGAAGGTTCGAATTTCATAGCGAATCGAGTCAAATCGCCACTCACCACGATTTGAATGGATTGTTTCGCAGCCGTATTCTCGGCTATCCATTCTAACAATTCTCCATGTTCGAACATTATATTTTGAATTTTATTTATTTTTTTTTTTTTTATTCAAAACCAATTATTTGAAGATTTTATTATTTTTCTAATTTTTTTTATTTTCACGCTCTATCTTATTATTATCACCATCGGGAACATAAAAATTGTCGAATCTGCACCGATATTTTCCACGATTAAATTCGCTCGTCAAATCGATCATGACGAAATTGTAAAGTCCACCATCCCAAACCCTCTTGCAGAATCTCCTGAATTCGACAGCGCTCATGTCGTTTGCGACGTGATCGTCGTAGATGTGATTGAGATTCTTGAGATCTTGGCGAAAGAGACATAGAAAATTAGCGTTCTCCCTTATCGTCTGGCTGGGCAATCGAAAATAATTCTGCGACAGGTAGAAACAGTCCACGTTGCTGTGTCGACCCCTAACATAATATGATTCGCATCGGTTCTGTCTCTCCAAAAGCAGATCGTCGAAAATCATGAGATTCTTATCTTCTGATTTCAGTTCCCTAGGATCCGGAACGTCGCTAGTTTTCTCGTAAAATCGACACTCGACGTTCAAAGATGCATTTCTCTTCGTCAGCTCCATCGCCGCGCCGTCCAAAATGGTCGAGAGCGGAGCTCTGCACTTGTCGAATTCCTCCCTCCTGTCAAAGATTCTGGCTATGACGTCCTTGGGCAATCTGCGATCCATGCACTCTCGAAGCAATCTGTATTCGGGTTGAAACAAGCTCTTGCCAAACACGAACAATCTGTCGTAATCCAACCAGTCGGGTCGGGACAACAAATTCATCAACAGATTGGTCTTTCCACAATTCGATTTTCCCACTATCAAACCTCTTATGCTCTTGGGAAAGTACTCGTTATTCGACCTCTTGGTCCCGGCGTCGTTCCAAGACATATCTTTAATGTTCATCTTTTGTTTTATTTTTTTTTTTTTTGTCTGTTATTTTAGATTCTTTTCAAACACAAATTTTTTATGTTTTTTTCAAACTCTGTTTTTAATGTTGTTATTATTATTATTTGTTTATATCGCACCATCGCGAGTTCTCTTCAATCCGGATCCACTCGTCATTTTGGCTAAATCTTGTATGGGCACCACGGCATCCCTAAAATCTTTCCAACTTTTCGACGTTCGCTCTAACGCAGCTCGCTTCGCCGGCGGACTGATCAACTTGTCGATCAATGCATCGGCTGCCCTCTTGCCAGCCACAGAAGCTATCCTACCACTGGTTTCGGAAGTGGCTTTCTTACCAGCATCCAAAGCCGTCTTCTTACCGACCTCAAATGCGGTCGATGCGAGTTTTCTACCCGCATTGCTCGTGAACGCTCGCATTATAGAATCGACAATGCCAGAACCGCCTTGAACGTAAGTCCTGACGTATCCCCTGTTCTTTATCACCAACATATTTTATTTTTATGATATATTTTGTGTTTTTTTTTTCACTGGTAAATCGTTTTGTCATTTTTAAATACTTTTATTATTCTAGTGTAAGAATTTACTGTTTTATTTTTGTTTGTTTGTTTGTTTGTTTGTTTCTCTCTCTCTCTACTTATTATTATATTCACATCAATCCTTCAATTCGTTCATCAGCCTTTTATACTGGTTTTTATTCAAAACCTTCTGTCTCAACAATTCGTCAGATATGGCAACTATCTGATTATCTAATCCCGTGTTACCAGCCCGTCTGCTCCCCATCAACAAACTCAATCTCTGAGACAGAGCGTCGGGATCGCTCGGAAGAAAAGTAGTGGTTTTCACCCCTTTGCCAGTCATCGATTCGACGAACTTCTTGTTCGCATTCCATATGGGCTTCACTATTTTCATCCACTTGTAACCTCTATTGGCTTTGGGTCTCGTCTCTCTGGCATCGTTATTTCTATTCATGGCGTGGGTCTGAACCAGAATGTCTCCGTAATTGTCGAAATCCTAAGGAGCAATCTCTGCAGACCATCGGTTACTTTATACTTATTCGAACCCACGATCAATTCATCATCGTCCATTTCCACTTCAGTGTCGCCCACGAATTTCTTACCGCTCGAATCCTCGTGAATTCCATACAACAGATCTCTCTTACCGCCACCATCATCATCGGACGATGCGATGCTATCAGTGGTGATAGTCGAAGCCGTATCATCAGACTCGCTCATATCTGTTTGAATTCCCGTGGGAACGTAATCCGGTGTAGATTGAACGGAATACCGATTTCCAAAACTAGAAGGCAATGAACCCATTCTCAAAGAACTCTCCTTTATGGATCTCAATTCTTCGACTATCTCCTTCCTGCTTCGCTCTTGACCCTCCGTCACGGGTTTAAATATTTTTGTGGCTTCGCGTGTGAGTTCCATCTCACCGAGATGTCTGCTCCTATCAGCAGCCTGAATCGCCTTCTTAGCACTTAAATACTCGGCTAAAATTCGATCTCGGCGTCTAGGATCCATCTGGAAAAACATCTTTCGTTTTAATTGTTTTTATTTATTTTTCAAAATTAAATGTTTAATTATGTTTTTTATATTTTATGTTTTCAAGTATTAAAATCTCTTTCCGTCTTAATATAATATCTGAAAAATATTCACATCTCAAACTCGCTGTGTTAATTGAAGTTAAAAAAAAATACGTTTAAACAGTACATGACAAACCGGTTTCTGATGTAACGCATTTTGACAGTAGTGTTTAAATTTTGTCAAAAGATCTTCATTCATTCACACATCAATTCATCGAGTGTCGAATTAAGAGAAAATCCTTTTTTTGATGACTGTTAGACAGTTTCAACACACAATGGAAAACTGATTTTAACAAATCTCTCTCCGATTGCTATCGTGAATATATTAAAAATTTTACCATTCGAAACCTAATTGAGTGGAAAATGCGTTTTAAACATTCCGATAAGTGTTTTTTGACTTTATTCAACGAACGCTTAACAGTCAACCTCATTTCTCATAGTGGAGGAATTCTCAAAAAAAACCCAAAACTCAATTTTTATCCATCCCATCAACAGAAAACATCAATGTCTATAATACAGACTATATATTCACAATCGACTCTTTTTGAACAAAAAACCTCATTCACTCATTACGATAACGTGTGTTAGTTGCTTACTTCAGGAAGACGTGACTGGGTTTGCAAATTTCCAACACACAGACACTCTTCGTTCAGATCGAGTTTTATTACGAGAATCGAGCGATTCGATCGCTCGATCAGCTGAGTGTTTTTTTTCTAGAATTTTCTCATAGTGGAGGAATTCTCAAAAAAAACCCCAAAACTCAATTTTTATCCATCACATCAACAGAAAACATCAATGTCTATAATACAGACTATATATTCACAATCGACTCTTTTTGAACAAAAAACCTCATTCACTCATTACGATAACGTGTGTTAGTTGCTTACTTCAGGAAGACGTGACTGGGTTTGCAAATTTCCAACCACATAAAATCCGCAAGCGAGTTTCCTCCTCCCCCCATAGGATTCAGTGTTAAAATCGTGTACGGACCGTACACGATTTTAACACTGAATCCTATGGGGTTGAGAATACGAGCTCACCGTTAAAATCGTGTACGGACGCGGTCCGTACATGATTTTAACACTGAATCCTATGGGATTGAGAATACGAGCTCACCGATCATTAGAATCGGGCAAAGACGATATTGAGTTCGAACTCTCAAAACGTTTTTTTGCTCGCAATCTGACGATCACCATGGGGTTTTAGCGTTAAAATCGCGTGCGGACACGGATCGTCAGAATCGGCAAGATGGTCAGCTCGAACTCTCAAAACATTTTTCTGCTCGCAATTTCACGCTCCCCATAGGGTTTCAGTGTTAAATCGTGTACGGACGCGGATCGTTAGAATCAACAAAGACGATGAGCTCGAACTCTCAAAACGGTTTTTTGCTCGCAATTTAACACTGGACCCTATGTGGAAAACTCGTCTGCAGATTTCAATCAAAACGGTACATGAACGTGTACGTAAAACTACGCGCACCTAGGATTCAATTCAGTGTTAAAAAAATTCGAGCTCACCCCAAAATGTTTGTACAAATCATGAAATCCAAATTTTATGGTATTGGATAGGAATCTCATTTTACAGAATCCCTTTTTAAGAATCCCTTTTTCAAAAATGCCTGTGGCTATGGAATCCCTTTTTTCTCAAATGAGTCCAAGAGTCGTTCGAGGAGTCACTCGAATGAGCAATTGCTTGTTAGCTCAATTGCTCGATGGCATTCGAGTCATTCGAGCAATATGTGCGAGTCACTCGACATACGACGGAATCCCACTGATGGAATCCCTTTTTGGAATCCCATTTGTGGAATCCCTTTTTTGAAAACGCCTGTGGCTATGGAATTCCTTTTTTCTGAAATGAGTCGTCGAGCAGTATGTGCGAGTCACTCGAATGAGCAATTGATCGTTAGCTCATTTGCTTGAAGGGATTCGAGTCGTATGAGCAATATGTGCGAGTCACTCAAACGAGCAATTGCTCGTTAGCTCATTTGCTGGATGGGATTCGAGTCGTATGAGCAATATGTGCGAGTGACTCGTCATAAGAGGGAATGCCACTGAAGGAATCCCTTTTTTGGAATCCCATTTGTGGAATCCCTTTTTCGAAAACGCCTGTGGCTATGGAATCCCTTTTTCTGAAATGAGTCGTCGAGCAGTATGTGCGAGTCACTCGAACAAGCAATTGCTTGTTAGCTCATTTGCTCGATGGGATTCGAGTCGTTCGAGCAATATGTGCGAGTCACTCGACATAAGATAGAATCCCACTTAAAGAATCCCTTTTTTGGAATCCCTTTTGTGGAATCCCTTTTTCGAAAACGCCTGTGGCTGTGGAATCCCTTTTTCTGAAATGAGTCGTCGAGCAGTATGTGTGAGTCACTCTAATGAGCAATTGCTCGTTAGCTCATTTGCTCGATGGGATTCGAGTCGTTCGAGCAATATGTGTGAGTCACTCGATCGAGCAATTGCTCTAAAGCTCATTTGCTCGATCTGCTTTGAGTCGTTCGAGCAATGACTTACTAGTAACTACTCGATAGCTTATTGGATTTGGGAATGATATGGGGTTTTGTTGTACATAGGGGAGATAACTCTGCATACAGATTATGAGAAAATCAAGCACTGGTCATTATAAGACTTGGACGAGAGAACTAGAGATAGTTTGGACTGGATAGACTGTTAGTGATATAGAAACATATGCAATAGGCATTAAAAATGGGATTCTGCGAAAATCAGATCCTGTACTCCTATTCAATAGAACATACCCCCAGGAGATATCTCGGTGCTATAGCATTACGTGTTATTTTTACATGCCCAAATTGGGGCTTCACATGTCCGTTTGGGTGGTTTGGTGTAGATTTTGGTGGTTTGTAACCATGGTCGGGTCTATTTGGGTAATTAGATATACTCTAGCTCAATCAAACTCATCCCCTGTACCCCCTTGGTACTATAGCACTACGTGCTAAGCCGATAAAATGGGGAATCCGTAGTAAATAAAGTCAATTTCGGTGATTTGGAGGGATTTTCGGGTTGTTTGTGGTAATTCTACGAATAGGGAAATTACTCTTCTACAAAGGAACACACCCTCCGAACATATCCCTGTCTTGTTAGAAGGTTTTGGGTCACATAGCAACCACGTGCTACCACAGAAACCAAGATGGCGGCCTCCAGTATACAAAATGGACGATGGAAACACGTATCACCCTAACAACACTCGCTGCGCATGCGCACTCACACCAAGTATCACTATGGAGATGACGTCACAAAATGGCCGCTCACGCGGGTTACCATGACAACCAAACATGGCGCCACCAGATCACGTGACATGACGTCACTTCCGGGGCCCTGCCCGGGGTCCTGCCAACCGGCCCCGTTTCATACATCTCCTACTACTAGTCGACATTAATGACTCATCAGGTTCAAAATCTCCTAATGTCCCTGTTGACCTACCCATACGCAAATCAACACGAGTGAGAAAACCAGTTGATAGACTTGATCTTTGATCCATTTCGTCCTTTTGAAAAAAAAAATTAAAGTTCACTTGTATTTCGGTAATTTTTTTTTTTTTTTTTTTTGTAAGGTCTCGTTACAGTTATTCAGGTGAAAATGTCGGCTTTTCAAGAAATGTTCAGCTTCTGATTAACACGGCCGAGGATATTTCGCATTTAAATTACCTCCCCTATTCACAATGCTCACAATGTATATAGTTTCTGGAGGCTCTGAATATGGCTCTTTCTGGAGACAACTGTACACAACAAAAATCTTACAATATCACTCAAATACACTCAGCCGAATGACACAGTTGATGGCTAAGGAAATGGCTCAAAATGGTCAAAATTTTCTCATTTTGGGGATAAATCTCCAATTTTCGTGCATCGATAGTGATAAAACTGTGTTATAGGAATTCCCCATTCCTCCACTGAGGATTTTACAGCATAACATGATCATTCTGACAAATAAAAAACATATGGGTTTCTTATTCATTTTTTCAGAAGGCTTTCTCAAAGCAAATTTACACAAAAATTGTCCCATTTGTAAACTGCAAATTGTCAGGTCCCAAACAGGTCTGGGTTAGTCATTTAATACTTCCATGTGACCTTGACCCCCAATTGAAATGCACTTGACAATACACAGTTTGAATCAAGACCATCAACAGATTATTTTGGCCATATCACCATTAATGATAATTATTTACTAAATCCACACCACCATAAACTAAACTATAGCTCAAAATAGTCATTTAGCTGTGGATATCCAATAACTTTGGAAATGATCTTTTAATAGGAAACGAGACCTTAGGGGGAGAAGGTGTTATAAATGTGTATTCATGTCTTTAAATTGCTCACAAGGGGGTATTTTAGTGCCATCAGTCCTGAGACTGAACAAGGTTCATTTGTGTTCCTCAAGTAATTGAGGGTTGTTATGTTGTTCCACAAGTAGACGGCATGGAGAAATTATTTATTTATTTATTTATTTATTGGTGTTTAAGGTCACATATTTATGCACAATGGCTAATCATGGCCGTGACAGTTTTACGGATGGAGGAAGCCGGAGTATCCAGAGAGAACCACCGAGCAACGACGAGCAGCTGCCAGCTCCCCAACATCGTAACTCCACACTGCAGCACAGGCAGGGTTAGATTGGTTGAAGACATGCGTACCATCGACGTGCAGTACGCCTTAGTACACGGCGTCATCGTGCCCCCACGCGGGCAATTGGAGAAATTATGCTGTAATTTTTGAGTTGTTACATGTATGATTGGAGATGGGAGAAACGCACGAAATAAATGTTGTTGTCGTGAAATGATTTACTCATACATAGTTCCGAATACATAACAGGGACCCTGGAATTTAAAATATTCATACCGACGACCATCCATTGCCCGATTCAGCCGCCCCTCCCACCCCCCCCCCCCCTTTGAAAATCGTTCCGCCGCCCCTGAGTAATGACGAAAGAGTACACTATCAACTTGATGTGCAACAAATAGATGACGCCTAAAACATGAATACTTTGTCTGGTTGAGTTCTGATTTTTTCCATTCTTTTGTTCCAAACCAAATAATAGATCGTCAACCTCATGGTGTACCATTTGGGTCAAAAGTCTAGTTTCATCGCGATGAGATTAAAATACACGTCCGACGTATATGTTTTTATCGTTGCACCTGGATTTTTCAGTTGCAACGCTATTTCTCAATACAGGTGCACCCATAAAATTTAGCGGTGCACCTATAATTTATACGTCCAACGAATATTGAATTACACGTCCATCGTATATTTTATACGCCCGATGTATAAATACACGTTGGACCGGGGGGGGGGGGGGGGGGGGGAGGGGTCGCCAAAAAATGCCAGGATACAAGGTCCGGGTGGGTGGGTCCGAGCCCCAAAGTGCAGTTTTTGCCGGTGTCATGCAATTCTTTGCCAAATATCATTTTACAGATAAGTAATTGCAACCAAAGTGAATTCAAGTGCTTAGATTCATAACTTAGAACAGAATAGAGCATTGATAATGTATTGGGGGCTCCATGTTAGAATTTTTTCCCCATGTTTTACACTTCATTAGAGGGTGGGTCCTGTTCTGGTCCTGGCAAAAATTTGCAAAACAAAAAAGTGATTCCCAGCTATTTGGTCATGATTTTCACTCCTTTATATTTCTACTAAGGCAGTCTGCCTCTTATAGTGCTTTGTAGCTCCTATTATTTGATTCTTCTGTAAGCCTCAGGGTGCCTCATGCCATTGGTCTAGTGTGCTTCCATGTATGGAATAATTGGAAAGATTGATAGAATAAAAATCTTGATTGTGGAAAACGTGTATAATTTCAAAGTAAATATGATTCTAGTGACACTAACATAAAAAAATAAATAAGAGGCAATTCATCTCAGACAAGCCATCGTGCCATGGGTCAAAGAACTGCAGTATTAGGTCTCTCTCAGACCAGCTGTACAAACTAAACATTTAACCGAAAAGTAATGAAATGAAAAACCACTATTTTTTGTGGATAGTTGAAGATATCCACGTGGGAACAATATATTTTGGGGAGGGCTTCTTGGTGGTGAGATTCGACTGGTGTCTGAACAGCATAGACATGTTGTACATCAGGGTAAGGGTTGTGTTGCTTGGAACATGAATGGGTGTATATCTGCAATTCAGTTGGTGGAGGCGGGTTCCAGTGGTTACCTGGGGGTCTGATGCTGCACTTCCGTTGTGGCTTTATATGCAGAGAGATTGTTTTGGGGCCATCTGTGGCTAGGGATGCCTTGGATGCCCAAGAGCAGGGCTGGGATATCGGACAAGATGGTTTGCGGCACCTTTCACGTTTGGGAAAAGTATTTATTTATTTATTTTTTTTATTTAGGTAATTCGAATACTTCGTTAAACAGATTTTATAAATTGGGGGTGGGTCTCTAATTGTCTTTGGGGAAAAACTGTGCTGGAGGGGTGGGTGTCCAAGACATGCCTGGCAAAAATTTGCATTCCGGGGGTGGTGGGTCCCAAAAATTGAAAATGTTAAAATTTCCACCTTGTATCCGTAATTTTTTGCCTGACCCCCCCCCCCCCCCCACCTCACCCCCCCCCCCCCCCAGCCCCGGTTGGACGTGTGTTTTTACAGAAAAATAGCGATGCACCTACATTTTTCCAGGTGCACCTACATTTCAAAATACCGTTGCAACTGTAACTTCCGGGTGCATTGATAAAATTTACACGTCCAACGTATATTTCTGACAAAATACACGTCCATCGTATATTTTTTCGGTCAAAACGTATATTTCCCCTGAAAAACACGTCCGACGTATAATTATTTATCGTTGCAACTGGATTTTACAGTTGCAACGCTATTTCTGTTAACAGGTGCACCTGTAAAATTTAGCTGTGCACTTATAAATTATACGTCCATCGTACATTAAAATCCACGTCCAACGTATATTTATACGTCCGACGTATAAGTATACTTTGGACGTGTATTTCTCGTAGAAATTAGCGGTGCACCTGCAAATTTTTCCAGTTGCACCTCCATTTCAAAATACCGCTCCAGCTATAAAATCCGGGTGCAAATGTTTTCTGTGCAAAATTTGGACACCATTCCAAACTGCATATATAGCAGGGGTACGTTATGAAAAAGAGATGGGGACGGTGGGCTTTTTGTTGAAAGCTTTCCCCACGAAACGGTTGACGTTGCTATTGAAGTCGCCATGATGCGCAATCGACGTCAACGTCATTAAAACGTTGACAGCTGTTGTTGTCCACTATACAATCTAATATGACGTAAGGATGGTCGGGTTTCTCAAACGGGAGCGATATCGCGGTCTAGTATAGGCATCATATACCCCTGTAGGTCCTGTTTGCTCCTGGTACTCGCAATCAACCTAATGCTTCATATTATCCCATGACTCGTTTTGGTAGTACGTAAGGCTTGTGCGGCTAGTATTGTGACGTGGGGTGAGAGTAATGCATGGATGTCTGGTGCGGTAGTATATGGTGTGTGGTTTGTGCTCCTGCTGGTCGGTGTTAGCGTCTGGATCTACTATCCACCTAGGACGGTGTGCTAGCCCACACATGTTATGGGTAGTACGTGATGCTAGGTCAAGCAGTAGAGTAGGTGCGGTAGTATATGGTGTACGGTCTGCACCCCAGTTAATCTACTGTTTATCTGGTACTACTAACCCACTGAATGTATTTTACCGCCGGGATTGGTGTAGATAGTGTGTAGTGCTAGGTTGCGTGATATTACAAAGTAAGTTTAGACGATAGTATGGGATGTACGCTCTGTATCCCATGGGTTTACTGTTATCCCTTAGTACTATAAAACCGCCCAATTGTTTGTAGTGTCCCATGGATAGTTTGGAATTCTAGATCATGTAGTGGGATGGCTGTGGTGTTTGCTTGGTTTCTGGTTTCGTAGTTGAATATAGATGGTCTTTTGATATTCTAGGACTTGGCCGAGGGAAGAGCTAAATATCTGAGATTGTTAGCAAGTCTGTAGTAATGTTACAAGTCAGTAGTAATGACACAAGGCTGGCAGAACACTATAGTAATGGTGAATACAATAGGGCTAATCATAGAACAAATAGTTGAAGACACGGTGGATGCCGATGGTAAGGCCACCAGGGGCTATTTCGGAGCTTGGAATTCCACTTATTTAATCCCACTAAGAGAATCCCTTTTTTAAAACGTCTGTGGTTACAGAATCCCCTTTTCGTCGTATGTGCCCCTGTGATGCAGGTGTTGTGCATTAGAACATAAGCACTTATTGGCACATCCAGCATATCTCTATGTGCAGCATGTGATGTGCACTAGCCCACCAGCAGATCCCATCAACCACCTATTGTTCCTAACACCCGATCAGCATCTAGATCACCCCACGGCTTTCATAGATCTTAGACCACTACTGTTGACTTACACATAGTCACCATCATCTGTCCTATTGTCAACATCTTCGCAAGTCACCCAATAGTATAGTCTTCTACCAACTCTACCCTCGGTCATATCTTTAACAGGCGCAATCAAATTGCTCCATTCATCTTAGCCCGTATTAGTTTTTACATTCCCTTGACCTAGTGCATGCTAGGGCACCATACACATAAGAAACAGTCTTTTGATGACCCCGAGATGTGCTTATGTGCCAATTCACAACGTGCAACAATACGTGCAACACGTATACACATACAACGAAAAAGAGATTCCGTAACCAGAGACGTTTCTCAAGAATGGAGTCTCTCTTAGTGGAATTCAAAGCTCTAAAACAGCTCCAGATGGTTTTACCACCTGCTTCCACCATGTCTTCAACTATCTATCCCATGACTATCCTCTATTGTATTCATCATCACTATAGTGTTCTACCAGTCTTGTGCCATTACTACTGACTTGTAAGACAGACTTGCTATCTCAGATATTTACCTCTTCTCTCGGCCAAGTCTCAGAATGTCAAAATATCATCCATCCTCTACTACGAAACTAGAAACCAATCATATACCACACAACACTGCATGACCTAGCATTCCGAACTACCCACGGGGTAGTACAAACCATTGGGCGATTTTGTAGTACTATGGGATAACACTAGATCTATGGGATACAGATCTTACAATCCATACTACCATTCTAAACATTCCTTGTAATACCGCATTGCCTAGCATTACGCTTTACCTATACCAGCCCCGATAGTAAACACGTTCAGTGGGCTAGTAGTATCAACTACTAAGAGTTGACCAACTGAGGTACAGACAATACACCCTATACTACTGCACCAGACAATCACGCATTGCCCCCCCCCCCCCCCACACCCACTCTACTGTTTGATCAAGCACGTACGACCTAACAAGCCGTCCTACATGGATATTGGATAATAATACCAATGGCCAACATTGAACCAGCGTGTGTACATAAAGCACATCCTATACTAACGCACTAAACAGCCATGCATTACCCCATCCCACATAAAAATATTTCCGCTAATTTCTACGAAAAATACACGTCCACCTTATACTTATACGTCGAACGTATAAATATACGTTGGACGTGGATTTTAATATACGATGGACGTATAATTTATAGATGCACCGCTAAATTTTACAGGTGCACCTGTATACAGAAATAGCGTTGCAACTGTAAAATCCAGTTGCAACGACAAATAATTATACATCGGACGTGTTTTTCAGGGGAAATATACGTTGACCGAAAATATATACGATGGACGTGAATTTTGTCAGAAATATACGTTGGAGTGCAAATTTTATCGATGCACCCGGAATTTACAATTGCAACGGTCTTTTGAAATGTAGGTGCGCCTATAAAAAATGTAGGTGCATCGCTATTTTTCTCTAATAACACACGTCCAAGGTGTATTTTATACGTCGGACGTATAAAATATACGACGGACGCGTAATTCAATATACGCTGGACGTATAAATTATAGGTGCACCGCTAAATTTTATAGGTGCACCTGTATTGAGAAATAGCGTTGCAACTGAAAAATCCAGGTGCAACGATAAAAAATATACGTCGGACGTGTATTTATACTTTTGACCCAAACGGTACACCATACAACCTTATTCCAAGGAGACTTCAAAAGCCATGTTTTGAAAGGGAATTTTTCTGTTATTTTGAAGAAAAATAGTTTTTAACCTGTAATGTGTAAAGTTGGTTGTCTCCATATTCCATATGAGATGGAGACCCGCGGGAGCCAAAACATTAAAACTTTTACAATTGTATTTTTGTATTTTCTGCTTGTTAATATAAATCCATGAAATAAATCAATAGCGTTTCAAAATACGTGGCAATTTACCTACGGGTAAATTGCCACGTCTTTTGAAATGCTAATTGGTCCATTTCACTCAGTTATTTCCATAAATAGAAAATACAATTCTGGAAAATAATTTGTAAAAGTTTTGTAGTATTCGCCCCGTTCTCTACACTGTCCTTTTACACTTGTTTTCTAGTCAGAATATTTACAGACAGCAACTCCTCCCCCCGCACTTCCACTTGCATGTGCGCGTTTCTGTGTATGTATGTGAGTGTGTGTGTGTGTGGGTAGGGGGGGGGGGGGGGGGGGGTAACGATAAAATGGCTTTTGTGAGAAATTTATGAAAAAATATTATTCCTTTAGCCCAAATTGATTTCTATTGTGAAATATTATCACAATAGCAGTAAAAAGTCTGTGCGATACACGGACATTTGTTTTGATACGGTTTCATCTTTTCTTTTTCATCTCGATCTGGCTTTCTGTCTTCTCGTAATTACCATCGCTCTGTGTCCACACAGTAACTCGGATATAACTTTTCCTAACTCGATGCTTTTTCGCATACTATTAGACAGCCACTGGTACTCAGGCATCTATGTTTAGTATTTATGGAGACCTTGTGTGTGGCACAAGGGTAAAAAAATCGATTTCCAGCATTTATATAAATGCACTCAATGGCCACTGGGTGACCTTTTTGACCTTGACCATATTTTGAACCTCCATTGAGCTTCGACTCATGTGGTGTTGGTCCCTGGGACATACGTCATACCATGCTCGAAATATGAGCCTGGCCAACTTTCAAAAGTTTTGGCCCACCACCCACTTTTTGGGGTATAAAAATACACGTATGAACTTCATCAATGCACTGCGAGGTCCTAAACTGTGATTTCCAGCAATTTTTAAAAATGCATTCAATGACCTCTGGGTGACCTCCATGACCTTGACCCATATTTTGCTTCTCCATTGAGTTTCGACTCATTTGGTGATGGTCCCAGATCCAAATGTCATACCTTGCTTGAGATATGAGCGCGACCCTCTTTCAAAACTGTTGGCTCACCCACGTTTTAGTGTAAAAAATACATGTATTGACATTGGGAATGCAATGCATTAGGAGGCCATAAAATGCGATTTCAGCGATTCTAAAAAATGCACTCAATGACCCCTGGGTGACCTTAGTGACCTTGGTGACCTATTTGGAACCTCCATTAGGTGTCAACTCATTTGGTGTTGGTCCCAGGTCCATAGGTCATACCAAAGCTGAGATATGAGCGTGTCTCACTTTGAAAACACCCTATGGACACCCCAATGCCACAGGAGCTTGAAAAACAGGTGGCCGAGTACTAACTATTGTCGAAAGGTATAACAAAAAGCAACGACACAGGGAGATTAGTATTCGAGTTATCCTGCAGTAATTTGTGCGTTTAACACAGACTAATAATAGTCTGTGTGTTTCACCCAGACTAATTATTATGGTCTTGTATTAAATAAAACCTTTGCGAACCATAGTGACGTCTTGGAAGGGTTAAAATCACACCATTTAAGTACTCCATTTTAATAATCCATAACTGTGGGGGGGGGGGGGGTAGAATGGAAAATGGATCCCCCCATCCTTTGGAATTAGAAGTTATCTTGTGTTATAGGACAGAGTGAGTAATATGTAAAACTGTCTTGCAAAGCAAGGGGTTCTGTTCAATTTGCTTTATGAATGAATTTAAAATAGTTCAAAAACGACAGATGCAATTTAATATGTGACAACTGTTTCTAGTGTTCTTGATAAGATTGTTTATGTAATATTTCAGAATATTGTTTACATTATTTTCCTGTGTATACAACATAGCTATTGCTTCAGTAAGACTTACAGTGAAATTAGAGGCCGCGAAAACCCTGTGACCCATTGAGCCAAACCCCATGCCACTAAGAACCAGAAAAACATGACTGACCGAGTACTCGTGACTGTCAGCCAGTATCCCAAACAGTGGCGAGATAGGCGGATTCGTATTCGAGTATCGTGCGGACAAGGAATTGCATAGACGACAGAAGAAGAAGAAGAAGAAGAAGAAGAAGAAAAGGAGGAGAAGAAGAAGAAGAAACCATACAAAAACAATAGTCTGTGTGTTTCACAAAAAGTAATTATAGTTAGTGGCTGCAGCTGTCACATTGAGTACATTACCTGTTGTTTTAACCCTTTACCCAACGTAACGGCAAAAACCGGCCAGCGCTATTCTCAAAAATCGCCAATTAATTTTCATTATTTTTTCATTTTTTTTGTCTCAAAAACATTGGTTATGACCCTCGTTGGAGCTCATTTCAACGAGGGGTAATAACCTATGTTTTTGAGGCAAAAAATGAAAAAATGAGTAATTCAAGAATTTTGTTTTGCAAATGTCGTCTGATTTTCATTCTTTGTAAAGGGTTAATCTGGTGTTTCAAACTCATCCCCAAACTAGGCTAAAAGAAACCCTTTGCTATGCAAGGAAAGTTTTATTATTCAGTTCTGTCTTTTTAGCCAGGATAACTTCAGTTCTGGGGAGAAGTGTGTGTGTGTGTGTGTGTGGGTGGGGGGGGGGGGGGGGGGTCTTTTTCAGTGCACTATCGACAATTATGATTTCTCAAAATGGAGAATTTAAATAGTGTGCTTTTAATCCTATCGGAGTTTCAGTAGGGGTCTCAAACGTTTTATTTTGAGCATGAAACTTTTCAGATGTCCCATTGCCGCTCTGAATACAAATGGGTGTGATATCATTTATAGGTTTCAGTAGACCTTAATAAAGTACTTTACATCTTTGTATAACCCATTCCTGAATTAATGCGCCCAAGAAATATTTTACAAGTAAACTGTATTCGACCTGGTCGTCACTCGACACTAAACGAATAGTTGCCACCTTCATCTAATGCGGTGGATCTGGATGCCATCTTTTATATTTTTCAAACGACCTGTCTTACGTATTTTCCAACGAAAACTCTTTGTTTTCTTTCACATACTATATACGAGTCATAAATACCACAACATAAATGAGATGTAATGTAAACTTTCAAAGTAATGCTCAGTGGGTTGAGTTTTGAATGTGTCAGGCGTACACCTTGGAATGCTCTGTCGTATTGTCATGAGAAACTCCAATTCAGTCAAAACTTACTGGAGATTCAAAATAAGCTCCAGGTCACTGGGTCCACCCAGGGGCCATTGGAGGCATTTAAAAATGCTGGAAATCGTATTTTGAGACCCCACAATGCATTCATGTAGGTCACATATGAATTTTAATTCTCAAAAGTGTACAGAGCCAAAATTTCGAGAATGGGTCTCACATGTACGCCTCCCACAGACCGGAAACGAACTCTTTGATGACACCCTGGACTTCATTCTTCCCAATTTTCCGCATAAACATACTAACCCTGTCATTTGTGTCATCCGATAACCATATATCATTCATTCTACCATTTCAGTTCTTATTATACTCCCAGTGAATCGCGTTCTGTTGGACTGATATTTTGGGATGTTAGTAGTATATGATGTGATTTTCGAGCTTGAGGGGGAATGGATGAGGGGGAAGTGACGTTATAGTCACGTAACCCAGTTACATCATGTGGGGTTGTCATAGTAGCCAGTGTGCGCGGCCATGTTGTGACATCATTAGAATTGTTATATATGGTGCCATTACGCATGCGCAGCTCATGTTGTCTGAGTGACACGTCCATTTTGTTAGCTGGAGGTCGCCATAATGGGTTCTGTGGAGGCTCGTGGTTGTGACCAAAACCTTCTGATATGAGGGGTGTGTGTGGAGGTTGTGCTCGATTCAAGGAGAGTATACCTGATTACCACAAATAACCCGGCAACAATTTATACTAACTCGGATTCGAGGTATGAGCCAATGGTAAAACTACTTGGAGCTGTGTAGGAGCTTGGAATCCCACTTGCAGCACCCCACTGTGTGTGTGTGTGTGTGTGTGTGTGTGTGTGTGTGTGTGTGTGTGTGTGTGTGTGTGTGTGTGTGTGTGTGACTGTGTGTGTGTGTGTGTGTGTGTGTGTGTGTGTGTGTGTGTGTGTGTGTGTGTGTGTGTGTGTGTGTGTGTGTGTGTGTGTGTGTGTGTGTGTGAGGGGGGTACTCGTTCTAGCAATTGAATAAGATTCGAATCGTCCGGGCAATGCCTGTTTCAGTTACTGTTCGGTTGACTCTTGGACTTATTCTTAGGAACCCCTGTATCAGATATATTAGTTACATTCCCTCCCTCCATACCCTATCATATGTCTTTTTAACATCATGAAGCGGCATAGAGATGTATTTTCCCTTTTGGCGTTCGTTGATTCTATTATTTTGGATAGCTTTAAGAGGTGGTCTTTCCACTCATGAAGCCATACTGGTGGACCCCCACCCCCGGGAAAAAATCCTTCTCTTCGAACCACCTCCTCTAAAAAACTTTTCCAATATTGCTAATGACAAAGTCCCCCGACGATAATTATGCAATTTCGATAAATTTTGTTCAGCCTTTTTCTTGCACTTTGGGGCAGGGGGGAGGGGGTGCCAGAACGCTTATCATTTAACTTTTTCTCCCGCTTGACTAATTTGACTGATGCGATTTGGTCTTCATAGTCTGTATTTATGCTCTCCCCTTGAATACTCTGCGAATTACATTCGTTGTTTCTTTTATTCACTCCTTTCCAAAGAAACCCACAAAAAACAAATATTCGAACTCGGCTCCCAGTCTTTCTTATCGTCCTAATATTGCATTTCGCACGCCTTCCCGTTATCGTCTTTAATCTTACATACATTATTTTGTGCTAGTTGGTATTCGTCTTTTGCTACCCTGGTCGGGGGCGCGGTGGCTCAGTTGGTAGAGGTGCAGGCTGCAAGCCGAGAGGTCCTCGGTTCGAATCCCACCTGCGGCAACCGCGTTGTGTCCTTGGGCAAGACACTTCACCCCCATTGCCTATGTGGGGGCACGGTGACGTTGTGTACTAAGGCGTAGTGCACGTCGATGGTACACTGTCCTCAACCAATGATAACCCTGCTTGTGTGGAGTTAGTATGTTGGGGAGCTGACAGTTGCTCGCCGTTGCTCGGTGGTTCTCTCCGGGTACTCCGGCTTCCTCCACCCGTAAAACTGTCGAGGTCATGATTAGCCATTGTGCAGAAATATGTGACCTTAAACACCAATAAAATGCTACCCTGGTCATGTTCCCGTGTTGGCACCATAACTTTTGATATTTTCTTTCCCTTCCTATGTGATGAGGCTAGTTAGTGGGGCGTCTGTCAATTCGTGGATGCTGACCTGCCTGTGTATATTCTTAAGATTTGATTCCATTTTTTTTTAACTGCGCCCAGGAGGCATTCCCAGATTTCCATAAAGCTTAGTTGCCGTGTTGACACCCTCACTTTTGATAATTCCTTTTCCTTCCTGTGTGAGGCTGGTTAGTATGGCATGTTACAACCCACTTTGTAATAAAATTTGCAAAATCTAATAATTATTACAAAATGCAACTACTTGGACGGGAAAAACGTTGCAATATGTAATAATTATTAGAAAATGCAACTACATGGACGGGGAAGACGTTGCAAAATGTAATAAACTTTTTTTTCAAAGGGGCACTTTTTTTCAACGGGGAAATCCGTAACTAATTCATGTTATTACACAACTATTAAAATAAATGTGTGTCCCTGTGATTCTACGACTGTGTTCTGGTATGTAATACGCATTTTTACGTGTATTTGAGCGAGTTTCGTATATGTCCGAAATTTTATTACAAAATGCAACTACTTGGACTGGAAAAACGTTGCAAAATGTAATAATCATTACAAAATGCAACTACATGGACTGGAAAAACGTTGCAAAATGTAATAAATGTTACAAACTGCAATTACGTCGACTGGAAAAACGTTGCAAAATGTAATAAAATATTTTCAAGCAGAGCAATCAAACTAATTTATTGTATTATACAATTATTAATAGCAAATTGTATCTGAATGTCTTAACCAAATGCTGTCAATGTGTATTGCTTGTAGAGATGACCACTGGTGATCAGTATAGTGTCGATGACAAGAAATGGCTGGTGATCGTCTTTCGCGATCTCTAGTGATCGTTGGGAGCGAGATGAGGATTAGAGGGCTATGAGTACTAGCCGCACTGAGGCCTCTCCTCACCCCCTTCACATCCTCATACGAGGAGATGATCATTGGTGATCGCTTATGGTCTCCAGTGATCGTTACTAGCGATCATCAGTGATCATCTCCCTGTATGAGGATGAAAGGGCTGTGAGGTGAGGCCCCATTGGGTCCTCACCTCACAGCCGTCACATTCATATCTCGCTCCCAACGATCACCAAAGATCACAGATATCCCAGAGTTGACCTTAGGGCTGCGATTTATAGAAATTTCACTCTTCATGATTTTGGGTGTATAAATCGGGGACCAACATGTAAACGTCTGCTGGACGTAGTGGTTTGCTATAGGTGTATTGATTTTACTAGGCTTTGACGCACTGATATTTATTGGGGTTTTACGACACTTTCAACAGCCAGGATCATATCGTGTCGATGGAGGAAGCCGAAGTACTGGGATAGAACCGCCGAACAGCGGCGAGTAACTGTCAGACTCTCCTAAGCACTAACCTGTGTTAGCATTGGTTGAAGGCGTGTGCACCATCGGCGTGTTATATGTCTTATCACACTTTGCCACCGTGTTCCTACATAAGCAACCGGATTAAGTGTCTTGCTCAAGGACACAGGGTGAGTAACACGGTCCCAGCTCGAACTTTTAACCATTCGGTCTCAAGTTCGACAATGTAGTCAGTGTGCTTTAACCGGTTGAAATGAATCAAGAAATTTTGAGTGAAGCAGCTGACCTGTTTGGGTGAACAACGCGGTATTAATTTTTATTTGTTTGTGTGTGGGGGGGGGGGGGGGGGGGGGGGGAGTTACGCGCAACGAAGGCTCACGTGGCCCTCTATATGGGCGTGAGCTCCACTTACATCCTAAATTACTTTTATAATAATTTTCATGCAAAATCGTAAGCCAAGACAGGCGAGAACAAGAGAACCGAATGCTAAAGGGAATTGACGTTGTCATCAGGGAAGTCGCTCAGTTGGCTTTGTCAATTCAAGCTTGTGTGTGTGTGTGAGGGGGGGGGGGGGGGTGGGTGGGGGGGGGGGGGTTGTTGACATTTGCTATCCACGACCTCTTTTAAACTAGTGAATGGATTTCAATGAAACCATCAAACATTGGTGTCAGTGTTTGTGCTCTCTTCATTAAACACACTTTTACTGTTGTAAAATGTTTCTTGGTGGGAGTGGGTGGTATCATTTAGTGAGCAGTGCTCACAGTTTTTCTAGTTTTTCTTTTGGGCTTAGCCTCAGTCACCAGCTTGGATTTGTAGTTGAGTTTAACCTCTTGTTTATTCCAGTGTTTGCCTAGTCTGTTCTTGAAGGTATTGAAGTTCTCAGAGTTGACGATTTCGTCTGGTAAATTGTTCCATCTTGTTACGACTCAGTTCTTCGTGTATCTCTGTAGAATTTATATTTGTGTCCTCGCGTTCGGCACTCACAATTTCTGACTAAAAGGTCTGTAACTTCCGGGTCGTAGTTATTGAACAGCTTGTAACACTCTATCATATAACCTCTGTGCCGTCGGTATTGGAGTGTTGGGGGGTTCATTTTCTGTAGTCGTTCTTTGTACTCTAGATCTTTGATACCGAGTGTCAGTTTAGTGGCCCTTCTCTGTACTCCTGCGAGGAGATCAATCTGTTTTGTTTTGTATGGTTTCCAGACGGGTTGAGCATATTCTAGGTGTGGCCGGACCAGGCCCTTGTATATGTTTTGCTATTGTGTTGGTATCCAGGTAACTGAAGGAACTTCTGATGGCTCCAAGTATTTTATTTGCCTTCTGAACCTTTTCCTCAATATGTCTCTCAAACGTTAGCTGATTGTCTGTAAACACCCCTATATCCTTTTTCATATTTGTTTCAGATAATTGACATCTGCTTCCGTCGTTTTTGGTGAGGTGATATACAGGTTGGTATCCACTCTTTCCCACGTTCATTGTTACACATTTATCTGGATGGAACCGTAACAGCCATTTGTTGGACCATTCTTGGAGAGCGTCGAAGTCCTGTTGCAATTTTACTGTGTCCTCATTACTTCTTATCTCTCTGTAGATTTTAGTATCGTCCGCAAAAATCATTACATCTGAGTTAACCGTCGTTGGCAAATCATTTGTAAATCACGAATAATATGGGACCTAGTGTGCTCCCTTGTGGGATTCCACTGGCGACTGGGTGGTTTTCTGATTCTATTTCATTTACAATTACTTTCTGTTTTCTGTCATATTGAAAGTCTTTGATCCAACCCAGGACGTCTTCTCCTATATCATATCTGTTGTTTTTTTAAAGAGCCGTTTGTATCGTACTGTATCGAAGGCTTTCATAAAGTCCATATACACAACATGCGTTGGAAAGCCCTGGTCTATAGTTATTGTCCAGCATTCTAGAGTGAGTAGGAGCTGTAGAGTGGTTGAGCGACCGCTTATAAAACCAAATTATCGTTTGCTGAAGAACTTTTTCCTGAACATATGATTCATAATTCCGTCTCTGACGATGCCTTCCATCACTTTGCCCACCTGACTTTTCAAACTCACTGGTCTATAATAATAATAATTACACTTCGGCCGGCCACTGATTTGTCGCGGTTCTCGTATGAGAAGGCCTTGGTTACCCATGTTCCACCAACTGCCTCCCTATTCCCGCGCTTCTTCTCTCCTCCCAACACTCGTAGACGAACTGCTTGATGACATCCCTTGCCCCATTCTTCCCAATCTCTTCGATTAGTATATTAACCCTCTCCTTTGAGTCGCCCCCTAACCACATGTCCTTCATTCTCCAATCCCACTTCCCCATTATACTCCCCGTGAATCTTGTTCTTTTAGACTGGTATTTTGGGCATTCTATAAGAAAGTGTTCCAGGGTCTTCACCACGCCCAAGTTACACATCTGGCACTCCTTTTCACTGTTTTTCCCAATTTTTCCCCTCAGCTCCAGGGACCGCGACCTCAGCTTGAACAACAGTGACCCCCCAAAGGTGCCATCAAGGTACTCTTCAAAACCAGGCTTCTCTTTATCACGCAGGCCACCCAAAGATCTCTTTGATTTGACCCCCTCTCGCAAATTACGGTTACAATCGTCCATGACCCATTCTCAGACGATCTTTTTGCCCTGGTCTGCCCCAACGTCAAGGTCCGAGATCTCCAATGAGTAGTTTTCTACTAGCTCCCTCACTTGGACCATCCACCCCGTCTTGATATTGGAGATGAAAGTTCTCAGGAACAGTACTTTACACCATCGGCTATCGGGGAGATTTACCAAATAATTAAGATAACCGAGTTTCAATAGATCTATCCTGTCCTTGATCCTCATCCACCCAAGCTCACCCCTGATCGCTTCTAGCGCTGCGGCATTACTCGAGCCTGTTATCCATCGGCCTGCATCGTTCTGCAGGATTTCCAAGCTCTTAACAGCTGTGTGGTTTAGGGGTACAACTTCCGTACCGTATGTTATACTTGGCAGACCCACCATTTCCCAAATAGTTTTCCCCACGAAAACCTTATTGAAACTGTTTCTCCCTATAAGTTTCATTTGGTTAAGGATTCGCTTCCCCTTCAGAATCAATTTATTTGTGTTGTTTCGGTAGATGCCTCTTCCTGTGATGTTTATATTTACCCCCGGGTACTCATAGTCACTAGTCTCTCCTACACTAAGAAGTCTACTGCTACCTTCCGGGATGCAGAACTCCCCCACTCTCCACCTTCGAGTGGGGACCACTTTGCGGCCCACGGGTATAACTTTGCTCTTGCTTTCATTAAGTTCGAGTCTCCATTTGCTCCCATATTTCCCAACAATTCCCAGCATCTTCGCTAGCCCCTCTTCGCTTTCTGACACTAGCACCATATCGTCTGCAAAAAATAGCCCTGGGATCTTCAAGTCACCAACTGCAACCCCCTCGTCGCTATGCAGGGGTTCATCTCCTAAACCTTTGATGTACAATGCAAAAAGAATTGGCGAAAGGATACACCCCTGTTTTAGGCCTATCTCCATAGGCACACGTTTTGTTGTAATGTTTCCCAGGCTAAGTTCACTCTGTACATCTTTATATAATGCTTTCATAATCCCAACAAACTCGCCCCCAAGCCCAAAGCCTCCAGCTTACGCCACATACCCTCCCTCCATACTCTATCATATGCATTTTTAACATCCAAAAGGCCATGAACATCTTTTTATTTTTTGCTTTCGCGGATTCTATCATTTGGGATAGCGTGAAAAGATGGTCAGTGACTCTCCTTCCCTTCCTGAAGCCATTCTGTATTTCTCCCAAAAAACCCTTCTCTTCGATCATCTCCTCTAATCTCCCATACAGGACTTTACAAAAGACTTTTCCAATGTTGCTGCTGACAGAGATCCCTCGATAGTTATCCAAGACGTCTTTTTCCCCCTTTTTGTGAATAAATGTCACTTTACTTTCCCTCCACACCTTTGGGACCTCTTGTTTTTCTATGGCTAAATTGAATAGGGCAGTTAGGCTTTCCAAGAGTTCCTCTCCCCCTTTTTTGATAAACTCGTTAGGAATTTCGTCCGTCCCTTCCGCTTTTCCATTCCTTAATTTCGAGATCACCCTTCGCACCTCCTCAGTTTTGATTTTGCTGCACACGAAGTTCGATAGATGTTCCTCGACCTGGTTCGGACACTCTGGTGGGTTCCCCATGCCCCATCGCTTATCGTTTACCTTTTCCCAGTGCTTGACAAGTTATAATGCGATTTGATCTCGCTCTTCTGTAACTCTGCCATCTACTTTAATGCTCTGTGGGTTATTCCCTTTGTTACGTTTGTTCACCCATTTCCAAACTACGCTCGAACTCGACTCCCCTGTCGTTCTTATCGTCATAATAAGACTGCTATTTCGCACTCTCCGGTTGTCGTCTTTAATCTTGTTTACTTTATTTCGTGCTTGTTGGTATTCTTCCTTTGCTACCATGGCCTCATTGCTTTCCACCCCCTTAAGTTTTCTACTTCTCCTGTATGCAGCACATTTAGCTTTTCTAACCTTTATGGCCCTTTTCAGTTCTTCGTTCACTCTGTACCCAAGTTCCCGTGTTGGCACCCTAATCTTTCCTACACTTTCCTTCCCTGCCTCCACTAGGCTCGCAACTATGGCATCGGCCATCTTCTGGACACTGCCACCCTTGTGTACGGCTGCAAGCTTTGGTTTCAATTTTTCTTCGAACTTCGCCCAGTCGGCATCCTTTTTGAGTTCCCAAACCTCCTTGAAGCTTCCTTTGCTTTTCTCTTGGTTTTTTACCCTCATCGTCACTGTAATCAAGTTGTGATCACTATCCAACTCCATTTTCCCCTCATCGTCCACTTCTACCCCTATCACCACCCTCCATAAATTCATATCTGTGAGAATGTAGTCAATTATTGATTTTCTGTCGTTTCTCTCCCAGGTTCATTTCCCCTTACATCTAGCGTCCCTGTTCAGAATCTTCAGACCGAGCTCATTTGTGAAGTTCAACAGCTTCCTTCCATTCCTGTTGACTATAATTACTGGCTTTATTTTCAGGTCCCTTCTTGTATATGGCTGTGATGTTTGCTATTTTCCAGTCCGTTGGCAGTTTTCTGAGCTTCAGGCTATTGCTAAATATTATGGACAGTGGAACACTGATTTCATTTGATAATTCTCTTTGTATTCTTGGGTGTAGTCCATCTGGTCCCTGGGATTTAGCCGGATTTAGCTTAGAAAGTATTTTAGCTACCATACTTGGTGTGCTATTGATTTTATGTAGTGGTTGATCTGTCTTGCGACTAGGTATTTCTGGTAGGTCACCCTCAGGTTCATTGGTAAATACGGTGGTGAAGTTGCCCAAGACTGTAGCCTTTTCGCCATCACTTGTGGTTGGTGATCCATCGCTTTTTTCCAAATCTGCTATGCCAGGTCTGGTTTTTGTCTTGCTGGAAATGTAGTTCCAGAATTTCTTAGGATTCGTTTTAGCTTGTTCGGCGATCTCCTTTTCATGACGGACTTGGTTCAATCTTGTTAGTTTCTTTACTTTATTTCTTTCTCTAGTATAAAGGTTGTATTTAGCATCTGTTCTATCTTCCATCTATCTCGTCCAGGCTCGATGTTTCCTCCTTATTGCTCTTACCGTATTTTGATCTAATGGTTTTCTAGTACTAGTGCCTATTCGGTTTTTTTCGGTATATGTTATCTATGGTGTTGTTCAGGATAAGTAAGAATTTCTTCCATTGAGCATCTATATCGTTCGCACAGTCGGTAAGAAGGGCAATCCAGTCCATCTGTAGGGCAATCCAGTCCATCTGTAATTCTTCTCTCATTTTCTGGTAGTTTTCTTTATCGTATAACCTTTTTTCTTTCGCAACTGTTCTATCAACATAGCATCTGAAGGTGAATTCTACCATACAGTGATAGCTCTTGCCTAGATGGTTTTTACCATTAGGTTTTCTACCATATCCTCTTGGTATAGGTAGTTGTTTCTGATTAGTTGAAGAAATTCTTCACTGGTCTTTTCAGACGAGCTCATTGTTGGCCAGTCAATTTTTTTTGGGGGGGGGAGGGGGTAGTTCATGTCGCCCATAATTAAGACGTGTGTGTTCCTCTTGTCTTTACACATGCTCTCAATTTCCATGTATAATTTCTCGTCATTTTCCTTTGTGGTATTATTTGGGCTCCTGTATATTAAGCCAACCTCGAGCTTGTCTTTACCCTTTAAGGCTATTGATATCCATATGGATTCCTCAAAAATGCTGGCATTTATCATTTTTCTGCTGTAAGTTGATTTTGTATGTATAAGATTATTCCTCTGCCTTCTCTCTGCTCTAGATTCTTATGGTAGATTTTGTAACCATTCATATTATAGTATGCCAGTAGTGGTAGGACTTGGCGTTTTGGGGTTTCACTTCCGTCACTCCGATAATATCATATCTGGATGATTGGACCAGGAAACGCAATTTCTCGGTTTTGTTGCTCAAGACGTCCGCATTTAGTAAGAGAACTGTTAATCCATTGACCTCACAATTGGATAACATATTTACACTCTGAGTTAACTTATGTACACTTTGTTTTAACTTATTTACAGGTTTCCGTTGAGTGTCTTGAATTAGCTTATCACTTGTTTCTTTTTTACCTTTTTCAGTGTCCAGGGAGGGCCCCGTACTAGGTAAAACCATTCTTCTGACTGATCCGTTTTCAATTTAGCTTCTTCTAGAAACTTTTTCCGTTGCTCTCTGTCTTCCTTCGAGAGATCTGGTGCAAACTGCAATGTCTCCTTTAATTCTTTTAGTTTCCCTGCTACTTTTAATAGATGGTCCCTAGTATCTGTATTGTCAGGGAGGTAAGGTTGATTCTATACTCCGTGGTATTGTGAAAGGTAACCTTTACTGGCCTTGACTTTTGCGCTCCTTCCTGTCCCAAAACCAGTTCGCTCCGCGACGATTCGTGTGGGACGTTTCGTCCCAAAATGACAACCGGGACGATTCATCACAACAAATTTTTTCAGTGTATCGAGAGGATTCGTCCCAAATCCTTTTTTTCATAAACAGTTGTTTTCGTGGTATCGGGGCAAATCGTCCTGGATGCAATTTTTTCAGCAGATTATATATACTTCGCCATCTTAACGAATAATGATGTTGAGGGTAATTGTCTGCTATTATTATGTTTGGAAAGGAATATTAATTTCTTGACATAGGAACAACAGGAAACCATGAGGTATATTTCAGACGACTAAAATCACTATCGAAGTATTTATTTATTTATTTATTTATTTATTTATTTATTTATTTATTTATTTATTTATTTACTTACTTATTTATTAGGTTTAACGACGCTTTAACAGCCAAGGTCAAATCGTGTCGGTGACAGTTTTACGGGTGGAGGAAGCCGGAGTATCCAGATAGAACCACCGAGCAACGACGAGCAGCTGCCAGTTCCCTAACATCGTAACTCCGCACTGTAGCACAGGCAGGGTTAGAATGGTTGAAGACATGTTCACCATTAACGTGCAGTACGCCTTAGTACACGACGTCATCTGACGAGAACCTCTTACCGCAAAAATTAATAATTGCTTCATTCATTTACTTCATTAGTGCCGTTGGAAATAAGTTGTGTAGAGTGCAAACTCAATAAAAAATTGTATTTTGGACGACTCGGCTCTTGGGTTAGAACAATTCGGCACCTCCCTCATAAAGACAAAAATAACATTCATTGAATAAAAATTATCTTTCCAGCATTTCATTGGTATATTTTTCAATCTTTTTACATTATTTTGATAACGCTGATTCTTCAAAGAACTCTGGTTTCTTGCTTTGATATGTTTATTTTGCATGTTATTACAAAATTACAGTATTGCTTGAACTGGTGTTATGATTGTTATCACACCTAATCATTTTGATTACGGATAGTTTGTATTGTTTTTATTTGTATTCTTTTATGCTAATTATTGTTTTTTGATCAGTGTTCAGATTATTTATTTATTTATTTATTTATTTATTTATTTATTTATTTATTTATTCATTTATTAAATGATTAATGACGCAAGAATAACAATTGTCCAGCAACAGTAATCCAAGACGGCGAAACATTCAAAGAGGGGAAGAAAAGTCACATCCATTCCACAGAACCCGGAAAGTTTATTGCAGAGAAAACAATTACATAGGTAACCAGTTAGTTTACCTAGTTTAAGTGAATCCTTAATTTTTAAAAGATGTTTTATGATTAGTGCAATATTTGCAGTAGTGGAAATTGGAAAAATTATTTTTTCATTGTGAGCGTTAATAAGCCATGTTGCCCATTTTTAGTAGAGAGGGTTTGCACCTCCCAAGCATTGGCGACTGGGTCCTATTTTACCAGTAAAACAGAGCCTGTTTACCGCAGTGAACAGGCACTGTTTCATTTCCCGGGTTTCCCACGGGAAAAAGGATGTTCCCTGATTAGTTCAATATCTCGTTGACAGGCAAAGCAGATGATGGCACACCAGTCTTCATTTGCGCCAGCACCCAGTCGTTCTAACCTTGGCAATTTGATTCAGACTGTTAACAGACTTCGACAAAATCTTAGACCACCTGGTTCTAGAGAGCAAGACGCTGAGGTGAGATTTGTTTAAAGAGTTCAAAAGCTTTATCGTGTCTGGCTACATTACTATATCGTGTTAATTAACCGTAAAAACATAAGTGTTTCGTGCATACAATTTCTCGATGAAATATAATCATTATTGTTTGTTAATCGTTATGTGTTATATCATTTTATAGGCGATTTTAATAAATTAAATTTAAGCGTTTTGGTGGGTTTTGGCAGGATGAAATTTCTTTATTTTAGGTGAACAGAAGCTAATGAAATTTTCAGTTTCTTTATTTCGGGTAAACAGAAGTTAATGATTTTCTTTTCTTCGTTTCAGGTGAACAGAAGCTAATTATTTTTATTTTAGATGGTTCACTAAGTCCTGTTAGGTACCTCTCCATGGTGTGAACCGGTAACGGTCATACTAAATACAGAGGAACACAGAGGTGAAGAAAAATAGGGGCGGGAATGGGGTTAAAAATTATGAAAAGGGTATGGGGTTGTGTATTATTAAATACAAGCTGCAACTTTGGGTGTATTGGACATAGCCGAACGATACTTATCACAGTTCGCCACAAACCATAATAATGGCATAAACTTGAGCCAAAGATGGCAATTTTGCCAAAATTTCTGGCTATCCAAAATCGAGATAAAAGTTGATGGGAGTTTTACTTTTATAAAATATTACAGTGATCTATCTTGTGATACCCAATAAGCACTTACGCACATCATCCAGACACCGAGGTAGCCTATTAATTACAAAGCTACCTACTAAACACCGAGGGACAGGTTTCGGCGACAGCTCGATCTATATATCTTGCATTTACTGGAATAAATCAACGGTTATATCATATATTTTGCTTCAATGGACTAAATTATAAAATATAATATAAATAATAAAACTGACACGCGTGAATAAAAAAATTAAATTATATATTTTCTTCAAGTATTACATGTATATTTATCTGCAATACCCGAAGATAATATATATTCGTTGGGGCCAAATTGTTCTAACCTAAGTGTCGAATCGTCCAAAGTCAAGTGCCGAATCGCCAAACGCAGGTGCCGAATCGTCCAACCCAAGTGCCGAATCGTCCAAGTGCCGAATCGTCCAGGAGCCGAATCGTCTGCATACCTATGAGACATTCAGTACAACCTGTTTTTATGGTGGTTTCTTAATAGTTAAGGCATGTTGGGTCTGAATTATTTCTTCATACTTAGTGATATTTTCTCACTTGAATGACCCTCCCAAACTGTCGATTTTTGGGACGAATCGTCCCGATTCGAAATGTATTTTGGACGAGTCGTCCAGGGACGAACTGGTTTTGGGACTAGTCGTCCCGGAGCCGTATTTGGTGGGGACCCATCAAAATTGTTTCAGGTGCTGTTTCAACAAGTTTTGGGCGAAACCATCCATGTGGATATATTCGGTAAAAATTTAAATAATCATTTAAAGAATTGCATGGCACACAATTTTGGAAGCTTAATATTTTCACCCCAAAATTAGGTTACAGCTTAGTGATACTGATAAGAGATTATTTTGCAAAGTGGTAGCCGAGAGGGAATCACCGAAACAAATCACTAAAACAAACTATTATTATTAAGGGGTAAAAGTGTTGGAATTTTATTTATTTTGAAAATTCTCACCTCTGATATTCCTTCAATTCAAATTAAATATACTCAAAATGTACATCAAAATGAAGACTGAGATGTATAGAATACGACACGCGTGTAATCAACTCCAGACCAGGTCGACCGTAGGCATCACTGACAGAGGGTCAGGGAAGTTTCGTCCCCGGGAAGTTTCGTCCCCAGTTAGTGGGAAGTTTCGTCGCCGGGAAGTTTCGTCCTCTATAGAGGACGAAACTTCCCACTTGAATGGTAAATTGTATAGAATTATGACATATTTTTAATAAAAAAAATTAATCAAGGACCTGTGTGTATCATGTTCATGTATGTTATGTAAGCGTGGAATGTTACTCTTCTGACTTTATTTTTCCCTATTAATATAAATATGTTTGCATAATTCTTTTGATGTGAATACACACGAACGTGACAACCGTTACTTAATGGTGTACATTTTATACCAAACAAATTTTTATTTGCAGACCTACGATTTACAATTAAAGAATTTACAATTTAAAATTTCATATGTCACAAGAAACTGAACGAAACGTTGTAATCGTAATTAATCAAAATGTACATGTACGACGAAGCGATTATGAAGATGTTCTGCAGGCAATCTTGCAATGAATGCCAAGGGAACTAGACTGTCCTTTTACAAGCTAGTGATGGTGCCCAAGCAGGAAGCAGAACATGTCCAGCTGTCTGTAGAGGCTTGAGACCTGGAAACCGAAATAAGGAGGAAATACACAGCAATTGACAAAGCAATAGACCAGCTTTGGATGAGATATAGAGATAATGACCTCAGAATAACAGACTATTTTGTTGTTATCAGTTTTTGACCTGTAAACCATTGAGCACAAATTGAATAAAATGTAATTAACCAAGATACTATTACTTGTCCATGTACCTTACAATCCCACGCCAGCCCTAAGCTTATGATTATTTAACAAGTACTGAGGACGAAACTTCCCACGAACTGGGGACGAATCTTCCCGGGGACGAAACTTCCCGAGGACGAATCTTCCCGGGGACGAAACTTCCCGATCCCCTGACAGACACTGGTTCCTGAAAGTCTGCCACCGTATTCGTACCAGAACTGATAATTTAATAATATTTCAGAACAACTTGTTGCCAAATGTGCTTTACATCTTCAAGAACAAAGCTATGGTATCAATATTCTTAAAAACACAGCAACAGAGCTGCATGGGGTAAATTCCAAAACCTTTGCTTTTGTTTACATGGCACCTTTGGGGGGTCACTGCTGTTCAAGCTGAGGTCGCGATCCCTGGAGCTGAGGGGAAAAATTGGGAAAGACGGTGAAAGGGAGTGCCAGATGTGTAACTTGGGCATGGTGGAGACCCTGGAACACTTCCTTCTAGAATGCCCAAAGTATCAGTCTAAAAGAATGAGATTCACTGGGAGTATAATGGGGAAGTGGGATGGGAGAATGAAGGACATGTGGTTAGGGGGAGACTCAAAGGAGAGGGTTAATGTGCTAATCGGAGAGATTGGGAAGAATGGGGCAAGGGATGTCATCAAGCAGTTCGTCTCCGAATGTTGGGAGGAGAGGAGAAGCGTGGGAACAGGGAGGCAGTTGGGAGTTCAGGGGTAACCAAGGCCTCCTCGTCCGAGAACCGCGACAAATCAGCGGCTGGCCAAAGTGTTATATGAATTTACTTTCAATTTCCAGTCTATGCCATCATTCCGAAAAAGCATCGATATACAACGCCGTGTAAAATCAAATAATGAGAAAGATCGACTTAAGGGCCTATAATATATTATTTATTATTAAGGGGTAAAAGTAATGGAATTTTATTTATTTTGAAAATTCTCACCTCTGATATTCCTTCAATTCAAATTAAATATACTGAAAATGTACATCAAAATGAAGACTGAGATGTATAGAATACGACACGCGTGCAATCAACTCCAGACCAGGTCGACCGTAGGCATCACTGACAGACACCGGTTCCTGAAAGTCTGCCACCGTATTCGTACCAGAACTGATAATTTAATAATATTTCAGAACAACTTGTTGCCATGGCGACAGAGCTGCATTGGGGGAAATTCCAAAGCCTTTGCTTTTGTTTATGTATGAGTATACTTTCGATTTCCGGTCGACATCATCGGACAGAAAAGGCATGTAAAAACAATGCCATCTAAAATCAAATAATGAAAAAGATCGCCTTCATACAGTATACTGTTATTAGATAGAAATTGCACAGTTGCCATATTCAATGCAAGGTATCATGATACCTGTTGAAATTTCTCAGAATTACGATTTTGTTTTTTGATGGAAATTTGTGGTAACGAGTGATTTGCGCATGTCTGTCGAGCATGGAAACCATCTTCAATAAAAAATGCAGACAGTGTTGTCCTTTTCCAAAATGCAGACCTATCGCTGTATTCGAAAGTGTTTTGAATGTCTAGCTTTGTTCTTGGATATATGAAGCACATTTGGCCACAAGTTGTTCTGATGAAATATTATTTTATTATCAGTTCTGGTGCGAATATGGTAGCAGACTTCCAGGAACCAGTGGTGCCTACAGTCGACTCTATGAGTTGATTACATATGTGTTTCGTGTTCTGTACATCCCAACCTTCATTTTGAAGTATAATTTGCGTATATTTAATCCGAATTTAAGGAATATGAGAGGTGAGAATTTCAAAATAAACAAAATTCCATTACTTATATAGGTCCTTAATACAGTATACTATTATTATATAGAAATTTCACAGTTGTCATATTCGATGCAAGATATCGTGATACCTGTTGAAATTTCTTGGAATTATGATATATAATAATATGCTGTATTACTGCGATCTTTCTCATTATTTGATTTTAGGCGGCGTATATCGATGGTTTTTCCGTCCGATGACATCGACCGGAAATCGAAAGTGCATTCTTATGTAAACAAAAGCGTTGGTTTTGAAATTTACCCCCATGTAGCCCTGTCACTGTGTTTTGAAGAATTTTGATACCCTAGCTTAACTTCTTGGGTATTTAAAGCATATTTTGCCATAAGTTCTCGTGAAATATAATTAAATTATCAGTTTTGGTACAAATACGGTAGCAGACTTCCAGGAACCAGTGGTGCTACGGTCGACTCTATGAGTTGATGACACATGTGTTTCATGTTCTATACATTCCAATCTTCATTTTGATGTACAATTTGTGTATTTATATCTCCCCTTCCCAGAAGGGAGACATATTGTTTTAGTGCATATTCTTCTACTTCTCCTACTTCTTCTCCTTCTTCTCATACAAACTTTGTCCGGGCCATAACTTTTTTGTCTTTTGACCTACACCTTAGATACTTGGCATGTGGATGTATCACTATGAGCCGGTGTGCAGTGTACCATAGTGACCTTCATGTGACCTTGACCTTTGACCTGAAGGTCAGATTTGTGTTTTTTTAAGGGAAACATCACACAAACTTTGTCCGGGCCATAACTTTTTTGTCTTTTGACCTACACCTGAGATACATGGCATGTGGATGTATCACCATGAACCGGTGTGCAGTGTACCATAGTGACCTTAATGTGACCTTGACCTTTGACCTGAAGGTCAGATTTATGTGTTTTTTTAAGGGAAACATCACAAAACTTTGTCCTGGCCATAACTTTTTTGTCTTTTGACCTACACCTTAGATATTTGGCATGTGGATGTATCACCATGAGCTGGTGTGTAGCGTACCATTGTGACCTTCATGTGACCTTGACCTTTGATCTGAAGGTCAGATTTGTGCTTTTTTCAAGGAAACTTTGTCCGGACCAAAACTTGTTTGTCTTTTGAGCCAGGCCTTAGATATTTAGCATGTGGATGTATCACCATGAGCCGGTGTGTCGCATACCATTGTGACCTTCATGTGACCTTGACCTCAAGGTCAAATTTATGTACTTCAAATAGGGAGTAATTGTCCAGACCACATTTGTTTTTGTTTTTTGACCTAGGACTTGGTTATTTGACATGTGGATGTGTCACCATGAGTCTGCATGTCGTCTACCTCGATGACCTTCATGTGACCTTGACCTCTGACCTTAAGGTCAAATTTATGTACTTCAAATAGGGAATAATTATCCAGACCAGAACTTTTTTGTTTTTTGACCTAGGACTTAGATATTTGACATGTGGATGTATCACAATTAGACCGCATGTCACATGTAATCATGACCTTCATGTGACCTTGTCACTACCTTGATAAACTGAATGTGACCTTGACCTCTGACCTCAAGGTCAAATTTATGTACTTCAAATAGGGAATAATTGTCCAGATCAAAACTTTTTTGTTTTTTTTACCTAGGACTTAGATGATTGACATGTGGATGTATCACAATGAGACCACATGTCATCATGACCTTCATGTGACCTTGACCTCAAGGTCAAATTCATGTACTTTAAATAGGGAGTAATTGTCCAGACCAGAATTTGGTTTTTTTTGACATGTGGATGTTGAGCTAAATCATAGATATTTATAACCCCGCTCCCCAAAGGGGAAGTTGGGACATACTTGTTTACCTCTGTCTATGTGTGTGTCTGACAGTCTGTCCATAACAACATTTTGCACATTTTTCTCAGCAACTTTTAATCCCAGCAATTTAATATTTTAATAAAAGCTTCATATATGTCAAATTGTGGGATGCGTGTTCGTCTGTCTGTAACAAAATTTGTCATTGCATGTAAAAAAAAAGAACATAACTTATTTCTCTTTAGAGCTAGATCTTACATATCTGGTATGCTTGTCAATATTTTTATGTATATATCATTTGTAGTGCATAAAATAGAAAGGAAGGGGTGACATATGTTTTAATGTTCTAAAACACTTTCTAGTTTAATTTGAATTTATGGAATTTCAGAGGTGAGAATTTTCAAAATAAACAAAATTTCATTACTTATATAGCTCCTTAACAATGTCCCGTCATTATTCATTTGCACATTCTCTGTTGACTAACGACGAGAGAATGGTTTGTGCGCAGAAACATAAGCCTTATTAGCTCTCTGAAGGGATCACTTGCCGTCCGTCGTCATCGACTCGTCTGTCGTCGTATTCATCGTCCGTCATGGACTTTACATTATTGACTTCTCCTCACAAACTACTTGAACAAATTGAATCAAATTTTGTATGCATGTTCCTTATCATATGTCAATTACGTTTGTACAAATAAACTTGCCGCGCCCACAGGGGGCACCAGAAGCAGCATAACTCGGATAGCATCCATAAATTTTTTTAAAAATTCAAAAAATTTTCTTCAGATCCACCAGTCAGAATCTTTTCATATTTGTTATACAACATCTGTAGGGGGTCAGATTAAAGTTTGTTCAAACTGAGTCCCTGGGTTAAGATTTGGGCTCTCTATTGGAGCCCAGAGTTTAACTTGGTGCAATTTGAGGAAATTTCTTTAAAAATCTTCTTCTTCAGACCCACTAGTCAGAATCCTTTCATGTTTGGTATACAACATCTGTAGGAGCGGGAGGGGGGGGGGGGGGGGAGGGGCAGAATCAAGTTTGTTCAAATCCAGTCCCTGGGTTAATAATTGGACTCCCTGTAGGAGCACAAGTTTTAACTTACTGAAATATGAGGCAATTTCTTTAAAAATCTTCTTCTTCAGATCCACCAGTCAGAATGCTTTCATATTTGGTATACAACATCTCTAGGAGGGGGGGGGGGGGGGGGGGGGGGGTCAGCGGGTCAGATTCAAGTTTGTTCAAATCAGGTCCCTGAGTTTGTGTTTGGAGCCCAAAGTTTAACTTGGTGCAATTGAGGAAATTTCTTTAAAAACCTTTTTCTTCAGATCGGCCACTCAGAATCTTTTCATGTTTGATATACAACATCTATAGAAGATCAGATTCAAGTTTGTTCAAACTAAGTCACTGGGTTAATATTTGGGCCCAAATTTTAACTTTGTGCAATGCGTGGAATATTCTTTAAAAAATCTTCTTCTTCAGATTCACCAGTCAGAATCCTCTCATATTTGGTATACAACATCTTTGGGGGTGGGGGGGTGGTGGGCGTGAACAGATTCAAGTTTGTTCAAATCGAGTTTCAAGGTTAATATTTGGGCCGGTTCCCTATGGGAGCCTGATTTTAACCTAGTGCAATATAAGAAAATTTCTTTAAAAATCTTCTTCTTCAGATCCACCAGTCAAAAATGCTTTCATTTTTAGATCACCCGGCCTAAAAGGCCATGTGAGCTTTTCTCTTCACTTTGCGTCCGCCGACGTCCGACGTTCGTAAACTTTTCACATTTTCATCTTCTTCACTGTAACCGCTGAGCCGGTGTGAACCAAACTTGGCTAGGATGGACTAGGGGAGGTCCTCTACAAACAATCCTCATTTTGTTATCGTCGGATGAAAATCATGGCTTCCAGAGGCATTCTTTGATTCTGGTTGGTGGATTTTCAAAAATCTTCTCCCATGAAACTGCCAGGCCAAATGTTTTGAAACTTCATATAAATGATGACTGGGACCCTCTCTACCAACGATCCTCAATTAATGTTGATTAGGTTGTAAACATGGCCACAATTGCAGCTTATAGTTACTTTTGAAACCCCATGGGAAATAACATTTTCCTCTTCTTCTCTGGAACTACTGAGCCGATGTGAACCAAACTTGGCAGGGATGGTCTATGGGAGGTCCTCTACAAACGATCCTCATTTTGTTCCCATGGGTTGAAAAACATGGCCGCCAGAGGCATTCTTTGATTCTGATTGGTGGATTTTGAAAAATCTTCACCTCTGAAACTGCCAGGCCAAATGTTTTGATACTTCACATAAGTGATGACTGGGACCCTCTCTACCAACGTTCCTCATTTAATGTTGACCGGGTTGTAAACATGGCCACAATTGCGGCTTATAGTTACTATAGAAACCCTATGGGAAATCACATTTTCATCTTCTTTAGAACTACTGAGCCGACGTGAACCAAAGTTCGCAGGAATGGTCTTCGAGAGGATGGAAATATGTGCCTACCAGAGGCTATATTCTAATGCTTAACCCAATGCCTCTCCTGTCTGCACGAAGATCGGTACTGTCAGCAAAATACTTGTTTTTGTGAGAATCTGGTAAGGGTTGGTTCCCCTCAAAATATTGTGTATACAGTACAAGTCAAAATAAGTTATAACAGAACTGCAATAAACTAAGTAAACTACTGCTCCTGCCCTGACAAGATCAGAATCTGACATTTTCTGGAAAGCTTTCAGTGAGAGCTTTCCAGAAAATGATGTCAGCTTCTGGTCTTATCAGTGTAGGAAGAGAAAAGATACATAGTTTATAGGATTATCCTACAACTTATTTTGACTGCTACTGTAAACAAGAGAAGTTAATACTTTATAAGCTTTCAAGTTACTTATCTGAAAAACTGATTGATGACAGGTGTATGGGAGTTTTTGTTTATTTTCTTTTCTCAGTAGCTGTCCAGCAAAAATATGACAAAATGGGAGTAAAATGTGTTTTCTGTAACCCTTTACCTTGCCAAAGCTATTTGAAAGAGAATACTGTCTTGAAAAAAAATTGTAAATTTTTATTCTGTACCAATGACCCAGACTTAGCTGGTGCTAACTCTAAAATATCTAGGGCCAAATGCAAATTTTACACCCCCCCCCCCCCCCCCAATCCCCCAAATTTGCATCTAAAACCGAAAATTACATGTATTATATGATCCTCCATACTTTTACTCCACTGCGCATGCTCAGTGTCAAGGAGATCTCGAAATGGGCGCAATTATCATTCTTTGTTTGGCCCTCAATACAGTTACACTTCACTGTTATTTGTGCTTGTAAATCTTAGTTTTAAGGATGCCAGACACATAATTATGAGAGAAATGGTGGATATAAGGAGGAAATTGAAGGAGGAGAGGAAAAAACAGTGGAAACAAATGTTCAGGGCTGTAACTTATAATTATTTTACGAAATTATTCATGTTACCTATTTTCAAGGCATGACCTTGTTGTGGTCATTCTTGCTATGAATGTTCCATTGTTTATTGTGTTTCCTCTCTCTCTTTCCTTTATTCCCCCCTAGCATTTCTCCCATGCTTTTGGCTTATTTTTTGTAATGTTTATTATTAAAATTTCTTGGGAGTTTTGGCTTGGAAACAGAGTTATTTTCTGTTGTTTTCCCCATGTTTACGTCCTCACCCTTGGGTGGTTAGGCGTTTTGGTCTGCATCTACCATCTGATGTTCTGCAGTTTCTTCTCTGGAAGTCTCTGTTTTGCATCAGATAGTGTTTAAATTGGTAACTGATTTCGGGCCATGTTTATCAGTGCCTGGAGTCATGTTTCCAGTTTGTTTACACCTTTTGTCTATGTTGACAACGGTTACTTCTTATAGTGATTGCTTGTCCTCTGCTTAGTTCAGTTCATAGCAAGATACATTAATATTGTCCGTAAGTGTTACACTAATTTTTTGAAATGATTTTAAAATTTTTGTCCACAATTAGGCTTTTTTTGGATCCATTTGGGCTCATTGTTCCCATTGGGAACTTGGGCTCTTCTGGAAATTTTTTCCAAAATTTTTTTTTTTGAAATTATTTTCTTTTGAAATGTTATAATGGATTATAATATATTATGTATATTTATTTCAAGGGTTAGTGCGAGTAATATGACTGTGTATATTTTTTCATGTTGAAAAAATATTCTTCAATTGTAAATGCGAGGTTATCTTCCTCTAATTCACAGGTTCATTGTGTTTCTTATAGTCAATGTAGTCACACTAATTCTTGCTCTGTGTGTGTTGATTGATATGACAACGTTGGAGACATGTGTCACGGTATTTTGTTAGCGGTGAGGGGTCCATTATGGTCCTCTCTCCGTAGGGTCACTCTATATTATCAGTTTCTTTTTCAGAATTCAGAGTGATGTTTCCGTGATGTCTTCAACAAGTGTGTCTCTGTCATTCCAATATTAGGGCCAGCGGGAAGTGCTGAAGGTACATGTATTACGACAATTGCCGGGAGTTCGCTAGTTCGATCGAAGGCATTGATCGCTCGCTAGTCCGCCCGGTGTCATGACCATTCACCAGGAAAGAATGGCTCAGCACCCGGGTTTGTCCGTCGTGGTCCAGGGAAGCAGATTGGGTGATGCGAGCACTATAAAACATCAGATGTGCACACCCAGCGACCACGGATCCGAGGATAATACGGAGGAAGCCTGTCAGTCCGGTAGCTAGCTTGTCCAGGTCCACCCGGACTGCGAGCGAGGGAGGCCCCCTCTCTCTTGCATCAACATATGTGCTGCGATGTTGTTGTATGTTTGTTCGCTTAGTTGGAGCTTATGTCCACTCCTCCTGCTCGGGATGCTCTGTTGCATGACAGTCCGGCGCAGTTGTTATATTGGCTTCCTCATCCTCGTCAACACACACGACTGCAAATTGGCTATGTGACCACAGATTTCCAGGGGACGTTTGCATATTATATAAATGCAGGATTGAACGTCCCAGGTGCTCCTGATTTGCCGACCAAGGAATACACGTCGACCAGGTCACTCCATCTGCTAGCCAGGGATACGAGACCTTTCCAGTTGGGACGTTCGCATATTATATAAATGTAGGAATGAACGCCCCGGGAGCTTACAGCGGATTATTCACGTAGGACCGCGGCTCCACAGGTCTCATAGAGGAACATGAACAAGGTGTTGTTACCGTGATGTCTTCATAAAGTGTGCTTCAGTCGTCACGGGCAAATGAAGAGCTAGCGGCAAAAGTGCTCATGCAGATACGTCAATTACCCGGGAGTTCGCTAGTTCGATCAAAGGGTTTGACGTCCGCTAGCTCGCCCGGTGTCGCGACCATTCACCGAATGGCTCAGCACCCGGGTTCGTCCGTTGCGGTCCAGGAAGGAAATTTGGGTGATGCGAGCACTATAAAATACAATGTGCACACCCAGTGACGACGGAGGATGGTACAGAGGAAGCCTATTAGTCCGGTTCCTAGCCCGACCAGGTCCATTCGGGCTGCGAACGAGAGAGGTCCCTCTCTCGTACTACAACATCTGGGCACAGATGTTGTAGTACAAAACGTTCCTCAGTCGGAGCATACGTCCACCGCTCGGGACGCTCCGTTATATAGTCAGTCCAGAGAGACTGCTCTTTTGGCTTCCTCATCCTCACGGCAGCACACGCGACCGCACCTTGGCTACGTGACCAGTCATATTCAACCAACATCGCCGACCAGGGATTATACGACGACCAGGTCACGCCATCCGGTAGCCAAGGATATGAGGCCTTCATACTCCGGACGTTCGCATATTAGAAATATGCAGGAATCGACGTCCAAGGAGCTTCTAGTGGCTAAATTCTGTAAGACCACAGCTCCATAGGCCTTCGTTACGGACGTGCTATTGCAGATAGCACAAATTATCGCAGCATCCCAGCACCCGACAGTAACTCTGTCGGATTAAGAATTATCCGAGGAAGCTGGGTTGGTACGTTCCACTGCAGGTTCAGGCACGGACAACCAAGAATTACAAGTGGTCCGACAGGATAGCGAAAGGGATACAGACGAGTTGTATTTTCCCTTTCAGAACAACATAATTGCCGTAGAATGCATCCGGCATTATCATCGGACATTGTTCCTCCGGACCAAAAATTGCTGCGTTGCTGGATAAGAGACTGATAGTGCCACTGGACTCAGAATTCTTATCGGTTTAGGGACATCATACCTCAGTTTCCGACACAGTCCAGATATGTCTCACGGACATTTGAGCTGTTGAATGACGCTATATTTATATAACTTGCTACCTAAATGGGCAGGTCAGGTTTCTTATCGGCAAATGGTCTACATCTGCCTTTCATCAATTTATGGAATATTTTGTAACGGCAGGACAAAACATTCTGAGAGTTCTCTGCGTCCAGACGACCAGGTCAGGACCTAGTATTGTTTATACTGTCGTCTATGTCAATTCCAACCACGATGTTGGAAACGACAATATCGTCTAGCAGGGTCAGCTTAGACGCATCATCGTACGCAGATCACCTTACCAGAACGTTATCATTACGTTCCAAAGGAAAAAGAATTCTAGGATGTACAACCTCCTTAAGAGTTCTTTCAAGGGCCTCACGTAAAACTCCGTCCTTTTAGTGGCAATATGGAGTTGGTTAGACGTGACACGGCCCTGGCTACATCCACGCGTGTGGATAGTAAGGTGAAAAACTCTCCCAGAGTCGCTCCGGTCACCGGAGAGTTTTCTTCGATGGCAAGCTTTCCACAGTCTATGATCAGATAACTAAGAAAGCTTCAGACTCTCTGCTTTTCAAATCCGCTTCCATATAGTCGGATTCAGCAGAGAAGAGTAGGACAGGCACTTCTGGGACGAATACGTCCAAAGGAAGTTCCTATAGAGGTTCCTATGCGTCCTCTAGGTCTTACTCTAGAGACCGTCAGGGTAGCGACTCAGGTAGGGGCTGTAATTCTGGCCGAGACATCCAGTCAGATGCCCCTACAGTTAAAACTAGAAGTCCTGTCACGAATAGTGCGCTTATCTAGGCTTAATTGCGCGTTGGAATTGCGCGCAATTGCCATATCGAATGGCATCCAAAGCAGGGCAGGTTCTCCTGGTTACTCAGAGCAAACACATGCAATGTTTCTGCCAATAGACCCCCGGGTTACCCAGAGGTCCATTGGCTGAAACATTGCCTGTGCACAGGCCATATGTACAGAATATGATAGCTTATAACGTGCACATTAATGCGCATATCAAAGTGCTATTTGTGCGCATTTCATGACAGGACTTCTAGTTTTAACTGTAGGTCGACGGGGCGAGGTGCGGGCCATGGAGGACATGGCTTCTCCTTCCGCAAGCCTCGTAGGACCAGGAGGTAATGGTATTAACCTCTATCGTGTACTAGTGAGCGGAAGACTGTCGAGTTTCTCAATTAATTGGGAGTAGATTACGGACGTCCCTTGGATTCGAGGGGTGAATTCGGAAGGACTAAATTGTTCTTCAAACGAAAACCTCCGTTAACTCGGAGTCCAAGATGGACTCAGCTTCCGTCAGGTCAGCAGGAAAGAGGCTCGCTTCCATCAGAAGTCCAGTCTCTTCTGGAATGATCGCGATAGAGATCGTAGAAATCCAGGAATTTCCAGGTTTCTACAACCATCTTTTTCTGGTTCCAACAACCAGACGGCTCGTTCCGTCCACTCATAATTCTGAGCTGGATAAACAAGCTGATCGTGGCTCCAAGTTTATATATGTAGTCCATCCGATCGGTCAGAGCGAGTATTCGGGTGTACGACTATGCTACATGCATAGATCTCAAGATGCGTACTTTCACGTCATGGTACATCAGGCGTTCAGAAAGTATCTTCGCTTCTTCATCATAGGAGTCGTGTATCAGTTCCGAGCAATGTGCTTCAGTCTGAATCTAGCCCCCTGGGCTTTCATTCGAATAACAAACTCGGTAATGACTCATTTCTGAGCTCATTCGTCTGAGATAACATCGGCCTACCTGGACGACATTCTTTAGAGGTACGGCAATGAGTTAACGCTTCAGAACGATGTGCTCCGACGTCTCAGTTTCATAAGTAAACAAGGAGAAGTCGGATCTGGTATCATCCAAGTCATTCACCCACTGGGGGATGAGCTTCGAAATGCACAACATTTTCGTTCGTCTGCCATTACCCAGAGCGAAATTAATCAGTTGTTATGCTCACTATTGTCTTCGCTCAGACAAAGTCTCAGTGAGAGATCTCATGATACTGATACGTTTGTGCGGAGCTGCCGCGATTTTATTCCGATGGGGCGGTTACGCACTTGTCCTCTCCAATTTCTTCTGATCCAGAATTGGAGGGTGAAGATTTTTTCTCTCGCTACGGACATCTTCTTGTCAATCAAGTGAATAAGGGATTCAGACTTGGACAGGGTTTCAGTGGTTAACTCAGGGAGTTCCACTGCAATTGCCAGATCCGAGTTTTACAGTCTTGACGGATGCCAGGTTGGGTCGTATCATTGAGCCCAACGGATTTGAAGGGCCAGGGTCTTTGGGATCCGTAGTTCCTAATTAAGCACATTAACATCAAGAATGATGTCATTTTGGCTTGCGCTACGTTATTGAATAAACGTTATTCAGAATGCTCATGTGCTAATTCTGTCCGACAATTCGACGGTATTAGCGTATTTTCGGAACTAGGGAGACAATCATTCCATTCTGTTTTTCATGTTAACGGAAGGAATCTTTCTGTTTGTACTAGAACATCAAGTTCTCCTATCGGTCCATCATATTCCGGGTCGTCTGAATGTATTAGCGGACTCCCTTCACGGAGGGGCCGCCTGTTGACGCCAGAATGGACTTTCAACAAATGAGTATTCAATCAGATTTGCTACCAAGGAGAGCGGCATATGATCGACTTTTTCGTGACGCTTCTCAACAATCAGTTGCAAAAGTACGTGTCACAATGTTTGGATCTTGGAACGTTTGCAGTAGACGCTCTATCGATCTCGTGAGACGGAATAATAGGATATGCGTATCTTCCAGCGCCGTTGATTCAGCAGATATTGCTCAAGTTATATATCTCAATGCAAAATTCTGCTGGTAGCATTTCTATCTCCACAAAGACCATGGTTTAATCTACTCAGGCGTCTGTTGTGGGACATGCCGTCGAAGCTTCCTCCACATTTCGGTCCATTCTATGGTCAGATGGATTCAATTTACTATCAGTACTGCTTATGATAATATCTTCAATCAGCAGTCTGTGCTTTTGTTTTAAGCTCATGAAGTAAGAGTTCTACATCATGGGCTTACGCTAATAATGTTGCTATTACAGATCTAGTGAGGGCTACATATGGTTCTTAGCCCTCCACTTTCTCGAATTTGTATCTTGAGAAATATTGAGCCCTTTTCTGCAGATCTGCATTGTTTAGGTCTGTTATTTTTCACTTAAATGTCGTCCACTAGACAGTGGCAACTATATATATGTAGGCTTTCGGTTCCGGCAGTGACTCTTCCTGCTGCCCTCTTCGCTCTGGAGTATTTGATCCAGGGTGAGGGCGGGGGGGGGGGGGGGGGGGGGGGAGGAGGGGGGGTTCCCTTAGGTCACCTGCTTTATAGTGTAAAGCAAGGGAATACCTCCCTTGGAGTCAGTAATTCCGAGTCGGTACTGGGATGGTTTTAAAGTAAAGCTAATGTTTACTCATTTATGTAATATTTTTTAAGTGTTGCTCGGTGTGAGAAATTTGTATACATCACATATTAATCGGGTGTTAATATACAATCCTCGGACACTTTTATATGAGTATATAGAGTCTCATTTTGCGGGACTTCCTTATTTATTGGCTTTCCTTTAAAAATATTAGTATAAAGGGTTATACTGAATGTTAATAGAGATCATTGATGTTATTGCGCTCAATTACAGAATGGTGTTGTGTCTTTCTTTTTGATACAAATAAGAAAGATACATGTAAAGCCTATCTCTCATTTTCTCCTTCAGGTGATAGTTCTGTTACATGTAATTGAGTATATTGGATTTTCCTTTATGTCCTAGGCCCTCCAACCTTTTTACTTTTCAGCTAAGTCTGGGTCATTGGTACAGTATAAAAATGTTAAAAAATTTATAGTAATTTATATATTTTTTATACTTACCAATGACCCAGATGGGGATGGCCCTCCCATGAGTTGGGAACTCATACCTCCCTGCTGAGTACATAACGCTTACCAGGCACTAGTTGTAAGAATGATAATTGCACCAATTTCGAGACCTCCTTGACACTGCGCATGTGCAGTGAAGTAAAAGTATGGAGGACCAAAAAGGACATGTAATTTTCGGTTTTAGATGCAAATTTTGGGGATTGGAGGGTAAAATTTGCGTTTGGTCCTAGATATTTTAGAGTTGGCACCAGCTAAGTCTGGGTCATTAGTAAGTATAAAAAATATATAAATTACTATAAATTTTTTAACTTTTCAAAATATTTATCCTTCTTTTACTGATTTTTGTGTTGAAATAGAATTCATAAATGTGTGCATTTTCAAGAAATCGTCTTTGAAACTACAAGGCCAAATGTTTTGAAACATAATGTGACTGATGGCTGTAACCCCCTCTACCAATGATCCTCCTTTAATCTTCATCGGGTTGCAATTATGGCTGCAATTGTGGCATACAGTTACTATAGAAACCCTATAGGAAATCACATTTTCATCATCTTCTCTGAAAGTACTGAGCCAATGTGAACCAGACTTGGCAGGCATGGCCTATAAGAGGTTCTCTATGACTGTTACTCTTTTTATTCCTGTTGGATGAAAAACGTGGCCGCCAGAAGCATTCTTTGATTCTGATTGGTCAATTTTGAAAACACTTCTCCTCTGAAACCACAGGGCCAAATGTTTTGAAATTTTGCATGGTCGATGACTGGGACACCCTCAACCAATGTTCCTCATTTAATGTTATCGTATTGCAAACATGGCCACAATTGCGGTTTATAGTTAATATAGAAAAACCCTGTGGAAAATCCCATTTTCATCTTCTCTCTGGAATTACTGAGCCGACGTGAACCAAAACCTAGCAGGAATGGTCTATAGGAGCCCCTCCACAAACGATCCTCTTTTTGTTCACGTTGGTTGAAAAATATGGCCACCAGAGACATTCTATGATTCTGTTTGCTGGATTCAGATGTTTTGAAACTTTACAAGATTGAGGACTGGTACACCTTCTACCAATGATCCTCATGTAATGTTGATGTAATGTTGCAAACATGGTCACCTTTGCAGCTCAGAGTTACCATGGAAAGCCTATGGAAAATCACATTTTTATATGTAGTTCCAGGTGAGTGATTACAGGCTCTGTGGAGCCTCTAGTTGGTATACAACATTTCTAGGGGAGTCAGATTCAAGTTTGTTCAAATCAGGTCCCTGAGTTAGTATTTGAGCTCTCTATTGGAGCCCAAAGTTTAACTTGGTGGAATTTGAGGAAATTTCTTTAAAAATCTTCTTCTTCAGATCGACCTCTCAGAATCCTTTCATGTTTGGTAAACAACATCTATAGAGGGGGCAGATTCAAGTTGGTTCAAATCAAGTCGCTGGGTTTATATTTGAGCTCCCTATGGGGCAGATTCAAGTTTATTCAAATCGAGTTTCTCGGTTAATATTTGGGTTCCCTATGGGAACCTGAATTTTAACTTAGTGAAATATGAGAAAATTTCTTTAAAAAACGTTTTTTTAGATCCACCAGTCAGAATCCTTTAACATTTGGTATGCAGCATCTCTAGGAGGGGTCAGATTTAAGTTTGTTCAAATTGGGTTCCTTGGTAGAAAATTTTGAGTCTGGTTCGGACTTGGAGAAAAAAATTTGTTTTGGATTTTTTATGTGTTTTGTTCAATTTTGAGAAGAAAAAAAACCCAAATTTTTAGCCTGAAAATTTTGGATCTGTTCCGGCTAAAATTCTGAATTTTAAAAAAAAAATTTGATGCGTTTTTTGTTCAATTTTGAGACGAAAAAAAAAATTTTTTTAGCCTGAAAATTTTGGGTCCAATTCACACTTGGAAGTTGTGGACAAAAATTTTGGGGAAAAAAATTGTTTTTTATGCGTTTTATTCAAATTTGAGATGAAAAAAAAAATTGGGGTCAAGTTTGGACTCCAAAATTTGGACCAAAATTCGGACATGTTGGGGGGATTTTTATGCATTTTGTTCAATTTTGAGATGAAAAAAAAATTTTTTGCCTGAAAATTTAGGGTCCTGTTCCGGCTGGTTTTTAAAATCAAGTTCTACGGACCATGTAGTCCGAATGCTTTCATATTTGGTATACAACATCTCTAGGAGGGTTAGATTCAAGTTTGTTCAAACCTAGTCCATGGGTTGATATTTGGGCTCCCTATGGGAGCCGAAATTTTAACTTAGTACAATATAAGAAAATTTCTTTAAAAATCTTCTTCAGATCAACAAGTCAAAATCCTTTTGTATTTGGTATGCAACATCTCTTGGAGGGTAAGACTCAAGTTTGTTCAAACCTGGTCCCGGGGTTATTTATTTGGGCTACCTATGGGAGCCTGAATTTTTAACAAAGTGCAATATGAGGGAATTTCTTTCAAAATCTTCTTCTTCAGATCCACCAATCAGAATCCTTTCATATTTGGTATACAACATCTCTACAGATGTAGATGGGTCAGATTCAAGTTTGTTCAAATTGGGACCCTGGGTTAATATTTTGGCTCCCTATTTGAGCCCAAAATTTAACTTAGTGCAATGTGAGGTCATTTCTTTAAAAACGTTCTTCATATCCACCAGTCAGAATTCTTTCCTATTTGGTATATGACATCTCAAGGGGGATCAGATTCAAGTTTGTTCAGTTTGAATCCTTGGCTCTATGGGCAGGGGTGGGGAGGGGACATGTTACGTTCAGGTTTGTTCAAATCCATTCCTTAGTGTTTTTCCATAAAATTTGCCTCTCATGACTTCATTTCTTTGTAGTGTTGATGAACCATGTCTAACTGAATGTGACCTTACTACTTCTTTGAACCGCTTTGGCCGGTGAGCGATTAAGGCCCCTTGGGGAATCTTGTTTATTTAAGGAATATCAGTGGTGAGAATTTCAAAATAAACAAAATTTCATTACTTATATAGCACCTTAAGGTGCTATATAAGTGATGGATTTTTGTTTATTTTGAAATTCCCATCTCTGATATTCCTTAAATTCAGATTAAATACACACACATTATACATCAAAATGAAGGTTGGGAGGTATAGAACACATAAAATACATGAAATCAACTTATAGAGTTCAGTGCAGGCACCACTGGTTTTAAAACACCGTTGCAAACCTTTTTGTTTGATCACTTCAACACACGAGACGTTGATGGCTGATTACAGAGATTTCAACTGATGATTCCCAAGAGTAAACTATTCCCGCATTACAGGTGTCGATAGCATATGTGTACATGGCGTGGAAACTTACTGTGCATTTTCCAAGGCATGGGTTATATTCACTGATGCATTGTTAGTGAATTTCCATGCCACTGGTGATTTTTGGCTCAAATTGACACAGTCAAGCTCAGCTATTGCTGTTACTTGAACTCACTTCTTGTTCATCAGCGTACATACAGAAGTACATACATAATTTCACACGGACATACATCCACAATTTCCTTTGGCACACCACACAGGTCACATTTATGATCAGATTACTTTGAAATTTGGTATGCTTGTTTAGGGTAACCTCCAGATAGGAGCTGTCAATTTTCTTCCATTTCCGTCAAAATATGTTGGCAACGACCTTTGCACTTTGTTTAGTTAGGCTATTTTCCTTTGGCACATGCTACAGGGCACATTTATGATCGGATCACTTTGAAACTTGCTGTGATTTGGGGTTGCCTATAGATGGGAGCTATCGATTTTCTTCAATTTCCGACAAAAAATGTAGCTGCGGCCAACGTTCTTAGTTTAGTCAGACCTCAATATTTCCCTTTGGCACATGCTACAGGGCACATTTATGATTGGATCACTTTGAAACTTGCAATGATTTCGGGTTGCCTATAGATGGGAGCTATCGATTTTCTTCCATTTCCGTCGAAAAAAGTTGGTTTTGGCAATGACCTTTGATGAACTTAGTGTAGTTATGCATCAATATGTACCTTTGGCACATGCTACAGAGCACATTTGTGGTCGGTTCGCTTTGAAACATGGTTTGGTTGTTTGGGGTGACCTCTAGATGGGAGCTGTCAATTTTCTTCCATTTCTGTCACAAAAAGTTGGTTTTGGCAACGACCTTTGATGAACTTAGTCCAGTTATGCATCAATATGACCCTTTGGCACCCCCTGCAGGACACAGTTATGATTGCATCGCTTTGAAACTTGGTATGCATGTTTGTGGTGACCTTTGGATGGGAATTATCGATTTTCTTCCATTTCCATTAAAAAACATTGCCGTTGGCAATGACCTTTGAACTTAGGCAGCAATATATCTCTTTGGCACATCCTACAGGGCACATTTATGATTGGGTCCTTACACGTTCCGACTCAAGAATCAGTGTCGCAAACCCAGTGCAAGATTAGTCTGTCTAGCAATTATGACTGCAAGAGCAGCACGACAACTACATTGAATTGAGTTACTGTAACACAATACGTAGCCACTTTTGGAGTTACGAAACTTCTTTGAGTTTGTTTTCTCCTTGATCAACACTATTTCCCAGTATATATTATCTGTGAGGCATTGATTGTTGAAGAGGAAACCTGCTGAGAGTTCAGGCTTTTTTCCGGTATTGCGTACTGGACGGAGCTTTCAGAGTCTTTAAAATGCAGTTTTAGTACAACTTGACAAAGTCAAGCTGAGCTATTGCCATCACTTCTTGTCCATCAGTGTAGGTACATACGTCCGGGCATATGTACATATATACGCACAGACATACACAATTTCCTTTGGCACACCTCACAGGTCACATTGATGATCAGATCGCTTTGAAACTTGGTATGCTTGTAAGGGGTGACCTCTAGATGGGAGCTATCGATTTTCTTAGATTTCTGCCAAAAAATGTTGCCGCTGGCAACGTTCTTAGACCTCAATATTTTCCTTTGGCACACCTACAGGGCACATTTATGATCGGATTGCTTTGAAACCTGGCATGCTTGTTTGGTGTGACCTCTAGATAGGAGCTATCGATTTGATTCCATGGCAATGACCTATGAACTTAGTTTAGTCAGGCATCAATATATTCATTTGGCATCCCATACTGGGCACATTTTTGATCAGATCGGTTTGAAACTTGGTATGCTTGTTTGGGGTTACCTCTAGATGGGAGCTATTGATTTTCTTCGATTTCCACCAAGAAATGTTGCCTCTGGCAACAACCCTTGATGAACTGAGTGCAGCTATACATCAAAATTTCCATTTGCTATACCTACAGGGCACATTTATTATCGGATCGCTTTGAAACTTGGTACGCTTGTTTGGGGTGACCTCTAGATGGGAGCTATCGATTTTCTTCCTTTTCCATCAGAAAATGTTGCCGCTGGCAACGTTCTTAGAACTTAGTTTAGTCAGACATCAATATTTCCCTTTGGCACAACCTACAGGGCACATTTATGATTGGATTGCTTTGAAACCTAGCATGCTTGTTTGGATTGTCCTCTAGATAGGAGCTATTGATTTTCTTCCACTTCCATCAAAAAATGTTGCCACTGGCAACAACCTTTGAACTTAGTTTAGTCAGGCATTAATATATTCCTTTGGCATGCCCTACAGGGCACATTTATGATCAGATTGGTTTGAAACTTTGTATGCTTGTTAGGTGTTATCTCTAGATGGGAGCTATCGATTTTCTTCGATTTCTGTCAAAACATGTTGCTGCTGGCAATGACCTTCGATGAACTAAGTACAATTGTGCATCAATATTTCCCTTTGGCTCACCCTGCAGTGCGCATTTTTGACCAAATCACTTTGAAACTTGGTATGCTTGTTTTGGTTGATCTCTAGATGGGAGCTACCGATTTTCTTCCATTTCTGTCAAAAATAGTTTCTGTTGGCAACAACCTCTGATGAACTTAGTAAAAACTTAATGCAGTTATGCATCAATATTTCCTTTTGACACACTGTGCAGGGCACATTTATAATTGGATCACTTGGAAACTTTGTGTGCTTGTGTGGGGTTATATCTATATGGGAGTAATCGATTTTCTTCCATTTCTGTCAAAAATGTTGCCGCTGACAACAACCTTTGAACTTAGCTTAGTCAGACTTCAATATTTTCCTTTGGCACACCCTTCTGGGCACATTTATGATCGGATCACTTTGAATCTTGGTACATGTGTTCGGGGTGACCTCTAGATGTGAGCTATTGATCTTTTTTCATTTCCTTTAAAAAATTATTGTCGTTATCACCAGCCTTTGAACTTACTGCATTTGTGTAGCAACAGTAAATTTATGAATTTCTATAAAAAAGAGAGAAAAAACATTGCCACAAGCAATGACCTTCAAGCTTAGTGCATTTGTGCAGTAAAATCTTCCTTTGGCATGCCTCAGAGGGCGCATTCATTATCAGGTTGTTTTGAAACTTTGTATGCTTATGCAGGGTGACAAAGGTAGGAGCTATCGATTTTCTTTTCGTTTCTGTCTAAAACTGCTGCTGTTAGCAATAATCTTTGAATTTATTGCATATGTGCATCAACATTCTTCTTTGAGATGGCCTACAGGCCACATTTATTGTAGGATTGTTTTTGAACTTGGTGTGCTCATTGGGAGAGACCTTTAGATAAGAGCTATTATTTAGCATTCATTTCTGTGAAGAAAGTTGCCATTTACATGTACAATAACCTCTGAACTTACCGCATTTGTGTATCAACATTCTTCCTTTAGCCAGTATTACAGTTTACATTTAAAAATGCATGGATTACTCGTGACGTTGTGCACACACAGTGCTGTTATGTTGAAATGTCACCAAATAACATTGGTAGCAATGATCTTCAATTTTGCCACTTCACTTATAACTTAAGTTCAAGTTTGTCAAGTTGAGCTACAGTGTCATTGACACTTTCAATTTGATAAAATTATAGTTTCATCTTCATTTACCAAATCTCAAATCAAAATATGAGTCTAAATAAATTATACAAACTATTTGTCACCCTAACATTAATTACTGTAAAAACAAGCGAGAGGACACCTAAATGTAAAAGTTATGTTCACTGTTGTTTGGATATTTAGTCACAAGCAGTGCTACTGTAAAATGGGCAAACGATATATAGAGAGTAATTGTTTGACTGGACTGTTCACATGAAATAATTCATGAGAGGTGAGGGACGTTGTACAAAAACGAGTTCGCGAATGCGCATGAGTGTTTTACAATATAGTTCCTCGCCTCAAATGAATTATTTCTCGTAACCAGTTCAGTCAAGTGATTCTCAAAACTCGCCAAATAATTTTCATTATTTTTTCTTTTTTTTGTCTCTAAAACATAGGTTATGACCTATCATTGGAATGGGCTCATCGAGCTCATTCCAATGAGGGGTCATAACCACAGTTACTGGAAGTTGTGGCCGCAACCACTTTTTTCACTGATAACAATGAAAGCACCACGTCAGTCCTGACCCCGTGTTACACACACAGTAGTCTATATAATAATAGACGAGTAATGAAAGCCTATTTTGCCCTGACCGATACCCCCTTCCCAGTTCATTTGTGAATTCGTTCTTTGAACAAAATCTATCAACACAGATTTCTTGTACAGCTATCCACAAGGTATTTAACTTCATGTTTATCATAAATTAATAATCAAATCATCATACTACGACTTCTTTATTTGATAAAAAAAACCTCTCCGTTCAACTTTTTTGCCTGCGACTCGACGCCATTGGAACAACAATGATGATGTAACATTTCTAATGTCTAAAAATACCGTCTAAAAATGATTGCAGAATACTGAAATGGATCAAGTTCTTGTCATCTGCTTTGCAGTGATAGTCGATGAATTTTTAAACTGCAGTCGTATGTTTTATGCTATTTGTGATAAGAAAAAGGAAGTACTTAGAAGTTGGACATGTCTGCAGCAGTGTATGCGTGTGCGGAAAATGTGCAGCTAATGTTACGGTTAGTTCAAAGGAAAAAATTAAATAAATAAATAAATAAAGTCTAGGTCTACCCCCATTTATACACCTCATTAGTGTTGCTTATTTCGTTCTCTCAGGTTATTTGACTTTGGAAATGCGCCGCAATCTAGGGGTGATGCCCAACATTCCCCCTATGTGGGCGTATGACCCCCACCTCGGGGGGGGGGGGGGTCTAGACTATTTGTTTATTGGTGTTTAAGGTCACATATTTTTGCACAATGGCTAATCATGTCCACAACATGAGTATCAACTCAACACCAGGGGTGAGCATTAATAAGCCATGTTGCCCATTTTAGAGAGGGTTTACACCTCACAAGAATTGGTGACTGGGTCCAATTTTACCAGTGAAACAGAGCCTGTTCACCGCAGTGAATAGGAACTGCTTTACTTTCCGGGGTTCCCACGGGCAGGGGTCTGGAAATCCCCGGGCTGACCATGGTTTGGCCAGATGTGTATAATTAGCTCAACTTTGGCGAAGCCAAATTTGAGCTTATGCCATGGCCAGTCGTCCGTCTGTTCATCAACAATTCAATACGGCTCGGGCTAGAGGCTGTATTTATGAACCGATCTTTACGAAACTTCTTGGGTACCTTTGTTATGACCGTGGGACGAGAACGAGTGTTTTTGGGTCCATTCCGAAATTCAAGTTGGCCGCTGGCAGCCATTTTGTACACACTTAGGTGAAATCAGATTTTTGCGCAGAACTTCCATATGAAAGTGCTGATTTGAATAATTTTTTGTATGAATGTTTAGTACCATCGGATACATCACATATAATACAGGGTTTTTTCTCGTACGTAAATTATGCAAATTAGACTAACTTTGATGTATTTAGTGTTAATTTCAGCACTGTAAGTGCAAATGCCAATATGGCTCGGGCTAGAGGCCGTATTTATAAACCGATCTTTACGAAACTTCTTGTGTACTTTTGGTATCACCGTGGGACGAGAACGAGTGTTTTGGGGTGCGGTCAGAAAATTCAAGATGGCCGATGGCAGCCATTTTGTACAAAATTAGGTGCAATCAGATTTCTGCACAGACTTCCATATGAAAGCGCTGATTTGAAAATTTTTGTGTGTGAATGTTTAGTACCATGGGATACATCACATATAATACAGGTTTTTTTCTCGTGCAGAAACTATGCAAATTAGATGAACTTTGATTTTTTCAGTGCTACTTACACACAGTAAGTACAATGTCAATACGGCTTGGGCTAGAGGCTGTATTTATCAACCGATCTTCACAAAACTTCTTGGGTACCTCTGTTATCACCTTGGGACGAGAACGAGTGTTTCTGAGTGCGGTCCAAAATGCAAGATCGCTGCCAGTAGCCATTTTGTACCAAAATTCAGTCTAATCAGTTTTTTGTACACAACTTCTATACAGTTCAGGCTAGAGGCCGTATTTATGAACCGATCTTTACGAAACTTCTTGGGTACCTTTGTTATCACCGTGGGATGAGAACGGGTGTTTTTGGGTGTGGTCCGAAATTCAAGATGGCCACCAGCAGCCATTTTGTACCAAAATTAGTGCAATCAGTCTTTTGTACAGAACTTCTGTATGAAAGTTCTGATTTGAATAAATTTTTGTATGAATGTTCAGTAAAATGGAATACATCACATACAGTACGGGTTTTTTTCTCGTGCAGAAATTATGCAGATTAGATGAATTTTGATTTATTTAGTGCTACTTATACACTGTATGTGCACATGTCAATATGGCTCGGGCTGGAGGCTGTATTTATCAACCGATCTTCATGAAACTTCTTGGGTACCTTTGTTATCACCTTGGGACAAGAACGAGTGTTTCTGAGTGTGGTCCAAAATTCAAGATGGCTGCCAGTGGCCATTTTGTACCGAAATTAGGTCCAATCAGTTTTTTGTCACAACTTCTATACAGCTCGTATTTATGAACTGAATTTCATAAAACTTCTTGGGTACCTTTGTTTTCACCTTGGGACAGGAATGAGTGTGTTTTGGGGTGCCTTTGTTATCACTGTGCTATGAGAACAAATATTTTGGGGTTCAGTCAGACCCACTCTGGGACTCAAAGATTTTTTTCTAGTTTAGCATCTGACTGTCACCCACCTTTATAATACTTTACCTATACATTTGTTACAGGCTACGGTCAGTATTTATGTACAGACCATTACAATACTTTATATGTACATTTGTTATCAGGTCATAACCTAGATCTTTGTCATTGCTGTGTCACATACTATACATGTACATGTCTTGACAAGTTGAGCTACAGTGTCATTGAAACTTTCATTTTTGTTTTAATTGGGAAAAGTCACAATAGGCTTATCCATGAATCTAGAGGCAAGAAAGCCAGTAACTGCGAGCAGCCAAGTTAACATCAACTACAGATTCTGAAGATATCTTCCAATAATATAACAATACCATGAGTTTGGAGGGCCTTGCGGTTTATTACCGATAGGAATGAATAAAAGCTCGAGGGTTTATTACCGGCCCGAGAGTCGAGGGCCGTTAATAAGGCAGGGAGCTCCCCCCTCCCATTCACCAGCATCTAATTTTACGTTTCACTCATCATGCAAGTAACAGGTAATTTTTGATGTAGCCAGTTCAAGTTTGGCAATTGAGGAGGAAGAACGTTTGGAGCAGCAAGTAGAAGGGGTCAAGAGGAACGGTGTTCCCCCAAAAGCATCACTGTCCTTGCCTCCCCACCCACTCCAAACGCATGCACAAATGCTCACAGTGGGTTTTCTAGAAAGGTTTTTCATTTTTTTTTAAAAAAAATGTCTCCGGGAAAGATTTTTTGTCGAGACCCTGAGATATCTTAATAGGCCAACTGCTTCGCCTGAATAATATGTGCCTACAACAAGCCTCGCCGCTCCCCCCCCCCCCCCCCCCCCCCCCCATTCACCTCCCCCCTTAAAGTTCGGAAAAGTTGATTGTGCCTTGACAATAAATAGAACTCGAGGACAGGGATGCAACAATTGTTTGCAGGGAAGACTCTCACATTACAGCCCAAATCCATTATTCTTCTGTTCTGTTGTCTGCAGCACAAGAACAACGCAGTGAGAAGTTTTGCTTTCTGGGTTAACTTTTGTACAGCCTAGCAACGAAATGTCACGCCATCATTGTTGTTCCAGTGGCGTCGAGTCACGAGCAAAAAAGTTGAACAGAGAGTTTTTTTTATCAAATGAAGAAGCTGTAGTATGATGATTTGATTATTAATTTATGATAAACATGAAGTTAAATACCTTGTGGATAGCTGTACAAGAAAACTGTGTTGATGAATCTTTGTTCAATGAACGAATTCACAAATGAACTGGGTAGTGGGTATCGGTCAGGGCAAAATAGGCTTTCATTACTTGTCTATTATTATATAGACTACTGTGTGTGTGACACGGGGTCAGGACTGACGTGGTGCTTTCATTTTTATCAGTGAAAAAGTGGTTGCAGCCACAACTTCCAGTAACTGTGGTCATAACATATGTTTTGGAGACAAAACATGAAAGTAATAGTTATTCAAGAATTTGTTTTGCAAGTGTCGTCTGCTTTTCATGTTAAAAAACAAAAAACAATGAAATTCCCATTACACCCACGACAAAGTGTCTTCGTTTTTGCGCATGGATACATGACACAATTGTTGATTGCATAATTCACTTGTGAACTTATCATTTATAATCAAACCCGGAATTCCCAGTACATGTAAATCACACTTTGGAAAGTAATAAAAAATAATAAAAACACTTAGTTTAATTCCCAACTTTGTTTTCAGCAAAGCATTCTTGAAAGCAATAATAATTCTGTCTCTTACCTCTAAATGCTACAAATCATAAGAGTTTTCAATGCTTTTTGCCTGTTATAATTTATTAGAGAGAGAGAAAGATTAATCATGGATGAAATTTATATGACCATGGCCATCTGATCATTCTTTCTATCTATTCCTATTAAATTCTTTGTAGATATGTGCAATATATCAAAAAACCCAACCGATATTGATATCATGGGGATACCAAAAAACTGAACCGAACCAATCGTTGAATACCATTGCCATCTGAATTTTCAAATTTTCCTTCATTATACGCCCGTTTGAAAAACGGGACGTATTATGTAAATGGTCTCGCCTTCCGTCTGTCCGCCCGTCTGTCTGTCCGTCCATGGACACATTTCTTTTCCGGACGATAACTTTAGTTGTAATGGTTTGAGCTGAGTTAAATTTGGCTTATGGATTTAGTACAACAAAATGCAGGTTGGGTTCGATTTCCGTCTTTAGCGGCCCATTTTTAGTAGAGTTATGGCCCTTTATTTTTTAACACTGTGGGTAAGGGAAAAACATTTAAGACTACTTTTCTCCCAAACCACTGCTCCAAAAGCTTTCAAATTTCACATATAACATCTTTGGAAGATTGTTTCATATGTTTATTGAAATCAATTTCCTGGGTCCATATTTGGGCTCTCTGTGGGAGCCCAAATGTTTAAATTAGTGCAGTAAAAAAATTTTAGTCTGAAAAAATTTTGTTTGGGACTTTCAAAATTTCCGAACAAAAATAAAAAAAAAAATCTGTTTTTATGCGTTATCTCAATTTTTGGACGTGCAAGTGCTGGAACTGAAAATAGAAGAAAAATCCTGTGTATTGTGTGGGCACAATGGCTTCGTCTAGTTTGTATATGCTTTTCTTAGGAGAGACATATGCAGCTTATTCAACCTGGTTTGATATTTAGACTACCATGTCAGGTGAGCGCCTTAAGGCCCCCTGGGGCCTCTTGTTTATACTTCCCAATGGCTCAGATGGGAATGGCCCTCCCATGAGTGGGCACTCATTCCTCCCCGCTGATTATAACATTTAGCAGGCACTGCAGAAAGAATGATGGTTGGTGCAAATTTTGATACCTTCCTGGATACTGCACATGTGCAGATCACAAAAGTATGGAGGACCATATAGGACTTAATTTTTAGCTCAACTTTGGCAAAGCCAAATTTGAGCTTTTGTCATGGCCCGTCGTCTGTCTGTCCGTACGTCAACAATTTGGATATGGCTCGGGCTAGAGGCCGTATTTATGAACCGATCTTTACAAAACTTCTTGGGTACCTTTGTTATCACTGTGGGACGAGAACGAGTGTTTTTGGGTGCGGTCCGAAATTCAAGATGGCTGCCAGCCCCATTTTGTACCGACGATGCAGAAATCTGTTTTTTGTACAAAACTTCCATATGAAAGCTCTGATTTGAATAATTTTTTGTATGAATGTTTAGAACCATGAGATACATTACATATCATACGGGTTTTTTTCTCGTGCTTAAATTATGCAAATTAGTCTAACTTTGATTTATTTAGTGTTACTTTCAGCACTGTCAGTGCAAATGCCAATACGGCTCGGGCTAGAGGCCGCATTTATGAACCGATCTTTACGAAACTTCTTGGGTACCTTTGTTATCACCGTGGGACGAGAATGAGTGTTTTTGGGTTTGGTCTGAAGTTCAAAATTAGGGGCAATCAGATTTTTGCGCAGAACTTCCACATGAAAGCTCTGATTTGAATAATTTTTTGTATGAATGTTTAGTACCATGGGATATATCACACATAATATGGGTTTTTTTCTCGTGCAGAAATTATACAAATTATATGAACTTCGATTTTTTCAGTGCAACTTACACACAGTAAGTACACATATCAATACGACTTGGGCTAGAGGCTGTATTTATCAACTGATCTTCACAAAACTTCTTGGGTACCTCTGTTATCACCTTGGGATGAAAACGAGTGTTTCTGAGTGCGGTCCAAAATTCAAGATGGCTGCCAGTGGCCATTTTGTACCGAAATAAGGTCTAATCAGTTTTTTGTACACAACGGCTCAGGCTAGAAGCCGTAGTTATGAACCAATCTTTACGAAACTTCTTGGGTACCTTTGTTATCACTGTGGGATGAGAACGAGTGTTTTGGGGTGTGGTCCGAAATTCAAGATGGCCACCAGCAGCCATTTTGTACCCAAAGTAGTGCAATCAGTCTTTTGTACAGAACTTCTGTATGAAAGTTCTGATTTGAATAAATTTTTGTATGAATGTTAAGTAAAATGGAATATGTCACATATAGTATGGGTTTTTTTATGGTGCAGAAATTATGCAAATTAGATGAATTTTGATTTATTTAGTGCTACTTATACACTGTACATGTAAGTGCACATGTCAATACGGCTCGGGCTAGAGGCTGTATTTATCGACCGATCTTCACGAAACTTCTTGGGTACTTTTGTTATCACCTTGGGACGAGAACGAGTGTTTCTGAGTGCGGTCCAAATTTCAAGATGGCTGCCAGTGGCTATTTTGTACCGAAATTAGGTCCAATCAGTTTTTTGTCACAACTTCTATACAGCTCATATTTATGAACTGATCTTCACGAAACTTCTTGGGTACCTTTGTTTTCACCTTGGGACAGGAATGAGTGTGTTTTGGGGTGCCTTTGTTATCACTGTGCTATGAGAACAAATATTTTGGGGTTCAGTCAGACCCACTCTGGGACTCAAAGATTTCTTTTCTAGTTTAGCATCTGACTGTCACCCACCTTTACAATACTTTACCTATACATTTGTTACAGGCTACGGTCAGTATTTATGTACAGACCGTTACAAAACTTTATATGTATCTTTGTTATCAGGTCATTACCTTGATGTTTGTCATTGCTGTGTCACATACTATACATGTACATGTCTTGTCAAGTTGAGCTACAGTGTCATTGACACTTTCATTACTGTTTTTAAAGTGTTTTTACAATGGTCGACTTTTTGTCTGTGTGACCTGTTTTGCTATACATGAGTAGAGTTTACCACCAGTATGCTGTGGCTTTTAGAAAATTTATGACCTGTTTTCCTATACATGAGTGGAGGCTACCACCAGTATTCTGTGGCTTTTATATTTCATATATGTATTAAATGCATCAATATAAGACAAAATTAACCCTTATCGGACATTTGGATTTTTTTAATGCAATGTAAGACTTTTTTGTAAGTGTGGACTGGAAAATTTTTACCTGTTTTGCTATGCATGAGTGCAGGCTACAACTGGTATGCTGTGGCTTGTATATTTCATGTATGTGTTAAATGCATCAATATAAGATGACTGTAACCCTTGCTGGTCATTTTATGGAGATTTTTGACTTTTTTAATGCAATGTTAGACTTTTTTGTCAGTGTGAAAATTTCAAACCTGTTTTTCTGTGGCTTTTATATTTCATACACGTGTTAAATGCATCAATATAAGATGACATTAACCCTTTTTGGGAGATTTTGGACTTTTTTAATGCAATGTAATGTTAGACTTTTTTGTAAGTGAGGAATTCTGTCCTGTTTTGCTATACATGTACATGACCGGACATATTTTGCAGATTTGTAATAAGCCTAGCTGCTTTATTGCATGCCATGTGATGGTGAGCCTGTAATGATCAGTAATTGCCGTTGTGCATGTGACAAGTGCAGGTAACTCCATTATGTATTTCCAGAGTTATGCCCCCTATTAGTACTTAAAACATTACAGTATTGTGTCGCCTACTCCATCAACATTTTACATGCTATATTGTTCAAACTTTGCACACATGTTGACCACCAATTGCCATTGTGCATGTGACAAGAGCAAGTAATTCTCTTATGTATTTCCAGAATTATGCCCCCTTTTAGAACTTAAAACATTACAGTTTTGTGTCGCCTTCTCCTTCAACATTTTACATTCTATATTGTTCAAATCTTGCATACCTGTTGATCACCAATTGCCATTGGGCATATGACAAGAGCCGGTAACTCTGTTTTGTATTTCCAAAGTTATGCCCCCTTTTTATGCCCCTTTTTGTATTTAAACATTACAGTATTGTGTCGTCTTCTCCTTCAACATTTTACATGCTATATTGTTCAAACTTTGCACACATGTTGACCACCAATTGCCGTTGTACATGTGACTCTCTTTTGTATTTCCAGAGTTATGCCCCCTTTTAGTACTTAAAACATTACAGTTTTGTGTCGCCTACTCCTTCAACATTTTACATGTTATATTGTTCAAACTTTGCACACATGGTGATCACCAGTTGCTGTTGTGCATGTGGCAAGGGTAGATAACTCTATTTTGTATTTCCAGAGTTATGCCCTTTTTAGTACTTAAAACATTACAGTATTGAGTCGCCTTCTCCTTCAACATTTTACATTCTACATTGTTCAAACTTTGCACACCTGTTGATCACCAATTGCCATTGGGCATGTGACAAGAGCTGGTAACTCTGTTTTGTATTTCCAGAGTTATGCCCCCTTTCATTACTTGAAACATTACACTGGTGTGTTGCCTACTCCTTCAACATTTTACATGCTACATTGTTCAAACTTTGCACACATATTGATCAGTAATTGCCGTTGTGCATGTGACAAGAGCAGGTAACCTTGTTTTGTATTTCCAGAGTTATGCCCCCTTTTAGTTCTTAAAACATTGCAGTATTGTGTTGCCTACTCCTTCAACATTTTACATGCAATGCAATATTTTTCACACTTTGCTCACACGGTGATCACCAATTGCTGTTGTGCATGTGACAAGAGCAGGTAACTCCATTATGTATTTCCAGAGTTATGCCCCTTTCAGTACTTAAAACATTACAGTATTGTGTCACCTCCTCCATCAAAATTTTACATGCTATATTGTTCAAAATTTGCACACATGTTGATCACCAATTGCCAATGTGCATGTGACAAGCAGGTAACTCTGTTTTGTCCTTCCCGAGTTATGCCCCCTTTTAGTACTTAAAACATTACAGTATTGTGTCGCCTACTCCTTCAACATTTTACATGCTACAGTTAAAACCAGAACTGAACTGCACACAAATAGCACGTTGATCCGCGTGTTAATCTATGCGTTACGACCACAGTAATGCTATCAAATTCTATATATATGGCCTATCACAAGCAATGTTTCAGCCAATGGACCTCCAGGTAACCCGGAGGTCCATTGGCAGAAACATTGTCTGTGTTTGCTATGAGTAACCAGGAGAACCTGTCGTGCTTTGGATGCCATTCGATCTGGCAATTGCGCGCAATTCCTACGTGCAATTAAGCCTAGATAAGTGCACTTTTCATGACAGGACTTCTAGTTTTAACTGTATATTGTTCAAACTTTGCACACATGGTGATCACCACAGGCGTATGTTGCCCTGCTAGGCAGTGCTCTTGTTAGATATTTATAAGGCCTTGTTGAGGCTTGATAACAGTTGAAAGGCTCATTTTCATGAAAGAAGTTTTCTTTTCAGTTTTGTTAACCCTCAATTGTCTGGACAAATGTCCTGAATTCCCACTGGACTACAACCTGTACATGTACAGTACAGTCGCTGTGGAATGGCACTTTTCCACATGCCCACGTCGGATGCCCATACTCAAACCATGGTATTCTGTTACAACTGAAATACCGTGGACAGAAAAATACATAGAAGGACAAAGCGTGTTCTAGCGTGGATGGGATTAAGAAAGTGGCGATGTGCCTCCGAAGGTGATCGTTGACAAGTCCATGGCATCAGTCTTTATCACGGTGCATCCACATCGGTTTGCATTCACAGCACAAAGGTGAGCCTGGGAGAGGGAGCTCCCTTCCCTTGAGTATAGGTTCCGAGGCCCTCCCACACGGAAAAATTTTAAGAAATCTCATGCACTAGGTTCTCGGGTAAAATTTGCTCCCAACTGGTGGTAACAATTTGTGAGCATTAATTTCCCAAACCAAACACTAGAAAAGTTTTAGTTTTGCCTCAGTTTAGGTGTAACATGCCACAGATGGATGAAAGTAGTTGAAATAAGTTTTGAATTGGTGTTGGGGGGGTGAGGCGCTGGGCTGGGCTGCCCCACTCCCGTACCTCCGCCACTTACTGAATGTGATTTCCAATTCCCCATATGCCATCTAGTTTGCAGAGTATTCTTTTGAGCGATTTCTTGTTCTCTTTTAACCAAACCCCCGATGAAAAACAAACATAGGTGTGCATATTGGATGACATATTGTGCAGGGGGAGCCATGGAAGTCAACTTTCTCCCGAATTTCTTTTTTTTGGGGGAAATATTATTGGGATGAATTCGAATGTGGATGCGTGATATCCCTCAAGAAATAAACGCACATCTTCTCGTGTCTGGAAATGTCTGGTTTTTAACAAAGGAAAGATACATGAAGTGGGCAAGGCCCTTTTTTTAAATCCCGATTGCCCACATGGGGGCACAGTGGTGCTGTGTACTAAGGCGTTCTGCACGTCGATGCCCGATGGAGCATTTGTCTTCAACCAATGCTAACCATGCTTGTGTGGAGTTAGAATGTAGGAGAGTTTTGACAGTACCTCGCCATTGCTCAGTGGTTCTCTTCAGGTACTCCAGCCTCCTCCACCCCTTAAACTGTCAGACATGAGGTGACCATAGCTGTCAAGAGTCTTGTTAACCCTCAGTAAATAAATAATGAAAATCAAGGGAATTAATGTTTGGTTATGTCCCATTCATCAAGCCTATGGGAAAATATTTGCGAATGGTATTCATTTTTAGCTCAACTTGACAAAGTCAAGCTGAGCTATTGCCATCACTTCTCGTCCGTCGGTGTACGTATGTACGCCCATACGTACATCCACAATTTCCTTTGGCACACCTCACAGGTCGCATTTATGATCAGATCACTTTCAAACTTGGTACGCTTGTTTGGGGTGGCCTCTAGATGGGAGCTGTCAATTTTCATCAATTTCCGTCAAAAAATGTTGCCGCGGCCGATGTTCTTAGAACTTAGTTTAGTCAGACCTCAATATTTCCCTTTGGCACAACCTACAGGGCACATTTATGATCGGATTGCTTTGAAACCCGGCATGCTTGTTTGGGGTGACCTCTAGATAGGAGCTGTCGATTTTCTTCCATTTTCGTCAAAAAATGTTGCCGTGGCCAAAGTACTTAGAACTTAGTTTAGTCAGGCCTCAATATTTCCCTTTTGCACGCCCTGCAGGTCACATTTATGATCGGATTGCTTTGAAACCTGACAGGCTTGTTTGGGGTGACCTCCAGATGGGAACTATCGATTTTCTTCCATTTCTGTCAAAAAATGTTGCCGTGGCCAACGTTCTTAGAACTTAGTTTAGTCAGACCTCAATATTTCCCTTTGGCACCCCCTACAGGGCACATTTATGATCGGATTGCTTTGAAACCTGGCATGCTTGTCTGGGGTTACCTCTAGATGGGAGCTATCAATTTTCTTCCATTTCCGTCTATCAAAAAATGTTTCCGCTGGCAACGATCTTTGAACATAGTTTAGTCAGGCATCAATATACTCCTTTGGCACGCCGTACAGAGCACGTTTTTGATCAGATCGGTTTGAAACTTGGTATGCTTGTTTGAGGTTACCTCTAGATGAGAGCTATCAATTTGCTTCTATATCTGCCTATAAATGTTACCTCTAGATGGGAGCTATCTCTTTTTTTCGATTTCCGTCAAAAAATGTTGTCACTGGCAATGACCTTCGATGAACTTAGTGCAGTTATGCATCAATATTTCGCTTTTGGCACACCCTGCAGTGCTCAGGTTTGACCAGATCACTTTGAAACTTGGTATGCTTGTTTGGGGTGAGCAATAGATGGGAGCTATCGATTTTCAACCATTTCCGTCAAAAAATGTTGCCGCTGGCAACATACTTAGAACTTAGTTTAGTCAAACCTAAATATTTCCCTTTGTCACACCCTACAGGGCACATTTATGATCGAATTGTTTTGAAACCTGGCATGCTTGATTGGAGTGACCTCTTGATGAGAGCTATTGATTTTCTTCCATTTCCGTCAAAAAATGTTGCCACTGGCAACAACCTTTGAACTTAGTTTAGTCAGGCATTAATATATTCCTTTGGCATGCCCTACAGGGCACATTTATGATCAGATTGGTTTGAAACTTTGTATGCTTGTTAGGTGTTATCTCTAGATGGGAGCTATCGATTTGAACTAAGTTTAGTCAGGGATCCTTTGGCATGCCCTACAGGGCTCATTTATGATCAGGATGGTTTGAAACTGTATGTTTGTTTGGGGTTACCTCTAGATGGGAGCTATCGATTTTCTTCCATTTCCGTCAAAAATAGTTGCCATTGGCAACAACCTCTGATGAACTTAGTAAAAACTGCAGTTAAGCATCAATATTTCCCTTTGACGCACCCTGCAGGGCACATTTATGATTGGATCGCTTGCAAACTTAGTTTGCTTGTGTGGGGTGACATCTATATGGGAGCTTCAATTTTGTTCCACTTCTGTCAAAAAATGTTGCCACTGACCTTTGAACTCAGTTTAGTCAGACCTCAGTATTTCCTTTTAACACACCCTTCAGGGCACATTTAGATAGGATCACTTTGAAACTTAGTATGTGTATTCGGGGTGACCTCTAGATGTGAGCTACTGCTTTTCAAGCTCAACTTTGGCGAAGCCAAATTTGAGGCATTGTCATGGCCCGTTGTCTGTCCGTCGCGTCGTACACATGTCTCGGGCTAGAGGCCGTATTTATGAACCGATCTTTACTAAACTTCTTGGGTACCTTTGCTATTACTGTGAGACAAGAAAAAGTGTTTTGGGGTCTGGTCCAAAATTCAAGATGGCTGCTGGCAGCCATTTTGTACAAAATTAGGTGCAATCAGATTTTTGTGCAGAACTTCCATATGAAAGCGTTGATTTGAATAATTTTTGTGTGAATGTTTAGTACCATGGGATACATCACATATAATACAGGTTTTTTCTCGTGCATAAATTATGCCAATTAGACTAACTTTGATCTATTTAATGTTACTCTCAGCACTGTAAGTGCAAATGCCAATACGGCTCGGGCTAGAGGCCGTATTTATGAACTGATCTTTACGAAACTTCTTGGGTACCTTTGTTATCACCGAGGGACGAGAGCGAGTGGTTTTGGGTGCGGTCCGAAATTCAAGATAGCCACCAGCAGCCATTTTGTACTTTAGTTAATGCAATCAGTTTTTTGTACAGAACTTCCGTATGAAAGTTCTGATTTGAATAAATTTTTGTATGAATGTTTAGTAACATGGAATACATCACATATAATACAGGTTTTTTTCTCGTGCAAAAATTATGCAAATTAGATGAACTTTGATTTATTCAGTGCTACTTATACACAGTAAGTGCACATGTCAATACGGCTCGGGCTAGAGTCTATATTTATGAACCGATCTTCACGAAACTTCTTGGGTACCTTTGTTATCACCTTTGGACAAGAACAAGTGTTTCTGGGTGCGGTCCAAAATTCGAGATGGCTGCCAGTGGCCATTTTTTAACGAAATTAGGTCCAATCAGTTTTTTGTACACAACTTCTATACGGCTCAGGCTAGAGGCTGTATTTATGAACCGATCTTTACAAAACTTCTTGGGTACCTTTGTTATCACCGTAGGATGAGAACGAGTGTTTTTAGGTGCAGTCCAAAATTCAAGATGGCCATCACCAGCCATTTTGTACCAAAATTAGTGCAATCAGTTTTTTGTACAGAACTTCTATATGAAAGCTCTGATTTGAAGAAATTTGTGTAAGAATGTCTAGTAACATGGAATACATCACATATAATATGCGTTTTTTTTTCTCGTGCAGAAATTATGCAAATTAGATGAACTTTGATTTATTCAGCACTATTTATACACTGTAAGTGCACATGTCAATACGGCTAGGGCTGGAGGCTGTATTTATGAACCGATCTTCACGAAACTTCTTGGGTACCTTTGATATCTCCTTGGGATGAGAACGAGTGTTTTTGGGTGCGGGCCGAGATTCAAGATGGCTGTCGGCGGCCATATTGTACCAAAATTAGTGCAATCAGTTTTTTGTACAGAACTTCTGTATGAATGTTCTGATTTGAATAAATTTCTGTATGCATGTTTAGTAACATGGAATACATCACATATAATACAGGTTTTTTTCTCAAGCAGAAATTATGCAAAGTAGATTAACTTTGATTTGTTCAGTGCTACTTATACACAGTAAGTGCATGTGTCAATACAGCTCGGGCTAGAGTCTGTATTTATGAACTTTTTGGGGTACCTTTGTTATCACCTTGTGACAGGAACGAGTGTTTTGGGGTGCCTTTGTTGTCACTGTGCTATGAGAACAAATATTTTTGGGTTCAGTCAGACCCACTCTGGGACTCCAACATTTCTTTTCTAGTTTAGCATCTAACTGTCACCCCACTTTTACAATACTTTACCTATATGTTTATTACAGGCTACGGTCAGCATTTATGTACTGACTGTTACAATACTTTACATGTACCTTTGTTATCAGGTCATTACCTAGATGTTTGTCATTGCTGTGTCACATACTATACATGTACATGTCTTAAACAAGTTGAGCTACAGTGTCATTGACACTTTCATTTCATTTCCATAAAAAATTGTTGTCGTTATCACCAGCCTTTGAACTTACTGCATTTGTGCATCAACTTATCCCTTTTGCACTCTCTGCAGGGAATATTTATGAATTTCTATAAAAAAAAGCCCCCAAAAAACATTGCCACAAGCAATGACCTTCTACTTAGTGCATTTGTGCATTAACATCTTCCTTTGGCATGCCTCAGAGGGCACATTCATTACTAGGTTGTTTTGAAACTTTGTATGCTTATGCAGGGTGACAAAGATAGGAGCTATTAATTTTCTTTTCAATTCCATCAAAAACTGTTGCTGTAAGCAACAATCTTTGAATTTATTGCATTTGTGCATCAACATTCTTCTTTGACCTGGCCTACAGGCCACATTTATCATAGGATTGTTTTTGAACTTGGCGTGCTCATTAGGCAAGACCTTTAGATAAGAGCTATTGATTAGCATTCATTTCTGTGAAAAAAGTTGCCATTTACAATAACCTCTGAACATACTGCATTTGAGTATCAACATTCTTCCTTTAGCCAGTCTTACAGTTTACATTTAAAAATGCATGGAATACTCTGACGTTGTGCACACACAATGCTGTTATGTTGAAATTTCATCAAATAACATTGGTACCAATGATCTTCAAATTTGCCATTTCATTTATAACTTACCAAGTTCAAGTTTGTCAAGTTGAGCTACAGTGTCATTGACACTTTCATTTACATTACGGTTACAATGTTAAAGGGCTATCTCTTTTTTTCAGTGGAGTGAAAACTTTCCGAACCTCAGTGAATTTTGGTCAACAAACTGTTGTTAGAATTTGGAAGTGTTTTGTTGAAAAACCTGGTTGTGAGAAAAAAAAATTGGTATGGTGGGGGTGGGGAGGGGCGTGCTTGTATGGGGGGGGGGGGGGGTTGTAGAGGCTAACCACAACTTGCATATCAATTACTTTAAATTGTCTGTATCAGGCATTTTCTGCACCAGTATATTGCAAGGACGAATGCAACTTGGAACTGACAAACCTATATGCAATGGCGACTTTAGTTTAAATGTGTTCATTGAAACCTTTGTCGCATTCAGTTTAATTTTATGTTTATTTTTTGGCATGAAACATTACTTAAATTAAATAATCGATGCATTGATTAACTATGACATTAAGACAAAAAAAAAATGTGCGACTTCGTAAAGTTGTTAAAGGTGCCCACGTCGTATATTTTTTTTTCTGTCCACGGTCACTTACATGGACAAATTTTGATCTCTTTTCACATGCTTGTTCACGCCCACTGTGGGCACATGGAAAAGTGCTATTCAACGGCGACTGTACTGTACATGTTCAATTACTTAGCAGTGATTTCTAGTGAAGTCTTGGGTACATGGTAAGGCAGCCAAGACCTGACTAGAAATCAGTGCCCAGGTGTTTTGTCTATTGCCAGCAGGATCTCCTAAAGATGACATGGTCAGGGCACATGCTCTGAGATTGCAAAAGCTTGAAATAGGTCTTTAAACATTTAGGTGCATTTAGAACAAGTAACAAATAACTGTAGATGTGGCCGTAAAAGAATGCCACTGTTGAGCTCATTGGCAGTGTCATATATAGCTTTGTAGTAGAATGATACTACAATAACTTATTCCATTTTTCCCTGTTCCTCTTTGGTACTGTCAGCAAATCTCAGTCAAGTCAGATACTGAATTCCGAACCAATACCAATGTATACACCCTTAAATATACCGAAACCGATACCAAACTCACAATTCCAATACCGCCCATCTCGAGTTCCTGGGGAGATTATCTTATAAAAATTGGTCTGAATTGTCTTCAAAAGTCGTATGTGTTACCTTTGACATTGATTTGCATTGTCTTCAAAGTTGGACTGAGTTGTCTTCAAAAGTGGTCCAAGTTGTCTTAAAAGTGGTCTTTCTTGTCCTTGTCTGAGTTGTCTGTAATTCATACTGATTGCGAACTACATTGTAAAACCATCCAAATGTGAATTCAAGAAGCCCTCTTACATTTGCTCTGGAGGTCGTCAATATAGCGACTCAGGAAAGAGGCACAGGTCTGATCGGGACTCTCAGTCAGATGTCCCTAGGCCAACAGGGTAAGGTTCTTTCTCCTCCCATAAGCCTCGCAGGTCATACAGATGATGTTCAAGACCTCTATTGCTGGCCAGTTGGCAGAAGGTTATCAAACTTTGCGAGAAACTGGATAGCAGTCACGGAAGATCAGTGGGTGAGAAGTGTAGTCTCGGATGGCTTACAGCTATCATTCCGAGCGAAAACCTCCACTAACAAGATGTCCGCGTTGAACAAATCTTGGGTCGGATCCTTTCAAAAGAGAGTCTCTCCTAGCGGAGGTACGGGCTCTCTTATTAAAGGAAGCAATAAAGGTCATTGAGAATCAAGATTCTCAGGCTATTTTTACAGTAACCTGTTCCTCAAACCGAAGCCAGACTGCTCGTTCCGACCAGTAATGGACTTGAGCTGGATAAACAAGCTTATCGTGGCTCCAAAATTCTATATGGAGACCATTTGGTCGGTAAGAGCGAGCATTCGAGTCAAAGACTGTGTGGCAACCATAGATCTAGAGGATGCATACTTTCATGTCCTGGTACATCCGACATTCAGAAAGTACCTGCAGTTCGCCATACAAGGGAAGATTTATCAGTTCAGAGCAATGTGCTTTAGTCTGAACCTGGCTTCCTAGACATTCACTCAAATAATGAACTTGGTAATGTCATACTTCTGAGCTCATTCGTCTGCAGAAATGTCTGCTTACTTGGATGACATTCTGCAGAGATACGACAACAGAATTATTCTTCAGAACAGTGTTCAGAGTCTGCTTCTGTTACTCCGATGTCTCAGTTTCATCGTAAATCAGAAAGTCGGATCAAGCTCCGTCCAATTCGTTCACCCACTCGAGGTGGGCTTTATTGATCACTTCCCATCTGTCACCTGCCTGTCCGTCCATCTGTCCATCCATTAACTTCATGTTTTTGACTTCTCAAGAACTGCCAGAACAATTTATTTGAAACTTGATGTGAATCTCCAACATGTGTACACCACAGTTTATTCATAAGAAGTTGACGACCCACAAGGGGCTCCACAAGGGTCATAACTCTAACACTACGCTCAAGTTTCTTAAAAAATCTTTTCCATATCTATCAGTCAGAATCTTGTTTTATTTATTGGTGTTTAAGGTCACATACTTATGCACAATCATGATCGTGACAGTTTTACGGGTGGGGGAAGCCAGAGTACCTGGAGGGAACCACCAAGCATCGCCGAGCAACTGTCAGCTCCTCAACATTCTGGGGGGGGGGGGGGGGGGGGGGGTGCGGCAGTTAAATGTAACAAAATGTTTGGCTGTAAAATATATTTTGAAAGATTTAGTGATTTTATACAACACCCTCCCCCCCCCCCCCCCCCCCCCAAAAAAAAAAAAAAAAAAAAAAACATACCCCTATGACCACCAACTCCACCCACCACACCCAGGGGCAATTAAGCGGTGGAAAAAAATTTGCTACAAAATTTGTTTTGAAGGAATTAAGAGTGAATTTATGTAAACAAAAAAGGACCCCTATAATAATTCCATGGCTCTGAAGTGTTGATGAGCCAAGATTAGCTGAATGATCCAAAATACTTCTTTGAACAACTTGTCAGGTGAGCAATTAAGGCCCCTTGGGTCCTCTTGTTTCCCTTTGATCATCTGGCTTTATAGTGAAAAGCAAGGGAAGACCTCCTCTGGTGTCTGTAGTCCTGAGTCTGTGCTGGGATGGTTTTAATGTGTAGCTCGGTGTGAAGTAATTACTATGTCCCATTTATGTACTGTTTTTAAAGTGTAGCTCACTGTGAAGCATTTGTATATGTCACATGTCATACAGGCGTTAATATACAATCCTTGGACACCTTTAAATGAGTATAATGAGTCTCATTCTCTGGACTATCTTTATATGTTGGTTTTCCTTCACCGAATTAGCATAACAGGTTATGCTGGCATTAAATGGAGAATTATATATTACGTAATACTCATTTACATTGTTGGTGTTATGCCTTTCTCTTTTCTCGTAAAGGAGAAAGACATACATAATTCCTATCTTCTCCTATTCTCCTGTAGGAGATATTCTTTACTAAAGTAATTGAGAGATTGGATTTTTTTTTTTTTTATATCCAAGGCCCTCCAGCCTTTTTTACAATTCACCTAATCTGGGCCATTGGCTGTTGTATAAAAATATTATAAATTTTACGTAATTTGTATATTTGTTATACTTACAAATGGCCCAGAAGGGCATGGCCCTCCCATGAGTGGGCACTCATACCTCTCTGCTGTTTATAACATTTAACAGTCAATCTGTAGAAAGACTGATGATTGGCGACAATTTCAGTTCCTTCCTGGATACTGCACATGCGCAGATCTGAAAAGTATGGAGGACCAGGTAGAACATAAATTTTTCGGTTTTGCATGCAAATTTTGGTGATTGGGGAGCAAAAATTGTGTTTGGCCTTGGATTAATTTTTGAGTTTGCACCAGCTAGTCTGGGCTATTGGTAAGTATAAAAAATATACAAATTACTTAAAATTTATAATTTTCCTTTAGCACAGACTACATACACCCTGTAGTTCTTGTCCGATCGTCACGAAATTTCAGATACAGGTTTGAGGTCCTGTCTAGATGAGAACATCCCCTTTAGGTTGCGATTGGACAACCGTGATGGCTGCCTGAGCCCAAAACCTTTAGTACAGTCTACATGTCATATTTAAGAAGGGATTTCATTGTAACTTGGTAGGATGACTCCAGATAATATCTAGATGAGAACATCCTCATTTGGTTGCATTTGTTCTGCCCTAGCACAAAACTCGAAAACCTTTAGCACAGACTACATGTCGTCTTTATGAAATGATTTCATTGTAACTTTGTAGGATGACTCGGTATAATATCTAGATGAGGACATCCCCTTTTGGTTGTGATGGGTCACCCGTGATGGCTACTCAGGCCCTTAGCCTGAAAACCTTTAGCACAGTCAACAGGCCGTATTTATGAAGAGACTTCAATGTAACTTGATAGGATGACTCGTTTTGGAATAATTTCACTGTAACTAGGTAGACGTACATTAACTACGAGGGCCTCTTTAACCTACCCGTCAATTCTTTAGTATAGTATACACCTCAAATTTTTTATACCACCCACTTGAAAAGTGGGTGGTAAATAGTGTTCACTTGGTCTGCCCATCTGTAGGTCCGTGCGTCTGTCCATCTGTCCATTACGCTTTAGGGGGGTACACATCTGCTATCCGCAACGCCTCCTAAACCATTGAACAGATTTCATTGAAACCTTCAGACATTCTTTTACATACATTGCAGATGTGCACCTCCTGTTTTCTTTTTAGATATTTTCATATTTACAGTTCCACATATTCAAAAATGGTCTTTGTCAATTCAGGTTTTAGTAGGGAGAGGTATAAAGCTTCTATCCGCTTCTCCTCTTAAACCATTGAACAAACTCCCTTGGAACTTGCAGACCATCTTTTACATACATTGAAGATGTGCACCATCTATTTTTCTTTCAGATATTTCTGTCTGTCCATCCGTTTCACTTTAGGGATGTACACATCTGCTATCCGCAACTCCTCTTAAACCAGTGAACGGATTCCATTGAAACTCTCAAACATTCTTTTACATACATTGAAGATGTGCACCTCCTATTTTCTTTTCAGATAATTTCTTTTTTACAGTTTCCCATATTGAAAAATTAACTTTGTCAAATTCAATTGACATTCTGTACAGATCTGCTATCCACAACTTCTCTTAAACCATTGAACAGATTTCATTGAAACTTTCAGACATTCTTTTACATACATTGCAGATGTGCACCTCCTATGTTCTTTTCATATATTTTCATATTTGCAGTTCCCCATATTCAAAAATGGTTTTTGTCAATTCAGGTTTTAGTAGGAAGGGGTATAGATCTGCTATCTGCTACTCCTCTTAAAACATTGTACAAACTCCATTGGAACTCTCAGACATTCTTTTACATACACTGAAGATGTGCACCTCCTATTTTTCTTTCAGATATTTTCATATTCCGACATACGTCTGTCCGTTCGCCTGCTGTGCTATAGGGGTGTTACGCTTTGGAGGGGTACACATCTGCTATCTGCAACTCCTCTTAAACCAGTTAACGAATTTCATTGAAACTCTCAGGCATTCTTTTACATACATTGAAGATGTGCACCTCCTATTTTGTTTTCAGATATTTTCTTTTTTACAGTTTCCCATATTGAAAAAAACTTTTGTCAAATTCAATTGACATTCTGTACAGATCTGCTATCTGCAACTCCTCTTAAACCATTGAACAGATTTCATTGAAAGTGTCAGACATTCTTTTACATATATTGAAGATGTGCACCTCCTGTTTTGTTTTCAGATATTTTCATTTTTAGGGTTTCCCATGTTTCAAAATGGGCTTTATCAATTCAAGCTTGCATGGGGGGTGGGGGTTGACATTTGCTATCCACGACCTCTTTTAAACTAGTGAATGGATTTCAATGAAACCTTCAAACATTCTTTTACATACAGTGAAGATGTGTACCTTCTATTTTGTTTTCATATATTTCTATTTTTATAGTTTCACATATTGAAAAATGGGCCTTGTCAATTCAAGTTTCGGGGTGGAGGGTGGGGGGGGGGGGGGGTGTCATTGTTTGTGCACTCTACATTAAACACACTTTTACTGCTGTAAAATGTTTCTTGGTGGGAGTGGGTGGTATCATTTAGTTCACAGTTTTTCTTGAAAACATAGCATATATTCTCAATTATCAAAATTCTTGTCATATTTCATAATCCTTTCATGAACATTGAACATTATCCTTTTCATCAAACAGAACACACAGTCAAGTTCAGCTACAGTGTCATTGAGACTTTCATTAAAGCATAAACTCAATTATGCTTTAATGAAAAACTCAGTTTGATAATTTTTATGCCCCCCCCCCCCCCACCCCCGAGAGGTTCTCGGGAGGGGGGGGGCATTATGTTTTCACCATGTCCATCCATCCACCCGTCGTCCAGCATCCGTCCGTTAACTTTTGGTTTCCATCAAATAACTAAAGAACCGCTTATTTTATCAAATCATTATTTCAGGGGTAACTTGTGGATGACTAAACAATTCTTCCTTTTGATTTTGGTCCAGCTAGCCAATTCAGTATGGCTGCCCTGGCAGCCATATTGAATTTGGTTTCCATCCAATAACTAGCGAAGTCTGACTCAAATCATTTCTTTTTTTAGCTTAACTTGACATAGTCAAGTTAAGATATTGCCATCACAAGTGCGGAAGTCTGTTAGTCTGTGAGTCTGTGAGTCTGTTCACATTTTCCTTTAGCACGGGCTACACCCCGCAGTTCTTGTCTGATCGTCACGAAATTTCTTATGCAGGTTTGGGGTCATGTCTAGATGAGAACATCCCCTTTTGGTCGCGATCGGGTAACCGGTATGGCTGCCCGAGCCCAAAACCCGAAAACCATTAGCACAGTCTACAGGTCATATTTATGAAGGGATTTCATTGTAACTTGGTAGGATGCCTCTGTATAATGCCTAGATGAGAATGTCCCCTTTTGGGCATGATCTATCAACCGTGATGGCTGCCCAAGCCCGAAACCCAAAAACTTTTAGCACAGTCTGCAGGTCATGTTTAATATGGTGGGATTTCGTTGTAACTTGGTAGGATGACTCCTTATAATGTCTAGATGAGAATTTCCCCATTTGGGCATGATCTGCCAGCTGTGACGACTGCCCAAGCCCAAAACCCGAAAACCTTTAGCACAGTCTACAGGTCATATTTATTGAGGAATTTCATTGTAACTTGGTGGGTTGACTTCATATATTGTCTGGATGAGAAGGTCCCCTTTTGGATGTGATTGGGCAAATGTGACGGCTACAGGGGCCCGAAGCCCAAAAACCTTTAGCACAGTCTACAGGTCATACTTATGAAGGGATTTCATTGTAACTTGGTAGGATGACTCCAAATAATGTCTCGATGAGAACGTCCCATTTTGATCGCGATCATTCAGCCTTGATGGGTGCCCGAGCCTAAAAACCTTTAGCATAGGCAAAAGGTCATATTTATGGAAGGATTTCATTGTAGCCTGTTAGGTTGACTCCATATAATGCCTAGATGATGACATCCCCTTTTGGTCGCGATTGGTCATCTGTAATGGCTACAGGTGCCCAAAGCCCGAAAACCTTGAGCACAGTCTAAAGGTCATATTTCATTGTAACTTTGTAGGATCACTCCAGATGATGCCCAGATGAGATTGTCCCCTTTGGTTGCGATCATTCAACCAGGAGGGCTGCCCGAGCACGAAGCCCGAAAACCTTTAGCACGGTCTACAGGTCATATTTATGAAGGGATTTCATTGTAACTTGGTAGGTTGACTTCATATAATGTCTAGATGAGAACGTCTAGACGATCGGGCAACTGTTACGGCTACAGGGGCCCGAAGCCAGAAAACCTTTAGAACATTCTACAGGTCATAATTATGAAGGGATTTCATTGTAGCTTGGTAGGATGACTACAAATAATGTCCAGATGAGAACGTCCCCTTTTGGTTGTGATCATTCAGCCTTTATGGCTGCCCGAGCCCAAAGACCTTTAGCATAGTCTATAGGTCATATTTATGGAAGTATTTCATTGTAACCTGTTAGGTTGACTCTATAGAATGCCTAGATAATGACATCCCTTTTTGTTTGGTCATGATTGGCCAACTGTGATGGCCACAGGTGCCTGAAGCCCAAAAATCTTGAGGACCGTATACAGGTCATATTTATGAAGGGATTTCATTGTAACTTTGTAGGATCACTCCAGATGATGCCCAGATGAGAATGTCCCCTTTTGGTTGCGATCATTCAACCATTATGGCTGCCCGAGCCGAAGCCCAAATACCTTTAGCACAGTCTACAGGTCATATTTATGAAAGGATTTCATTATAACTTGGTAGGTTGACTTCATATAATGTCTAGATGAGAACGTCCCATTTTGGATGCGATTAGGCAATTGTGACGGCTACAGGGGCCCGAAGCCCGAAAACCTTTAGAACAGTCTACTGGTCATAATTATGAAGGGATTTCATTGTAGCTTGGTAGGATGACTCCAAATAATGTCTAGATGAGAACGTCCCCTTTTGGTCGCGATCATTCAGCCTTGATGGCTGCCCGAGCCCAAGACCCCAAAACCTTTAGCATAGTCTATAGGTCATATTTATGGAAGGATTTCATTGTAACCTGTTAGTTTGACTCCATATAATGCCTAGATGATGACGTCCCCTTTTGGTCGTGATTGGTCAACTGTGACGGCTTCAGGGGCCCGAAGCCCAAAAACCTTGAGCACAGTCTACAGGTCATATTTATGAAGGAATTTCATTGTAACTTCGTAGGATCCCTCCAAATGATGCCCAGATGAGAATGTCCCCTTTTGGTTGCGATCATTCAGCCATGATGGCTGCCCGAGCCCCAAAACCTTTAGCACTGTCTACAGGTCATATTTATGAAGGGATTTCATTGTAACTTGGTAGGTTGACTTCATATAATGTCTAGATGAGAACGTCCCCTTTGGGCACAATTGGGAAACTGACGGCTACAGGGGCCTGAAGCCCGAAAACCTTTAGCACAGTCTACAGGCCATATTTATGAAGGGATTTCAATGTAACTTGATGGGATGACTCGTTTTGGAATAATTTCACTGTAACTTGGTAACTTTCGTTAATATACGTTAACTGTGAGGGCCACATACATTAACTGTGAGGTCATATTAACCCACCCTTTGGCTCTTTAGTACAGTGTACACCTCATATTATTTTTATCAAAAACATAGCATACAGGGACCAAAAATGAACATATTCCCAATTATCACAATTCTTGTCTTATTTCATAATTCTTTCATAAACATTGAACATTATCCTTTTCATCAAATACAACACACAAGTTAAGCTACAGTGTCATTGACACTTTCATTTTAGCTTAACTTGACAAAGTCAAGATAAGCTATTGCCATCACGCATGCGGAAGTCTGTTAGTCTGAGTCTGTAAGTCTGTCCGTCTGTCCGTCTGTTCACATTTTTGTTTAGCACAGCCTACACCCCGTAGTTCTTGTCTGATCATCACAAAATTTCATGTGCAGTTTTGAGGTCATGTCTAGATGAGAACATCCCCTTTTGGTCACGATCGGTCAATCATGATGGCTGCCTGAGCACAAAAACTGAAAACATTTAACACAGTCTACATGTTATATTTATGAAGGGATTTAATTGTAACTTGGGAGGATGGCTCTGTATAATGTCTAAATGAGAACGTCCCCTTTTGGTCATGATCTGTCGACCGTGACAGCTGCCCAAACCCGAAACCCAAAAACTTTTAGCACAGTTTACAGTTCATATTTAATTTGGAGGGATTTCATTGTAACTTGATAGGATGCCTCTGTATGATGTTTAGATGAGAACTTCACCGTTTGGACTCGATCTGTCAACCATGACAGCTGCCCGAGCCCAAAACCTGAAAACCTTTAGCATAGTCTACAGGTCGTATTTATAGAGGGATTTCATTGTAACTTGGTAGGATGATTCCATATAATGTCTAGATGAGAATGTCAGGATTGGTCAACTGTGATGGCCACTGGGGCCTGAAGACCGAAAAAAAACCTTTAGCACAGTCTACAGGTCATATTTATGAAGGGATTTCATTGTAACATGGTAGCATGACTCCAGATAATGTCTAGATGAGAATGTCTCCTTTTGTTCACAATCATTCAACCGTTATGACTGCCTGAGCCCAAAACCCCAAAACTTTTAGCACAGACTACAGGTCATATTTATGAAGGGATTTCATTGTAACTTGGTAGGATGACTCAGTATAATGTCTAGATGAGGACGTCCCCCTTTGGTTGCGATGGGTCAACCATGATGGCTACACAGGCCCAAAGCTTAAAAACCTTTAGCACAGTCTATAGGCCAACTTTATGAAGAGATTTCGTTGTAACTTGATAGGATGACTCGTTTTGGAATAATTTCACTGTAACTTGGTAACTTTGGTTGATATACGTTAACTATGAGGGCCATATTAACTCAACCCTCAATTCTTTAGTACAGTTTACACCTCAAATTATTTTTATTGAAAACATAATATACAGGGAACAGAAATTAACATATTCTCAATTATCACAATTCTTTTCTTATTTCATAATCCTTTCATAAACATTGAACATTATCCTTTTCATCAAACACAACACACAGTCAAGTTAAGCTACAGTGTCATTGACACTTTCATTAATTATGTATTGTTGGTGTCTGGAGGAAGCTTCCTTTCGATTTTGGACCAGTTAGCTGATCCAAGATGGCCACCAGTGGCCAATGACTAATGAATACTGACTCGAATCAATTTCAGTTTTTGTTTTGGCATTATTGGTGTGTAGAGGAAGTTTCCTTTCGATTTTGCTACAGCTAGCTAATTTAATATGGCCACTATGGTAGCCATACTAAATTTGGTTTCCATTCAATAACTAATGAATGCTGACTCAAGTCATTTTTATTTTTTAATTATGCATTGTTGGTGTCTAGAGGAAGCTTCCTTTTGATTTTCGACCAGTCAGCTGAATCAAGATGGCCACCAGTGGCCAATTCATTATGGATTCCATGGTGACCATCTTGAATTTGGTTTCCATCCAATAACTAACTAGCTAATTTAATATGGCCACTATGGTAGCCATACTAAATTTGGTTTCCATTCAATAACTAATGAATGCTGACTCAAGTCATTTTTATTTTTTAATTATGCATTATTGGTGTCTAGAGGAAGCTTCCTTTTGATTTTGGATCAGCTATCCAATTCAATATGGCCACCATGGTTTTTAGCTCATCAAAGGGAGCTTAACTTATCACTTGCCATCCGTCATCATCGTTGTCCGTTGTGATCTTTACATTATCGACTTCTCCTCCCAAACTACTGGACCAAATTGAACCAAATTTGGTGTGCTTGCTCCTTATCATATGTCCAACTCAAGTTTGTTCAAATGACCTTGCTGCACCCATAGCAGGTAAGCAGATTTCAGAAATTAAGGGAACCTTAAAACAGGTTCCGTGTATTTGATGTCTGGGAACCCAATGGAACCTACTTTTGGGTTCCAATAAGAGTGATCAGGGAACCTATTTTTATTTCTTATTCATTCTGTACCCATTTTCTTATCCTAACTTCCAATTTAGGACCTACAAATGTTTTAAGAAGGACTTAATAGTATATGGGATGGATTGTTATTGATGACAGGGTGAATACATTTGATGGCAAAAATAATTAAAAAGTGAAACTTTTTATCTGTGTTTTCATTTGTATATTTTGTGCCATTGAAAACTCAATTTAATAGCGACATATGAACTAACACAATGGTGACACTGAGTAAGATTAGTGTATACAAGCAAGTGAAAAAGATAACAAAGAAAATACAGTCGTAACTGTAGGACAATGATATACGTATTTCAGTTTCTCCTTTAACTGGTTGAGTGCTAGATTATTTCTGGAAGTTGGAATTTGTTCATATAGATTTGCATTATTAAAAATTATTGGAGAGTGCCTTAAGGCACTCTCCAATAATTTTTAATAATGCAAATCCATATGAACACAATTGTATTTGCTTATGTCTGAATAGGAAATTTGTGTAAAGAATATGAAGACTTTAGTATGGTACCCTCATGTAGTTAAAATTGAAGAAGTAAAAAATTATTAAACAAAAGTTCTTCGCGTATTCTGATTTGGGATGGGCGAATCATCCAGCATAAAACGTCCTCGTTCAGGAAGGTAACTGTATTGAATTGATTGTGACGAAATGTCTGTAAAATGTGATTATAAATAAAGCGTGAATACACCTCTTCTCCTTGGTTTTGCACAGAGCGTTGTAAAATTGGAGGAACATATCTTGCATTATACCAAAGATATTTTCTCCTCATCGTCACTTTCAGTGATAGAAAGTTATGTTATTGTTTTCAATGTTACAGTTTCGTGTGTTTGGCTTCACATGGTTTTGTTGTCAAACACGCTGAAATTGGGTGCATTCGATTATAATAAATAAGAATCAGAAACTGTGGGAACCATGCATGCTCAACAATCTGGATGCCCTCACTGGGATTGTCAAAACTAGCACAGCATTTTTAGCTTAAGGTATCGCGGAACTAAATATTGAAATTAGAGTGAACCGCCTTAAAATGTTGGACTCGGAAATGATGCAATCTCTAAAAATAAACAGCCTTGGGAAAATCCATTGTTTCAATAAACGTTTGAAACATTCTATTGACATCTTGCATTATTGTTAAATATTCCTGATAAAAAAGAGGGTGATTTGATGACTTTTGGACCTAAAAAATACAATTTACTTTTTGTGTGTTTTTGTAGGGAATTCCCTGAAAAATATGTGCACGTGACCGGTACTTCCCTTTTTGTCCGTTTTTCTCTCTTATTTGTTGCATGACCCCCTGTTTTCAGATCAGAAAAAAGTTGTCTTAAGGGCTATACTTGACAGAGATATTTGAAGGCCAAACTTAAAGTGATGCGATCATATTTTTTTCCGCCTGAACATTATAATGGCCGCCTATGGGAAAATATTTACTTCTGTGATACCTATAGGAAATATGTTTTTTGGCTTCCAAACCAGATTCAATTATTATTTTGGGGGATTATTTCACATTTAAATATTTATTTGGGGACCACATACCTTACCAAACTATTTTATTGTTTTGAAAAGTTACATTCTTGTCACAGTCAGCAATAAAAGCTATATATTTCCAAAACTAAAGCTGTTCATGCAAGCAAATTCACATCTTGAGCAAGTGTATTCCCCAGGAGCTCACTATAACCTCTAGCAGCTGCTAACTAACAGCCTATCTTACCCTATTAACATAATTATTTAAACCATGGTTTCCCCTCATATTACTTGGGGCAGGGAGGATTCCAAATCTTCCAACCCCCTCCCAAATCACCATTCAAACAGAGACAGAAAACCTACACTGCCTTTCTATTCACTAGTATTTAGAAGTTTTTTTCTTCTATATTATGCTCTTCAAAATGTTGGAAAACAAGAACGCAAATTTGAGGAGGGTGTGGGGCTACAGTGGAAAATAACATAATAAAATTACAAATGGGAGAGCCAATATAGATGTCTAGTACTAGTGCTGTCATGGTTCCCCTGATACAGCATAAATTTACAGTGACAGTTTTGAAATATTGCTCTTTCCCTGAACCAAGTCCTCCCTCCCACACATATTTAACAATTCTGCTGATGATAAACATTTGGAAAGACTGAACAGCATGTTTTTTAGAGACTGAAGTTAGTATCATACACTTTCAGTTTCTTATGATTTACTTTGAGGCTTCAGCACTCATGGTCCACTGAGTTATTTTTCAATTTAACAACCTTGCCCTGGCTCTTCCACTATATTTTTCATTGTATGTCATCCAGTACTCTCATGTAGACGTCCTACATATTTGACTGCAAGCCTATCTATCTGTCTGTCTGTGTGTCTGTCTTTTCATTAGAGATGGTGTTTCTTTGCTTTTCACTTGCCTGGATCTACATTTTCAGTAATTGGCAGCTGACTAACTTTCACCCCCCCCCCCCCCCCCCCCCCCCCCACACACACACACACACACAAGTATATTAAACATCAAATACCACTATATTCTTGAAGCAAAGGTCTGATTCATCCTCTTTGGAAACATGTTTTCAACAATTTCAAGCTTTTTGCCAGAATGGGTGTCCGTGGGGATTAAAACAAAGGTTATGAAAGTGCACTTATGGGAACTTTCAGCATAAGCATAGCACTATAGAATCAATATTTGATGGTTTTAGGCATCTTACCAGTGTTATGAGATATCACAGTAGCAGGTACTGGTCATTCTTTTGGAAGAAACACTGTTTTGTGTTTTGTCAGTGCCATACCAATGACTATGTGCCTTTCCTGAGAAAACTGAGGCTTTTCCTTTACAAAAATTGCAAAATATTCATCAAACACATTGTGAAATGTCTTCAGAAGCCAGACTGTGATTTAAAACCTATTACAGATGGGAAAGTTCATATCACTGTAGGTTTGTTTTGGGTCAGTATCAATTAAATTATGAATGAAATCATAGATTTTGATATTGCTATACTGGCAACCGGTATGGCTGCCCGAGCCCAAAATCCAAAAACCATTAGCACAGTCTACAGGTCGTATTTATGAAGGGATTTCATTGTAACTTGGTAGGATGCCTCTGTATAATGCCTAGATGAGAACATCCCTTTTTGGGCATAATCTATCAACCGTTATGGTTTCTCAAGCCCGAAACCCAAAAACTTTTAGCACAGTCTGCAGGTGATGTTTAATGTGGAGGGATTTCATTGTAACTTGGTAGGATGACTCCTTATGATGTCTAGATGAGAATTTCCCCATTTAGGCATGATCTGCCAACCGTGACGACTGCCCGAGCCCAAAACCCGAAAACCTTTAGCACAGGCTACAGGTCATATTTATTGAGGAATTTCATTGTAACGTGGTGGGTTGACTTCATGCAATGTCTAGATGAGAAAGTCCCCTTTTGGACGTGATTGGCCAACTGTGACGGCTGCAGGGGCCCGAAGCCCGAAAACCTTTAGCACAGTCTAGAGGTCATATTTATGAAGGGATTTCATTGTAACTTGGTAGGATGACTCCAAATAATGTCTAGATGAGAATGTCCCATTTTGATTGCGATCATGCAGCCTTGATGGGTGCCCGAGCCCAAAAACCTTTAGCATAGGCAAAAGGTCATATTTATGGAAGGATTTCATTGTAACCTATTAGGTTGACTCCATATAATGCCAAGATGATGACATCCCCTTTTGGTCGTGATTGGTCAGTTGTGATGGCTACAAGTGCCCGAAGCCCGAAAACCTTGAGCACAGTCTACAGGTCATATTTATGAAGGGATTTCATTGTAACTTCTTAGGATCACTCCAGATGATGCCCAGATGAGATTGTCCCCTATGGTTGCGATCATTCAGCCATGATGGCTGCTCGAGCCCGATGCCCAAAAACCTTTAGCACAGTCTACAGGTCATATTTATGAAGGGATATCATTGTAACTTGGTAGGTTAACTTCATATAATGTCTAGATGAGAACGTCCCCTTTTGGACATGATTGGGCAACTGTGACGGCTAAAGGTGCCCGAAGCCCGAAAACCTTTAGCACAGTCTACAGGTCATATTTATGAGGGGATTTCATTGTAACTTGGTAGTATGACTCCAAATAATGTCTAGATGAGAATGTCCCATTTTGATCGTGATCATTCAGCCTTGATGGGTGCCCGAGCCCAAAAACCTTTAGCATAGACAAAAGGTAATATTTATGGAAGGATTTCATTGTAACCTGTTAGGTTGACTCCATATAATGCCTAGATGTTGACATCCCCTTTTGGTCAACTGTGATGGCTACAGGTGTCCGAAGCCCGAAAACCTTGAGCACAGTCTACAGGTCATATTTATAAAGGTATTTCAGTGTAACTTTGTAGGATCACTCCAGATGATGCCCAGATGAGATTGTCCCCTTTGGTTGCGATCATTCAGCCATGATGGCTGCCCAAGCCCGAAAACCTTTAGCACAGTCTACAGGTCATATTTATGAAGGGATTTCATTGTAACTTGGTAGGTTGACTTCATATAATGTCTAGATGAGAACGTCCTCTTTTGGGCACGATTGGGCAACTGTGACGGCTACAGGGGCCCGATGCCCGAAAACCTTTAGAACAGTCTACAGGTCATAATTATGAAGGGATTTCATTGTAGCATGGTAGGATGATTCCAAATAATGTCTAGATGAGAACGTCCCCTTTTGGTCACGATCATTCAGCCTTGATGGCTGCCCGAGCCCAAAAACCTTTAGCGTAGTCTATAGATCGTATTTATGGAAGGATTTCATTGTAACTTGTTTGGTTGACTCCATATAATGCCTAGATGATGACATCCACTTTTGGTTGTGATTGGTCAACTGTGATGGCTACAGGTGCCCGAAGCCCGAAAATCTTGAGCACAGTCTCAGGTCATATTTATGAAGGGATTTCATTGTAACTTAGTAGGATCACTCAAGATGATGCCCAGATGAGAAATGTCCCCTTTTGGTTGCGATCATTCAACCATGATGGCTGCCCGAGCCCAAAGTAACTTGGTAACGTTCGTTGAATTTTGTTAACTGTGAGGGCCACATACATTAACTCTGAAGGCATATTAACCCATCCCTCTGCTCTTTAGTACAGTGTAACCTCATATTATTTTTATCAAAAACATAGCATACATGGAACAGAAATTAACATATTCCCAATTATCACTTGTCTTATTTCATAATCCTTTCATAAACATTGAACATTATCCTTTTCATCAAACACAACACACAAGTTAAGCAACAGTGTCATTGACACTTTCATTACTGTTATGATCACTGTTTCATCGATGATAAATAATACAGTTTTAGTCTTGGCAGAAAATGTTTAGTGTGTTTTAAATGCCCCTTGATGAAAAAAGTAATGTTAAAAAAGTTGTGGGAACCTGTTTTTCGTTTCCGTGATTTTGCCCTGACAGAACCTCCACGGAAACGGAACGATCATTTCCGTGAAATCTGCATGCCTGCATAGGGGGCACCACAAGGGGAATTACTCGGATAGCACCCATAAATTTTTTTTTAAAAATAAAAAATTCTTCTCCAGAACCATCATTTGAAATCTTTTCATATTTGGTAGATAACATCTCTAGGGGGTCAGATTCAAGTTTGTTCAAATGGAGTCCATGGGTTAATAATTGGGCTTCCTGTAGGAGCCCGAATTTTAACTCGGTGAAATATGAGGAAATTTCTTTAAAAATCTTCTTCTTTAGATCCACCAGTTGGAATGCTTTCATATTTGGTATACAACATCTCTAGGGGGGCAGATTCAAGTTTGTTCAATTTGAGTCCCTGGGTTAATATTTGGGCGCCAGATGGGAACCTGAAATTTAACTTAATACAGTATGAGGGAATTTCTGAAAAAATCTTCTTTAGATCCACTAGTCAGAATGCTTTCATATTTGGTATACAACATCTCTACGGGGGTCAGATTCAAGTTTGTTCAAATCGGATTCATAGGTTAATATTTGAGCTCGCTATGGTAACCCAAATTTTAACTTAGTGCAATATGAAGAAATTTCTCATCTTCAGATCCATTAGTCAAAATGCCTTCATATTTGGTACACAACATCTCTTGGGAAGTCAGATTCAACTGTGTTCAAATCAAGAGCCTGGGTTAATATTTGGGCTCCCTATGGGAGGCGGAATTGGCCATGTTGTTGAAGAATTAAAAAATTTTGTATCCAGTACCCTCTAGAGGTGTGTAACTAAGATTAATCCACATAGGTTGTATCAAGGAGCTCCATTCGTGAGCTCTACATTTTACATTATGATCAACTGAAGAAGAGACAAGATGCCCGGATTATTTTTGTCACTCCTGCAGGGCTCAAGGATTGACAGTGTATCCTATGGAAATGGATTGCTTAATGTAGACTCATTCTTGGACTCTGTTTATATTGCGTTCTGTTAAGGATGAGCACTTCAGGCCCTTTGGGGCCTCTTGTTTATATGCATTATTGGTGTTGAGAGGAACCTTCCTTTTGATTTGGATACTTACCTACCCTTATATGACCCTGTTGGGGGCATATGCCACACTTTGTGTTGCTCTTGTTTAAAAAATAAACAATATTTACCAATAAAACCTTACAAATATGGATGGCATTAGAACCAGCTCATTGAGCTGGTTCCAATGACAGCCATATTTGTACAATTTTATTGACAAAGTGTCAGAATATTTCAGGTCACGTTAGTCTTGTATTGGTTAATTTGCTGCTGCTATGTTACATGTAGGTAACATGTTAAATTGGCTCAATTCTTTTCATGCGAATCCCAGCAGAGGTGCAGCAACAATCAGCATGGATTCTCGCTGGTTTTGTTGCATGAATCTTTTCGTGAATCAATTTTTGGAATCTCGGAGAAATATAAACCATGGCCTGTGTTCCTATGAGTATTCATCTAATTACAGGTCATTTCTGTATTATACACAGAGGATATCCAGCGTTTTTGAGTGGATACCAAAAATTATCTCGAGAGTGACGGAGACAAATTTTTATTTAACCATTTGTCTCGGTCACGAGTGCGATAATATTCAATACCCACTCAAAAAACACTAGATTTTCTTTTTATTATAGGCTTTTTATAAGAATCTGATCATTCCTATCGATAATTTCACTCATTTCAACCGTGAATTAATGCATGAAAGTAAACAGCTGATGCGCATTGATATGCGGAATTGATTCATCGATACTCGGAGCATGTAGCGTATTGCAAGCTGATTCAGCTGGCAGGTTTCATGCATCAATTCAAGGTGAATACATGTTGAGTTATTGCTGGAAGTGATTGGTATCCACTCAAAAGCACCAAATTTTCTATTTGACTCGTATTCACCTTGAAGTGATGCTTTGAAAGCTGCCATTTTGATTCATACCGTGAAAGTGAAAATTTCTATATCTTCACATTGGGCTATATGATTTCTATCTAACTTGACAAAGTCAAGCTGAGCTATTGCCATCACTTCTCGTACGTATGTACATACGTACATTAGTACGTACGTACTTCTGTCCACAATTTCCTTTGGCACACCTCACAGGTCGCATTTATGATCAGATCGCTTTGAAACTTGGTGTGCTTGTTTGGGGTGACCTCTAGATGGGAGCTATCGATTTTCTTCAATTTCCGTAAAAAAATGTTGCCGCGGCCAATGTTCTTAGAACTTAGTTTAGTCAGACCTCAATATTTCCCTTTGGCACACCCTACAGGGCACATTTATGCTTGGATTGCTTTGAAACCTGGCAAGTTTGTTTGGGGTGACATCCAGATGGGAGCTGTCAATTTTCTTCCATTTCCATCAAAAAATGTTGCTGTGGCCAACGTTCTTAGAACTTCGTTTAGTCAGGCCTCAATATTTCCCTTTGGCACACCCTACAGGGCACATTTATGATCGGATTGCTTTGAAACCTGGCATGCTTCTTTGGGAAGGCCTCTGGATGGGAGCTATCGATTTTCTTCTATTTCCGTTCATCAAAAAATGTTTCCGCAGGCAACAATCTTTGAACTTAGTTTAATCAGGCATCAATATATTTCTTTGGCATACCCTGCAGGGCACATTTATGATCAGATCGGTTTGAAACTTTGTATGCTTGTTTGGGGTTACCTTTAGAAGGGAGCTATCGATTTTCTTCGATTTCCATCAAAAAATGTTGCCACTGGAAATGACCTTCGGTGACCTTAGTAAAAACTTAGTGTAGTTAAGCATCAATATTTCCCTTTGACACTCCCTTCAGGGCACATTTATGATTGGATCGCTTGCAAACTTAGTGTGCTTGTGTGGGGTGACATCTATATGGGAGCCGTCAATTTTCTTCCACTTCTGTCAAAAAATGTTGCTGCTGACCTTTGAACTTAGTTTAGTCAGACCTCAGTATTAACAATTTAACATTTTACCTAACAAGACTAATGTGACCTGAAATATTCTGATACTTTGTCAATAAAATTGTACAAATATAGCTGTACAATCACTTTGAAACTTGGTATGTGTGTTTGGGGTGACCTCTAGATGTGAGCTATTGCTTTTTTTCATTTCCATAAAAAATTATTATCATTATCACCAGCCTTTGAACTTACTGCATTTGTGCATCAGCTTATCCTGTTTGCACTCTCTGCAGGCTATATTTATGAATTTCCGTAAAAAAAACAAAACAAAAAAAAACCCCATTGCCACAAGCAATGACCTTCTACTTAGTGCATTTGTGCATTAACATCTTCCTTTGGCATGCCTCAGAGGGCACATTCATTATCAGGTTGTTTTGAAACTTTGTATGCTTATGCAGGGTGACAAAGATAGGAGCTATTGATTTTCTTTTCATTTCCATCAAAAACTGTTGCTGTTAGCAACAATCTTTGAATTTATTGCATTTGTGCATCAACATTCTTCTTTGACATGGCCTACAGGCCACATTTATCATAGTATTGTTTTTGAACTTGGTGTGCTCATTAGGCAAGACCTTTAGCTATTGATTAGCATTCATTTCTGTGAAAAAAGTTGCCATTCACAATAACCTCTGAACATTCTGCATTTGTGTATCAACATTCTTCCTTTAGCCAGTCTTACAGTTTACATTTAAAAATGCATGGATTACTCTGACGTTGTGCACACACAATGCTGTTATGTTGAAATTTCATCAAATAACATTGGTACCAATGATCTTCAGTTTTGCCATTCCATTTATAACTTACCAAGTTGAAGTTTGTCAAGTTGAGCTACAGTGACATTGACACTTTCATTTTGATAATCTATTGTTTAGTGTATAATAAATGTATGTAGGTACCTATCCTCAAGATATTTTTTTTTTCAGTTGCAGGTGCTATAATGTCCTCCAGTGATGACCACTACCCCAAGTACCTAGGAGAACTATCTCGTGGTATCGCAAGTCTGTGGAAAACAGAAGACTATTTTGATATAATAATACAAGTTGACCATACAAAGTTCAAATGTCACAAGGCAGTGTTAACTTCCATTTCTCCATACTTTCAAGCAATGTTTTCTTCAGGTATGAAGGAATGCCATCAGAATGTCATCAAACTGAAAGAAATTGATGCAGGTGTATTTCAATGTATCTTGGAATACATTTACAAAGGGACTAATACAGTAACAAATAATAACTGTGAGGATTTGTTACATGCTTGTGTTATGTTTCAGATTGACAGTTTACAAGAGCTATGTGAAAAGGAACTTGCTGAGACACTGAATTATCGAAACTGTTTGAGACTGTGGAAGCTTGCCAGAACATACTCCTGTGAAATACTCATGCAGAGAGCATGGCCACTTGTTTTAAATGGTTTCTGTGAGAACTATACCAAGGATGATTTTTTAACTCTTGATGCCAAGGATGTTGTTGATATTATTAAGGATGATAAGTTATTTGTGTCTGATGAGGAGATGGTGTGTGATGCAGTGCTTGACTGGTTGAACTATGATTTTGAGAAAAGAAAGTTATATTTTAGTAAACTGTTGGAATATGTAAGATTACCACAGTGTAGTCCTGAGTACTTGATAGGTGTCTTAGAGAAATGTAGTCTTGTAAGAAATGACTTAGAGTGTAGAAAGATTTTTGATGAAGCTAGAGATTTCCATATGCTCCCAGCTCGTCAACATGAGTTTTCTTCACATCGAACTTACCCAAGATATGATGGTGATTTTGAAGATGTGTTAGTTGTGATCACAGATTATAATCCCTATAGAAGTGCCCCTTTTCATTGTAATAAAACCATTGCCTGCTTTAGTTTCATGAATCAAAGATGGCTTCACATGGCCAGTTTACCTTTTGACCCAGGTTTAGATTTTGCAATGATAACACATGGAAATGATGTTTACATTACAGGTGGGCATCTTCAACATAAATGTACACTCAAATTTGAATATTATAAGAATGAATGGACAGAGTGTCAGAAACTAAGACGAGGTAGGTACTCACATGCCATGGCATCAGTAAAACAATGTATTTATGTTATAGGGGGATATAGTCACACAATGCCTGATGACTCACAAGTTTTAGGTTTGTTGGAGGAATACCACATACATGGAAAGAGATGGAGAAATATAGGGGAACTGAAATGTCCAGTAGAGTCCATGTCAGCAGCTGTTGTTGCAGAGCGCATTTATGTTTACGGTGGTATAAAACGGGACAACAGTGCAACTAACATAATACAGTACTTTGACACAAGAACTCGAGACGCAGTAATAGTTAAAGATGAACTCCCTATTGCAACAAAGCTCACCCGAACTGTTTCCATTGATAGTACCGTGAATCTTATAACTCTAGAAGGAATCCTCCTGAAGTCAGATGAGCCTGAAAAGTGTTTTGAACTTCGAAGCGCTTTAGACACATCAGGGTTGGCTGTTATTGGTGCTATACACCACAGAAATTCCATTGTCTTCTTATTAGGAACAGGGACCAAAGATCCAATGAGTTTAGACAGGCTTCTCAAGTATGACCTGACATCTGAAAACTGTATTAAACAAATACCACCAAGTAATGGTGATAATCCTAAACTAATTTATGGCAGCTGTAGGACAGTATTACCAAGAGAGAACATGGTCAACCCATACTGACCAATATCTCTTCTAGATTTACTTTATCACCAATTCACGTATGTTAGTGATTCGACATTAAGCTTGTTGACTGTTCCAAGTACATGTACATGTAGTCAAGTCTAGAAATAAGCAGACTGTCATATGCAGAATTGGGTCCCCAGAGGGTGAATTTGGTGATGTTACCCTGCACAGCAGGGTAGCATTACTAAATTTACCTTCTGTGAACTTCAGTCTGAATCAAGGCTGCAGGCCTTAACAGAAATGAGTACATGTACTCAGAGGATAAATTGGGGGGATTCTAGCCCGCCGTATGGGATAGGATCATCAAATTCCCACTCTGAGCAGTTTGGGGACCTCATTCTGTAAATGACAGATTGCTTATTTCCAGGTTTGCATGTAGTTCATCCCAGATTAAGCTAAATATATTTCTAAGTTGCTTGACTGATGGGATAGGTTGTCTGTGTCATGATAGGGCGAACAAACATTGAAAATCATTATTGTCACAAATGAAATCAATAAACACAGATCAAGTCAACTTGCTTCCATTGTTGGACCATAGAGTAATTCAGATCGAAGTCCACGAATTGTAAAATGGTTCACAATGGACCACAAGTTTCCATTGTGGTGGCATTTATTAGCCAAGTACACGCACAGTGCGAGAGTGTATTATCACTAAATCACCTGCAGTGTGGAGATTCCACCCAAGCAATAATTGAAAATTTGCTGCGAAGCATGACAATGATAAGTAAAGTTCCAGCCAATGGACCTCTGCCCTCCAGGTTAAACCCAGAGGTCCATTGGCTGGAACTTTGCTTGTCCATATGTACAGAATTTGAATGTGATACTTTGGGGGATAAATCCACTCCCTGGGTGATTTAGTTGCAATCCACTCTCCACTTACTGTACATGTAGGGTACTGTGATCACAAATGGTCTTTTTCTTGATCAGATGGGTAAGATACTGTGATAACAAAAGCAGACAGAGAATTTTGAGCGGAACACGACTAGGTTACAATCCTGTCACGATCCTGTTAAAATTCTCTGTCTGTTTTCCTCCCTGCAGCGCAGTGGAATCTCACCAGTCAAAAAATACAAAACATGTATGAACATTGAATCTGGCATACTATTTACAGTTGGTTTTCCCTGAGGCGGTCTTGATTTGACAGTACAGTGGAATCCTGTTTATTGAATATCGACTTTGCCATTGAAAATTATTTAATTAACAGGATTATTCAAATAAAGGGGATTTGGTAACTTTCCCATATTCTAATGATAACTTGAGCATTTATTCTATTATATCTTGTTTGACAGAGCTCATGGAGCTCTGTCAAACAAGATATAATAAATTAAATGCTTATATTTGATGGAGTGAGGCCAATTAGGTCCATAAATAAGGAAACTAAAGTGATAAACAGGGAAATTTTTCAACGCAGTACAATATTTGTTATCCATTTAACAGGAGTTTACTCTATATTTTTTATATGAAATCAAGGAGTGTGGCAGCTCAGTGGTTATGGTATTGAAGTCCAAACCGAAAGGTTCATGGTTCGATCCCCGTCAAGGTAACTGCATTGTGTGTTTGGGCAAGGCACTTAATACTGATTGCCCATGTGGGGGCATGGTGGCACTGTGTACTAAGGCGTACTCCACCACGACTGTACTTATCTTCAGCCAGTGCTAACCCTACTTGTGTGGAGTTAGTACTTTGGGAAGTCTGACAGTTGCTTACCATTGCTTGGTGGTTCTCTCCATATACTCCAGCTTCTTCCACCCATAAAACTGTCTTGACATGAGGTGATCCTGGCTGTTAAAAGTGTCATTAAACCCCAATAAATAAATATATGAAATCTTGACCCATGCACTTGGATTGCGAAAAAGACCACTTTTGTGATCACACTACATGTGGTTTAAAATTTTGGACCAACTGAACAAGTAATTTTGAAAGGTCATATTGAGCCCAATACATGTATATACAGTAAGGATAGAAGATTATTGTGAAGATGCTGTGGGATGGATTTCTCATCGGCATCATTATGTACGGTATGGCCTCTGTGGACCGGTCACTTTCCACGGGTGTGCAGTGTTTCCACGGATGCAATAATATTAGATTCCAAACACAAATTATAGGAATAAGCATAAAAAATTTAATTGATGAAGCACCAGGTACAACCTGGTACTTCATTAATTAAAATTTGGCTGATGATGATTTTTATTACCTCGTAAATGCATGCGTGGACATCTCTGCCCACACATGGATTGCAACCAGTCCACAAAGACTGTACTGTACAAGGTTCATGTACTTATTTTTTAGAGAAAAAGAGCAAAAGAGAACCTGCAAATATTTAGTTTTAGCCAATGGACCATCAGGTTGAGCAGCACTTGCCACAGTGCTTTTTATGCCTTCTATCAGAAATAATACAGAACTCTGCTGAAAAATTTGTCTGGTGTTTTAACAGTAATCCACTCTCCATGCAATGAACCAAAAAATTATTGAAACAAGCCTTTCTTTTGGCTAAATGAGGGGACATTGAGATTGGCTAAGTTTGGGGAGCACTGGGTTCACCAAAGTGACCATGGTTGTGCAGGTCTGGGGGTGGTGGGGGCGGGGAGAGGTGTCCAATGCATACAAATGCAGCCAATTTAAGGGCAGTCCTGGTATAAAACTGTGGGCCTTGACATTCCTCGGTGTAAGTCCAAAAATCATTGGGGGTGGGTCTGAAATCAAATTGGGCCATCAGTACTTTAATATGATGTTGCAGAGATTTGAAGACACCAATTCCAATGATATATACATTTATTATCTTTCTTCTTGAACCTCATATTTTTAGAAATTTTTTTTGCTCTTTCAATTTTGCATTTGACAACTATATATCATGTCCTCCAGACAGGGACATAGAAAGCATTTTGAAGTGGGGCAGGGGGGTATGGCTATAAAATCGGACCCACACACTGATGTATATCAGTGGTGACCCATGTGCCTTGGAGTACGTACACCAAGAAATATTTTGATCCAACGTACATCAGCAAAATTTTCTGTTTGTTCCAAACTTTTGAAATACAGAACACATTTACAATTATTTGTTTACTAAAATAAAAAAAAAATACCTACTGACCCTAGTTTCCACCGCTCCCCCCCCCCCCCTCCCCCGATGTTACCCTTGACACATATTTAGCTCAACTTTGACGAAGTCAAATTTGAGCTATTGTCATGGCCCGTCGTCTGCCGTCCGTCTGTCCGTACGTCAACAATTGGCTATGGCTCGGGCTAGAGGTCGTATTTATGAACCGATCTTTACAAAACTTCTTGTGTACCTTTGTTATGACCCTGGGACGGGAACGAGTGTTTTTAGGTGTGGTCCGAAATTCAAGATGGCTGCCAGCGGCCATTTTGTACCGATGATGCAAAAATCAGTTTTTTGTACAGAACTTCTGTATGAAAGTTCTGATTTGAATAAAGTTTTGTATAAATGTTTAGTACCATGGGATACATCACATATAATACGGGTTTTTTTCTCGTGCGTAAATTATGCAAATTAGACTGACTTCGATTTATTTAGTGTTACTTTCAGAGCTGTAAGTGCCAAGCTGCTATGGCTCGGGCTAGAGGCTGTATTTATGAACCAATCTTTACGAAACTTCTTGGGTACCTTTGTTATGACCCTGGGCCGGGAACGAGTGTTTTGGGGTGTGGTCCGAAATTCAAGATGGCTGCCAGTGGCCATTTTGTACCGATGATACAAAAATCAGTTTTTTGTACAGAACTTCTGTATGAAAGTTCTGATTTGAATAAAGTTTTGTATAAATGTATAGTACAATGGGATACATCACATATAATACGGGTTTTTTTCTCGTGCGTAAATTATGCAAATTAGACTAACTTTGATTTATTTAGTGTTACTTTCAGAGGTGTAAGTGTCAAGCTGCTATGGCTCGGGCTAGAGGCCGTATTTATGAACCAATCTTTACGAAACTTCTTGGGTACCTTTGTTATGACCGTGGGATGAGAACGAGTGTTTTTGGGTGCAGTCCCAAATTCCAGATGGCTGCCAGCAGCCATTTTGTACCGACGATGCCGAAATCTGTTTTTTGTACAGAACTTCCATATGAAAGCTCTGATTTGAATAATTTTTTGTATGAATGTTTAGTACCATGGGATACATTACATATATTACAGGTTTTTTTCTTGTGCGTAAATTTTGCAAATTAGGCTAACTTTGATTTATTTACTGTTACTTTCAGCACTGTGAGTGCAAATCCCAATACGGCTTGGGCTAGAGGCTGTATTTATGAACCGATCTTCACGAAACTTCTTGGGTACCTTTGTTATCACTGTGGGACGAGAAGGAGTGTTTTGGGGTCCAGTCTGAAATTCAAGATGGCCACTAGCAGCCATTTTGTTCAAAATTAAGTGCAATCAGATTTTTGCGCAGAACTTCCAAATGAAAGATCTGATTTGAATAAATTTTTGTATGAATGTTTAGTACCATGGCATACATTACATATAATACAGAGTTTTTCTCGTGAATAAATTATGCAAATTAGGGGTCCGGGTGGGACTTAGAAAATTTTGGACCAAAATCCGGAAATTAGTTTTTTGGTTTTTTATGCGTTTTGGTCAATTTTAAGACAAAAAAAAAAAAAAATTTTTTTACACTGAAAATTTGGGGTCCGGGTGGGACTTAGAAAATTTTGGACCAAAATCCGGAAATTAGTTTTTTGTGTTTTGATGCATTTTGGTCAATTTTAAGAAGAAGAAGAAAAAATTTTAGTCTGAAAATATTTTGTTTGGGACTGAAAATTTCCACACAAAAATAATAATCTACAATGATTGGTCTTAATCTGTAGTCCATTACAGTCACCTTGTAATTCTTTTATTATTGTTGACTGGGCCAAAACAAATACTAATTCCTGTCATATTCATTATTCAGTTGTCTTGGTCACAGCAAGTACTAATTCCTGTCATATCCAAGTTGAGCTACAGAGTCATTGACTCTTTCATTTAATTTTTTTTGCTTCAACTGATTATTTACCTACCTGTATACCTAATAAAGGCATGACAATTTTCCCCAACAAAAACTATTCTCATTTTCATTCCAGTGATCAGTTTCGGGAGCTACATGTAGTTCTGTACAGTACATGGACCACCAATAAAATACACACAGAGTGGAGTTTCCACCTGGACAAACACTCCATTTTTTGGGAAAATTCCTAAGTATGGATATCAAAGTTTTAGCCATTGGACTTCTGGGTTAAACCTGGAGGTGCATGCATAAAACTGTGCTTGTCCCTAAGCTGGCACAGGAATCAACACTTACTGTCTGTGTCGAAATGCCACTCCATGGTTGTTTTAGTGAAAATCCACTATCCACGTTATATAGGGTACAAGTCAAAATAAGTTGTAGAATATCCACAATAAACTAAGTTTACAGCGGCTTCTGCACTGAATCTGACATCATTTTCTGGAAAGCTCTCAATGAGAGCTTTCCAGAAAATGATGTCAGATTCTGGTCTGATCAGTGTATGATAAGAAAGATACATAGTTTATAGTGGTTATCCTACAACTTATTTTGACTTGTACTGTAGACTTTCAAATATAGAGGATAATCATTTGTAGTGTCTGATAAAGAATTAGCGAAGATATGTTCTAGTTAAAGGCAGTCGAGAGTTCATTATTTGTTTCTTGTGATCTTTGGCTTAGCAGATGAACATGCTTAATGCAGTCCATTTACATATACATGCATATAAAATCTGTGGTGGTGTGTGAGTATTTGAGGGTGTATATGTGTACATGTATGTAAAAATGTATTAATAATTAATTGTTGCTAAATTAAGTGGAAAAAAACAGTTACAGAATCAGTTAATTAACTAATGATATTTATGTGTGATATTAAATTTTTGATTGTTCCTTTATTGTCCTGTCAACTTGTTATTAATGTTATGTGTAATATAACATCATAATGGTACTATAAAGTTAAAACAATCCTACATGTATGATAAGCTTATTTTTTTTCCCTCAACTGGTAGCTGAAGAGTACCAGGCTAATCACAGGTGACCAATGCTTGGGGTTTATTCCCACTAGACCAATTCCCATTAGACCAACTCCCACTAGGTCAATTCCCAAAAGACCAATTCCCCTTAGACCAACGGAGATATTCTACTTGAACAAAATTTCTCTCCTTTTCAAAAAAGAAGCTGCTATGTATGTATTAAATATATGTTTTCCTAATTACCCTTAACCCTTTACCCAACGTAAAGGCCAAAACCGGCCAGCGCTATTCACAAAAATCGCCAATTCATTTTCATTTTTTTGTCTCAAATGCAGCCAATTTAAGGGCAGTTCTGGAATAAAACTGTGGGCCTTGACATTCCCCGGTGTAAGTCCAAAAATCATATGGGGTGGGTCTGAAATCACTTCTTTAGTCAGAAGTCACCAAATTGGGCCATCAGTACTTTAATATGATGTTGCAGAGATTTGAAGACACCAGATCCCAATGAAAAACATATTTATTATCTTTCTCCTTGAACCTCATATTTTTAGAAATTTTTTTTGCTTTTTCTCATTTGCACTTGACAACTATATATCATGTCCTCCAGACAGGGACATAGAAAGCATTTTGAAGTGGGGTAGGGGAGTATGGCTATAAAATCGGACCCACACACTGATGTATATCAGTGGTGACCCATGTGCCTTGGAGTACGTACACCAAGAAATATTTTGATCCAACGTACATCAGCAAAATTTTCTGTTTGTTCCAAACTTTTGAAATACAGAACACATTTACAATTATTTTTTTACTAAAATAAAAAAAAAATACCTACTGGCCCTAGTTCCACCCCACTAACCCCCCCCCCCCCCCACCCCCGTGTTACCCTTGACACATTTATTTTTAGATCAATTTTGACGAAGTCAAATTTGAGCTATTGTCATGGCCCGTCGTCCGTCTGTCCGTCCCTCTGTCTGTACGTCAACAATTGGCTATGGCTCGGGCTAGAGATCGTATTTATGAACCGATCTTTACGAAACTTCTTGTGTACCTTTGTTATGACCCTGGGATGGGAACGAGTGTTTTTAGGTGTGGTCCGAAATTCAAGATGGCTGCCAGTGGCTATTTTGTACCGATGATGCAAAAATCAGTTTTTTGTACAGAACTTCTGTATGAAAGTTCTGATTTGAATAAAGTTTTGTATAAATGTTTAGTACCATGGGATACATCACATATAATACGGGTTTTTTTCTCGTGCGTAAATTATGCAAATTAGACTGACTTTGATTTATTTAGTGTTACTTTCAGAGCTGTAAGTGCCAAGCTGCTATGGCTCGGGCTAGAGGCCGTATTTATGAACCAATCTTTACGAAACTTCTTGGGTACCTTTGTTATGACCGTGGGATGAGAACAAGTGTTTTTGGGTGCAGTCCGAAATTCAAGATGGCTGCCAGCAGCCATTTTGTACCGACGATGCAGAAATTTTTTTTTTGTACAGAACTTCCATATGAAAGCTCTGATTTGAATAATTTTTCATATGAATGTTTAGTACCATGAGATACATTATTTATTTTTAGCTCAACTTTGGCGAAGCCAAATTTGAGCTTATGCCATGGCCCATCTGTCCGTCTGTCCGTCAACAATTGGATACGGCTCGGGCTAGAGGCCGTATTTATGAACCGATCTTTACGAAACTTCTTGGGTACCTTTGTTATGACCGTGGGACGAGAACGAGTGTTTTTGGGTGCGGTCCGAAATTTAAGATGGCTGCCAGCCGCCATTTTGTACCGACGATGTAGAAATCTGTTTTTTGTACAGAACTTCCATATGAAAGCTCTGACTTGAATAATTTTTTGTATGAATGTTTAGTACCATGGGATACATCACATATAATACGGGTTTTTTTCTCGTGCGTAAATTATGCAAATTAGACTAACTTTGATGTTTTTTGGTGTTACTTTCAGCACTGTAAGTGCAAATGCCAATACGGCTCGGGCTAGAGGCCGTATTTATGAACCGATCTTTACGAAACTCCTTGGGTACCTTTGTTATCACCGTGGGACGAGAATGAGTGTTTTTGGGTGTGGTCCAAAATTCAAGATGGCTGCCAGCCGCCATTTTGTACAGACGATGTAGAAATCTGTTTTTTGTACAGAACTTCCATATGAAAGCTCTGACTTGAATAATTTTTTGTATGAATGTTTAGTACCATGGGATACATCACATATAATACGGGTTTTTTTCTCGTGCGTAAATTATGCAAATTAGACTAACTTTGATGTTTTTTGGTGTTACTTTCAGCACTGTAAGTGCAAATGCCAATACGGCTCGGGCTAGAGGCCGTATTTATGAACCGATCTTTACGAAACTCCTTGGGTACCTTTGTTATCACCGTGGGACGAGAATGAGTGTTTTTGGGTGTGGTCCAAAATTCAAGATGGCTGCCAGTGGCCATTTTGTACCGAAATTAGGTCCAATCCGATTTTTGTACACAACTTCTATACGGCTCAGGCTAGAGGCTGTATTTATGAACCGATCTTTATGAAACTTCTTGGGTACCTTTGTTATCACCGTGGGATGAGAACGAGTGTTTTTGGGTGTGGTCCGAAATTCAAGATGGCCACCAGCAGCTATTTTGTACCAAAATTAGTTCAATCAGTCTTTTGTACAGAACTTCTGTATGAAAGTTCTGATTTGAATAAATTTTTGTATGAATGTTTAGTAACATGGAATACATCACATATAGTACAGGTTTTTTTCTCATGCAGAAATTATGCAAATTAGATGAACTTTGATTTATTCAGTGCTACTTATACACTGTAAGTGCACATGCATACGGCTCGGGCTAGAGGCTGTATTTATGAACCGATCTTCACAAAACTTCTTGGGTAGCTTTGTTATCACCTTGGGACGAGAACGAGGGTTCCTGGGTGCGGTCCAAAATTCAAGATTGCTGCCAGTGGCCATTTTCTACCGAAATTAGGTCCAATCAGTTTTTTGTCACAACTTCTACACAGCTCATATCTGTGAACTGATCTTCACGAAACTTCTTGGGTACCTTTGTTTTCACCTTGGGACAGGAATGAGTGTGTTTTGGGGTGCCTTTGTTATCACTGTGCTATGAGAACAAATATTTTGGGGTTCAGTCAGACCCACTCTGGGACTCAAAGATTTCTTTTCTAGTTTAGCATCTGACTGTCACCCACCTTTACAATACATTACCTATACATTTGTTACAGGCACCGGTCAGTATTTATGTACAGACCATTACAATACTTTATATGTACCTTTGTTATCAGGTCATTACCTAGATGTTTGTCATTGCTGTGTCACATACTATACATGTATATGTCTTTGTCTTGACAAGTTGAGCTACAGTGTCATTGACACTTTCATTTTTTTTTTGCTTCAACTGATTATTTACCTACCTGTATATATAATAAAGGCATGACAATTTCCCCCAACAAAAACTATTCTCATTTCCATTCCAATGATCAGTTTTGGGGGCTACATGTAGTTCTGTACAGTATGTGGACCACCAATAAAATACACACAGAGTGGAGTTTCCACCTGGACAAACACTCCATTGTCTGGGAAAATTCCTAAGTATGGATATCAAAGTTTTAGCCATTGGACTTCTGGGTTAAACCTGGAGGTGCATGCATAAAACTGTGCTTGTTCCTAAGCTGGCACAGGAATCAACACTTACTGTCTGTGTCGAAATGCCACTCCATGGGTGTTTTAGTGAAAATCCACTATCCACGTTATATAGAGTACAAGTCAAAATAAGTTGCAGAAAAACCACAATAAGCTAAGTATACAGCGGCTTCTGCACTGAATCTGACATCATTTTCTGGAAAGCTCTCAATGAGAGCTTTCCAGAAAATGATGTCAGATTCTGGTCTGATCAGTGTATGATAAGAAAGATACATAGTTTATAGTGGTTATCCTACAACTTATTTTGACTTGTACTGTAGACTTTCAAATATAGAGGATAATCATTTGTAGTGTCTGATAAAGAATTAGCCAAGATATTTTCTAGTTAAAGGCAGTCGAGAGTTCATTATTTGTTTCTTGTGATCTTTGGCTTTGCAGATGAACATGCTTAATGCAATCCATTTACATATACATGCATATAAAATCTGTGGTGGTGTGTGAGTATTTGAGGGTGTATATGTGTACATGTATGTAAAAATGTATTAATAATTAATTGTTGCTAAATTAAGTGAAAAAAAAACAGTTACAGAATCAGTTAATTAACTAATGATATTTATGTGTGATATTAAATTTTTGATTGTTCCTTTATTGTCCTGTCAACTTGTTATTAATTTTATGGTTAATATAACATCATAATGGTACTATAAAATTAAAACAATACTTCATGTATGATAATCTTATTTTTTTTTCCTCAACTGGTAGCTGTAGAGTACCAGACTAATCACAGGTGACCGATGCTTGGGGTTCATTCCCACTGGACCAATTCCCATTAGACCAACTCCCACTAGGTCAATTCCCAAAAGACCAATTCCCCTTAGACCAACTGAGATGTTCTACTTTAACATAATTTCTCTCTTTTCCAAAAAAGAAGCTGCTATGTACGTATTAAATATGTTTTCCTAATTACCCTTAACCATTTACCCAACGTAATGGCCAAAACCGGCCAGTGCTATTCACAAAAATCTCCAATTCATTTTCATTATTTTTTCATTTTTTGTCTCAAAAACATAGGTTATGATTCCCACTTTGGAACGAGCTCGTCGAGCTTGTTCCAATGAGGGGTCATAACCTATGTTTTTGAGACAAAAAATGAAAAAAAATAGTTATTCAAGAATTTTATTTGCAAGGGTCATCTGCGTTTCATGTTAGGTAAAGGGTTAATCAATAACAATAAATAGTTGGTCTTTTGGGAATTGGTCTAGTGGGAGTTGGTCTGAAGGGAATTGGTCTAGTGGGAAGACACCATACTTGGCTCATTAAAAAAAACTAATTGATTTAATACTCTTTTATTATGTATAAAGTTTCGAAATATATAAATACGGCCACACAAAATATATTAATTGATTCTCAGGCCGTTTTTTTTCAAGACAATGGGGGGGGGGGGGGGATTTTTAGCTTAACTTGACAAAGTCAAGATAAGCTTTTGCCATCACGCGTGCGGAAGTCTGTTAGTCTGTGAGTCTGTGAACATCTTCCGATAGAACATGCTACATCCCGTAGTTCTTGTCTGATCGTCACGAAATTTAAAATGCAGGTTTGGAGGTCACGTCTAGATGAGAACGTCCCCTTTTAGCCGCGATCGATCAAACGGTATGGCTGCCCGAGCCCAAAACCCGAAAACCGTTAGCACAGTCTACAGGTCGTATTTTTGAAGGGATTTCATTGTATCTTTGTAGGATGCCTCCGATTGATGTCTAGATGAGAACGTTCCCCTTTGGTCATGATCTGTCAACCGTGATGGCTGCCCAAGCCCGAAACCCCAAAACCTTGACCACAGTCTGCAGGTCATATTTAATATGAAGGAACTTCATTGTAACTTGGTAGGATGACTCTGTATGATGTCTAGATGAGAACCCACCCCCACCCCCATTTGGTCGCGATCTGTCAACCGTCTAGATGAGAACGTCCCCTTTTGGCCGCGATCGATCAAACGGTATGGCTGCCCGAGCCCAAAACCCGAAAACCGTTAGCACAGTCTACAGGTCGTATTTTTGAAGGGATTTCATCGTATCTTGGTAGGATGCCTCCGATTGATGTCTAGATGAGAACGTCCCCCTTTGGTCATGATCTGTCAACCGTGATGGCTGCCCAAGCCCGAAACCCAAAAACCTTGACCACAGTCTGCAGGTCATATTTAATATGAAGGAACTTCATTGTAACTTGGTAGGATGACTCTGTATGATGTCTAGATGAGAACCCCCCCCCCCCCCCAATTTGGTCGCGATCTGTCAACCGTGACGATTGCCCGAGCCCAAAACCCGAAAACCTTTAGAACACCCTACAGGTCTTATTTATGGAAGGATTTCATTGTAACTTCATAGGATCACTCCATATAATGCCCAGATGAGAACGTCCCCTTTTTGGACGCGATTGGTCAACTGTAACGGCTACAGTGGTCCAAAGCCTGAAAACCTTTAGCACAGTGTACAGGTTATATTCACGAAGGGATTTCATTGTCACTTGGCAGGATGACTCCAAATAATGTCTAGATGAGAACGTCCCCTTTTGGTCGCGATCATTCAGCCGTGATGGCTGACCGAGCCCAAAACCCAAAAAACCTTCAGCATAGTCTATAAGTCGTATTTATAAAAGGATTTCATTGTAACTTGTTAGGTTGACTCCATATAATGCCTAGATGATGACATCCCCCTTTGATCGTAATTGGTGAACTGAGACGGCTACAGAGGCCCGAAGATCGAAAACCTTGAGCACAGTCTACAGGTTATATTTATGAAGGGATTTCATTGTGACTTTGTAGGATCACGTCAGATAATGCCCAGATGAGAACGTCCCCTTTGGGTCGCAATCATTCAACTATGATGGCTGCCCGAGCCCAAAACTCGAAAAACTTGAGTACAGACTACAGGTCGTATTTGTGAAGGGATTTCATTGTAACTTGGTAGAATGACTCAGTATAATGCCGAGATGAGGACGTCCCCTTTTATTTGCAATCGGTCTACCGTCATGGTTACACAGGCCCGACGCCCGAAAACCTTTAGCACAGTCTACAGGCCATATTTATGAAGGGATTTCACTGTAACTTGATAGGATGACTCGTTTTGGAATAATTTCACTGTAACTTGGTAACTTTCGTTGAGATACGTTAACTGTGAAGGCCACATACATTAACTGTGCGGGCTATATTAACCCACCCCTCAGTTCTTTAGTACAGTCTACACCTCATGTTGTTTTTTATTAAAAAGAGCATACAGGGAACAGAAATTAACATATTCCCAATTATCAGAATTCTTGTCTTATTTAATAATCCTTTCATAAACATTGAACATTATCCTTTTCATCAAACACAACACGCAGACAAGTTAAGCTACAGTGTCATTGACACTTTCATTAATTTTTAGCTTAACTAATAACTAATAAGCTACTGCCATCACGCGTGCGGAAGTCTGTGAGTCTGTTCACATTTTCTTTAGCATAGGCTACACCCCGTAATTCTTGTCCGATCATCACAAAATTTCAAACGAAGGTTCCAGGTCATATCTAGATGAGAACGTCCCATTTTGGTCGGTCAACCATGACGGTGGCATGAGCGCAATACCCGAAAACCTTTAGCACAGTCTACAGGTCGATATTTATGAAGGGATTTCATTGTAACTTGGTAGGATGACTCGGTATAATGTCTAGATGAGAACGTCCCATCAACTTTTATCTCGGTTTTGGTTAGGCAGAACCTTTTGGCAATTGCCATTGTTGGCTTTATGCTGTGATAAGTATCGTTCGGCTATGCCCGATACACTCAAAGCTGCAGCTTGTATTTAGTATTGGTGTATATACAGTATAGTTTTTTTTTTTAGCAATTTCGGCTCAATGTCAACGGCTTTAATCTAGCCTTGATTTTTTGTTAACACATTTTGTTTTCGATGTATTCACCCTCTTTACCTGACCATTTTTTTTTAAATTGCCGCCGTTTTAGGTATAGACAGTTATTAATTCGTCGATCCCTTTGGTCAGCCGTGAGTGCTAACCACGTCTCTTGTCTTACGGCAAGTTTTTTTTGCATCGTGGGCGAATGAAAAATCACTTCCGAAAATATCAATTCCTAATGTAATGATATGTCCATAACAATGTCTTCCAGTCTGTCAAGTCAAATCTGTCAATTTCAAAATTCTCCAATTCATTTTCCAATTTATATAATATTAAACATAGGGGGCGCGGTGGCGTTGCGGTAACCTGTTCTCGTCAGATCCCCGCAGTTAAGCAACGTCCAGTCCGGTTAGTCCTTGGATGGGTGATCGTCTGAGCGATCGATTCGGACTCCACGTTGTGTCCTTGGACAATGGACAAAGTACTTAACTCCGATTTCCGCATGGAGGCACGTTGACGCCGTGTACAAAGGCGTACTGCACTTCGATGGTGAGCATGTCTCCAACCAATCGAACCCTGCCTGAGTTACGACGATGGGGAGCTGTAGATGCTCGTCGTTGCTCGGTGGTTCTCTCCGGGTACTCCGGCTTCCTCAACTCATAAAACTGTCACCGACGCGATATGACCTTGGCTGTTAAAGTGTCGTCAAACGTTACTAAATAAATAAATAAATATTAAACATACTCTCACATTTGTTATTTGTCCATAATTAGCTTAACTTGACAAAGTCAAGATAAACTATTGCCATCGCGTGAGCGGAAGTCTATTAATCTGTGAGTCTGTTCACATTTTCCTTTTGCACGGGCTACACCCCGCAGTTCTTGCCTGATCGTCACGAATTTTCATACGCAGGTTTGGGGTCATGTCTAGATGAGAACATCCCTTTTTGGTCGCGATCGGTCAACGTGTATGGCTGCCCGAGCCCAAAACCCGAAAACCAATAGCACAGTCTGCAGGTCGTATTTATGAAGGGATTCCATTGTAACTTGGTAGGATGCCTCTGTATAATGCCTAGATGAGAACGTCCCCTTTTGGGCATGATCTGTCAACCGTGATGGCTGCCCATGCCCGAAACCCAAAAACTTTTAGCACAGTCTGCAGGTCATGTTTAATATGGAGGGATTTCATTGTAACTTGGTAGGATGACTCCTTATGATGTCTAGATGAGAATTTCCCCATTTGGGCGTGATCTGTCAACCGTGGCGATTGCCCGAGCCCAAAACCTGAAAACCTTTAGCACAGTCTACAGGTCATATTTATTGAGGAATTTCATTGTAACTTGGTGGATTGACTTCATATGATGTCTAGATGAGAAAGTCCCCTTTTGGACGGGATTGGGCAATTGTGACGGCAACAGGGGCCCGAAGCCCGAAAACCTTTAGCACAGTCTACAGGTCATATTTATGAAGGGATGTCATTGTAACTTGGTAGGGTGACTCAAAATAATGTCTAGATGAGAACGTCCCATTTTGATCGCGATCATTCAGCCTTGATGGCTGTCCGAGCCCAAAAACCTTTAGCATAGGCAAAAGGTCATATTTATGGAAGAATTCCATTGTAACCTGTTAGGTTGACTCCATATAACGCCTAGATGATGACATCCCCTTTTGGTCGTGATTGGTCAACTCTGACGGCTACAGGTGCCCGAAGGCCGAAAACCTTGAGCACAGTCTGCAGGTCATATTTATGAAGGGATTTCATTGTAACTTCGTAGGATCACTCCAGATGATGCCCGGATGAGAATGTCCCCCTTTGGTTGCGACCATTCAACCATGAACGTTTTAGTTTGACTCCATATAATGCCTAGATGATGACATCCCCTTTTGGTCGTGATTGGTCAACTGTGACGACTTCGGGGGCTCGAAGCCCGAAAACCTTGAGCACAGTCTACAGGTCATATTTATGAAGGGATTTCATTGTAACTTCGTAGGATCACTCCAAATGATACCTAGATGAGAATGTCCCCTTTTGGTTGTGATCATTCAACCATGATGGCTGCCCGAGCCCGAAAACCTTTAGCACAGTCTGCAGGTAATATTTATGAAAGGATTTCATTATAACTTGGTAGGTTGACTTCATATAATGTCTAGATGAGAACGTCCCCCTTTGAACACGATTGGGCAACTGTGGCGGCTACAGGGGCCCGAAGCCCGAAAACCTTTAGAACAGTCTACAGGTCATAATTATGAAGGGATTTCATTGTAGCTTGGTAGGATGACTCCAAATAATGTCTAGATGCGAATATCCACTTTGGTCGCGATCATTCAGCCTTGATGGCTTCCCGAGCCCAAAGACCTTTAGCATAGTCTATAGGTCGTATTTATGGAAGGATTTCATTGTAACTTGTTAGGTTGCCTCCATATAATGCCTAGATGATGATATCCCCTTTTGGTCGTGATTGATCAACTGTGATGGCTACAGGTGCCCGAAGCCCGAAAATCTTGAGCACAGTCTTCAGGTCATATTTGTGAAGGGATTTCATTGTAACTTCGTAGGATCACTCCAGATGATGACCAGATCAGAACGTCCCCTTTTGGTTGCGACCATTCAACCATGAACGTTTTAGTTTGACTCCATATAATGCCTGAATGATGACATCCCCTTTTGGTCGTGATTGGTCAACTGTGACGGCTTCAGGGGCTCGAAGCCAGAAAACCTTGAGCACAGTCTACAGGTCATATTTATGAAGGGATTTCATTGTAACTTCGTAGGATCACTCCAGATGATACCCAGATGAGAATGTCCCCTTTTGGTTGCGATCATTCATTTCAGCCAGAAAACATTTAGCACAGTCTACAGGCCATATTTATGAAGAGATTTCATTGTAACTTGATAGGATGACTCGTTTTGGAAGAATTTCACTGTAACTTGGTAACTTTCATTGATATACGTTAACTGCGAGGGCCACATACATTAACTGTGATGTCATATTAATCCACCCCTCAGCTCTTTAGTACAGTGTACACCTCATATTATTTTTATCAAAAACATAGCACACAGGGAACAGAAATGAACATATTCCCAATTATCACAATTCTTGTCTTATTTCATAACCCTTTTATAAACATTGAACATTATCATTTTCATCAAACACAACACACAAGTTAAGCGACAGTGTCATTGACACTCTCATTTTGGAATGTCAGTATGTGTCTGTCTTGGTTGGAATACTTTGAATTTTAGTTTAGGTAAAAATGTCGATGCCAAATATTTGCAGTCTCCGTAAATTGTCAATACGTCAGTTGAAATTTCTTCGTAAACAACAGGGTGGAGGGTCCTCAGTCGTGAGAAGCGATGCATCTGAATTGAAGATAATGCTGATCATATTATTTATGGTTTCTTTGTTATGTATCTTTTAAGGATTGTGGAGCACATTCTCCTTCAAATGCCCGACACATAAAATGTGTGTTGAGTTTGGGAAGCTGGCTTTGATTGCAATTTCCGACAAAGAGAACTAATTAACAAGTCTCAATGTGATTAACAATTCACACTGTCCCTTACCGAGATGAGGCCGCTGTAAATACCAATTACCAATCTACCTACTAAATACCGAGGGGAAGATTTTTCAGCGAACACTATTACTTTAGCACCCATAATTCTCATGCACATGCTACTCAATTCTTTTTATATACTCATAATACACCCCCACATACCCTTTATAGAGTTTTTAATCCCATTTCCATCCCTATTTTCCATCACCTTGGTATCCCTCGGTATCCCTCGGTATTTAGTATGATATTCCAATGGTGGGGGTAAATTTCAGAGAAGGAATGCCGGATAATAAAAAAAATATTCCTTAATAAAGGGGGGTATTTTATTTATTTATTGGGTTTTAACGACGCTTTCGACAGCCAGGGTCACCTCGTGTCGGACAGTTTGTCGGGTGGTGGAAGCCGGAGTACCCGGAGAGAACCACCAAGCAATGGTGAGCAACAGCCAGACTCTCCAACGTACTAACTCCACACAAGCAGGGTTAGCATTGGTTGAAGACGAGTGCATTATTGACGTGCAGTACACCTTAGGACACGGCGCCACCGTGCCCCCACGTTGGCAATCAGGATTAAGTGCCTTGCCCCAGGAACACAACGTAGTTTTCCCTGGCGGAGATCGAACCGTGGATTTATCGGTTTGAAGTCCAATGCTGCACACTAAAAACTAAAGTGTTAAAACTGACACTTTCAAGGTGTTAAACCCATTCTAACTCTTAGGGTTTGATTTTAACACGCAAAGTGCAATTCTTTAAGCACTTAGACATTACAATCGTCAGACATCTGAATCTTGAATGGATGGCACTTCCCATGTGTCTAGCATTGGTGGTTCTTCCAGAATCGTCCATAATTTGATTTACGCTTGGTGAGTACATTATTAAAAGGACACAACGCAGATGACGCGGATCATGCTCGAGAGTTCGAGCCTGATCCGCGTCATCTGCGTTGTTTCCTTTTTACACTTGTCAAGTGGTATTATTGTAACACCTGTCAAGTTCTGGGATATCTACACTTGAACAAAGTGCTAGTTCAGCACTTAGTAAGTGTCAAATACAGCACTTCAAGTTAAGTTTTCAACACTTTAGTTTTTAGCGTGTGTAAACAATGAGCCACCGCGATATTTTATTATTTTCGCTTTAAAATCAATTGTTAGGGTTTTTATGGATCTTAGTGTCGGACACCTGTGGATTAATTTTGGTTGTTAGAGTATGTTCATACACGTCAACCGGTTTGTCTTGTAGCCATTTATTGGAGAGTGCCTCTTAGCACTCATCAATAAATTGTGGCAAGACGAATCCTTGTGAACAAAACAAAAGCATTAGACCACAAGTCTTTCAACCTTACCTTCAGGGGGTAACGGGAAGACAGCCAACTTGGCTATGTTACCTCCTAACAATATGCATGCGAATTACGCATTATTCAGCACATTGTAACAAATCTTGATATATCTTGATATTATTGTAAATTTTTGTTAAATGCTTTATGTTTTTGTAACATGTGTATTGTTAAATAAATAATTCAATTCAATTCAAGTTGTTCTCCAGAAAAAATTATTTCATTATCCGTTCTGGTACGAATACGATAGCATATATGTGAGTTGATAGCATATGTTTTTCGTGTTCTATACATCACAAGCTTCAATTTGATGTATAATTTGTGTATATTTAATTTGAATGTGTGGAATATCAAAGGTGGAAATTTCAAAGTAAACAAATTTCCCTTATTTAGATAGCACCTTAATAATGTCGCACAACTGTGTTCTAATGTTTGTGTAGAGTGGACTATTTATAATGAAGTGCATCTCAGTTTCCACTCCGTCGACTGCTGCACAAACACTCGATACAATACAAAGCCTATTTTCTAAGGGGATATGGGGATGAAAATGTCTTCTCCTCTCAGTTCATAAATTGTGATCGCTTTTTCTCAGACTTGCAAACACATTTCGGGCCTCATGTGTTTTGGAATAAGACAAGGTACGACTCAAATCCACGGTCCAATTTAAAAGTGCGATCAGCTTGAAGTTTTTTCTTGCCATGCTTTTCATCGTCGTCCTGAATCGCTTCCTAAAAAATAATGTTCGTATTCAGTATTTTCTGTTGTCTTTAATTTGCTGAGCTCCCTATCGCTTTACTGGTTGGTTGCTAGAAGCCATTATCGTGGCACTGTTGAGAAGTACTGAAATATACTTTAGGGATTTTACACTGTCTGCATTAGTTTGATGCTGGCTTAATAGTAGAACAAAGAATGTTTATATGAAATTCTCGTGTTGCAATTTGTTGGGGAGTGTCAATAGGCATTCTCCAATAAATTGTAACAAATAAATTATTTATTAAGAAAATCTCGCAAAACTGAGACTCCCCTTGCTGGTAGCCGTAGATCCGTAAATGCAGAATGTAGGAATGCATCTGGGTTAGCGGATTGTAATTTGATTAAGGACTTTGCACGTTTTAAAAAGGGATTCGCCCAAAAGTGGAGACCTTCTAAGTTCCGCGCGTATGGCGGGGTGAAAAGAACTTTTATTTACACTGAGTACTGGTATTTTGCACTAATTGGGGGGGGGGGGGGGGGGGGGGGTTGGCGCGAAAAGGATTAATTATCGCATGTACCTGTATCGTGCTGCACATTCATGGTTATGTTTGATAATATTGGAGTAGTAGATCATGTACGCGATCGATCCCTTTTGGGAGGATATCATGTGGCTCCACGTGGGAACTCCGGGAAGTGAAGCGGTGCTTGTTTACTGTGGTAAACAACCTCTTTTTCACTGGTAATGCTTGGAGTGAAAGTCCTCTAAAATGGGCAATATGGGTATAAACGATTGACTGAACTTAACTTTATCTTCATGTTGTGGTCACGATTTCCCATTGTGCAGAGATATGTCACCTTGAACACCAATATATAAATAAATAAATCTCATGTGACACCATAGTCACATGACATAGTTATGTCATGTTTGCTGGTTGTCGTGGTAGCCCACGTGGGATGTCATGTTGTGTCGTCATCCCCATAGTGATACGTGGTCTTAGTGCGCATGCACAGAGTGTGTTGGGTGACACGCGTTTCCGTCGTCCACTTTGTATACCGGAGGCCACGATCTTGGTTTCTATGGTAGCACGTGGTTGCTATGTGACTAAGGCCTACAGTAGGACCCGGGTATGTTCGGAGGGTGCGGTCGGTTGAATAGGAAAAGTTTTCTGGTTCGGATTTTCCCCAAATCTTCGTTTACTTCGTAAAATTATCAAAATAGACCCGACTTTCCCTCCACATCACGAAAAAAACCCACCCAAAATCACCGAAACGGACTAGAGAAAGCCACCATCTAGGGTTTATAATAGTAGCACGTTGTGCTTTAATGCGGGTTTCTTTGTACGAGTAGTTTGCTGGTTGGGATTCCTGCAGATTCCTTGTTTTTCTGCCTATCCCGATCTATTCTGTGGCTTCTCTGACATGTTTTGCCTATTACTGGCCCTATTCTGACTATCCTATCAGTCTATCTGGTCTTAGCTGCCTCTGTTTCTGACCTCTACCCTCATTCAAGTCTTAATAACACCAATCAGCGATCGATGTTCAGATGTGCCACTCAGACACACGCTCCTTAAGTCTATAATCACCAGTCAGATTTCTTATTTCCCGTTATTTGTACATACCTATGCAGAGTTATCTCCCCTGCGTATAACGAAGCCCAATATGATTCCTATGACCAAGAATCAATCGAGCAGGGACAAATATTGCTCGAATGGCTCCAATCCAATCGAACAAATAAGTCATCGAGTAATTACTCGAAAGAGTGACTCGTCTTGCGATTCTTATGCTTTTCTCGGAGAAAGGGAGACTATAACCCCAGACGTTCCCAAAAAGGGATTACATAGGGATTCCCTAAAAGGAATTCTAAGCTCCTATAGAGCTCGTGGTAGTCTTACCATCGGCTTCTACCACAACTTCAGCTGTCTATCCCATGATTGCTTTCACCCCCACTATAATGTTACTCCATCTTTGCAGCCTTGTGCCATTATTATTGAATTGTGCCATTATTATTGAATTGTGACACTATGACTACCAGTACCTAGCGTATCAAAGCGGTTTGAATGTAAAGCACCAACCCAATTCTGAAATTAAAATGACGTCCTTTGAATTTTTGGATTGCATTGTGACGAATGAGATCACTTTTCGTCTTATTGTAGTATATAGACCACAACCGTCAAAAGCGAATAAATTCACGACCACGCAGTTCTTGTCTGAGTTTTCTGATTTTCTTTTGGATTTTGCCTCAAACGGTGAATATTTATTGATAATTGGCGACTTCAGTTTCCATGTCGATCAACATGATAACAGAGATGCTAACCTATTCTTGAAATTAACAAATTCTGTTGGATATAAACAACATGTTAATGTGCCAACACATTTAAAGGGTCATACTCTGGATCTTATGTTTACTAGATCGTGTGACAAGTCACTCATCCAAGATATTTCAACCTGGGACGCTGCTTTCTTAGATCACTTTGCTGTTTTGGCATCACTTTAACTGTCTAAACCTTATAACAAACCACCAGGCTTACAGATGCGGAATCTCAAGAAAATTGACATAAATAGTTTTGTGAATGACATCAATGTTTCGACACTATCTTCGCTGGATGTGTCAGACGACGTGATCGCTAAGGTCCAACAGTATAATGGGGTACTATCTCAGTTGTTGGACAAGCATGCCCCCATTAAGACCAAAAATGTTAGACGTCGTGAAGTCGTGTTTCAATGATGACATCAAAGAAAACAAACAGAAAAGACGTCGGTTAGAACGACTGTTCAATAAAACTAAATTAACAGTTCGTCGTCAAATGCTATGTGAACAAAATATTTTTCTTAACCCTTTACCTAACGAATCGCCCGCACCCACCCGCGTAATATGCAAATTGAGCAGTTGAAAAAATTAAATGTTTCAAAATATTTCAACAAAACCATATCATGTGACCCCTCATTGGAACGAGCTCATTGAGCTCGTTCCAATGAGGGGTCACATGATATGGTTTTGTTGTAATTTTTTGAAAAATTTAAAAAAGTGATATTTAAAATGATAAATTTTGATATCGTCTGCGTGGGGTAAAGGGTTAATAGACTCAATGAGTCAGCAAAAACTTCGTATTAAAATGGATGCATCGATGCATGTACCTACAGCAAAACTCTTTTTCGGTTACTAATAATCTCCTTGGTAAAAGAAGCATGAATCTATTACCTGAGCACACGACAAAATTAGAATTGGTCAATAGATTTGGGAATTACTTTATCAATAAAGTGGAACTGATAAGCAAAAGTATTGAGGCTACAACTAAACCAACTTTCGATGGTTTGTTTATCGGCTGCACATGGTCAGAGTTCACTGCAGTAAATGAGCTCGAAGTGAAAAAGTTAATTTTGATGAGTCCTAACAAGACACATGACCTAGATCCCATTCCTACATCGCTGGTTAAACAGCGGTTGATTGTCTATCACCTTCCACTATAAGCATTATTCAGTCATCGCTCCAGGAAGGTTGTTTACCAACAGAGCTGAAAATAGCCTTGGTTTCACCATTAATCAAGAAACCGTCTCTTGATCCAGATATCCTGAAAAATTATCGTCCTGTTTCCAATCTACCCTTTATATCCAACATTTTAGAAAAGGTGGTTGCCAAACAACTTATGCAATACCTCTCAACAAACTGCCTATTGGAACCATATCAATCGGCCTATCAGGCTAATCATAGTACGGAAACTGTTATTTTAAGGATCTGTAACGATATAGTATGTTCATTAGGTAAACGTAGATCTGTCCTTCTGGTCTTATTGGATCTTTCCGCTGCTTTCGATACCGTTGATCCTTCACTTCTCTTATCCCCAATGCAACAGTTTGGAATCAACGGAAAAGTTCTGCTTCTACTCTTATCTCTCGTTACGTGAACAAGTAACCATCTCTAAAACGAACTCTGACAGTAAAGTATTAATGTGTGGAGTTCCACAGTGCTCCGTTCTTGGGACGATATTGTTCACACTTTGCTCAGAGTCATTGGGAAAGTTGGTGAGGCAGATCGGTGTTCCTTACCATTTGTATGCTGATGACACTCAGTTGTATTTGTCACTAGACTCTTCCATTGGATCTGACCCTATTGCTTTGGTATTTATATGCATTCATGGCTCGGCACCTAAGTACTTACAAGACCTTCTGACAATTAAAAAAACCTGAAAGGAACTTGGCTCCTCCTCACAAATCAAGCTTCTGATGCCCTTCTCTAGGTCCACTTTTTGTGAATAACATAGCTTTCTCTTTCTCTGGACCTGCAATTTGGAATAATTTACCAGTTCAGGTTCAGGCATCGAAAGATCTCAACCAATTCAAATTTTCTTTTAAATCGCATCTTTTCAGAGAGGCTTTTGACACTATGTAACCTTCTGACCTTCACACCTTTCTCAGTCTGTATATTGCCTTGATAGTCAGGAGCTCATTGTTTATTTAACTGTACAGCGTTTTAGAGTACTTTGTGATTTTACGCTTTATAAAATTTCCTTATTATTATTATTATTATTATTATTATTATTATTATTATTATTATTATTATTATTATTATTATTATTATTAATACCTATCATTACACTATTACCGCTACAAGTCCCAGTTCATACCACTATCATACTTGGCTTCCACTATATTTACATTATACTGTAGTCTTTTACCACCCTTGCAGCCTTGTGCCATTACTACTAACTTGTAGCACTACTGCAGGCTCGCTAACTACCTCAGATTTCTCGATGAACCCGAAGGTAATCGAGCAAATATGCCATGAGTAATTGTTCGAACAAGTGACTTCTTTTACGACTCTTCGACTTATCTCTGAAAAAGGGATTCCATAACCACACGCGTTTCCCAAAAAGGGACAAATTAGTGGGATTTCGTAAGTGGGATTTCATGCTCTATACAGCCCGTGGCTATGATTAGCCTTTATCGCAAACACCATTACTATATTGTTCTACCATCTTTGCAGCCTTGTACCATTACAATTGACACTAACGCCGACGGGGGTGGGGTGGGGTGTAACTTCCTCAGGACCCAGGATTCCTTGTGTTTTAAAAAGCTGAAAGTCGTGGGAAAGCTTTTGGCACGGGCCTCCGACGCTGGTGGTGGAAGCAAGAGTACGTAGTTGCATTACTGGCCAGATTCCATTCATATCAAAAACCCACTTGTTTCAGTTTGTTGGTTTTTCACTCCTGAATCGCGTGGTCACGATTATCTTTGGAGAAAAATGCACCATACACACAGAAACACAGGTAATAAATTACCCAAATTGTTAAGAAATAATTGAGTAAAACACGGAATCCCATTTTACAGAGTGGGATAGGAATCCTATTTTACGGAATCCCCTTTTTTAAGAATCCCTTTTTGGAAAATGCTTGTGGCTATAGAATCCCATTTTTCTGAAATGAGTCGAAGAGTCGTATGTCGAGTCACTCGAACGAGCAATTGCTCGATAGCTCATTTGCTCTATGGGATTCGAGTTGTTCGAGCAGTATGTCGAGTCACTCGATCGAGCAATTACTCGATAGCTCATTTGTTCGATGAGCTTCGAGTCGTTCGAGCAATTGCTCATGGAGCAATTGCTCTCTTGGCCCTTTACCTTGTAAGAGATATTTGGGATAGGTATGTCTTCTGGTACAGGTAATAGTATCCTCAGATAAGTATCCGATAAAAGGTATCCTCGATAGGTATCCTCAAATAATACAATACCGGGCCATAGGTATCCTCAAATACTGAAATGAGTCGACAAGCCATATGTGCGAGTCACTCGAACGAGCAATTGTTCGTTAGCTCATTTGCTCGGTAGACTTCGAGTCGTTCGAGCAGTATGTCGAATCACTCGATCGAGCAATTACTCGATAGCTCATTTGATCGATGAGCTTCGAGTCGTTCGAGCAATTGCTCATGGAGCAATTACTCTCTTGGCTCTTCACCTTATAAGGGATATTTGGGATGGGTATGTCTTCTGGTACAGACAATAGTATCCTCAGATAAGTATCCTATAAAAGGTATCCTCAGATAATACAATACCGGGCCATAGGTTTCCCCAAATACTGAAATGAGTCGACGAGCAATATGTGCGAGTCACTCGAACGAGCAATTGCTCGATAGCTCATTTGCTCGATGGGCTTCGAGTCGTTCGAGCAATGACTTATCAGTAACTGCTCGATAGCTTAAAGGGATATTTGGAAATGATATAGGCTTTTCTTATACACAGGGGAGGTAACTCTGCATACGGATTATGAGAAATCAAGCAATCTGATTGGTTAGTTATAATCTATATAAATGATCCAGATAAAGGAAACTACAAGAGTACTCGGAATAGGGTCAGAACAAACAAGAATAGACCAGAAACGGCTAAATATAGCAATAATAAGCAAAGTTGTTCCAACTGATAGGCTTTTCTACGCTACTGGAGTATACACCAGAACAAAGGAACATGGTCAGGTTGATGAAAACTACTGCATATATAGATAGAAGCAGAGAATTCTGAAAGAATTCGAAATAGTAAAAGTTGTCGGGTTGTTTGTGGTAATTCTTCGAATCGGGAAATTACTCCTGTTCAATCGAACACACCCTCCGAACATACCCCTGTCTTGTTGTAGGCCTTTGGGTAACATAACAACCACGTGCTACCATAGAAACCAAGATGGCGGCCTCCAGTATACAAAATGGACGACGGAAACACGTATCACCCTAACAACACGCGCTGCGCATGCGCACTAACACCACGTATCACTCTGGAGATGACGTCACAACATGGCCGCTCACGCGGGTTACCATGACAACACAACATGGCGCCACTGGGTCACGTGACTATGACGTCACATGAGATCAGGCTGATGGGAGTGAAGGGGAACATACACTACCACTTACAGTCTGTTAAAAAATCGTTTAACTGAAGTAGATCGTAATCTTACAGACATACAAGTACCAAATCCACCCCAGACAAGATAATCCTCAGACAGTATAATTGCTGTTAACGTCTGGTACAGAATACAGGTGAGGTCTATTTATCAGCTTTGGTTGTTAATACCAAAGCTGATAAATAGATCTCACCTGTATGCTTTACCGACGTTTTTTAACGGCTCTCAAAGTGTGAAATCTTTCAAATACATCTCCTGAAAAATCTCAAAATATCCGCTCAGATGAATGGAAATGGGGGTTTTGGGACCCTGGAATTTAACATTTTCGTACTGCGGGCCGAGCCATGGTCGGCCCGTCATACCGACGACCATCCATCGCCGGATCCACCCCCTCCCCCACCCCCACACTTTCAAAATCATTCCGCCGCCTCTGCTGCAAGTCTGTGAGGGGGATAGAAGACTACAGTACTGTAGTGTAGCGCTAAATATTTTGACAGTATATTAATTAAACATTTAGAGCATATGGTTATAAAAGTGCATTAATACATCTAGTCTCTGGTATTCTGGGGCTGGAAGACTTTTATTTAGAGTATTTGATTGAGTATACCTTTTCATTATTTAAATTTTTCTTTAGCTTGCACATTCAATTTGTCGAGTGACTTTTCTTACAATTTTATTTCAAAAATTGATGGTGAAAACGAGTGGACTGAAAGATTTGAACTGTGGGACTGTCAGTGACCAGTAATAAATTTTAAACACATATTCAGAGGTGTCTTTTTTGCAGAGTGAAACTTTGACAACCCGAAAAAATTATTAATTTACATGATTTTATTTACTACCAATGACTTTCATTAATTTTGAGTACCTATATCAACTAACCTATTTTAGTTCATGCCCATGTCTCGAAGCAGGCGTGTCTATTGAGAATAATCATTCTGTGCACTATATATATCTGTTCTATTGGGAGGCATATATATCACAGGGTATAAGCGGACTGTCGGCTGAAACGGAAATTGTGAGCTGTCCGGCGAGACTCACCTAACTGAAACGTCGGAAACTGAAAAATTGCACGCAGGTTACCGGTCATTTTTGTGAGATTGTGTTCATTTAGTAAATGTACCAAGACATCCAGTCTAAACACAGTAAGTAGAATAGTTTACTGCTATTTCTAGAACAGGCTGAGGACCGATTATGTGTGGATTTATCCTTAAACGTAGAATTTGTTGACTTGACTCACGAAAATAATTGTAATTTTTGCGAACGAGATTGTGATAAATGATACCGAAATACAAGATCAGTGACGTTTAAAATACGTTTTACTCTCAGAATGCCAAAAAAGAGTCATTTTCCACTTCATTGGGCCCTTCACACGGAAAATCTATAACACTTAAATCGTAAATCGGACTCATAACTGGGGCCACTATCGCCTCCCTGACAGTACGACTAATTACAAAAAACAGAGTTTCTAACTGTACGACCAACTGCGTTTGCACTGTCCGACAAACTGTCAACTGTTGTAATAATATACATGAATGCTTTATCATCCCTCGTAAATAGTCTTGTTACTTATGAGACAAGTCGTACCAGACTAGTCGTACCCGCAATTTGACAACTTGACATTTTTCGTCTGGATAACTCGTACCCACGTTTGGATAACTCGCACCCACGTTTTGACAGCTCAAACCCATTCATAGAGAAATGAATACGAGTTGTGCACCTGTGGGTACAAGTTGTCCAGAATTTGGGCTCTAGTTGTCCAGACAAAAAAGGGTACGAGGTTTTCAACTGAACCGAAGTGAAAAAGTTATCTTTACTGTCAATTGCCACACGACGTATTACGCCTTCCTCCTCCCCACCCCATTGACTATTCTACAAACTCACCTATTGACCCAACTCAATGTACATGTCCCACCATATCGGACAGAATAATTCAACCCAGTGACCCTTTTTGCTCAACTGACTGAAAGTCAAGGGAGCTTAAGTGATCACTCTCTGCCCGTCCGTCTGGCATGAACTTTACATTATCGATTTCTCCCCACAAACCACAGGGCAACATTAAACCAAATTTGATATGCATGTTCCTTATCATATGTCAATTCAAGTTTTTTTCAAATAAAGTTGCCACTCTTCATAGAGATGGGTGGGGGAAATGCTCAAAAATATTTTTAAAATCTTCTCATGAACCAGTGGGTGCAATGGCTTGATATTTGGTATGGAGCTTCCTTTTGACGTTCGTGGAGCAATATTTGCCATTGTAATAGAATGGGCAAAAATTTTGGCCCTGCCCAAAATTTCCATTTTCTGAACCGATCGTCCGATTTGAACCAAATTTAGTATGTGGTATTATTGGGCCACACGTGCTTAATTCACGCAAAAATTGTCCTGTGTTCACGTGGACCCCCAGAAGCTAAAATAAAAAATCAAATATTTCCAAATGCCCACATTTCCCAAACCACACCGAACAGAGAACTTGTTATTTGCTATAAAGGATCCTTAGGAACAGTAGAATAGTATGGTAAAAAATGCGATCGGTTGTCAGGGTGTTCTATAGGTGATGGGGGGGGGGGGGGGGGGGGGGGGGAGTTAAAAAAAAAATGCTGAATCAGTATATTTGCAAAAAATTAAAAAAATTCTTCTCCAGAACCACTGATCAGAATCTTAATATTTGGCATACTGCGTCCAGGGTGTGTGTGTGTGTGTGGGGGGGGGGGGGGGGGGGGGGGGGGGGGACAAATACAAGTGTGTTCAAATTAAGCTCCTTGGTTCACATTTTGTTCAATACAAGAGCCCGAAAATTAACTTAGGGCAATATGGGGAATGGGCTTTAAAAATCTTCTTCTCCGGAACCACGAGTCAAAATCTTTTAATATTTGGTATATTACGTGGGTCAGATTCAAGTTTGTTCAAATCAAGTCCGTCAGTTAATATTTGGATCTCCTAAAGGGGGGGGGGGGGGTAACTTAGTGCAATATGGGGGTAATCTTTAAAATCTTCTTTAAATACATCAGTCAAAATCTTTTGATATTTCGTATACAACATCTCTAGGGCATGGGGGAGGGGGGAGTAGGATTCAGGTTTGTTCAAATCAAGTCTCCTATAGGAGCCCAAATTTTAACTTAGTGCAAGATGAGGAAATTTCTTTATCCATCTTGGAGATTTGGTATATAAATTACCATTGCATTTGAACACCATACAGGCTACATATCTCACCCCATTTGTTTCAAATTTCTTATGTAGCTTTGGTGTGATGTCTACATGGGAGCTATGAAATTTTTTAAAATTTCGTTCAAAAGCATGCCCACCATCGGCCATCTTGAATTTGGCATATAAATTGTCAAACAATTCCATTAGTACACCCTTGCAGGTCGCATTCCCTCACCTGATCATTTTCGGGTTTCATATGTAGCTTTGGTGTGATGTCTTTTCTGTAGAAACTTGATTAAATGACTTGGCATTGCTGGATCTTTCTATTCAGTTGAGTCGCTTCTTCGAGAAGTTGAGCTGCGGTATCAGTGACCATTTACAATACATATTCTCTATGTCTCACAGAAAAAACACAGTATTTAAAAAACAAGTCTTAGTTTCATTCTAACAAAACTTTGAACAATATATACCTCGCAAGTTCTGAAAAAGGAAAAAGTCCCACCCCACCCCATCTCGCACACAAACCCTTATGCATTTTCCAAGTTCATACATCTATTTTTACAATAAAACTGTGGGCGTCGCCAAACATTTTGAAATTAGGTCACGCTCATACCTCAAGCATGGTATGACCTATGGATCTGGGACCAACAACAAATGAATTGAGACTCAATGGAGTTAAGATTAGGGTCAAGGTCAAGGAGATCACCCAAGCGTGATTGAATACATTTTTCAGAATTGCTGGAAATCACATTTTTACCCCCAAATGCATTCCCAAAGTTAATAGTGCATTTTTACACTCACAAAAGTGGGCGTGGCCAAACAATTTGAAAGTGGGTCAGGCTCATGTCTCAAGCATGGTATGACATGTGGACCTAAGACCAACACCAAAATGAATGGAGGTTCAAAATATGGGTCAAGGTCACTGAGGTCACCAAGGGGTTATTGAGTGCATTTTTCAGATTTGCTGGAAGTGAAAATCACATTTTATGACCCCAGTGCATTCTGAACATTCATGATCTATTTTCCCACTCAAAAAAGGGTGAGACCAAAAATATTGAAAAATATTGAAAGTGGGTCATACTCATATCTCAAGCATGATATGATGTATGGATGGACCTGGGATCAACTCTAAATGTGTTGAAACTCAATGGAGGTTCAAAGATCACTGACGTCAGCCATGAGTCATTGAGTGCATTTTTCAGAATTGCTGGAAACCACATTTTATGATCCCCCAATGCACTGCCACGGTTCATACATGTATTTTAAGCTATGGATGATTGCAGGGATTTTCGAAGTATTTGCGGGATATCTAGTTTGTATTTGTGTAAAATGAATTAAATTTCATCTTGACTTCCAAACTAATTTAAACCTCGAACTCTTATTGAGAGCTTCTGTTTTAATTATTCCCAATATAAACATATTTATAAAACCAGAGATATATAAAGGATATCTACGCTGTTTAGTGAAGATTGGGAATTATCTAATGGGTGTGGACCTAAAAGTTTTATTTTTCACGAGCGCTTGCGCGAGTGAATAATAATGCTTCCAGGTGGGAGCGCGGTGGCTCAGTGGTAAACTGTTGGACTTCTATACTAGAGGTCCCGAGTTCGATCCCCGTCCGGGACGAGCCGCGTTGTGTCCTTGGGCAAGGCACTTTATCCCGGTTGCCTACATGGGCGCCGTGTATTAAACGTACCGCACGTTTGATGGAGCACATGTCTTCAACCATTGTAACCCTGCTTGAACGGAGCTTGAACAGATTTAGAATGTTGAAGAGCTGACAGTTGCTCGTCGATGCTCGGTGGTTCTCTCTGGGTACTGCGGCATCCCCCATCCGTAAAACTGTCACGGTCACGATTAGCCTCTGTGCATAAGTCTGTGACCTTAAACACCAATAAATAAACAAATAAATACTTTCAAGGCCACACGAATGAGATAATTCCCGATATTCACAAAATAGCGTAGATTGTCTTTTTATTATATGCTACATGACCTTTTACTGCGCAGTGATCAGCCCAATTCGACTCCAAACAGATTCAAGACAATAACAAAGATCTGCTAATCGGACTTCAAGGCAACGTTCAAGGCGACGTCATGTGCGGTATTCACTAAATAGCGTAGATTTTCTTTTTATTATATGGTATGTGACATTGTACCAAGCAATATTCAGCATTCAGCTCAATTCGATTGAAAACAGTTACAAGACAATAACAAAGATCTGCCGATCGTTCCTTCAAGGCGACGTCATGTGCCGAAACGTGACGTCATTTAGAAAGCTGCTGAGAAATATTTCTTTTTTTAGATAATTTGCGATAATTCATAGGCTAGCATATAATAATATATACTTCTCAAAGTTTGCTAAGCACCAAGTTCATCCAACTATCTGTTTTAAAAACGTTTTGGTTGAAATATTGTAATGAAAAGTGTTTCTATTTTTTATTTCATTATATCTTTAATGATTTAAGAGTAAGTACAGAAATTAAGATTTTATTTGTGTTTGACATTATTTTTTAGCTTTTGAATACGATAACTATGGAAAATGGATGTTAGTGGTAAAAGAGGAAATTTTTCAATATGCCAAAAAGTTGATGGAGCGAACTGGTATGGCTTCAATATCGAGTATGAGACCCATTACTGTTAATTACAGCTTGACAACGCCTTCTCGTGCTCCCAATCAGGTTCCTGGTGGTCCTTTGTGGGATATTGTTCCATTCTTGGACCAGCATGGCGCCAAGCTCCTGGACACTTCTTGGCTGGATTGGACGGGCTGAAATTGCAAGCTGCAACTCATTCCAGACATGTTCGATTGGATTGAGGTCAGGGGATCTTGCTGGCCAGTCCATACGCTCAATCCCCTCCCTTTGTGGGTACTCCCGACAGCAGGGGCAACATGAGGACGGGCATTATCGCCCATCAGAATGAATCTATCACCCACTGCACCTGCATACAATCTGATGTGGACATCCATGATCACATCAATATACCGTTGTGCAGTCAATGTACCATCTTCAAGACAGGTCGCCAATCTTCTCTGGTCAATCCAGCGTGGTCCATGGCCCATTCACATCGTTCCTGGTGGTGGTTCTTGGACAGCGGAATACGAATACATTGTCTTCTCGATCGGAGACCACCTTCGTGCAACCTTGCCCGGATAGTCTGCGTCGAAACATTTACCCCGGATACATTCTGAAGGTCACTGCGAAGCTGGGTAGCTGTGGCAAAGTGGTTCCTACTACGGGACTGAATGATCAAAAACCGATCTTCAGCTGCAGATGTTGCCCTGTCTCTGCCGCCACCATGCCGTGCCGTCTTACTGGTGTGCCATACTGCTGAAATCTTGCCTAGGCTCTGGTGATCACCGTATGGTGCACACCAAGGGCTTCATCAACCTGACGGTGAGTAGCCCCTTACTCCACCATCCCTACAGCCCGCCACATTTCTGCTTCAGACAAATGTCTTCTTACATTTGCATTTGCCATATTCAATCATTAAATCACAAGGGTTTGTGTTGAAATGAAGATTGAATACTCTATACATGTCATGTACATGTAGACAGTACACGAAAACATCATGAAAATGAACGGGTACATGCTTTCCTTGACTGTCACGAGAAGTCTTCATGTCAAGAGAGCTAATGTAAACACTGGGGACCATCTCAATACATTCCTAAATCATATCCACCAAAAATATCGCAAATATGTCACAAGCAAATTTCACAATGATGTGTCAAATATTTGGTGCTTAGCAAACGTTGAGTAGTGTACAATTATAAACTTTTGTGGTGGTGAATATGATGTGATATAAACCTAAAAAACTTATATTGACCGAGCTAACGTCTCGGTCAATATAAGTTTTTTTTTAGGTTTATATCACATCATATTTACCACCACAGAAGTCCATAACTGTTTTATTATTTCCACCATCCTAAAAAACAATCTTCTATTTGTCAGTTAAAAGTTCAATTACATCAACCAGAAAGACTTTTATTTAACAATAAAATAGTTATCATCTGCAGAATAACATAAAAATGAACAATGTTATAGAGATTACATCGATTGAAATAGAACTAGGGAGGGGATTTCCAAAAAATATATTTAGAATGTTGATATTCACAGGAAAACCGGTGCACATGGATTGTTGAGTACCAGGCACGTGTATAAGATTCAGCCAATAGAATGTGGTTATATATAAAGTATATAATAAAAATGAATACTCCTTTTCAGTCGTTCGTCTTTTAAAGTAAAGAAATGAGTAGGAGTAATCCAGGCGCTACCCTGTCACCACGGAGTCTCGATTACCTAATCTTCGATTTTAACGAAGGGAGAGAACTCAAAACAAAAAATTTGGACAAAAGACATTTCTGATCGCAAGTTTAGAGAGTATTCAGACTAAAATCGACGAAAGGTTGCAAATTGACTGCAAAATTTTAATATCGAGACGCTATTTGCTCATGTGGGGTCTCGATTCCCCCGAATCATTTGTCTCTGCTTACAATCGTGAACGGAATAAATAGACCGTACAAGTAAAGTCGAAATAAACCGTTTAATGATGTTTTATCTGAAAGACTTGATAAACCTCGAATACATTCATTGTGTAGATTCCTGTATTTATTTTAACTACCGTACGTTAATCTTAGTGTTCTCATCTCAAATAGCATAAATGAGATGCGACAAGCCAGTTCTGTTGCTATGGTCGATTTGCTCTAAGAATGAATTAGAAAAGATGGATTTTGTCTTGGATGGATAGGAATGTAGTTTTTTTTGTAAATCGATCAGGGATTCTTCTGCCCTTTTTGGAAAAGGCTCCAGGGCCCATGCAATTGGTAAAATTCACGTCATGAAGGCTCCAAATGGGCATTTGTTTGGGAGAAGAAGAAACACACAAAGAATAAGAAATGTTACCTTCATATTGAACTGAGAACATTAATACAGGATCTACATGTATAGTACATGATATACGTTTTATAACAAACACAAGCATGAAATAATGATCAATCTCTGTAATCTCTATTAAATAAATTGTTTGTATACTATTAATGATGAAGATATTTATGTGATAGTCTACATTCTGTGGCTTTGTAGTTGTGTCTAGGCAAGTCTTGGCTGCCTATGAAGGCAGCCAAGACTTGCCTAGAAACAATTGACAAGGTTCCTCGGATGTACCTAGCAAACATATTCAAAAACTAAATGCTGGGGCACCTATTTTTGTTACAGTAAAAGTGGTGAAAGTCAAAATTAGACCTTCAAGAATTAAGAAGAATCAAATTTTTATTTGCATGAGGACTGAGATTGGGGCATTTTTGGTTTGAATTGGGAAAAATCTTGCCAAAATGCCATTATTCAGCCCTTATGGACACCCAAAATATCTCTTGTCGATTATCACTCTAAAGTCAGTTGGATTAAAAAGTCAACCCAAATCAACTGATGGGTATGAAACACAACGGAGTGGTGCACGGTGGATTACTATTTTAAATAAAGTTTCCTTACTTATATAGCACCTTAACTCGTGGTTTCCAACAAGTTTCCATTTATTGCTGTAGAGGAGTATTAAAGCCACATGATTTGCTTGGGACATTTGATTTCAAAACACAAACGTGTTTTCAAAGATCAGACTTGAAAAGTTGTTGAGTATGAATGTTTAGGAGAGAAGGTTTGGTTTCAGAGAATGAGCGAACCCGCGAACCCTTGCACACATTCAAAACTAACGTTTTGGTCAACTGAGCCACCTGGGATGACATATCTTTATGATAATATCACTTTATTTATTTATTTATTTATTTATTTATTTATTTATTTATTTATTGATGTTTAAGGTCATATACTTATGCACAATGGCTAATCATGGCCGTGACAGTTTTACGAGTGGAGGAAGTTGGAGTACCCGGAGAGAACCACCGAGCAACGACGAGCAGCTGCCAGCTCTCTAACATCGTAACTCTGCACTTCAGCACAGGCAGGGTAAGACTGGTTGAAGACATGCGTACCATCGACGTGCTGTACGCCTTAATACACGGGACCATCATGCCCCCCATGTGGGCAATCGGGGTTAACTGCCTTGCCCAAGGACACAACGCGGGAGACCGAATCGATCGCTCAGACGGTCACCCATCCAATGACTAACCGGGCTCGACGTTGCTTAACTTCGGTGATCTAACATAATAAATACAGATTATTAGGCCTACCATTATGTGGATGTACAAAATATGTATCCGAGTCGCGCATCGGGTTCTAAGAGCAGTTCACGACGAGTCGAAGACGAGTCGTGATCTACCCTTAGAACCCAGAGCGAGACTCGGATACATATTTTGTACATCCACATAATGGTAATAATCATTTTATCTTACAATATATTGGTGATAAGTCAAGAATGTAGAATATATAACGAACTATTTATTCGTACGGGTGAACAAAAAGAAAAAAATGGAACTCACGCGAAAGGAACGTGCTTGTATCCGACCCCCTGATACAAACATCTGTATAAGGGGTTCGGATACACGACAGTTGCGGAATTAATACAGACAAAATACTTGTTGATTGTAAGATAATATCAGTGAACACGCATCAATTTATATTGGTAGTTGCATTTGACTGAATACCTCTGTCAAGATAATGAAAAATCTAGCCCACTGAAAGATGGGGAGAACGATTCCTCGGACAGCTGAGACGTCCCAAAGTGTATTTTCTTTTTGAGCGAGCAATATTATTGGAGCTGGAGCATTCAGCCAGAATTCATTTGAAATATCAGTACTTCCATCAAGAGCTTGGAACATGTAAAAAAAACTCGGAAAATCCTGTTCCTTTGAACTCTGAATGATCAAACTCTCATTTCTAACTTTTTTTTTTTTTTTTTTTTTTTTTTTCTCTTCTTCTTCTTCTTCTTCTTCTCTAAATAACAAGCCCCGGCTGTGTCACTGAATGATGAGAATGACAGTTTGGGTTTTCACAGTGTATTTAAGTGCCATTGTTTGTAACTCAGAATTTTTTAAGTGATGATTGAACGATGTAATACTTCGTGGTGTAGTGGTATTTCGGTCTGCTCTCAATCGAAAGATAACGAGTTCGATTCCCCTTTATGACGTGCAAGATTTTTAATTTTGTTATTTTCAAAACCATCTCACAAGTAAACATGATTTCCCGATCGCCTAGAGCTGAGTATTTGTTATAAATACTCTTGTTAAATTCGTTCTCGTTTAAACTCGGGAAAAACAATAATCACCGATGCAAGCTTCCATTGTTGCTTTTTCAGATTGTTTCCAATAAAATGTGTTTCAGTTGTATTGTTAATATTGTATAATTACGGATAATGAATTGTAGTGCTTCGTGGCCCAGTGGTAATTTAATGTAACAAGGTTCCGTGTTCTCTACGACTTTGCGAAACGAAGCGAAAGTGAACTTGCTCTTTCTTTGTGAAATGTCTGACGAGGAAAATAATTTCTTGGGACAAGTTTCTGCACAAACCAGTGAAACTAAAACTATTACTGACACTGACACTGACGCAAACTGTCATTACAGCTAAATGAATGGTTTCAATGGCAGTTTGGTCATTTGCAATGTGTTTAAATGTAACTTAGAAAGACATAATTATTTCTTGTTTGATGTAGTACCGAGGTATTTCAGGTTGCCAATGATCAAAAAGGTATCGAGTTCGATTCCCCTTTATGATGTACAAGATGATTTATTTTGTTCCCTTGCAAAACATCTCCCACGTAAACATGATTTCCTGATCGCATGAAACCGAGTATTTGTTACAAATACTCTTGTTAAATCCGTTCTCTTGTGAACTTTGGCAAAACATCGATCACAGACGCAAGCTATCATTGTCGCTTTTCCAAATTGTTTCCAATAAAATGTGTTTCAGTTGTACTGTTGATATTGTATAATAGAAAACAAAGAATTGTAGAGCGTCGTAGCTCAGTGGTAATTTAGTGTAACCACCACCAAAAGGTTCCGTGTTCGATTCCCCTTTGCGAAAAGGAAACGGACTTGCTTTTTCTTTCTTACATTTCCTGTCTGACGAGTAAAAATGATTTCGTGGAACTGGTGTCTGCATAAAACTGTGAAACTCAAAATATTACCAACCCACTGACGCAAACTGTCATTGCATTTTGTTGTGCTTGCTAGGGAATATAATTGACCACGCGATGTTTTGAAAACGGTCTGATGTGTGTTGTACCGGCTTCGCGGTAACTTGAAACATTCGAATTTTGAGCTTGGGGTCCTGGGTTCGACTCCCCGACGAAGCACCAAGCTTTTGTGACAGAAAAGTTTTGACACGGAAATAACAAACAGCCCACAAATGTAAGAGCTGCCTGTGTTTAAAAGCCATGGAACATTACAAGTATTTTGGAAGTTTTTACGGGATACATGTTTGTTTTCTGTAAAATGAATAAAATTTCATTTTGATTGTCAAACTAATTTAAACCTCGAACTCCTAATGAATGCTGTTGTTTTACGTAATTGTTATTAGTATAAATAAATAAATAAATAAATAAATAAATAAATAAATAAATAAATAATTATAAAACCAAAAAAATTAATGAATATTCTTTTTCAGTCGCTCGTTTTTCTGAGTGAAGAAATTATTAGGGGTAATCCAGGCGCTTCTCTGTCACAAGTAGTCTCGATTACCCAAATCACGATTGAAACGAAGGGAGAGAACTCAAAATAAAAATTCGAACAAAAAGACATTTCTGGTCGCAAGTTTAGAGAGTATTCAGCCTAAAATCGAAAAAGGCTTACAAATTTATTGCAAAATTATGATACCGAGACGCTATTTGCTCACTTGGGGTCTCGATTCCCCCAAATCCTTTGTCTCTGTTTACAGTCGTGAACGGAATAAATAGACCGTACAGATAAAGTCGAAATAAACCGTCTAACGAAGATATTATATGTGAAAGAACTAATGAACTACGAATATATTCATTGCGTGGATTCATTTAGGTATTTATTTTAACTACGTTAATCTTGGTATTCTCACTTTAAATAACATAAATGACATTTGACCAGTCAGTTCTGAATTATAATATCAGACATCAGCTCTGTGGGAATCATTTATTACCTATCCTCCCAATAAATTTTTATTATTTTTTTTATTTTGTAGAGAGAAACAGTAATAACTGATCCGGTATGGCTGATGTCTAATATCATAACTTAACACCTCTATACAAGAATAATTCACGCAGTTAGTATCGACACAAAAGAAGACCTAAAGGAAGGTTTATTCTTGGTTGGTTGGTGTTGGAAGGGCTGTTTGGGTTTATTTTGAGATTATTTCGCACATTTTCGGCGTTATATTAAACAGATGCAGTTAGAGTGGCGAGATGAATAATTTGGGGGTGGGGTGGGGGAATGGGGTGGGGGGGGGGGTGAATGGGGGTTGTGTATTTTGAATGTTCGAAGGTTTTTTAAAATTATTTTTTCTGTTTTTCTATTTTTCTATTAACAGTATTGGTTGGAAGCGTGGCCCGTACACAGGTTATAAAGAAGTATTTTGTTCTGTATAAACCAATGTAAGGGGTATTTTTTACCAACATTTTGAAGTGCAATGTTCAAATATTTGAGGACTGAAGGAAAAAGACAACGCAAGTTTTCATTTCCTTCCTTGTAAAATACCGTCAACAGGAACCGAACCCGCAACCATCAGAACATCAAGACACGGTAGTTACCTCTAGACCACGAGGATACGTGAACCATTGCTTATTTATCTCATCAGAAACATTACTTATCAAGTCTAACAAAATGATATACAATATTTATAAATGTATAGTATCCATTTTAATCAAGGAATCGGGAATTTTCCGAACGTACATATTTTTATGTCCTCTGGGCAGTTCTTAACAATAAAATTAAATTGATGTTGATCAAAAAAAAAAAATATAATAATATGTTAAATCAACACAGGGACCGAACTCACGACGTTGAGATCAGAAGACAAACTCGCTACCAGAAGGCTATCCAAACAACATAAAATCAGCATGGATTTTGAATCCTGCTCTTACGCTGTACAGTAGTGGTCAAAAGATAAGGTCTATTTACCAATCCAGGCTGGTTTGACCGCGTCGCTTGGACGCGTTGTAAATTGGTGAATTTGTGTTCTAAAGATCGATAGTTTGAGCCTGACCTCCCGCACTTCTCTCTCCATCTGTAACACATTTACTTTACTACCTTAAACCTTTTTACCTAACGCGAAAGGCAGACGACACTTGCAAACGAAGTTCTTGAATCCTGAACTATATTTTTCATTTTTTTTTTTGCGTCAAAACATAGATTATGAACCCTCATTGGAACGAGCTCACCGAGATCGTTCCAATGAGGGGTCATAAGCTACGTTTAATTGTGAGACAAAAAAAAATGAGAAGAATAATGAAAATTGAATGGTGGTTTATTGTGAATAACGCTGGCCGGTCTGGTCGTTACGTTGGGTAAAGGGGTTAACAAAAACAATAACACCCCAACCGGAGGAGGTGGGGGGGGGGGGGGGGGAGACTGGATGGAAAAAAATGCAGGCTAAGGTCTAAATGTTTTCCCGAGATTTGACCACCATCCAACTACCCCCCCCCCCCCCACCCCACCCCTCCAACCCCCACTCACCATCCCGACAAAAAAAAACACATTTTATTTTTCCGCTGAAAACAGGACTGTCCATCCCCACCACTAATGTATTTTCCAGTGGTTCCACTGGTGTAGCGATGAAACTTTATTCCGCTTTGTTTTCACTTGTCATTTCTTGGCTTAATTTGAATCTCAGTCCACTATCCAAACGAATCCTGAACACATCAACAGAGATATTTATATTTCACCATAGAAAATTGTAAAATGCTTTATCCTCAATGTTGTCATGCTCTCAGTTATGATTAATTTGGAGATTTTCATTGTTTTTATTGAATGTCACTTATTGATACACTGATAGATACCAGAATTGTAGCTGTTGGGGCAGTAAAAAGATGTGTGTTTTTGAAATAAAATGGTGTTTTATTCCAAATTCCATGGTGTATTGTGTTGGTGATGTTGCAAAAAAAAAATACCCTCAAAAAACACTGCTGTCGAGTAATTCATCTGTGATGTACAGTACTTGCTGTTTTCTCATTCAACTGTGATGTCAGAATTACACAAGAGTGCCAGACCAAATATCACTAAAGCCTAAAAAGTTGAAAATGTGTTTCTCAGGCCCTCCCACACAGTCCTTTTGGTTGCCGCTTGCTCTCTTTTTATAACAGTGCAAACTAAAAAAAATGAAAATTAAATGGTTTATGTCTGATATTTTACCCAAGTTATTAAAATTGATAAATTTGTCCCTTGAGTGCAACAAAGCTTTGCAATGCTTCAGCACTGCAAAGCCTTCTTGCACTCAAGGGACGAAATACACCACCACCCAAGCTATTATGTAGATTGTGAGGCCTAAAATATAAAATAAACCAAGAACGTGAACTTTTGATGGCAAAGAAATAATTATAAAATAAAAAACCGCCCGCACGAAGATCTACTGTGTGGGGCCTATTGAAAATAAATATGCTACTCACCTATGCCCAGACGTAACTAAAGGGCATTCAATGGAGGTGTGTGCCGGATCAGTTAGATTTCTAACTGGGCGTAGGGGTCCCAGCTCTACATGCCATAGGCATGTCCAGAGGGCCGTTGTGCCGAACTGGGGGAAGAGTTTGAGATGAGGTATCCCACTCTGGGTGGTGGGGGCACAGGATTCTCCCTCGGGGAATTTATTTTAGTTTTGAACTACTTAGAATGATTCTGAGGCTTCCTCATGGTTAAAGTCTAATCATTTTATCCGCAAGAAAAATGCATTTCCCCAAGTAGGTCCAAGAGTTTTCCCTTACACTGACCAGGTTACACAAGGACTATAGACTGACAGCTATTCAGCCAATACCTACTCTTTCTGAATGACTATTCCGAGTCGGAAAACCGGAAGGGTGATTTCGAAAAACGGATCGATCGCAGACAGGAGTCGGAATTTCGAAAAAATGTAGGCAGCTGATTGAAAAAGTCGGAGAATATTATCGAAAATTGGAAAATCCCTTTGGTTCCGACCGAAAAAATATGGGCAAATTAAATTTATATTATTGAATTTCCAACTTTTGGAATTTACATAATCGAACTTCCCGCATTCGATTTATGTGGAATTATTTTCGGGAGTAAAATATCTTTAAAGAAATCAGAAATAGGTTTTTGTAAAGAGCGGTTAAAGATTTTCGTACAGGATTCAGAGAAATATTTCAAGAAACAGGAAATAACCTCAATGCACAGCATTAAACGTGTTTTACAAAGGAGTCAGCAATAGATATTTTTTACTCTGTCCACTTTTTTGAGAGAAGTATGTGTATGAACTTCAGAAATGCATTTGGGTTATAAAATGCAATTTCAAGTAATTCTGAAAACTGAACTTAATGAGACCTGTGTGACCCAAATGAACTGGACCCTTTGGCAGAAAATGTGATTTCCAGCAATTTTGAATAATACATTCAATAATCCCTGGTGACCTGACTGTCTTTGACCCACATTTTGTTTTGAATCACCACTGAGTTTCAACGCATTCGGTGTTGGCCCAGGTCCATACATTATACCATACTTGAGATGTGAACATGACATACTAATATTTTGGGGCCCGCCGTATTTTTGAATGTGAAAATGCATGTATGAACTTAGCAATGCATTAGGCGGCCATTAAATGCGATTTCCAGAAACTCTGAAAAATGCATTCAATGACACCTGGCTGACCTCAGTGACCTTGACCCATATATTGAACATCCATTGAGTTTCAATTCATTTATTGTTAGTCCCAGATCCATAGGTCATACCATTCGTGAGATATTTTTCAAATTTTTGGGCTCCGCCCAATTTTTTGAGTGCAAAAATACATGTATGAACTCCCTGGATGTATTAGGGAATCATAAAATGTGATTTCAAGCAATTCTGAAAAATGCACTCAATTACCCCCGGGTGACGTCAGTGACCTTGACCCATATTTTGAACCCCCGTTGAGTTTCCAAACCTTTGACGTTGGTCCCAGGTCCATAGGTCATAACATGCTGGGATATGAGCGTGACCTACTTTCAAAAATTTTGGTCACCACCCACTTTTTCCGAGTGTGAAAATACATGTATGATTGCCAGAATGCATGAGGGGGCAAAATGTGATTTCCAGCAATTTTGAAAAAATGCGCTCAGTAATCCTTGTGCGACCTCAGTGATCTTGGCTCATAATTGGAACCTCCATTGAGTTTCAGCTCATTTTTGTGTTGGTCACGGGTCCATAGGTCATAGAATGCTTGATTTATGAGTGTTACTTACGTTCATAATTGTTGGTCCCGTCCACGTTTTTGAGTATAAAAATATATGTATGAACTTCAACAATGCATTAGAGGGTCATAAACTGCGATTTCCAGCAATTCTGAAAAATACACTCAGTGACCCCTGGTGACCATGATCCATATTTTGAACCTTCACTGAGTTTCGACACACTTAGAGTTGGTTCCAGGTTCATACGTCATACCATGCTTGAGAAATGAGCACGATCCACTATCAACATATTTGGCCACACCATATTTTCTGAGTGTAAAAATGCATGTATGAACTTCGAAAATGCATTAAGGGGGCAAAGGATGTGATTTTCAGCAATCCTGAAAAAATGTACTCAATGACCACTGAATCACCTCTCTGACCTTGACCCATACTTTGAACCTCCATTGAGTGTCGACTCATTTGGTGTTTGTCCCAGGTCCATAAGACATATCAAGCCTCTTTCAAAATGTCCATGGACACTCTCATGTCCAAGGAATCTAAGAAACATAGATGCCCGAGTACTTGTGACTGTCAGTACAGTATGCCAAAAATCAGCGAGATAGGACAATTCGATTTCGAGTTAACGTGCAGACAAGGAAGTACATAGAAGAAGAAGAAGAAGAAGAAGAAGAAGAAGAAGAAGAAGAAGAAGAAGAAGAAAAAAAAAAAGAAGAAGAAAAAGAAAGAAAGGAAAAAGGGAAAGAAAGAAAGAAAGAAAAAGAAAAGAAAGAAAGAAAACATAAATCATACAAAACAATAGTCGGTGAGTTTTACACAGATTAATTATTTAAAAAAATAAGAAGATTCAGCACTGGTCCCAGCCCGATTCAATTAGACCGTGACACGCCGTGTCATTATCTAGCCTATTAGGCAAACTCTTGTCAAATGGAGTATCAACACAAATGCAGATGTATGTAGTTCTAATATAGCTCACCCCAATGCTTTAAGAGTGATTTCCATACTGGCAACTGTTATACAGTACAGCAATACTAGGGGTGACAATTAATTTATCCACATGGCAGTTATAAAATTTGTCTGAATTTCGTTCAAAAGCATGCCCGCCATCGGTCGTCTTGAATTTGGCATATAAATTGTCAACACTTTCATTTGTACACCCTACAGGTCGCATTCCCTCACCTGATCTTTTTCGGGTTTCATATGTAGCTTTGGTGTGGTGTCTTTTCTGAAGAAACTTGATAAACTGACTTGGCATTGCTGGATCTTTCTATTTAGTTGAGTCTCTTCTTGGGCAAGTTGAGCTGCAGTGTCATTGACCACTTGCAATACATATTCTCAATGTCTCACACAAAAACACAGTATTTAAAAAAAAGGTCTCGGTTTCACTCTAACAAAACTTTGAACAATATATACCTCGCAAGTTCTGAAAAATGACCCTCGCCTTACCCTACCCACCTCACCCCGCACACAAAACCCAAAAATGTCATTAGGGCAAAAATGTGCTTGACACAAAATTTGTCTAAGGCCTTGAAATTTGAAAAATATCTTTAAAGCAAAATTCACCATGACCCATTCACTACCTCTTCCCGAACCGACGAGGGGAGGGGGTGATGCAGTCCGGTGGGCTTATTCTAACCAGTGTATTTTGTATACCCACACTCTTTTCTATCTATATTTGATCATCATTGTGAATGGGTCATTGTGTGAAGATGCTAATAACTATCTGTCTCATGTCGTATTCACTGTATTCATCATACTTGTACATAACTGCATTCTTCGAATAAAGTTCTGTTCTGTATAGATATTTTTGTGCTCCAGTTATTGATATTCCAGTCAATGAGTATTGAATTCACTCTTAACTGGTAGAGTGCTGGAAGCCCACATTTGAGCTTCGTTCAAAAGTACATGCACCATGATTTAAAGTTTTCATATTCTGTGGATATACTTCATATTATCTTTGAAGTGAAATTGTTTAGTGTGTAAGGCTTTGCCTAGTTATAATTTATGGGAGAGTGCCAATAGGCACTCTCCCATAAATTATAACAAGGCAAAGACATGTGAACAAAGTTTGATGATCAAAAATAATTCAGCACTCTACCAGTTAAACAATGAAGATATTAACACAATTAGTGAAACTGTGTGGCGGGGGACGCGGTGGCGTCGCGGTAACCGGTTCTCGTCAGATCATCGAAGTTAAGCAACCTCGAGCGCGGTTAGTAGTTGGATGGGTGACCATTTCAGCGACTGATTCGCACTCCTGCGTTGTGTCCTTGGGCAAGGCACTTAACATGGGGGCACGATGACGCCGTGTACTAAAGCGTACTGCACGTCGACGGTGCGCATGTCTTCAACCAATCTAACACCGCCTGTGCCGCAAAGCAGAGTTCAGAGTTACGATGTTGGAGAGCTGACAGCTGCTCGTCGTTGCTCGGTGGTTCTCCCCGGGTACTCCGGCTTCCTCCACCCGTAAAACTGTCACCGACATGATATGACCCTGGATGTTAATGTGTCGTTAAACCCTAATAAAAAAAAACAAAAACAAAAAAAAAACTGTGCGACGTAATCATAAAACTGCAGCTGTAGTGAGTCTTCATTCCTTATGGTAATGTCAATAAAAATTCCGACAAATTAAGTCTCGACTGGCATTGATTCAAAGAAAATGAACGTTTTTTTTTTAGTATTTTTTAGATTTGAATTGTCTGGAAAGTGAACCGTTTCTTCGCTTTTCCGAGGAATTAAAATATCCCAGACGACTGAATCTAAACATAGGCGATGGTCTATATAAGGGCTAGACTAGCTCCAGGCCATGGCGGTGTCAAATTCCTTACAGAATTAGACTGGTGGCCTGAGAGTTTTAACATCGTACATGAGTGTACATGTAGAGTACAGTGCGAATTTGTCTCAGGTGAGCAAAAATATCTTCGAACAAACCACTGGTCTAATGCTTTCATGTTTAGCATATAACATATTTGTAATAATGTTGATTCAAACACTCAGGACCAAATTAATTAATTAATTGTTGGAGTGGGCATATTTCAGCTCTGGGTGACAAGGAAAACAAATAAATCCCCTTTCTCACAAACCACAAGTCAAATTCATTTCACCATTGACAGGATTTACAAACATGTTCAAATTAACTCCCTGTTGGGTGATACATGTATTTAAGGGTGTTGAAGACCCCCCCCCCCCCCCCCCCACACACACACACACACACACACAAACACACTTTCACACTATGTATACATGTAATATGAAAATTATTGACAGTATTTTCACAAACCGCCAGTCCATTTGATTTCATGTTTAACATTTAACATCCGCAAGTTTGATGAGATTAAATTCATAAAAACGACTGAAAACTACAGCTGAGGCTGTCGACTTTTCTTGTTCTCCAGTAGTCAAAAGTCAGGAGTCCTTGCTACACAACACCGAATGGAAGTTGAATCGGCTTTAGGCTTCTGGGAATTAAATGTAAACTATTATGTATTAGATATAATTTTCTTCCCCAGAATTGCGTATTATCGAGCTCGGCTGATATGACATCAAACTCGGCTGATATTGAGTAAAATTGGCGTTACCAGTCAAATGGGAATAGCTGTTGTATTATGAGGAATTAATGATGGTAATAAGTAAGGATTAGGTGGATGAAGAAGAGAGAAAAAAGAAGAGAGTTGTAGACAAAACACAACGCAAACTTAGAGTCGAAAGCGGAGAAAATGAAATGAGAGATGATAGGTCAGCTATCGGAACGTCTTTCCCACCGTGGAAGCCACAACGCTCCGATATCTGAACTAGAGGAAACTTCTGACTTTATGAAAAGAACCCAAGAGCAATAACACTGTCCGAAGACTGTAACAGTTCCTAGAACAATTTTCAATTATTTGTTTTGATTTTATAAATAAAAAGGTTATTACTTGGTTTGTTTCATATCGGCCGAGATATCAGACCTCGGTAACGTCACACCAGCCTTCGATCTTCGGTCTCAGGCTGATATAAAGTTACTTCAGGCTGATATCTCTGCCGATATGAAACTAACCAAGTTCGTCGAATGCTGATGTGAAGATACCTAGGGCTGATATCTCGGCCGATATGAAACTAAGTAACAACCTCTAAATATCTATATTCTTAATTAAAAGTCCTATTCAAAGCTATATGTATGTAACGTACACATTATTAAATTGTCCATGGTATAGGGACAGTCTCGTAAAACATCTCATCAATACTGCGCTTCGTCAAGCTTTCGGCCTCTTGGCCTTCTTAAAGGACCGTTGATAAATTTTCAAACTACATCTCCGCACAATACTACACAACAATTAACATTGAAAAGAAAACTATCACACAGGTTCGTTAACACGTTTGACGTACGTCGACGTAATACACGACGGGCTGTGAACACAAATGCCAGATTAGCAATATATCTACGTTATAGCGGAATTATACGTAGTAGGATTATAGTAAAACTACAACTACAATGTTCTTGCTTCAGAATCCTAGCAACCAGCCCTTTGCGTAGCACTGCCAGAAGAAAAACTGAATTAAACACCCTATTAAACCCATCAGAGGGAACCAGAGAAAAAAAAAGGTGGGGGGGGGGGCACAGATTCATGCGGGAGGGGTGGTGGTTAGTTAAAGACTGAAAAATACATGCAGTGGCGTGGGTGTATCCCCTACAGGTCAAATTACCTAATTATCCAATACAGACCACTACCCAGGGCCTCAGCACGGTCATCCACCACCCTTGGGTGATAAGTAAGGATTAGGCTGATGAAGAAGAGAGAAAAAAGAAGAGAGTTGTAGATAAAACATGTTTAATCCTTTCAGGTAAAGGGTTAAACATACTCTAAAATCAGTTAGTTTTCTTTTCAATGTTGATTTTTGTGTAGTATAGTGCGGAGATGTAGTTTGAAAATATATCAACTGTCCTTGAAAAAGGCCAAGAGGCCGAAAGCTTGACGAAGAGCAATATTGATGAGATGTTATATGTATGTAGTTTAGAATAATCTCGAAAAATGTCCAAAAGGTCCTTGAAAATGGATTGATACAGTCCTTGAATTAACCTCATCCTTAAAAGAATGAACACTGATTGATTAGTTGGATTTGTTTTAAGACAGATGTTAATGTGGGTTTCTTGTCCATTGTTTAACCTGGATTTGTTCTAGTTCTTCTAGGGAACTTGTCTTTCCGGTGATGATGATGCACAGAGAGATTGGAATCACTGTGTCGGATGATTGGTTAGACATAAGACCATGACTTACCTTACCCTACTGGAATCTGAAGTCCCGATTGTTAAATTACTAACCCTATCCTAGCATAACAGCATAACCGTTCAGCGCCATTCACAAACTTGTTGTTGTTGATACCAAACGTTGCTTTATGCACAAGGCGCTTGCCCCAATAAGGTGTTGCAATGCTTTATAAAAAAATGAAACACCTTGAAAATTACTAGACATTTTCTTTCAACACTCTATCTAACGTAAGTCACCCCCACCCCCGCCCACTCCCACCACACATACTATAATATTTCCACTCGGGACATTTTCGTCTGGAGTGGAGGCTTATCAATTTGCACATGCCATTAATGGTGTACTTTCTTATGGGACTAGCAGAAGTGATCTTTGGACTAATGATACCCACACACAGAGTCACTCCTACAATTGGACGGGTTTTGTACCCATTTCCGACTGTTGGGGGCAGTGGCGAAGCTAGGATTCTCAAAAAGGGAGGCCTGGGCAATATTCATAGGGCACATCATGACATGCCGTTGGCATGTCCCGAGGCTCGAAGGGTCGAGTTGGTGGTGGTTCTGGAGAGATGTCCCCCGTGCTAGACTGAGAGCCAGGTCCCTCCCCCGAGAAAATTTTGGAAAAGCTAGTGCTCTGAGAGTGAATCTGGTGGAAAATTTGCTTCCAGCTGGAGGTAATTATGAGTACAAGGAAGACAAGGAAATTGTGGTGTAGGCAGACATTCTAATGCCTGTATCGTTCTCACGAGGAATAGATTCTCAAACAGATCTTGTATGAGCAAATTGATTGTGATTGTTTGATGTTTCTTAAATATGCAAAGGTAAAGAATTACAGCCACAAGTTACCTAGGCTCCAAATGTCAGATTTGGTGTCAGTGACCGTGACACCAAATATCAGCAAGGCAGTATTCTCTCTCAATCTTCCCCATAAATGACTTTCATATCAAATGTGAGTCATTTATGAGGAAGACTGAGAGAAAATACTCAAATTATCGTACTGAAACCAAAATGAGTATGACTGAAAGCCTGGACAGACGGACAAACCATTTACATATGAACAGTTTTCAAACCATGACAATACCCTATATTGACTTCTGAGTTGAGTTTGTGCTTTATTTATTTCCTTACGAACTATAAATATTGAACGTCACCAAACACCAAACACTGTATCAGTTTTTTTGCCTCAATCTGGGTGTAACATGTGACAGAAGGGTGAAAATAGTTGAAATGGGGGGGGGGGGGGGGGGGGGTCGGGTAAGAGTTCGGCGCCTCCCCTTCCCCACCGGTTGGGGGCACAGCATGACTAATATGGAGTACGTGCGTGTTAACCCTTCACCTACCGCAACGGCTCAAACCGACCAGCGTTATTCACAAAAATCACCATTCAATTTTCATTATTTTTTATATTTTGTCTCAAAACATAGCTTATGACCCCTTCATTGGAACGATCTCGTTCCAGTGAGGGTTCATAAACTATATTTTTGACGCAAAAAATGAAAACAATTACATGTAGTTATTCAAGAATTTGTTTTGAAAGTGTAGTCTTCCTTTCGAGTTGGATAAAGGGTTAATTAAATAAGAAGCTGCGCCACAACTACTAATTGCATATTTTATTTATCCACAAATAAATTTCCAATAAAAAGTCTCACAAGTGAGTGTTTTAACCCTTTACCTAACATGAAAAGCAGACGACACTTGCAAAAATAATTCTTGAATAACTAATTTTTTTCATTTTTTGTCTCAAAAATATAGGTTATGACCCCTCGTTGGAACGAGCTCGACGAGCTCGTTCCAACGAGGGGTCATAACCTATGTTTTTGAGACAAAAAATGAAAAAAATAATTAAAATTAATTGGCGATTTTTGAGAATAGCGCTGGCCGGTTTTGGCCGTTACGTTGGGTAAAGGGTTAACCATAAGAGATAAATATTCCAACGAAGGCATACCTTGATGATACAGTTAGAATGTTTATTCCGTTTATTCCGTCTTTTTATCGGCCCCCCACACACCCACTCCCAATTCCAGGTTATCTTTGCGACGCCCTCGGTCACTCCAAGTGTTTTCACCCAAAGTTCTCAACACAAAGTTATTAGCCAAAAATCAGAGGTTCAAGTGAGCCTAAAACATTCCCCTGGATGAAGTTGTCTACAGGGAATGGTATAAAGAGAATAACAACATCTGCCCTTGCACCTGTGTGCAGATGAGAAAAAGTGCATAACTGATTTTTTTGTTTACCATTTTTAGAATGGGAGGGGACGGTTAGATTTTTTTCATGAATAACATGTCAGCCAATAATACTGTATACTCAGTTCGCGATTTTTTTCTCTCAAATAACTAAATACTTTTATTTTTTAACTTGAAAATATAACATATGACCCTTTCATTGGAACGAGCCCTTTAGGTGTATTTCAAAGATAAAAAAAATTGAAAAAAGTATAAAATTTGAAAGACAACTTTTTGTGAATAATGCTGGTCGAATCTTGTCCTTACGCTAGACAAAGGTTAACCAGTTTTGTGCTAAATGCCCATCTTTAGATTTTATTAAAAAGTTTTAAAGCCACTCTAAAATACCCATATTCTTATCACGTGTTTCACATCCTGCTGAAAACTAGAATGGAATAATATTGTTACAATTTATTTGAGAGTGACTATATGTACTATCCAACAAATCATAAAATAATTACAGATGACCAATTTAGACCACAGCAAAAATGTAGTACACTTAATGTCAAATGACGAATTTAAACAAGCTCTACTTCACAGATGAAACAGGACCTAGTGACCAACACTTGGGATGGAAGTCCCCTGTTGAGTGGGTATAAACGATTGGCTAAACTTGGCCTCATTTTTATATTTTGATCATGATATAACCATATTTTCTGAATGTAACTTTAATTGCCAATTTATTTATTTATTGTTGTTTCGGGCCACGATTAGCCATTGTACAAAAATATGTGACCTTAACCCTTTACCCAAGGTAATGGCCAAAACGCTATTCTCAAAAACTGCCAATTAATTTTCATTATTTTTTCATTTTTTGTCTCAAAAACACAGGCTATGACCCCTCATTGGAACGAGCTCATCGAGCTCGTTCCAATGAGGGGTCATAACCTATGTTTTTGAGACAATTTTTTTTAAAAAGTAGTTATTCAAGAATTATATTTGCAAGTGTCGTCTGCTTTTCATGATAGGTGAAGGGTTAAACATACTCTAAAATCAGTTGGATTGAAAATTAACCAAAGTCAACCGGGATGAGTGAATATGAATCCAGTTGGGTTCAAATTCACTCAACACAGTTGATTTTTAACCGAACTGATTGTAGAATGCGCCAATAAATAAATCAATTTTCTCTGGCAAAGTTGCTTATCAGTTAACAGGGTTTCACTTTCAAACTGTTCAAAATCGTACATATTTCGAAATCTTTTTTTTTTCTTCACATCTCCTTTTCCAATTAGTGTAGGCTTTGTACCTCTCGCAAGTTAGATGATGAAATATATTATTGAGCCCCAGCGATAATGGTAAGATGGTTGAAGTAGAAGAAATAGCCAAATCCACCCCCGACCATAACATGCACACCAAAAAGGGTGGTTGGTAGGTAATTGTACAATAGTATAAGATCATTTTATGTGGCGTCACACACCTCGTCAGCAGTTTCGAAGGAACAGATTTGGCAATTAAACGATGCACCCAAAACACATACGCACCTACAGATTTCAGAGGCGTCGCCAAAGGGGTGGGTTGCCCCTGCCCAGTAATTTTTCTAGTCGGGACATTTTCGTCTGGATTGGAGTCTAAGATATCGATTCTCTCTTGCTGGTAATTATATCCTTTCTGAACTAAATTTCCTAATTTTGATACTTTGTCTTGTGTCACACACACAGTCACAGTCAGCCATACAAATGGAAGTCTGTGGTATTCTGATTGTTGGGAGCCCAGCATGACCAACTTGTAGTAACTGCCGGATACATGTTTATTAACTTATTTTTAATTGCCAATTTTATTTTAAATGACTAACCCTGTTAAATGTATTTATTTATTTATTTATTAAGGTTTAACGACACTGTAATAGCCAAGGTCATATCGTGTCGGTGACAGTTTTACGGGTGGAGGAAGCCGGAAGACCCGGAGAGAACCACCGAGCAACGACGAGCAGCTGCCAGCTCCCCAACATCGATCGTAACTCCGCACTGCAGCACAGTAGACTGGTTGAAGACGTGCGAACCATCGACGTGCAGTGCGCCTTAGTACACGGCGTCATTTGCCCCCTGTGGACAATCGGGGTAAGTGCCTTGCCCAAGGACACAACGCGGGAATCCGAATCGATCGCTCAGACGATCACCCATCCAAGGACTAACCGGGCTCGACATTGCTTAACTTCGGTGATCTGACGAGAACCGGTTACCGCTACGCCACCTGTTAAATGTATATAACTTTCAAGCCCCAAACTATTTTTCATACCTTCTGTCTCAATTGGACCTGTTAATTGCATATAGGTTACAGAGCAAACTCCTGTTAATTTAATTTTATCTGGTAGAGTGCTAAATTATTTTTGGTCCTTAAAATTTCTTTGTGCATCTTTGCCTTGTTTCCATTCATAGGAATAGGCACTCTCCTATAAATTTTAACGTGGCGGATGCATACATTCTAAATAATTTCACTTCACACAGAATCTGGCGCACATTCACAGAATATGAAGTCTTTGAGTTGCAGCACCTGCACTTTATAATAAAGTCCAAATATGGGCTTTCAGTACTCAACCAGTTAAATAAGAAGTCGTGTCACGACAACTGCATGTATATTTTATTTATCCACTAATCAGTTTCCAGGAAGTTTGGAGTTTTTTTTTAACTAAGGTTCCGCTCCACAGATTTCCATGCATTTCTAAATATGACATGCCATACACTCTCTTCAAAAGCAAATATTCTGTAGCTTAGTTATCTAACCCATAACATGTATTACATTTCCCAAATCCACAAAAACATATTATACTATCTGATTAAGTAGAAATAAACAACCTGAATGTGGGTGGAATAATTTATTGTCAAAGGCAAGACTTCTACCTGAAAAATTGCATGAAAAAATGCCGAAACCAGTCATTTTCAGCCACCTAGCAGCCTCAAAAGCAGAATTTTCCCACCAACTCCACCTACCCACCCCTGGAGCATCCCCTGTTTCTAAAATGCAAAAAAAAAAAAAAAATTATATGTTTCCGTTTCATTTTTTATTTACCTGTCTGGTAACAAACACGTGTAAAAATTACATTTTAAAAAATAGCCAATTTTTCGAAGCCACTCTTTCCCATAATTCATCTGGTAATTTTCCCCTATGTATCAGACTCCAACTTTGGGACCAAAACTTCAGATTCTCTTGTCCAACAAAAAGCCTAATGTAATCATATATCTGATACTAAAAATATATCTCTATTTTACATGGCCTTAGTTTCAACATATGCCCTATATTTAGAATTTCACCCCCGTGCAATAGTGCGAAACTGTAGAGCGGAACCTAAAAGCTACTGGCTAATATTCCAACTACATCAACAAGGCACGCCTTCGTTAAAATATGAGACTCCATGACACTCATAAGTATGACCCTATGGGCTTGATTTGAAGAAACTTGTGAATTATACTTATAAAATGTAATATATCAAACAATATCAACAATATCAAACATGGAAGGATTTAAATAGTGGTTTGAGAACAGATTCTTGCTTTGTGTTAAAATCTCTGGGCCACGTGACACGAAATATGACCCCATAGGAGATTGATATATACAAACATATAAAATCAGACCTGTTATGCATCAAACGTGGAAGAATTTAGAGCAGTGGTTTGAGAGATGTTTTCATTTTTCTCTATTACACATAGTGTTGGAATCTGGGCCCCATTACACCTCTAAATTCGATGCCAGGAGCTCGATTTGAACACATTTGTAAATTGTTGCAATGATGTTTTGCATCAAACGTGGAAGCATTTGAAAGAGTGGTTTTGAATATGGAGATTTTTTAAATGTTTGTCTTTTTTCATTACCCAGAGCCCGTAGCCCTTTATAGCTTAATATGACACTGGGACTAGTTTAACCCTTTACCTAATATGAAAAGCAGACGACACTTGCAAACAAAATTCTTGAATAACTATTTTTTTTCATTTTTTTTTGTCTCAAAAACATAGATTATGCCCCCTCATTGGAACGAGCTCGACGAGCTCGTTCCAAAGAGGGGTCATAACCTATATTTTTGAGACAAAAAATGAAAATATAATGAAAATTAATTGGCGATTTTTGAGAATAGCACTGGCCGGTTTTGTCAGTTACGTTGGGTAAAGGGTTAAACAAAAAACAAAAAGTAAATCATTTGTACACAGGTGTTATATGTGGGTCAAGTGTGGGGGCATTGCAAAGTGGCTTTTTGGAAGATAGGGATTTTTTTAGTTTTAAAATATTGTCCCTCCCGTTACAAAGTCTACACGTGCATTGATTCACGAGTGTCAGGGCAAAGCCAGTCTAAAAGGGAGGACCCCCTCCCCCCTACTTTCAAGTTCAGATATATGTATATATTTCTCCTCGCTGTGTAGTTAGCACACATGTTTTAATTAGATAATTAGCCTTAGGCGATTCACAGTGGGATACCTGTTGGGCATTTTAATGTCTTCCTGTTATCATCGACTGGCACTTATAAATGAATTCCAATCATCGCGGCTATCAAGTATATTATTTCTCGGGATACGCTTGATAGCATATGCATTGGCGCAAAGTGATTTCATCTTCAGAAATGTCGTGTGCCATGTTTAAGCATCTTGACATATTGCTATCTGACCATCACAAGACGAGATATAAAGTGTGGGGAACAAGCTATTTCAGGGAGGCTTGGGTTCCGATCGTTGAGGAGTGAGACTTTGGTTCGGCCTAACAGGAGACGCCGTATAGGGTCTCGTACGAGTGGAATTGCTGGGCAATCCACGAAGCTCCGTTGTGCGCCGCTATTATCAGATTAGGTGGACATAGGAGCGTTACAAGACCGAATTTAGAGAGTAGATTACGGACCAAAGGAACGGCTAAGTTTAGATGTCATTAGCGAGGATCGACTCGCACCTGTCTCAAAGTGTAGGCTGTTGTATTGTGGTATTAACCCTTAAGAACGCAGAGGTTGATCGCGTAGTATCCTGTTTTAGTGTTATTAGAGTGTTGTGAATATCGACTCAGGGTCGACCGTGACAATTCGCGCAAGCTCGAAGTGCATATTGAAGTTGTGAGTTCTGCATGAACTGTGTGTAATTCAAAGGACAGGAACATTCAAGGAGAGTTCTATCAAAGGACACATGTATAAGGTATGTGACGTAGATTTGGTAAACTGGCCGACAAATGGATAAACTGAATCCAAATCAGAACTATGTTGCCACAAGGTAATTAACATTGCTAGTCGGGATCCTCCGGCAGTCAGAGCTGCAGACGCACCCAGACGCAAAAGATCAAGACTCGGTGTTTTAAGCTCCTGTGACGACATTTTGAGAGTGTACTACAGTGCCGGTACAGGGCTATAGATAGACTGAATTGGTGAAAAACTGTTTAACCCATGTGATAAGTCTTGTGTTGATCAAATTGTTAAATGTGTTGAATTTGAAATGAGTTTATTTTAAATGTAAATAAAGGAATTGTTGTTACTTTAATCATTGTTTCCTTTCCGTAGCCTGAAGTGATTAGGAATCACACCTAACGAAAAACGAACCTATATTTCGAGTTCATTCGGCAGGGAAGAAAATCATAGTGCGGTCCAAACTCAGCTCTGTGAGCCGAGTTTGGCCCGTGTCCGGATTCCGACCCTCCTTGTTGGCTCGTCCCCCAATATTTTTAATAGCGAGGCTAAACAACCCCATATCACCCCTCCAGCGTGGATAGAGGTGTTCTGACAACGAAAAAAATATTTGTTTAAAAACTGGAATGATTTGTCCCTCACCCCTGGGAGAGGGATTTTATTGGAATCATGCTAACGGCTTGGGAACAGAATACTCAAAAACCATCTTCACGACAAACGACGACGTACGAAATGATATGACTATAGGCCTACCTCACTCTGACTTTCAGCCAGATGAGTTGAAAAAGATAATCCTGAAAAAAGTGAAGCCGCACCAACAAAAGATAAAATGCAAGTGACGTAGCTTTGTATGTGGGGTAATAGCATTGAATTTCCAACAAAATTTGCAGTGCAGTGGATCTCCTCGTGCCACAGATGACATATGACCATGCTTTGTCAGAAACTTTATTGATTGTTAAAATAGGTTAGATGAAATGTACTTTTATGCCATTCACGATGCAAATGAAACTGGGCTGGGAGGGGCGGGGGTGGGGGGCAAGTGTTCTCTTCTTGGAATACCCTCCGCTTTTTCTACAATAAGCAGCCACGAAAACTCAGATGACTGCAACAAGTATTAGGATAATACTTACACTAAATCATTTTTACGAATTAAAAAACAAACTGTACACACAGGTTCAAGAAGCCGAACAAGAACAGGTACAGTACGGCAGCCGTGGACTGGTCACTTTCCACGGGTGGGCAATATTTCCACGGATGCAATAATATTAGATTGCAAATACTAATTATAGGGATAATCATCGAAAATTTAATTACTTCATTAATTAAAATTTTGCTCATGATGATTTTATTACCTGGTAAAACGCATGCGCGGACATCACTGCCCACGCGTGGGTTACGACCTCTCCACGGCGACTGTGCCGTATTTAGAATAAGGCCGGGGTAGATAAGTAAGTAAATAATGGTATAAATGGGAGATCTGTTGACTTAACCCTTGGTCCTAAGATTAGTTTTACGTTAATAACTGCCGTCTATACAACTACACAGCTGCAGGTGACTTGACAGTGTTTCTACATCATTGCTGGCTGCCTGTACAGGCAGCCAACAATGATGTAAAAGCAATGTCAAGATGAATTCATCCTATCAGTTGATTTATCAAGGAAGAATACACCTGGGACAATGTTTTTAGAGCAATATAAAGAAGGCTGTTTGTGGTTGTATGGGGGGGGGGGGGGGGGGTTAAGAGGTAATTCTGGATCCCCATATGTTTATCAACCGTCATTCCACAAAATCAAAAAATGGTGTTACAACACGTATGATTAGGCTAACACCGCTCGCTTCTCACAGTGAGGCCTAGAACATTACTCAACCCCACCATCCCAAGGGACTCCGATTTTCAAGGGTGATAAACCGATACACACTCGGATTCCGGACAGAACGACGAAGCACCACATCACTCCACAAAGTTGAGCTTCATAGTATCTAAATTAATTAAATATTGAATGTCAAAGAGGGCGTAATGTCTGTAAAACAGAACTGGCATCTGGCAATTGTTTGCTGGCATGAATGAACAATCGTCTACAAATGAGAAAAAACGTCTGACAAAATCCTTGGTAGTGGGGTCCACCCTATCCTGTGTCCTAAGAGTGGATCTAGAGGTTATAATGAAACCATCGATCAAAGATCCTAGTAACAGACCAGTAAAATTCATAAGATTATACAGTCATCCAGCATCCGACCGAGGAAGACGGGAAGTCTTCACTTTTGTCCTTCATTTTTAAAGCTCTTCATATTCTAGCTCTTTTTAGGCCAAGTAGCACAGGATAAAACAAAGCACTTAGCCTTATGAAATAAAACACTGGCTGTGGCATGTCAGTGGAATCGGTTTAGTTAGCCGATTCCAGTGACACGTCACAAGCTATTTACTTTACAGCAAAGAAAATAGTATGATCCATGAAATACTGGACGTAAGTTTTGAAGAAAAACACAGCCCTTGCCGTATATCTGATCGGAACCCGGTGTGCGAAACATGCTTGTGGACGCAGGCATATGCTTCCCCAGAAAACAAACATGGACACGTTATCACAGTGGATAAACCGTAATTTGGACATACCGGAAGTGTTGATCGTCGAGGCGAGACATTTCTATTGTTAGGAACAATTTTTTAGAAGCTTTTATTTCAATCTACTAGTTTTGCTGCATATGTATAAAATAGATCGTGGATTCTTCATGAAAACATAACCATGCTATAAGCTTACATATTTATCACACGCGGGCACCCGAAATTCGTGACTACTGGTACATTTCGAGCGAAAAAACCTTTTTTGATCCTCTCGAAAAATCATTTTTACCGCAGAAATTCCCTCTTCAAATCGCGACCTGATTTCCTGGTTGTCCCAAGTGCATTTTTTACGTTTTCGAAATAATCGATCTTTAAAGTTTGGAAGTCTGGTGTGGGCAATCTATTTGGTCTATATATATACAGTTTCTAGTTGAAACGATAGAGAAATCATTTCTCTGTGCGACTGAATATGTGGTGTTGGTGATTAGCGGCTATATGTGTCATTTTTCGGCAAGTTTCTGGGTGAAGGGTACCCATATTTGGAGTTGGGACAAGATGGAACTAACAGGTAATGAAATGTGAGGAGTAGTCGTCCTACATGGCACCTCCATATATTTTCACTTCCATTTTCTTCTATGTGGTTGAATCAAAAGTGAAATATGCCCTTAGGACAAGACAGACGGCATCGACATGAAATACTGCAAGGCACGGTGGAATTTATGCTTATTAAACTCTAACTGGTCTAGCTGCAGCAGGATTCTATGATATTTCATCTTTCTAGAAACCTCATAGATATCAGTTAAATGCAAGTACAAATTGATCATGACCATGCACACCTTCGCACATGATCCGAAACCACCTGTTTTATCGTTCAAAACTAATACTTCCTAAAGTAATCTTGAGTATTATTATTCCTAATGGCATTTCTAGTCCAAAACAGTTAATGAATATGAACGAAGACATTAGAGCGTTGTTAATTTAAAACCATTACAAAGTTGATTTAAATTGGAATAAATGTTTTATGACTACCGTCAGTTTCCTTTTTAATCCCCCAGGAGCCAGAGGAATCACACAGAAAAGGTACAAGTAGTACCACTGCTAATGAAATTCAATAATACAATCGTTTCTGGTTTGGTTTGCGCCAACTTGAATTCGACCATACGAATCTGGAAAACACGGGCGTATCTAACTAGGTTCATGAAGTTAGTTTGACGTTGAGTGTTCGTTTGACATTGTTATTAAGGTAGTTTAACGTTGGGCATTCGCCTGAAGGTAGCTCGATGTTCAATGCTTGACATTCGTTTGGCATTCAGCCTGCAGTCAGTTTCGTAAAACTGACTGCAAAGGTGAAACTGACTGCAGAAGGTTAAATGCTGAATGTGAAACTGAATGCTGACGAATGTTCAACGTCAAACTCACGAAAGCTAAATTTCATAAGAATGCACAACACCCAATGTGAAACTGACAAAAGATGAATGTTTGACGATATTCAATGTCCAACGCCCAACGTTAAGCTTACTTCACGGTCTTTATCTGACTGTCTAATACAAATATCCAGGGACCTAATCATACAAAAAACCCACTCCATCAATGGTGCAAAACAGATTATTGAAGTAACCAGAATGTTCAAAGACGAGACTAGTGAGTGGACAATGTTAACTATTTTTCTCGTCCCATTTGTTCTCACTGTGTTAATGAACAACCGATGTGGGTGCCTATGTGGGCTGGAAACATTACTGTCGTATTTGTTGTCACATCTTAATCAATTCATGATCACGACTCAATGATCAGAAACAACGCTGATTGTGAAACAGAATAGTTTTATTCAAACAAAAGTAGACCCAGCTCAAACTTGCCTCTGGAGTACCAAAACAATTTTGGGGAGCATCTGTATTGAGTATGGGGACTGGGTCAACACTATTTGTGGAACTTCAATACTCGAAGGAAGTGTTGTGTCAATCAGTATGAACTTTCAAAACAAAGGTAGTGATGGTGTGGTTGAAATCTGCCCCTGTACTTCTCTTCGCTCGCCAGCTACTCGTGACAAGCGAAGTTGGGTATGAGGTAGAATTTCGGTAGGACTGAGCTAGCTAGATTACGATCAATTCTTACAGAGACCGATTTTGACACATCACTTACTGTTATGTTTTACCAACATCTAGGCAACGTTGATGAATGTGAAAGACCTGAAATTTGTCTGAGCGAATATATAAAATTGGATAAATCTCCTCGTAGAAATCTCAGAATGTAAAGCAGTGCTTTTACAGTACTAAACAAGCTGTGTTTTACTGGTAAAATAGGACCTAGTAACCAATGTTTGGGGTGGAAGTCTTAAAAAAATTGCAACATGGCTATAAACAATATTGGCTAAACTTGACTTTATATCCATGCTGCGGTTTACGATGCAGAAATGTGACCTTAACCACCAATCAATAAATGAATGAAGCTGACTGAATCCTAAATCGTAGGTAAACGATAAATAAACGCATGAAAAAAGCTATCAAATTTTGATATTATTGCTTTCCAGTAGACTAGTCACCCGTCGTAAACATAACAATTTTCGCAGCATAATGATCACCATGATTTTATTTATTTATTTATTGGTGCTGAGGTCACATATGCCTGCAATGGGGCTTATCATTACATCATCACTGCCAAAAAGTCAAGTTTAGTCCAATTGTTCACAGCCATGGTGCCCATTTTAGAGGACATCCACCAAAAACATTGGTTACTGGGTACAATTTCGCAGCGAAACAGACTTTGTAACCAAGCACCGCTTTACTTCCCAGGTCTCCCATGAGATTACCATGATGACTGTGAGATACGAATACGAATTGAAATTGTGACGAAATATCTTATTTTAACCCTTTACCTAACATGAAAAGCAGACGACACTTGCAAAAAAAATTCTTGAATAACTAAATTTTTTCATTTTTTGTCTCAAAAACATAGGTTATGACCCCTCGTTGGAACGAGCTCGACGAGCTCGTTCCAACGAGGGGTCATAACCTATGTTTTTGAGACAAAAAATGAAAATATTTTGAAAATTAATTGGCGATTTTTGAGAATAGCGCTGGCCGGTTTTGGCCGTTACGTTGGGTAAAGGGTTAAATAACTCCCACTCAGCTGCCAGTATGATTTGATATCCCCCAGGCATGGTATAAGTCCTTTACTTATACCATGCCCGAGGTTGATATAAAATCATACTTAGACTTCGAGAAATATCTTGAAAATCGAAGAAAAATCTCAAAAGCAAGAAAGAAAATATAAAAACAAATAAACAAGCAAACGTGAACGAATGGCTGTATCTCAAAACGTCGAAAAAATGAAAATCTGTACCGGTGTGTTTACACAAGAGAACAATAGGCTTAAGGCTACAGTTTATATCTAATTGGGTATTTTGTGGGAAGGGTCTATAACCGTAGGGTATAACCATGGGTGTCTGTTGTGTAATTCTCACTGACGTTTGAATGATTTGTAAAGATTGAAAAGCCCGTCTTTGTTTGCACCCCAGGTTTTTCCCCTGATTATCTTCAGAAAATTGATATGGATACCAATGACTTGTACGTATATTCAGTACGTGGGGAGTGTATTATCACTAAATCACCTGCAGAGTGGTGATTACACCCACGCAATAATTGCAAATTTGTTCCTAAGAATAACAAGCACAAGCAAAGTTCCAGGCAATGGACCTCCGGGTTATACCCGGAGGTCCATTGGCTGAAACATTGCTTGTATTTTTGTCCACATGTACGGAATTTGGAAGTGATACGTTGAGTGATAACTCTATTTCCCGGTGATTCAATTACAATCCACTGTCCACGTACTGTATATATCTTACACAACTCAATAAACTCTGTTCACCGAACACAGAAAACCCTTCGTCTGCATCTCTGACCTCTGAACGCAGAAACATCTCACGAGTGACCACTAATTAGATATAAACTATAATTACTATCAAAACAAACTTCCCAAGGTGTGAATTTTAGTTTTTCGACGTTTTGAGAACACACCGAACGAATTTAGTTTGTGCGGATATGCCTAGTTACAATTTGTGGGAGAGTGCCTATGTGCCCCTCCCATAAATTGTTTCAAGGTAAAGACATCTGAAAATATCTAGAAGACTAAAAAAAATCTAGCTCTCCACCAGTTAATGTGATACAAGACACGGGACCCAGGCCCCCTGTCTTGTATCACACAGAGAGTCCATGTTCGAGTGATATTTTGGTGTTTTCTGAATACTGGATAGCTGTCTTTTCATGATCTCTTAATGCACTCCAAGACTCAGGACTCTGGCGCCTTGTCTTGTAGCATATTGAGAGACCATGTTCAGGTGTTACTGCAACTTTTTCTAAATACTGGATATTTATATTTACCATTTAAGATCGTAGATCTCCATGTATGTCGAGTCGATGCGGAACGCAGGCTTTTGAGTTTTAGGTTTCACATACACACATATCTGCGCCCATGGCAGCAAAACAGTATTCAACGGTATTAAATCAGGTAAGCCTCTTTCGAAACTGCCATCTTGGACTTTAATCCTTCAAGGGGTGAATGTACATCGCAGAAGGGTGTGACATTCAGTTCCATATTGATCGAAGTAAACATTTTATGCATGCAATGTCAGTTAGGACAAAATGGAATCGTTCATTTGCTTGATTGTCAAAAGTGGCAATAGTGTTTCAGCAGAAGTCCAAGATGGAACTGAAAAAATTGTGCTTTGGATGCACTTGGGATTAACAAAAATCGCTTATATTTTTGTAGGAATGCGAGATACAGCTTAGATTCCATCACCAGTCGACGCGCAATGAAATTCCGGTTCCAACGGTTCCCGAACCTCATTTTCGACCAAAAAGTCATTTGGGACAACCTAGAAATCAGGTCGCGAAATGTCATTTTATCACATTTCTGATATCCAACAGAAGTTCTAATACTATCCAGGTGATAGGCCGTTCTGTCCCTGGCATAAACGCAAATAGGCTATATTCAAGTGGAAAACGTACCGATACTCACGAAACGAAATGATTTTTTGAGGAAACCAACTCATTTTTTACTGTACGTCCAGTCGTAAAAAAGGTCTAATCAGCAGTTGCAAAAAATCTGTATGTCCAGTTGCCTACCGAACGGTTCGGGTTGAAATTTTATGTGTAGGTGTATTTCGGTCCCGGAAGTGTCATAAGCTGGTAAAATATTTTTGTGATCGTTTATTTTGAGTAGAAATCATCATATCCACTTTGTTTCAGTTTAGCGATGATAACTGTTGTTATGACTGGCTTCGCTTTGGTTATCGGGATTCAACGACCTCATACTTTCTAATTTTGTCAATTCTGCCTATTGATACAATTGAAGACTGCCTATTGATACAATTAACCCTTTACCTAACATGAAAAGCAGACGACACTTGCAAAAAAAATTCTTGAATAACTAATTTTTTTCATTTTTTGTCTCAAAAACATAGGTTATGACCCCTCGTTGGAACGAGCTCGACGAGCTCGTTCCAACGAGGGTCATAACCTATGTTTTTGAGACAAAAAATGAAAATATTTTGAAAATTAATTGGCGATTTTTGAGAATAGCGCTGGCCGGTTTTGGCCGTTACGTTGGGTAAAGGGTTAAACATTCCATCTCGTTTTGCATACGTTGGGGCGTTTGTTTTTGTTGAATTTGTGTTCATTCAGGTTCCTTTGAAAAAAAAATTGTCCATTTGCTTGCATATTTTTCTGTATCAGTATTTTCCCTTATCAGTATTTCCCCTACCTTACATGGAAGGGGGGGGGGGGGTGTTCAGGAAAAGAATTTCGGACACAAGGCCCAAAAAGTTTTTTCCCGGCCCTTGGGCATCCAACCACCCCTCTTTGAAGGAAAACATTTCTTTCCATTTTGAAATTTGGAACCCACCCCCCAAAATTAGAGTAAATCGCACAACTGCTTTGATTGTCAATTTCAAAAAGTAAATTTGCTGGAACATGGTTTGTATTGTTCGAGTAACCATTCCCGACATTTAATCCACCTATAACCAGCTAATGGAGATACAACATAATTCTCCAAAGTGTGCAACTTGAATTTGGTCCCATTTCTTTGCAACTTTATGAATTGATTCAAACTTTCTCACAGACACTGACTGACAGTCACTGTATACATGGGCAATCAGGAAAGTATACATCATATACCGGCATTCTACCTAAATAGTATTAAGACAGGTGTAGCAGGAACTGGTGTGAAATATGTTGAAAATTTTGATGTTTTACCTAACTCCACCATAATATTTGTTGCTATTTCTACTGATTTCTTTCTATTTCTTCACCTTTCTACACTCGATTTTAGTTTCATCAGTCTGATCTAACTTTATTAAAAATTATCAAGTGCAGAATTTGTAGAGGTAGTTAGCTCAATGTTGTATTGAACCCGTCAAGAGTCAATGTGATGAGGGGCGATTCTTTGGTATCGGAAATTCATTTCTCAAATTAAGCTTTGCACTGTTGCACCTTGACCGATATGAGTAGTGCTTCATTTGATGGAGTGGTTAGTAAGCTTTGTCAGACAGTAAGAGAGAATTCCTACCAAGTGGCCCATTTACTACTACCCGGGGAGGGGGGGGGGGGGGGGGGGTAATGTGTGTGACATGAAATAATATTTTATGGCACCTACGTTACCGGTGTTTTTCCCCTCGATAATAAATGGGTCACATGGTTGGGATTCTCTCTTATTGCATGATCAAAATGAAGCACTACTTATATCGGTCAGGGTAAAACAGCACAGGGTTTATGGGGGGGGGGGGGGGGGGGGTGCATTTCCAATTTGTCTGTTTTGTGTCAGACGTTGCCAAAGAGTCTCAAATGTGTGGTCATTCTGGCTTATCAGTCTAAGAACGTGTTTCATATACTATTAACAATTGCACAAATTTGTTTCATCTTACCAAGTCAGACGAGAAAGTGAGAAAGAAATGGTGGCCATGTGAGTTGAAAAGGTCTACCATATCTCTTCAAATTTGATCAGGATGCATTGTGGAAATTTTGGTGCTCTGATGTGTCGAGTGACGCCCTGTGATTTATATAGTATTACCATTTATGCACGGAATGTCAGTGTTATCCCTTCAAAATATTGGAGGCTGTTCATTCAACTCAGAAGCTTGAAACCTATTAGTTCAAAATCTGTTACAGGGCCAGTGACAGGACAGTCACTTTCAAAGTAGTTTTCTGCAACATTCAGCTTAATCTCACTGAAACATAATATCCTTTCTGACCCAGATGGCCCCGACACACTTTATTCTATAATTTAATTTTATTCTTTGTTGCAGCAGATTGCTATAGTTTATTTTAAAAGAAGTTAATTTTATTTCTATCACAAGATAACACAACCAGGTGTCTTATATAAATAAGAAGAGTTTCCACTGCCAATAAACCCTCAATCAATAAGATATGATGTCCGGACTATTGATGGTTCCGCCTTTTCTGACAGTTTTTCACACATTAAAAGGAATTGGTTTGAATGCTACCCTCTAAGCCTAAGGCTTGAATGATCAAGAACAACCTCGCATTTTATTCGAACATGTATATGGCTGAAATTCATAATTACATAATGAGAGTCTGTGAAAGTAGTCAGTTGCATTGGGAAATGGCGTTATGCCACTGTATGATGTCTACTATTCCTGGTGAGAAGAGTCCTTTTATTGTCAGATCTGGTTTGATTACATTTATGTTAGATTACATAAATGATAATTCGTTCAAATTGCTTCAACTTTTTTCAAAACCGCGAGTCAGTGGAAGGGTAAACGTCTGTCCACATTTCCATGCTTCTAACCCATATCCTGTACTACTAATCCACCTCCCCTGTTAACCCAGAGGAGATGGAGTGGTGGCAAAAAACTGCACAAGCTTCCCTGATCAATTGGCATCACTTATTTGAAAGATAAGAGTTCATAGAAAAAAAATTTCAAGGCAAGGAAAAAACGTGTTTTTAGAGCCGCTGGCTTACCCATTCATCCCGTCTTGTCTTCGGAAAAAAATGCACCCCGCCCCCCCCCCCCGCCCCCCGTACCGTAGTTAACATTTGCGTTGGGCGCCCCTCATTCAATACACGAATTCGCGTGCAATCGGGAACACTTGAGCCGATCGGGCTGGCTGAATTTCGGTGTCTAGGGGCATCTTGCCGCGGGGAATGTTTTAATCGGGTCGGTTCGCTTGAGCGGGATGGTCTTGACCTTCAAACAACCCTCGAGTTGCATTAGGAAATGATCCTAAAATAATATTAAGAAAACTATCAGGCCGGCCTGGATAAAAGTTTGTACCTAGAGTAACTTTGATACAGGAAAGTCTTTTGGCCTGGTTGGTTGGCCCGTGCAAGAAGATGGTCTTGACCTCAAAATATCCTTGACCTGATACCTCAAGAACGACTCAACCAATCGGACTGGAATTTGGTACAAAGAGACCGCTCGCCATGGAAATACTTTTTATTAGGTCGGCGTACCTACGCAATGTAACCTTGACCTCAATTGATCTTCACCACCCGAAGGACGTCATCTTGAAAACTACTGAACGCATGAAGCTGAAAATTGACACAAATGAGTAAAAATCTACTAGAAACAATTACAATTTAACCTGGTCAAATGATACTTTTGATGGAAGCAGCGCGGGCAAATACGCACATATCAGCTAGTCAGACATATTTTCGATCGGGCTGGCAAATTGTCAAGTTATTTAAATACAATTTGAAACGTTCAAAACGTTTTGACGAGATTCGTTTCTCCTTTTTAGCATCTGCATTGTGTCGAGCACAGACATGTCTGTTCGGCTTTGAAGTATATCGGGCAGTATACGCGCTGTTAACTTCACTGCATACGTACCACGTGACGACTATCGTCATCTCTTTGTCACTTCATCACTTTCTAAGATGGGACATATCTGCTATGGTTCCATAATAAACAAAGGAAGGATAGACAAAGCAACATAGATTAGGAATTATACTAGTAATCTCTAAGATATTCGTTAACATTATTATTGATATTTAGCAAATCGATCATGGACCAAGATCATCGCAATTATTCTGAATACATGTATGACAAGAAAGAAAACTGCATGTCTTTATTATTTTCAATCTTCTTTGTCGAAGGATATTTAATTTAATAAACTTTTGGTACATTTTTAGTATACAGGCTTATATATTGAATGATAAGTTTGCAGTGCATTTAATGGACTACTGGTGATCACTGGTAGATTATGTAACGGCGTAATGCGTTTACTCGCGAAAACAGTGTAGGCTTAGTATGGATACATGTGCAGCCTTTAAAGTTTTGTGTGTGTAATGTGGGCTCAATCGACAGAGTTCCACATCTTACATGCTTTTCATGAAACACGATTTGAATTCTTCTCTATCGGGACACAATTTCCAGTAATTGAAACAAGAGTTCCTTCACCATACCGCTTAGCTAAATGTGGTACGACACGGCGACTACCGATGTTGAAAATGTGCTAAAATGACATTTGAAGACGGAATTTCTGTGGTGAAAAAAAGATTTTTCGAGATGATCAAAAGAAGTTTTTCACACGAAATGTGCCAGTAATCACGAATTTCCGGTGTCCGCGTGGGATAAATATGCAAGCTTACAGCATAGTAATGTTTCATTGAAGAATCCGCGATCTATTTTATAAATATGCAGCAAAACTAGTAGATTGAATTAAAAGTTTCTAAAAATTTGTTCCTAAAAACAGAAATGTCTCGTATCGACGATCAACACTTCCGGTTTTAAATTGCGGTTTATCCACTGTGGTTATTGTATAATCACAGGTGATAAAAGGACATTTCTAGAAACCGGAAGTTCTGGATCGCGAGGCGGGGCATTTTAGAAATAAGTTTTGTCACCTTGCTTTTTTCGAACGAGGAATTTCGAAGAAAACTTGTTTCCAAACAGATAATTCAACTATTTGAACCTACAGTTAAAACTAGAAGTCCTGTCATGAAATGCGCACAAATAGCACGTCAATCTGCGCGTTAATCTACGCGTTTTGACTATAGTAAGGCTATCAAATTCTGTACATATGTCCTGTGCACAAGCAATGTTTCAGCCAACGGACCTCCGGGTAACCCGAAGGTCCATTTGCAGAAACATTGCCTGTGCTTGCAATGAGTAACCAAGACAACCTGCCGTGTTTTTGATGCCATTCGATATGGCAATTGCGCGCAATTCCTACGCGTAATTAAAGCCTAGATAAGTGCACACTTCGTGACAGGACTTCTAGTTTTAACTGTAAGTAATGCATGCCGTGTTCGTCATGCCTGGAAATGAAATTAGTCCGTGGTGCAGATATTTCACAGAGAGTAATGGATGGTGTATGAGTTTTTCTTCTTCGTTTTTTTCTGGCCGTGTTCCGTGCACTGACAGCACTGCCTAAATCCGCCCGACGTCTTTGCCACCGAAACTGCGGATATTATTTGCAGATATGATTTTCACGATGATGACTATCAAATCACATTCTCTTATAAATTAACGAGGACAACCCCTGTCTATATTGCGAACTACTCCCAAGACATTCTTCATACCCCTTTGATCTTCACCTGCCCGTTTCTCTCTGGCTGATTTTCATCCGACACCTCTTCTTCTCCAGAACTTCTGGTATCTTGCAATGACTGAAATGAAATAAAAATAGATAAAAGCAATAATATTTCATTCTGTAGTGATGTTAACATCGACAAAATGAGCTTAATTCTTTCGATAAATCCACTTTGCTTGCTTTGCCTTATCAAAGTTTATTTTGCATTTTTTCAAATATTATTAAGGAAAAGGAAAGTATTCAGACAATATCTCAGTGTGTGATTATACAGTGACATAGCCATATGGGGAAAGTGGTGGGCCTTGCTCCTCTAACCCCCTACCCCCCCCCCCCCCCGATTGACCGAATGGAATTTTCACATAACATACAGCTTTAAATGGTCTCTAATAGAGGGCTACATACGCTATAAATGCCCCAGATTCGCTCTTGGAACAATGTATATTGCAAAATGTTCCCGGGAGAGGGGGAGGGTGCTGGTACTAACTTAGCTCCTCCGCTCGTTACCCCCTTCAGTGAAGTGAGAGGAGGGGTAATGGCGGGAGAGACCTAATTAAGACTAGCACTAGCAAGGGGCCCCGAACCCGGCCCACAACGGCCCTCCAAATATCATGTTTGCACCCCGCCCCCCTCCCCCCCCCCCACCAAAAAATCCAAACAACTGAAACGGGCATCCCTTTTATTGAATGCTCGCTACGCGTCTGTGGGTATATCTACTTTTTTGATCAGTAAAGAAGGCCTACACTGTAGTTTTTGGTCCATAAGAAAAAAATCACGAACATCGTTTTTCTAAATAATATCAATAAAACGACGACTGTGTGCCGACGCGCAGTGGCCACAAAACGCACATAAAATCCTTGACCAATCTAACCTCGCACGGCACATTACTCGTGACTCTTTTATCTGATACCAGATATCACGCATGTGCGCGAGGACACAAAGGGGCACAGGCACATGTAGCACAAACATTAATAAGGAAGGACCTTTCTGACACAGTAGTACTTGAAGGCTTTCGTCCGGAATATCGTTGTTGGAAGATCACTGGTATCCGCATGTTAAGAAGTGAAAAGTTAAAAAATAACCTTTTACATACGTTACATTTTATTTGCTTTAACCCATCCTTCGGTTCAATGTTCTTCCATTTTATACCATCCGAGGAGCGCGGTGGCGCAGTGGCGCAGTGGCTCAAAGGTTACGGCATTGGACTGCTAACCGAAAGCTCCACGGTTCGAATCCCCACCAGGGGTAACAACTGTGTTGTGTCTTTGGGCAAGACCCTTAATCTCGATTGTCCACTTGGGAGCACGGTGGCGCTATGTAATAAGGCATACTGCACGTCGATGGTGCACTTGTCTCCAACCAATGCTAACCCTCCTTGTGTGAAGTTAGTTCGTTTGGGAGTCTGACAGTTGCTCGCCGCTGTTCGGTGGTTCTCCCCGGGTACTCCGGCTTCCTCCGCCCATAAAACTGGCCGACACGAGGTGACTCCTGTCAAAAGTGTCGTTAACCTCCTTTAAAACGAAACAATCATAATGTCCGTACACACAGTCCAAGTAAATTACATTCGTAAACCCGAATTCATCTTCAAGGGCATCTCTCGGCGGTGCGTACTTCTTTGGTCTTTGTTGTCTTCTTACTGCATATCAAGTTATGCCATATCCGTATTGGATGCAGTAAGGATTTTTGTTTGGTCCGCTGGATCTGTTTGTTTTGTTGCAAACATGGTTGATCAGTAGGGGTCTGCGAATCACCCATTTTCGCTTCGAATCGAATCGGGTCTATTATTCGAATTCGAAACGAATCTCGAATCGAATCAGGGGCATCTTGAAGATGACCGACTGGAGGAGGTGGGAGTGCTGTAAACCTAATTTGTTCCGACAGTGATGGCTAAGGTCCCGACTGATAAAATGTTCCAACTACATCACCAAGGCATGCCTTCGTCGAACGCATGCCTTGGTGATACAGTTGGAATATTACCCAGTAAGGATTATAGTTCAAAAACAGAAACGGGTGCGAGAATCATCGGTACTAGGCACTGCATATGCAGGGCTAGCCGCTAGCAACAGCTCATCGTTGATATTGCTAGGAAACTTAAAAACAATTTTCAACAGTGGTAGTCATGGGCGTCATCAGGTTTTTTCAAAAGGTGTTCGACTCTGATGAAAAAGGTAAACCGGGGGTACAATTGACAGATGTGGAAGATACGAGCATACTGGAGGGGGGGGGGCGAGTGCGTGTCCCCACTCTCCAGAAAATTTAGTATCAAATGGAGCTCTCTAGTGGCCTTTTGGGGATTTATTTGCATTCTCCGTTCCTGAAAAAAAGAAACGTAAAAGGGGGTTCGTTCGCACCCCCATCCCAATCTGACGACGCGTATGGTAATATCTAGACTGGAATTAGCATGGCTGGTGCATAGGTACAGACGTTGTTTCTGTTTAGACAACGGAAACTGCACTCAGTCTTTATTTTCAATAGTATTTATGTACAGTTTCCACCAGAACTATACGTATTGTGAGACGACGAAGATGACTGATGTCAAACTATATTTCAGTGAAAAGGTTCGAATGGAAACGAATCGTGCAGCCGGTTCGAATCGAACCGAATAGCAACATAAGATTCGAAATCGAATTGATTGTCTCTGTTGATCAGATTTATTGCCAACATCTTGAGCAGCTGAAAGCGGACCAGCTTCATTCATAACGCTCTTTGCCAAATGCTTGTTGACCCATCTCCACTTTCTTGACTGCAGCTAACCTTGTTTCTTTGATTCGATACGCAATTCATTTGAAGGGAAGCAGCCCTCTTTGTTGAGAATCTGTCTTGATTTGACTGTATCATTTTGGAAAATAAATCTTTCTGTTGAGGTGATTATTTATGGTAGTAATATTTCCTATCTCTTCTGGGGGACCAAGCGAGTGTCCAAGCAATTGGCGTCAATCTGATGTCGCGATGTATTGCTAGGAGAAACTAGGGTCCAGTACTATAAAACCTTTACAATTGTATTTTCTAGAATTGTATTTCTAGTTATAACTTTAAATGGGTTAAAATGAACCCTTAGCATTTTCAAAGAAGTAGAAATTTGCCAGTTGGCAAATTGCCATATCTTTTAAAATGCTAATGATTCATTTCAGTCAGTTATATTAATAGGTAGAAAATACAATTGTAAAAGTTTTAAAGTATTGGCTCAAGGTGTAGCCATTAATTGGAATACTATGCCAGGTGGGAAGCTATAACTGTTGGCAGATAAGAAGATAAACGGAAGGTTTAAGAGTCTATTGGAGCAGTTTTTGGAAAATTGGGTCGTTTCCGATCATTCGATCTACTCCCATCCAATCGGACATATCCCCCCCCCCCCCCCCCCCCCCATTCGTACATACCCCTTTACTGTTGTAGACCTTTGGGCTCCACGGTAACCAAATGCCTCCATAAAAAGACAAAATAGTGACCTTCAGCAAACAAAATGGACGGAAGAAACAAGTTTCATCCCGACAACACGAACGGTGCCTGCACATTAACACCATATATCACGTGGTAATGACGTCACATGATAGCCGCTCACATAACCTGCCAAAAGCACCCACATAACACCCACAGCGCATGATGTCACTTCCTAGATCACTCTGAAGAACTAAAAAGTGTGCGAGGTATGCTACTCATGATGTTTATGTATTCTCTTTTTGGTCGGTACGTTTTATCAGTGTGGGTTCATTCTTGGATTGTATTACTTTTAACCCTTTACCCAACGTAACGGCCAAAAAAATTCTTGAATAACTCATTTTTTTCATTTTTTGTCTCAAAAACATAGGTTATGACCCCTCGTTGGAACGAGCTCGTCGAGCTCGTTCCAACGAGGGGTCATAACCTATGTTTTTGAGACAAAAAATGAAAAAAATTAGTTATTCAAGAATTTTTTTTGCAAGTGTCGTCTGCTTTTCATGTTAGGTAAAGGGTTAACCCTTTACCTAACCAGTCGACAGCATCCGTTCGTGTACTTTACAAATTATGCAATAGACAAAAAGTATATTTTTCTCATAATTTCAACAAAACTATATCTTGTGACTCCTCGTTTGAACCCGCCCGTCGGCCACATGATATGGTTTTGTTGAATTGTTTGGAAAAAAATTGAAAACAGAACATTAATTAAAATAATAAATTTTGATATCCTATGCATTGCTTAAAGGACGAAGCGGTACAGTATTGGGATAAAATACTTATGGGAGGAGTTTCAACCCAGACAATAACTGTCTATTCCCGACTAGCGCAGTCCTATTCAACGGACTTTCAGATTCAATTCAAAAGTTCAATGGTTGAACCTTTGTTATTATGCTTTTTCACAAAGAGTTTTTTTGAGGAAGGAAAAACAACTGTGAGTGTATTAGTGCTGATCTACTCGTCACATACTGTAAACAATCTTCCCCAAAGTCATGTCCGTTGAAGTCCATTTCTCGATGATTGTCATCCGTGGTTGTTCACCACAACTATAGTACCTTCCTTGTCTTCTGACTATTTCCAAAATGCAATTTAACAAGGCTAGGTTACAAAAGCTCATGTCTGAATAATTCTTGAAAACTTGTTTGTGGGCCGGTGTGACAGGAATGGACTACTATTCCTAGAAATTTTAGACCTAGGACTATAATTCCGCGGAATAATAGTCCAGAGGGACTAATTTTCCTACGGACTTCCATTCCTGTCACACCGGCCCAGCAACATGATACGTCATAATTTTATTAAGAAGAAAGGCTTCTAAGTGAATACCTCATGGCTGCACATTTAAAATATGAATTAGTCTACCCCCAAATAATGAATATGGACTCTTCCAACTGCTCCATTGAACTGACATGGAAGATACCACCAGGGTTCAAAGGGTTAAAAACTGTAGTATTCAATTTATTTTGGGGTATGGGTTACAAGAACGTGAAAGAAAATAGCTTCGTAAACGTTTACTTACCCTAGCTCTGAAGCGGTTCAAGAAGCCTGCGATAAGAAACTTGGTCCAGATACAATGTAATATGAAAAGCGTAGTGAACAACGACATATAAAATCCCCACATTAAAAAAGGGCCAACTTCACAGTTCCAGGTAGACCATATACACCTGAAAAGACAAATACATATTAACAAATAATTTAACAGAGTATTAAGACAGAAACTCGTCATTTAACACATAAGAGAAGTGAAATTTCAGAAAACAACACAAAAGCGTATAACTAAAACCATATATTAATTTTAATTACTCTTCGAATCTGTGAACTTTAACACCAATAAATAAATATTTACTCTTCGAAAACATAAGATATTTTCGACGTCCACTTCTATGCCGAGGTTCTCAAAGGAGAAGGTCATTGTCAAACCTGTCAGTTACGTAATTCCAGTTAAACCGCCAATCCCAACTCCATTCCGTAATAGTTACCAATCGAGCTGGAAGTATTTCATGAATTTGAACAACTTGTCCCGTTTGTTACAGCACGGGACAGGCTGTTCAAATTCATGAAATACAGACAACGAGGTTTGTAAGTAACTTACACCCTGTCCCTTGTTCAATTAACAAAACACACGGACTCGGGAACACCCAGTGAACCAGAGGTAATCAAGTGACGTCACTTTAACACCTAGTCGCTTGTTCTCAGGGATGGGCCGCCCTTTCAAATATCATCTTTGCCCCCCCCCCCCAAAAAAAAAAAAGCTGGCTAGGGCACCAATTTGCGACGATGGTCTATGTATAGTAACAGTCATGTGATCTTTGACCTTGCGGATACCGACTTCAAAATGGACAACTCCCCCCACCCCTCCATATGCAATTACTTTCTGCAAATTTGGTTGAGCTGCGCTACACAGAACTACTATTATCGCCCGGAAACAAAACAATAAAAACAAAATGTTGTTTTACCGAACACCTGGCACGACCTTTGGTCGACAAACCTGAAAGCAAAACCATAGCGGAACCAAATCTGTGGCGGCGCCATCTGGGGGCCTAGGGGGGTCCAGGACCCCACTTTTCCATCCCCCCCCCCAAATTCTAACTTCAAATTACAACAGATACAATCTGGAGGCCTTTGAAAACGACGTCAGGTGTTGTAGAAACGCTCATATCGCTCCTAGTACATCCAAATATGATTTTTTTTTCCTGGGGAAGACCAGACCCCCACCGACGGAAAGGGGACATCCTCTCCCATACCATCCCCCAGCTCAGGCCTGCGGCTTCGGGAGATACCTTGGGCATCTTGACCTTGGACCCTCATATCTTACTTAGACCCATCCGTCCCTCCCTAAATCCAAATCCTGGCGCCGCCACTGAATCAAATCAGTAAATGTGGTCAACCTGTACATGTGAAACAAAAGATATTGGCCAGAAACCAATTTTCGATGGCCTTCTATTTATAGTAATAGTCCCATGACCTTTGACCTAGCGGCTTCCAACTTTTAAATCGGCAGGTTTCTTCCATTACCATCTGCGATTTATTTTCAAGTTTTGTTGAACTGGGATAAATGAAGCATTCTAAAAGCAAAAATGGCTGTCTGAACGCCTGGACGCCCGTCAGCCTTCATCAAAGTCTGAATCCGTAAAAACGCAAAAAAACAAAATCGTATATTTAGGAAATTTGACTGAGAGAGTGACATAAGCCCAAGAATCAAATTTCGTCTCACTAGAATGTACACAATTACTTGGAAGAAAGAATCGATATCTCAGACTCAATCCAAACGAAAATAGTATAAACGGAAAAATTATTGGGAGAGGATCACACTCCTACCCCCCCCCCCCGCCCCGAGGCCTACTCACCCACTTAGTTACGCCCCTGGCTGTAGGTCTGCGCATGCGGGGCAAATATTTTAGCGGTTCATGCTCAATCAACAGCTCAGTGGGTTGGAGATGATATATAAGTGGCTTCATTCAAGTCCTCAATATGCCACTCGTGAGTTACAGTGGCAGGTACCAAATATCTGTCAAGCATGCGAGAGAGCAGCCCCGTGGCTACCCAAACACAACTATGGTAGTTTGGGAGCATGTAGTTATCTACTCACCCTTTATAACTGGTGACAGATTTCAGATTGCGCAACCACACTTCTACTATTTTGGCACCCAAAACGACTTTGTTATCGTAGGTTCAGTCTAAAGATATTTTTAAATGAAAATATCACTAATTTTCTTTCAGTTATTCAAAAAGTGTCCCAACGAGCCGAATTCCTTTTCTCAACATCAATGGGTACGTTTATGCGAAAAGAAAAAGTTGTATGTCCATGAGTAGACAATAAACGCCAAACTTGAAATGAGGATTACAGATTATTACCGACTCTCCGCATAAATTTAAATTAGATTTGCCCATTTCGCTTGTTCATTTATTCATTTATTGGGGTTTAACGACACTTTCGACAGCCAGGGTCACCTCGTGCCGGACAGTTTTACGAGTGGAGGAAGCCGAAGTTCCCGGAGAGAACCACCGAGCAACGTACTAACTCCACACAAGCAGGGTTAGCATTGGTTGAAGACAAGTGCACCATCGACGTGCAGTAAGCCTTAGCACACAGCGCCGCGGTGCTCCCACGTGGACAATCGGGATTAAGTGCCTTGCTCAAGGACACAACGCAGGCAAGGATCTAACAGTGGACTTTCGGTTTGAAATCCAATTCCGTTACACTGCTCCACCGCGCCCCTTCACTTCAGTTAGCTTAAACAATATTTTATTCAAAGAATATGCTATATATTACAGAATTTAACACCAGAACAGTGACAGTGCAAGTACAGTACACAATATAACAATTTTTAACAGTAAACAGATTGCTGAGTAGTGGAGGGATTTGACAGGAAGCTTACAGCTTATGTAAGTCATCTCATAAATACATAAATTTACTCAAAAAGGTGGTATAAAACAGTAGATGGACTCATATATCGCCCTCTGGAGGCCAGGGCCAGTGGTCGATCACCATGTTGATTTAATTTTGAGGTCAGACATCGTCCCCGTCAGATACCAAACCAGGACGTCACACTCCTACTCACATTGTAAGGGTCTGACAGAGGTCCTAAGAATGTGAGCACATGATTGAGGGATCGTTCACAAATCACCCAATAATATTGTACCAAACTTACGTTGGTAACTGCTATTGCAGAGATGCGACGCCCGGGCTCGGCACAAAACTGAGAGACAAGTTGGCAATTCTGATCATCGAAAATGGAGCATACCGAACCCAGACCGCCAGACAGCGATATGTGACATTGTTTAAACCTTGCATGTAAATGAAAGGATATGGAAAGAGAATATAAAAGGAGGAATTTGGAAGTAAAGAAAGACATGATGCGTTGCCTTCACATTAAAAAACAACTCATAGGTAAGCAGCATATGCACGTTTAATAAGGATAAATACCAATACAGCCTCGATACAGCCTTGGTGGTGCCGAGACTGATTAAGGTGGAGAAGGAGGCTAAATTGCAAGGAAGAATATGAGTAACTTTATCCTGTTGGACATGTTTGGTAATCGCACAAGGTAAGTCGATGCGCTGTAGTCATTGGAAACGCCTACTTGATAGGATAAAGTCATGCACCACTTCAAAAACAAGATAGTTCTCTTGATTATTCAGAAAGTCCGCGCCAAAAAGAAGTGTAGATACATCTAGAGTAAATGAGAGTAGGTTGATAGTATTGTTACGAACATTTGAGAAAATTGGACAATGTAAGAAACAATGCTCTCGAGTCTCGCACTCCCCGCACTAACAGGAAGGGGTACGTGACAGATAATTATCGTATAAATGAGAATTACTACTACAACGCTGTCGCAACCTGCAGTGGTATATTTGAGCATTGCTAGATTTCGCCCCATTGTAAAACACCGGCGGGTATTGGTTTCCAGCATTTAGGAAAGTCTTGAAATAGTTCAGGGATGAGTTCTCACGAACAGATAAGGGCAGGTAGTTCATTGGTCTGTAACGCTGGGAATAAAGGAAGACTGATACAATTGCGTCCGACACATTGGAACTCTGTAGTTATGACATGATCGGAGATTGAGCGATGGATTCGACGATGGGATGAGCGGAGGAACTTTATTTGCAATATATGGGGGTGACATATGATGATACATTTTGAAAAACTGTATTAACTTGTGTTTACAACGTCTTTCTTGTAAAGAGTCCCAACGTGTTTCGGAATAAAGCAAAGACTTACTACAACTGACAGTTGCCCCGGTAATGATCCTTACGGCTGCGATCTTTTTTTTTCTAGCCCGGCGACTTAGCTGCTGAACAATTATACCAGGCAACATCAGCGTATTTGAGTAGAGGTCTAACAAAGGCAAAGTATATTTTTCTAAGACGCTGCGATCGAGATTGAATTTATGCTTCCTCAGAAGGTCGAAGCGAGACCAGGCTTTAGAGCAGAGATGGTCAGTTTGGTCGTTCCATATGCAGGCACATTTAATATGACTCCTAAATGTTTATGCTTACTGACTTCGGATATCCGTGTGTCACCTACGAATAATGGTGGGTGGGTGGTGGGGGTTGCTTTTACGTGATATAAGCATACTCTCTATTTGCCTGGGATTAAACTCAACCAACCACGTCTTATCCCAACGTTCTATTGTGGCAAGGTCATGATTGATTAAGCTCGAAGCTTGCTCTAGATTCTCTACAATTAGATATAGGGAAGTATCATCTGCAAAGATGCGTATGTTACTGAGTCTGTCTTCGGTTATGAATATTAGGAACAATAAGGGTCAAAGTATCGATCTTTGAAGAACACCAGCATTGATGGGTCTCCGGTATGATGCGTCCGATCCTATCACAACTCGTTGCGACCTATCCGAAAGGTACGATTTCAAGAACAACAGTAGTTCATCCGAGACACCAATTCTCATCAGCTTGTGAATAAGACCAACGTGCTATACCTTGTCGAAAGCCTTACTGACATTACAGAAGACGACCCTAACTTCTTTGCCTTTACCAAGAACTCGATTTTGTATCTGTATCTGTATTGGTACGTCACAGGATCCCTTCTGGGCTTTAACGTGTCGGAACGGGAGAGAGCCTTAAGATGGTTTCAGATGATCTGAATGCTTCCGGTGTGTTTTTTTTTTTTTTTGGACTATATTGCCCTCCAGCTGGTTCCAATCAACAGCAGTTCTTACAAAGAACGAATGTCTGTATTGTTCCGACTTAGTTGATGGAATTACTACTGCTTTGCTGTTGTTACGTGCTGATGCTGTCACGATATTTTTGGATATGCAGTCATCGAATTTCTTTGCTCTTATATGTCTTTTTTGTTTGTGTTGTGTTACGAATTCGACAGGGTTTATGGCTGGTATCCGCCCCTCAACCACTTTGTAGAAGAAGATTAGGCGATGTATCTGTCTCCTAGACTGTAGAGGTGGAAGGTCCAGGCTGTTTAGCATTTTTGTCATACATCCTTCGTTTCTTGAGTGGTAGTCTTTGGTGATAAATCTTGCTCCTCTTCTTTGTATTCTTTCTAACTTTGTAGTTTCGTCTTTTGTATAAGGGTCCCAAATAATGGCTCCGTATTCCATAATCGAACGAGCGAGGGCAATATAGGCTGTTTTTCTGCATTCTCTAGGACAATGTTGGAGGTTTCTGCGGAGGAATCCAAGGATAGAATTGGCTTTTTTGCTGATGTTATTTATGTGTTCTCTCCATTTAAGATCTTCTGATATTTGTAGTCCTAGGTATGGATTTGATGGTACTTGTTCGAGAATGTGGCCATTTAGTGTGTAGAAACGATGGCTTTTCTTTTTGAGGCCGAGGATGTAACATTTTTTGGCATTGAACCGCATGCCCCAGTCTGTTGCCCATTTTTCCAGGCATTCCAGGTCTTTTTGTAAGATGGAATGATCGCTTTCGGTGTTGATTGTGCGATATAACAACCAGTCGTCTGCGAACAGTCTGACTGATGATTTTACTGAGTTGGGTAGGTCGTTAATGTGACATAAGAAAAGCAAGGGTCCTAGGACTGTCCCTTGTGGTAATCCAGACTCTACTTCTGCTTCGTCCGACAGTTCCCCTTCTAGTGCTATTCGCATTTTCCTTTCCGTTAGGAATGATCTAAGCCATGCTTGTAGAGGACCGCTGATACCATATTGTTCTCGTTTATAGAGGAGTCTGTCATGTGGAACTGTGTCAAACGCTTTCGAGAAGTCGAGGATGGCTATATCTACTTGTTTTCCCTCGGTCAAACGACTGGAGCATATCATGGATGGTGACCACTAGCTGAGTTTCACAGGAGTAACCAGATCTAAACCCGTGATTCAGTGATGTTAGAACTTGATGTTTATCCAGGTGATTCAGCATATGTCTGCGTATGATGTGTTCAAGTAGCTTGCACGGTACAGATGTCAGAGAGACTGGCCTGTAGTTTTCTGCAGTGTGTTTATCTCCTTTTTTGAAAATGCAGGAGATATTGGCGTTCAGCCAATCTTTAGGCAGTTTACCATGGTCTATTGAGTGTTGGAATATGACTGACATTGCTGGTGCTATGTGATCTGCACATTGTTTTAGCACTCTGTTCGGTATGTTGTCTGAGACCGAGGCTTTTGCTGGATTTATATTACGCAGTAGTTTGGCAACACCATCTTGTCTAATTCTGATATTTGGTATGCTCTGTTGTATTTTTAGGTGGGCATCTGGCATACTATCTACTTTATCTCTCGTGAAGACTGATGAGAATTTTTTTTATCAGAATTCGTGCTTTTTCTTTGCTGTTATTGATCAGTTGCCCGTTTCTTTTGAGTGGTGCTACCCCAATAATATCTTGTTTTCTTGATTTTATATATTTCCAAAAAGGTTTGGTGTTATTTTTTTCTAAACCTTCAAGTATGGCTGAGTTGATGTAATTTCGTTCTGCTTTTCTTATTTGTCTTTTGCATTCTTTTTGGAAATGTCTGTAGTTTTCCCATTTGTTTGTTCTTTTTGCCTGGTTGTATAGATTTTGTTTCTTCTTTAGCATTTTCTTTATCTTATGGTTGAACCATGGGAGTCTCTTGTTTGATTTAATTAGTTTAGTTGGGATGTTTTTATTTAAGCTTTTAAGTAGGCTCTCTTTGAAGATGGTCCATAGTGTATCGGTGTTCTGTTTTTTTTTCGTTACGACTACGTATTTCATCTGATAGTTGGTCATGGTCGGTGTTTACTTGGTCCCAGTTGGCCTTAGACCACACGTAGCATTTCCTTGGGGTAGCTTTCTGGTAGTGGTAGTGGGGTTTGGTGTCGAAGTCTGTAATAATGATTGCATGGTCTGATATCCCGGGTATGTTTGTCGATGACTTGACTAGACTTGGGTTGGATGTGAAAACGAGATCTAGTAGGTTCTTTTCCCTTGTTGGTTCTTCGTGAAGTTGAGACAGTCCAGCTGAAGATGTTATTTCCACTAGTAATCTTTGTACCTCTTTATCACTAGCATTTTGTTTAAGTGATAGTGTGTCCCATTGTATGTCTGTGCAGTTGAAATCTCCCACTAGTATTATGTTCTGGCTGTTGTTGGTTTCTTCCGTTATTAGTTTTATGGACTTTACTAATTCGTCTACATTCTTCATCTTTCTTTTGGCATGTAATAGGAGCCAATTAACAGGTCTTTGGTGTCTTTCATTGTATATGTCAGTCAGCCGGAGACAGTTGAATCACCAGGTGTAAAACCTGATTGGAATTGACTAAGAACATTGTTGTCAATCAGAAATTGCCACAAGCGTTTGAAAACACATTTTTCAAGTATTTTACCTACACAGCTAATTAGTGATATCGGGATATAATTAGTAACTATTTTGGAGGGTCGTTTTTTCAAATAATTGGGGAGACATTTGCTTTTTTCACAAAGAAGGAAAGTAATAGTTATTCAAAAGCACATTAAATAAAATTGAAAGAGGCTCACATAGGGAGGATTTACATTCTTTAAGAAGACGCGGACTTACTAGATCGTGATCGGACGCATGAGATACCTTTATCGACTTCATTGCTTCATATACTTCTCTACAATGTAGAGTGATATTAACAATAACTGTGAAGCCTGGGATGCTGAATGAGGTAGGGAGGCTTTCGAATCGTCAAATGTTGAGATAGAACAGAAGTATTCATTGAACACATCTGCTTTCTAAACACCTGAGGAATATACTTTATTTAAATGGATAATAGTAGGAATTCCTACTGAGTGTTTTTAGGGTCTTCCACCACAGTGATGAGAGGGTTTCGTTGCTCCTTAGAGTGGCCTTCCCAATATGCGTTACAACTTCGTTCCGTTTACGTTTATATTTTGCCCAAGCGTTCGGAAGACCGGTGCGTTTGGCTATGCGATACAGACGTTTTTCTCTGTCTCATTAGAATTCTAATTTCATTGTGCATTCATTTCGGCTGGATGGACCGCGAAGTAATAATTTTGTTCGGAATATGTTTAGATTCTGTATCGAGTAATTTGTCGGTGAAACTGGAAACGATAGCATCAAAACATAAATTATCAAAGAGAGAATTCCAGTCAACTGTGGCGAGGGCTCCACTTTGTGCTTCATAACTGCCCTGAGAATACAACCATATCCTTCTCTTAAAGGAAAGAGGGGGTGGTTTTGAAAATTCGACATCAATTGATAATGGGCAGTGGTAGGAAACCATGTTCGGGATAATCGGATCTAGGACATCGTAGGCATTCACATTAGCTGTGTCACTTACAGCAAAAAGATCCATCAGAGTGGCCGACGACTCAGTAAAACAGGTTGGTTCACCCACAAGCTGCCTCATGTTAAAAAGATTGCATATTTCAGTAAACCGCCTCTCCAGGGAACCAGTTGGTTATCATTAAAATTGCCCGTAACAAAATTAAATTGATAAGTGACGTGTCTCTGGCTTTTTCGATGGATGCCCATGTATCTGGAGGACTGTTGGGCGGGCTGTAGAAGACGTCTAGCAATAGGGACTTACTGTGTTTCGTAAATATTTCAGCCCATACGCACTCCGTATTCAACACCTCAAGGTCGGGTCGATGTCGTAAAGAGATATTACATTTAATGTAGACAGTAACCCCACCTCCCGTTGTCAATCGGTCGTATCGCAATGGTTCATGAAACTTATGGAGTAAGACATCGGATGTGGAATCGTTGCTGTACATCCATGTCTCGATTAAAGCCAAGATGTCAGATGATGAGAGTTCATACTGAACAGTACCTAGTTTAGGTTTTAATCTCTGAATGTTAAGATGCAAAATCTTCAAAGTATTCTGGTTAGAATCGGAATTGACAGAGCTTGGGACGGGGTTGGGTTTGATGTCATCCGACAATAAAAATGAAGTTATAACCCCCCCAAAAAAGAAGGTCGAAGTTACAAAGAAAATAGAGATTAGTACTTTCAAAGTGGATGAAATCTTTGAGACGTGCACTCTCTTGTAAAGTTTCGAGGTTGCTTCAGTGGAGTTTATCGCATACGAGGTAACTGATTCAACGCAGTATCTGAGGAAATGAGCAGTCATAGCACTGAAGCATCTACGCAGTTCAACCCCACCAAGACGCAGGAGTAGGTAAATTAAAACACACACTGACTAATATTTCGACAGTTTCTGTTTCGGATTGCGAACATAAACTGTAATGCTGAAAGTACCTATTCGAGCAGCCTGTAATTCAATGTCTGACAATTATGTAATCGGTTGTGCAAAATAACGATGATAACATAAACGTAGTGCACAGATATATAGAATATACCCATAGTAGCTTGGTGTACCAGATGTTCACCACGAGTGGTGAAGTGGTGTTAACCGCGAGCCTTCGGCGCGCGGTTAACACCACTTCACCAAGAGTGGTGAACATTTGGTACATCAAGCTACTTTGGGTATATTTTATTTATACCATGATCGTCAGATTATTAAGAGTTGCTATTATTTTTGCTCGATTTTACTGAGCAGGAGCCGTACATACGTGCGAATTTGCTTTTGTTTACATGAGGATCGGTAGGCGGTACTTCCGCTGTCAATTTTATCACCAAAACGAGAGAGAAAAAGAAGCAGGGCCTTTTTCATTTCAATAACATAATAACTGTTTCGAGTTATGGATACTTTATTAACACGAGACAATGCATGTTTGTTAATTTTTGGCGTTCACTCTTACCGAGGCGACGTGCGATAAATTTAGACAAGTTCGCATTCAGGTCGACGTCACTAAAGGTCAACATGGATGTAGTTCCACTGTAGGTGTAAATTTTAACTACTGAAATCCCATTGCTGACGTGTTCACCAGGGTTGGTGTATAAAGCTAAACTTTATGTCATAGGCTTTTCATGTATGGTAGAATAGGTAATCATGGTATAAATAAATACTAATCATGATTACCTGTAACAAGATGATATTGTTTGGAAAGTAAATTGTATTCAAGCTGGCTTGGAAAAGAAGGTTATAGTGGAAGGTAGTGAGTGTAAGACAATTAATTCAGGCATGAAGGTAGAGGAAACATAAAGCACTAGGAATAGGTGAAGGTAAGTAGTATGTATCATTTCAGTTAGTAGTGTATTCGGGGCGTCAGAGGTGAAATGGTTTACTCCCCCGATTTTTTTACAGAGCCCTTTTACAGCAGTCTGTCAAATCGCAGAATTCACACCGAAAAACAAGTTTCTGCTGACATTTTTCAAGAAGACAGAGACGTAGGAACCATGGAAGGGGCACAGAGGCATGCCTCCAACCTTCTCCTGAAATACTGTATTTTCCCAATGGAGAGGTGCGTGAGTCCCAAACATGTCCACGCCCCTCTACACCTCCCCCTCCCTAGCCCCCCCCCCCCCCCCACAAGTTAGAAATGAGTCGTACATACTTGCAAGAAGATATGTACGACCTTCAAAGTAATGACGTAATTTTAACTCTTTACCCAATGAATTGGCCGCATCCACCCGCGAGATATGCAAATTCAGAAAAATATATTGAAAAAATATATTTTTTGAAAAATTTCAACAAAACAATATCATGTGATCCCTCATTGGAACGAGCTCATCAAGCTGGTTTTGTTGATTGTTTTGAAAAATTAGAAAAAATAATATTTAAAATAATAAATTTTGATATCGTCTGCGTTGGGTAAAGGGCTAAAGCAAATAATACATACTTGAAAGGAAATATGAACAGACGAGTTATTATCCACGAAACAGCGAACAAAGTAACTGTAATGTCCACCAGTCTTTCTCGTCTCATGTAGATACACAGTTTCATTAACTGAAACATAAATTAGTTCACACCAACTTCATGCAGTACAAAAATTATGATGAAAAAAAGAATGCATGCCTCCTTATATGTTTTGCGCCTTGCCACATCCGCATTCTATGAAGAGATTTGCAGTAAGCATTCAAGTACTGCGAGAGAAAGAAATTTACTACTCAAAGTTTGCTAAGCACTACATATTTGAAACATCATTGTGAAATGTTCTTGTGACACATTTGCGATATTATTGGTGGATATGATTGAGGAATGTATTGAGATGGTCCCCAGTGTTTACATTAGCTCTCTTGACAGGCAGACGTTTCGTGACAGTCATGGAAAGCATGTACCCCTTGATTTTCATGATGTTTTCGTGTACTGTCGGCATGTACATGAGATGTGGAGGGTATTCAGTCATCATTTCAACACAAACCCTTGTGATTTAATGACTGAATATGACGAATGCAAATGTAAGAAGACATTTGTCTGAAGCAGAAATGTAGCGGGCTGTAGGGATGGGGGAACAAGGGGCTACCCATCGTCAGGCTGGTGAAGCCCTTGGTGTGCACCATACGGTGATCACCAGTGCATGGGCAAGATTTCAGTAGCATGGCACACCAGTCAGACGACTTGGTGGTGGCAGAGACAGGGCAAGATCTGGAGCTGAAGACCGGTTTTTGATCATTCAGGCCCATAGGAACCGCTTTGACACAGCATCCCAGCTTAGCAATGACCTTCAGAATGCATCCGAGGTAAATGTTTCGACGCAGACTATCCGGGCAAGGTTGCACGGAGGTGGTCTCCGATCGAGGAGACCATGTATTCGCAATCAGCTGTCACAGAACCACCACCAGGCATGAATGAATGGGCCATGGATCACGTTGGATGGACCAGAGAAGATTTGCGACCTGTCCTTTTTACAGATGAGTCAAGGTACTGCCTAGACAACACAGATAGGCGTTCTAGGGTATTTGAGAAGATCAGGAGAGCGATTCCATGCAGCCAACATTGCTGAGCATGACCGCTATGGTGGAAGGTCAATAATGGTCTGGGGTGGCATCAGCTGGGATGGATGCTCTGTGTCCTTGACCGTGGTACATTGACCGCACAGCCGTTTCTTGGTGAGATCCTGGATGCCCACGTCAGATTGTATGCAGGTGCAGTGGGTGATAGATTCATTTTGATGGACGATAATGCCCGTCCTCGTGTTGCCCATGCTGTCCGGGAGTACCGACAGAGGAAGGGGATTGAGCGTATTGATTGGCCAGCAAGATCCCCTGACCTCAATCTAATCGAACATGTCTGGAATGAGTTGCAGCTTGCAACTTCAGTCCGTCCAGTCCAACTAAGAAGTGTCCAGGAACTTGGTGCCATGCTGGTCCAAGAATGGAACACCATCCCACAAAGGACCATCTGGAACCTGATTGGGAGCATGAGAAAGTATGGGTCAAGCTGTAATTAACAGTAATGGGTCTCATACTCGATATTGAAGCCATACCAGTTTGCTCCGTCAACTTTTTGGCAAATTGAAAAATTTCCTCTTTTACCAATAATTTCCATTTTCCATGGTTATCGTATTCAAAAGCTAAAAAGGGAGGTATGGTATTTCCGGCCAGCCCACAATAAAGGAGGCAGTTGGACCCCCCCCCCCCCAACCCCCCGGCACCACCACTGACCCACTTCGAATATTGTGGACTGTCAGGTCTATTTAGGTGTGTGGAATGTTTCATTCTTTAAAAATCCAACCATGACATTATCCAATTGTATATTTGTCCCGAGTTCGATCCCCGTCCTTGACGACCCGCGTTGTGTCCTTGGGAAAGGCACGTTTTTCCCGGTTGCCTACATGAGGGCACGATGACGCCGTGTACTAAGGCGTACTGCACGTCGATGGCGCACATGTCTTCAACTGCTGTAACCCTGCTTGAGCGGAGTTAGCATGTTGGGGAGCTGACAGTTGCTCGTCGATGCTCGGTGGTTCTTTCCAGACACTCCGGTTTCCTCCACCCGTAAAACTGTCACGGTCACGATTAGCCATTGTGCATAATATGTAACCTTAAACACCATTAAATAAAGAAATAAAGAAATCTGTCACGACGCAAGAGGATTTATAACCCTTAACCGACCAATCGGCCTAAATTCGCATAAAAAAATGATAAAATTTGGCTATTTTTCATTTCTTAATCCGCCCGTCACCCCTTATTAGAATAAGGTTGATGAGCATATTCCATTAATTGTTGACTGAAAGAAAAATAGAGGTGTCACTATTCGAATGTAACTTAGAGAGTAGCAGTATTTGTGTAGGTCCCTTTCGTCCCAGGGAATGCACGTTCAAAATTAGGTCACACAGGTGTCTTCGGGTCACTCTTAATAATGAATACGGAAATGTGGACTCATAAATCATAGAATGGAAGCAGGTGTTTGGGCCTTGACACGCTGTTGTTCAAATTCAATAAAGTCAATTAAAAGTATCAATGAAGCCTAATCAATACGGGACTGTGGACATTATTAGTTACCCCGTGTCTGATCACGTGGTACGGGTTTTTACCTTCCCGAAGCCAGCCGTATCCTATGAGGCCGAAGGCCGAATGGGATACGGCTGGATTCGGGTAGGTAAAAACATGTACCACGTGATCAGACACGGGGTAACGAATTTATCTATTGACTTTCCGTTTTAGAAGTACAATCTATTCCATGTGTGAACACACACAGCATGAGATCTTTTATCTTCCATTGTTGAGCCATACAGGTTTGTGTGGAATTTTTGTGCAAAAGAGTTTTTGTGAAAATATGCCGATATGACTAGTATAAAAAAATTATTGAATTTCTTTTTTTCTTTTTTGTCTCAAAAACATAGCTTATGAACCCCACATTGGAGGGTACTCGACAGGCTCATTCCAATAAGGGGTCATAAGCTATATTTTGGAGATAAAAAATTAAAATATAATACATGTACACTGTAAAACTGGAATGACGCGTCTTCTACGGGGTATGGACAATTTGTAGATTTCGGAACGAGGCTTCCACTGGGTATGGGAAATTTGTCAGTGGCTGGGCGGACGTATCGTGGGTTGCAATGAATATGGTCTCATACCACATATCTATCAACCAATCAAATCAAAAAATTCACTTTAGTCAATAGATAAAAGCATTTATGAGGGCGGGAAGAGGCTTTCAGATTCCCTAAAGAATATTTAAAATACCAATATAGCCCACTTAACACGGGACTTTCATAGCACTCAATGGGCCGAATTCACGAATCAATAAAGCTACTATGTTCCAAGCACTCTATTCATAATTAAGGCGGGACTATCATTACACGCAATGGTAAATCGGATTTTACGCCCAGAGGCGATGGATCCATAAAGTTGATTAAAAATGTTGACCAGAGCCGCTAATCATAATTATTTCGGGATTGATGACGGACGCGGGGTGTGGCCCATATGTGACCCGTAGTGGAAAGTTCCTGGTCAGGTGTGGGTTATGAGTCGAGTGGTTATGTAATACGATGATTCATGTGGTCCATCCCTTATGTACCTGCGTAACCTAGATTAGCATGCGAGTGACCTAACTTTAAACGTGCATCCCCTGCGGGCATTACGTAATACCTAGTGATACCTATGTGACCTAATTTTGCATATGGCCATGTGTATGCCCTCGGGGCGAAATTGACCTAAACAGATATTGCTATTACTACTAAGAATACCCACTCATTCCACATTTAGCTCCAAACAGGGTAGCGGAATCAAGGTCTTGGGGTCAGTGGGGTGTGTCTAACAATCAACTGATCAATTATGCTGGAATGAAAGTATTGCAAGCCAAGTAAGAGCAATAACTCTGCCAAAATGAATTTCAAACTCTCAGTTTCTCAGGTTTGGTGGTGAACTCCTCACCCGACAAGTATTTTTCAACAATTTGTCTTCAAATCTAGTAATTGATGCTATGACAGAAGATGGAGAAAAATTTAAGGCAAGAAATCATTGGTCAAGGAGTCGATGCAATCAATTTAAAAAGATGCTAATCGGAATTTCTTCTGATGTACAAAGCCTTGTTCTCATTCGGTATCAGAACTTCTTCAGATGAACAAAGACTTGTTCTCATTCGGTTGTCATCGGTATTATCGATTACACCACCGACAACCGAATACTGTGGACAAATAATACTGGAGAAAATATATCGTTGGAGACCACACCTTCAACATTATTTTTATAGTGATACCAAGTAGGACTGTGAATATCCATGAAAGGAGGATAGGGAGGGGGGCGGGTCAGAACAGAAGAAATTGGTCAGAAAAAATTGTCGAAAATGGAAAAACATCTGAGGAAAGGGGTAGGTGGGTGGGTGGGTGGTCTAACATCGAAAGTTAAAAATTACCATATGTTCCTGGAGCTTTTTCCGCCCCCTCCCCCGCACCAAGTAGGAAAATTTGCCAGCAGTATATAAGGCGTTAATCCTGTCGCCATGCTTCAGAAACACTCACTGTAAAATGAAGGACAACTACCACGGACAAAATTATTTATTTCTTCGTTTGGGTGGAAAGTTCCGGGAAAGTTAGCTCCCTTTATTTTCCCAAAAAAAGCTGCCAGCAAATTTAACACTTAGAGTATGGGAATTTCCTGTGTTCTCGAATTTGCATCACCGATGAGGGCATCAATTCTCAAACTTCAGGTATTTTCCTATAGAGTAGTATAAAAATACAAACACTGGATTTATACAATTTTCTCCCCATTCAGTTTAAACGCTTTTCAGTTATTCTCCATGAAAACAATTTAAAAACAAGAAAATTGGACCTTCCTGGCTTGTCTAATAATTTCAAGGGAATGAATGAATGAATGAATCTTTATTTAGCAGTATACAACAGAAAGCAGAAAATTATACATGCATCATTATAGAACAAAAATATACATACAGAATTATAGACAAAAATAATCTAATAAACCTGTATACCGCAGGGAGACGGCATAGCCAGATTGGCTGTCTACCTGTCGTCTCCCGGGGATTATATAATGCAACATTGGAATCGGACTGTCAAACAATCGTTCATCTTTACTTTGTCTTGGTCGCTGGTGGCGAGTGTAACTCACACAATTTAGTTACGATACGAGCATTGAGTTAACCATTTACCCAACATAAAAAGCAGATGACACTTGCAAAAAAAAAAACAAAAAAAAAAAACAAAAAAAACTTTTGAATCACTGTATTCTTTCATTCCCAAAAACACAGGTCACGAACCCCCACCGGAACAAGCTCGACGAACACGCCCCAGTGAGGGGCCACAACCCATGCTCCTGAGACAAAAAACGAAAAAAAAATAATGAAAACTGATTGGCAATTTTGGAGAATAGCGCTGGCCGGCTCTGGCCGCCACGTTGGGCAAAGGGTCAAGAGACGAGAATTTGTCCAGTCGTATACAATACCAGCAGAAATGTGTCAATAGTAACTACTTCTCCCTCTTTGACAACTCCAAACCCCGACGCCTCTCTGTGGGGTGCTCTCAGAGAGAGACTCCCGCGGACCGACGCCGAGAGTTGGAGTCCTCAACAGGAGTAGACCAGGTACAAAATTCCCCTATTGTTATTTCACTGCCCACGTCTGTCGGCTCTGCACTTGGAAAGCTTTAGATTTGTGTTATCTTGGAAATGCATAAAAATGAAAATGAAAAATGCATACCCACTCGGTTTATTCTGAAAATATTCTACCTATTGTTAAAAGCACAGTCAGTACAGTAAGGATTATTACAGTCGATGTTGTCGGAGTATTGGGACAATAATTTTGTGATTAATTGTTTTTTAAAAATGTTTCTGTTGTTTATATTACGTAAATCAAGGTCTAAATCGTTCCAGAGTTTGGGGTACATGTGTGTTGGAAAATTCTCAAGAGACCTTGTCCTTGTTCTAACAATTTGGAGAGTGTCTCTCCTTCTACTAGCTCTACCCGTAGTATTGACTACTGGGTGGAAATAATGTCTAAAGGATATTGGCAGGTTATCGTGATACCAGTCAAAAACGAACAGGCACGCGTGAAGTTTGAAGCGATCATTTACTTTAAGAATCTTATTTTCCCGAAAGAGGGGATCAGTGTGTGCATTATATTTCTTATTGTTTATTATACGGATGGAGCGTTTCTGAAGAAGCAGTATCTTTTTGGTCGTTCTAGCATTACCCCGTACGTTTATCCCATACACTAAATGTGTGTGTATCAGGGCATAATAAAGTGTTTTGAGAGCTTCACGGGGAAGTGTGGTCTTCACTCTATTTAGTGCGAAGTTTGCCCGAGCAATCTTTGAAGAGAGTTGAGATACATGATGTTTGTAACATAAACTATCATCAATATGTATTCCTAGGAATTTAAGAGATTTTTCTGCATTATTTGAACCTACTCTACTTATGATTTGGCCATTTAATAATATATTTTGGTGAATTGTTGTTTTATTTTTGGCGGAAGGGTTGATTAAAATATATTTAGTTTTTGTTGCATTTAGTGCAAGTTGATTAGCACAACACCATTCAAACACTTTTTCAAGCTCTTTATTTATGAGTTGGAACAATTCATTTGGGTCTGGACCCGAAGAAAGCCCAGTTGTGTCGTCAGCAAAAGATAGGAGATTTAGGCATGTAGCATGATAGATGTCATTGACATATATCAGGAACAGTGTTGGGCCGAGTATCGAGCCTTGTGGAACTCCGTGTGATATTTTTGCTCTGTCAGATGTATGGTCGCCGTATGTGACATACTGTAACCTATCAGATAAATAGCTTTTAAACCAGTCATTACCCAAACCTCTAATACCATATCTATATAGTTTATTTATTAAAATGTCATGGTTTATTGTATCAAATGCTTTTGAAAGATCTAAAAATAATGCAAGTGTGCTGTTTTTGCTTCTTTTATTATTTTCTTCTGATATAGTTTTCAACAATTGCATGACAGGATGCACCGTACTATGATTTTTCCTAAAACCGTACTGATTTGGATGTAGGATACTAAAACGATTTAAGTATTTTAAAAGTCTTACTGACATAAGTTTTTCTAACACTTTTGAGAATGTTGGAAGAATGCTAATGGGTCTGTAATTTGTAAAGTTATGTTGGTCGCCTGCTTTAAATATTGGAATAACTTTTGCGATTTTCATTTTGTCTGGAACAGTGCCACATGAAAACGAACAATTGAAGATGTGTGTTAAAGGGTTCACGATGGGGTCAATAGTTTGCTTAAGTAGATTTGAACTAATGTCATCACAATCTTTGGTTCCTTTTGACTTTAGGGATTTTACGATATTCATAATTTCAAGATCACATGTAGGGCTTAAGTAAAAAGTATTAGTAGAGTTTGCCTCCATGAAGTCGTGAAATGACTTGTTAGTACCAGGTATTTTATCACTTGTTCGTTTTCCTATATTCGCAAAGTAAGTATTGAATTCTCTAGTTATTTCTGTCGGGTCACTTATTTCTTTATCATTATGTATAAAAATTTGAGGTAAGTTGGTTGTTCCGTCATTTAGTATTTGCCATGTTTTACGCATGTTAAATTTGTGCTCGTTTAGAATACTTTTAGAATAACTTGCTTTGCATTGCTTTTTCACTTTATTAAATATTTTACAGTAGTTTTTGTAGTTTTTTATATTAAGTTCAGTGTTTTTTTTTTAACTTTTTATTATAAAATTTGCTTTTATTATTAGATGAGACAACTAACCCTCTTGTCATCCAAGGTTGCCTCTTTATGAATTTTTGATGCGTACAGACGCGTATTCGGGGGAAAGCCGCATCAAATAATCCTAGATATATATGTAAAAAATTGTTATAAGCCGTGTTTGGGTTATCTGAACACATAACAGAGGAAAAATCACATTGTGATAGAAGTAGTTTGAAGTTTGCAATAGTTTCAGCATTTACCTTTCGAGTCCATGAATATGATTCTTTCTTTGTTTTGAGGGGCACGGTTTCTACGTGAAAGGTATCAAAGTGGTCGGAGACGTCAGTTATTATTATCCCAGATACTGCAGTGGATAAAATATTGTTAGTAAATATGTGGTCGATGAGTGTGGCTGAATGTGTAGTTAAGCGGGTGGGTTTAGTAATGGCAGGTAAAAATCCCTGGCTGAACATTTGGTTGATATAGTTATCTGTTTTGGTGTTGGAGTCATATTTAAGTAGATCAATATTAACATCGCCCATTATAGAGGAAGATACATTTTCCTGATTTAATTTGTCAGTTATTTCGTTTAGTTTATTTAAGAAGATATCAATGTCCGTATGTGAGGGAGATAACTTTATTGAAAGTCGATTTCCATGACAATATAAGTCAGGGATGCGGACAGACGAAAAGAGATACTGTCATTTTAAATGTTTCATTCATGCATTCATTTGTAAACATACTTACATGCAGGAATGGGTCGGATAGGTCGTGAATAAGAAGCACAGCTGTTCCTATTCGCACGAAGTTTGCACACCAAGACAGAGTCAACAACAAAATAGCGGCTGTATGGTGAATCAGAAAAATCCAGAAATCCTTCAAGAGAGAAACATAAAAACTAAATGATTTTACCTTTTTGACAATGTAACAGAAAAAACAGTGAAGCACTGATCACAAATTCGCCATTCAAATTTACTTTTTTCTAATTTTGTATCAAAAGCAAATCATACACTTCCTCATTGGAACGAACTAGTGCAATTTAAACCTTTGAAGCCTGGTGGTATCTTCCATGTCAGTTCCATGGTAGCAATAGGAAGAGTCCATATTTATTATTTGGGGGTAGACCAATTAATATTTTCGACGTGCAGCCTTAGGGCTGCACGTTGAAAATATTGCTTGGTCTACACCACACATTTATCTTGCTGACACCCCCCTTAATGACCTTATGATGTAGCTTGTGACCCGGTCGGAAAAACGGCCTCTGGAGTTGAAAGGGTTAAGGACTATTCTTTAAAAAATCTTCTGCTTCATTCTTCTTCACATTCACGAGTCAGATTCCTTTGTTACATAGTACTGACATCCTTAATGATGTGAGATTCGAGTTTGTTCAAATCAAATCCCTGGTTCATCATATTTGGGAGGGAAATTTTAACTTGGAACAGTATGAGGAATATTCTTCAAAGATCTTCTTCAGAGCCACCAAGCAGAATCTTTTGATATTTGGTATATAGCATTACAATGACTCCTAGATTAAAGTTTGTTCAAAGTGTTACGCTTGACTGATTTGGTGGGCACCAGAGTAGTTTGAAATTTAACTCGGAACCCAATGGATAATTTATTATTTGTTTAAATGAATTGTGCCCATGCGTGACAGAACTTATATTGTGGTAAACTTTACTAAGATGTAAATGAGAATGCATAAGATTAACGTTTGTCCAGAAGGGAACCACCATGTCACTTGAGGCCCCCTGGGGGATGGTGAGAGGGTCAATTGGGCAAAATTATTTATTTTGCTGGAGAAGAAAATTTGGAGGGTTTTGAGTGATTTTATCAAATGAACTTTGAAATGGTTTGAGAGATTTGAGGGATTTTATGCGAAAGAAATTCACATAACAGACCCTTCTCCCAACTACCATACCAACATCAGATTAACTATATTAAAATGCAGATGCTGAATGTATTCTTCTTTAAACAATTTTATTAGGTGAGCGATTAAGGTCCTTTGAGGCATCTTGTTTTTATTCTGCCATCAATATAATATACTAGCGGAAAAAAGAAACGCAAGTTTTTTCTGTGGTACATATTTCAAATGTGTTATGGATGATTATTTCATTGTATGGATTCGGTGTTATTTCTTCGTTACTGATTAAAGTTTAATGAGTGTTGTTGTCTTAACACAGACGGCGTTTGCATGGATAACGTTCAAACGTGGGTACCCTATGCCATTTCCTGATCAAAATCAATAGCGGGTGTGCCCACCCCGGGCTTCAGTCGCTGCTCTAACTCTCCTTACCATGGACCCCATCAAGTTGTTTATGGTCCTGTTTGGGGATGTTATTCAAATGAGCGATGTTGTTTGGGACGTTGACGCGCTTCCTGACCCTCCTGCCCAGCTCGTCCCACAAATGCTCGATTGGGGACAAATCTGGAGTCTTGGGCGGCCAATCGAGAACTGGGACGTTGTTTTGGTTGAGGAAGTCACAACAATCCTTAGCAACGTGCGGCCTCGTATAATCCTACTGTTACATAAGGTTTCGCGCATGGATAAGTGGAAGAACGTGAGGCAAGAGGACCTGATTCCGATATCTTACGACTGTAAGATTGCCCCGGGTGGCCACGAGAGGTGTTTTCACGCCATGAGAAATCCACTCCAAAACAGACCCTCCCCTGAATCTGTCGTTTTCCTTAACGCATGTGTCACAATATCCCTCACCTCGACGTCGATAGCAACGTTGTCGTCCATCTGACCTGTAAACCGTGAACCGAGACTCGTCAGTAAATAACACACGTCTCCAGTGGGCCAAGTGAAATCGATACATGTGCTCGCAGCCATTGCAATCCACGATGACGTCGCTTGGGTGTAAGTTGTGGACCAACGTTTGGGACTTCGTGGCCTTAAATTGAACTCCCGCAAGCGATTCCTAACTGTTCTTGGACACTCTCGGCGTCATGAGGGCCTACAACCTGACTCGCTGTCTCTGTCGCCGTCTGAAATCGGTTACGGAGGTGTGAGAGACGTTTGCCTCTATCTTGACGTGGCGACGTAACGCGCGGATATCCGCTCCTGGGACCGTCAGCTAGTCTTTCTGTGGCGCTGAGACGCCCAACTGTACGCGCTATCGTCGACTCATGGACCCCAAATTTCTGGGTCCCGCATAATTAGAGCAATAGCCCTACACCTATCAACTTTCGACATTCGTGGCATCTGCTTTTCAATCGACTTGAAATGAAATGTTGCGCAATCGACGTGAACTGTTCAAAACTTCGATTTGGTTTGGTTTTCAAGCCCATAGCACGTGGGAGTGGCCCGCATGCACGCTTTGTCGAAAAATCTGTTGAAAGAATGCAGCGTCGCATGTGGTCATTGTTGACTGAATTTTAACCAAAGACTCTTTAGACAGTACACTGAGATAGCTATGTGTCACATTTTACTACATTTGGTCTACGGATAAAAAAATTATATTACCAAAAGTGAACTTGCGTTTCTTTTTCCGTCAGTATATAATAGATCTAAAGACATCATTGGAATGTCATGTTTTTTCGGACCACTTGTTCAGTATATTGCTGGATACGAAGTAGCGTTAAAAGTGACGTTATGTCGGTTACTTTGCGTTGTTCGACTCATGACTCCTTCTTTGTAATGGGTGTATCGGGTTCATCATTCTATCCTTGGGTCCTTACCTTTATCTTTGATGATATAACTATACACCAGTCTCAGCAATGCACTACCATTTACACTTTCTACCTGTTTACACTTTCTTATCGCTTCAAGGCTGCCAAGTGATAACTGTTGCCTATGTAGAGGTGAGAAGGTTTTCTCAGTGGTTCAACTGCTTGCTGTGATTATAATGCAAATGCACGTATCCACCTGACACTACCCTTCCCCACCTCACCCCTCGTATACCAAGTCTGTAGGCCCTTTGATCTATGCTAACCCATCCCAGGAGCCCCGGAATGGCCCAAACATTGGCCCGACCATAACACCCAGATTCCTGTTTTTTTCGAATTGTTGCCATCGATTATGTGGGGGAGAAAAAAATTACAGTGCATGCAGTTCGTCTTTCGAGGAACATAATATGACAAAATTCCCTGCCAAATTGCCAAAGGCCAAAGGCAATTTGGAAGGGAATTTTGTCATATTATGTTCCTCGAAAGACGAACTTTAATGTGGGGGCCCTGGGTGTCCGCCCAGTCTGCCCATTCGTAAATCCGGCCCTGCTCCCAGAAAATGTTTGAAAAATGACATCTCTCAGACCCATTTTGGCGCTACTTCTTTAGTATTCCAACCGCTTCCGAAGCGGTTGGAATACTAAAGAAGTAGCCCCAAAATCTCCTCATCTTACGTTCACTGGTCATTAATAGCCGCCATTGTGTGCCCAATATTAAAGAAACAAGACGATCTTTGCGCGCACTATTTTCGGATATCCGTCAAAACAAAATTAAAAAAGCATAGCCTAGTTATTTGATATGAATGACGTTCGGCTGAAGGTCGATCACAAAAATATCATGATCGGCAAATTTTTCCCCCGACATTGGTCGGGGCGGCTGCGGCGCCCCTTCATCCGTCTGTCTCAGAGAGTTGAAAAATATGTGTCATTTGAGAGAGACTTGTGTAAACAGGAATGTTAGTGTATGCACTGGGATGCAAAGAAGATAGTGCATCTGGTGCATGGCTATAGAGCCTTTACGTTTGTGCCATAGTATGGGCACATAATTTGTAACGCGAGTACTCATACGATGAAAATACATTTAATGTATAATTGAGGTGAATATGAATTAATTATAAACAAATACCTTTCGGTTGTCGTATAGACAATGCCTTGCTGATGAGGAGATACTATTTCCTAACTGTAACATATAATACCAATAAACACCTTGAGATACATGCTGAAATACAAAACACAAAATAATTAACCAGAAATTGTGATTCTGTAGAACCACAGGCTCACCGTGGTTGATAACATAGTACTGAAACTATCCCTATTCAAGTTACCAAAACTGAGAGAGGGTTTTACAAAAAAATATAACATTATAACAGCAACATTGCTTACCAAGCATCTCTACCCACCGGGAAACAAAGAGTTTAAAGTTAACCCTCATGCAACTGATTGAAAACAGTAACCAAAGTTTCCGAATTTTCGTATTTTTTAACGGTATTCTTACTCTATCATTCACTGTGCTGGAGGGTTAAATGCCACAAACAAACTTGAACTATAAATTTGTTTATCGATCAACGTAACATCTTCCAAAACTAAAATTGTAATTACATATCACTCGCTGTATAGAGATTTTAACTTGGGAAGTTGTGCAGTTTTGCTAAAAATCACAAGCTATGGCCCATTAACGGTCGATGAGGGTTAAAAGTGATGGCACTGCTCAGTATTACTGTTGCATCATATTACACTCTAAATATATGGAAAATGTAATCTCGCCTGGTTTCAAACCTCGCCATTTTTTTCTGAAATTTCGTTATATTTTTCTCAGATTTTGGCGCATAAAATGATTTCACTAAAATGATGGTATGTGGAGAAACTACTTCAGATTGGAACAAATTGGTGTTAGAACTTTCAGATAACCAGAATGGACAAGGGTTAAGTCTGAGGTCTCTACAAAGTATGAAATTTTGATGTTTTTCGAACAGTTCCTATGTTCACGCAGACAGAAGAGGCGTTGGGTTAAATATTTCAAACTGAATAACCGATAACAGCCAAAATATTCATCGGTTGATGATCTACACGCCTGTGCAACAAATTTACATCTACTTCGTTCCCTGTGCTGGAAAGTTGAACACAAAATGCGCGAATATTGTACAAAATAAGACACCACTCGTACTCAAGTTAACAAGAGCTCACGTATCACAGAAGCAATACAATGTCCCCTACCGGACTAATGAGCATTAATAATTATACAAATGTTATAACCTAGATGTGATCAGCATGAATTGCGTTGAAGCGTTTCCAAACAAAGTCCGGAAAACTGATATTTTGGCGCTTTTCCATATTTCCAATGGCCATAACTCACACAAGAATAATGCAATCAGCATGAAACTCAAACTTGATCTGTAAGTCATCGTTCTATAGTAGGTTACCAAGAATGAAATCATTCGGTTGAAGCATTTCCAAAAAAAGTCCGGAAAACTAAATTGTGACTGACAGACTGACTGACAGACTGACGGATGGACAGAGTGCAAATGAAACTTGATCTGTAAGTCATCGTTCTATAGTAGGTTACCAAAAATGAAATCATTCCGTTGAAGCGTTTCTAAAAAAAAGTCCGGAAAACTGATATTTGGCACTTTTCCATATTTCCAAGGGCCATAACTCACACAAGAATAATGCAATCAGCATGAAACTCAAACTTGATCTGTAAGTCATCGTTCTATAGTAGTTTACCAAAAATGAAATCATTCCATTGAGGCGTTTCCAAAAAAGTCCGGAAAACTGATATTTTAGCGCTTTTCCATATTTCCAAGGGCCATAACTCACACAAGAATAATGTAATCAGCATGAAACTCAAACTTGATCTGTAAGTCATCGTTCTATAGTAGGTTACCAAGAATGAAATCATTCGGTTGAAGCATTTCCAAAACAAATCCGGAAAACTAAAGTGTTACTGACAGACTGACTGACAGACTGACGGATGGACAGAGTCAAATGAAACTTGATCTGTAAGTCATCGTTCTATAGTAGGTTACCAAAAATGAAATCATTCCATTGAAGCATTTCCAAAAAAAGTTCGGAAAACTGATATTTTGGCGCTTTTCCATATATCCAAGTGCCATAACTCACACAAGAATAATGCAATCAGCATGACACTCAGGCTTGATCTGTAAGTCATCGTTTTATAGTAGGTTACCAAAAATGAAATCATTCCGTTGAAGCGTTTCCAAAAAAATCCGGAAAACTGATATTTTGGTGCTTTTCCATATTTTCCAAGGGCCATAACTCACACAAGAATAATGCAATCGGCATGAAACTCAAACTTGATCTGTAAGTCATCGTTCTATAGTAGTTTACCAAAAATGAAATCATTCCATTGAAGCGTTTCCAAAAAAAGTCCGGAAAACCGATATTTTGGAGCTTTTCCATATTTCCAAGGGCCATAACTCACACAAGAATAATGCAATCAGCATGAAACTCAAACTTGATCTGTAAGTAATCGTTCAATAGTAGGTTACCAAGAATGAAATCATTCGGTTGAAGCATTTCCAAAAAAGTCTGGAAAACTAAAGTGTGACTGACAGACTGACTGACAGACTGACGGATGGACAGAGCCAAATGAAACTTGATCTGTAAGTCATCGTTCTATAGTAGGTTATCAAAAATGAAATCATTCCGTTGAAGCATTTCCAAAAAAAAGTTCGGAAAACTGATATTTTGGCGCTTTTCCATATTTCCAAGTGCCATAACTCACACAAGAATAATGCAATCAGCATGAAACTCAAACTTGATCTGTAAGTCATCGTTTTACAGTAGGTTACCAAAAACGAAATCATTCCGTTGAAGCGTTTCCAAAAAAAGTCCGGAAAACTGATATTTTGGCGCTTTTCCATATTTCCAAGGGCCATAACACACACAAGAATAATGCAATCAGCATGAAACTCAAACTTGATCTGTAAGTCATCGTTCTATAGTAGGTTACCAAAAATGCAATCATTCGGTTGAAGCATTCCCCCCAAAAAGTCCGGAAAACTAAAGTGTGACTGACAGACTGACAGATGGACAGAGTGCAAACCTATAGTCACCTCCGGCGATGCCGGTAGGGTACTGAAAAACTGGGCGAGGGTTATGTCTAATATGTAAAATTGATCACAGCAAGTTTGTTGAGCAGATATTTCTGAAAAACAAAAATAAGTGTGCGAACTTTTAGAAACAGTCGTCCCGTTTTTTAAATCTGTAGGCCACAAATTTAGGTGGAATTTGTTAAAAATATGACATTTCTTCCTTACTGAGACAACCAGAATGGGTAAGGATTAAGTCTGAGGTCTCTACTTACAAAAAAATTAAGGGTTAAGCTTGACGTCACCAATTACAAAAGAAAGATTATTCAGTTTGCTATTCATTACAAGAAAAAACAAAAAGTTTGAAGTTAATCTTCTTGCGACTGCTTGAAAACAGTAACCAAAGTTGATATTTCGAACAGTTTCCATGTCCACACAGGTGGTAGAGGCATTGGGTTAAACATTTCAAGATAACTTATAACAGCAAAAATGTTCGTCAGTTAATAATTTATACGCCTGTGCAACAAATGTACGTCTATGTGTCCAATGCTTGAAAAGTGAACACAAAATGTGTAAATATTATACAAAATAAGACACCACTTGTATTCAAGTTACAACTGGCAGAGGGTTAAGTCTTCTATTTAAACCTATCACAGCAAGATCGTTGAGCAGACATTTCTGCACGTGGTAAAAGAAAAATCAGTGTGCGAACTTTCAGAAACAGTCGTCCCGTTTTTTTAAATCTACAGGCCACAAATTGAGGTGAAATTTGTTAAAATATGAAATTCTCCCTTAAGACAACCAGAATAGGTAAGGGTTAAGTCTGAGGTCTCCACTTATAAAAAAGCAAGATTGTTTAGTTTGCAATTCTTCACAAGGAAAACAAAAATTTTGAAGTTAACCCTCCTGCAACTGCCTGAAAACAGTAACCAAAGTATGCAAATTTTCTTTCTCGAACAGGTCCTACATGCACGCAGGAAGAAGAGCCATTGGGTTAAATATTTCAATATAACTTATAACAGCAAAAGGTATGTCAGTTAATGATCTATACGCCTGTGCGACACATTTGCATCTACGTAGTTCCCAATGCTCGAAAAGTGAACACAAAGTGCGTGAATTTTGTACAAGATAAGACAACACTCGTATTCAAGTTGAGTAGATATTTCTGCACATGACAAAACAAAAAGTTTTAAGTAAACTCGAACAACTGATAGAAAGCGGTAACCTAAGTTTGCAAATTTTCATGTTTTTCGAACAGTTCCTATGTTCATGCGGGCAGAAGAGGAGTTAGGTTAAAACATTTCAAGATAACTTATAACAGCAAACATGTTCATTAGTTAATGATCTATACGTCTGTGCAACAAATTTACGTCTTCGCCGTTCCCAAAACCGGAAAAGTGAACACAAAGGTGGTGAATTTTATACAAAATAAGAAACTACTTGTATTCAAGGTATGAAAACACGGTATGGGTTAAGTCTGATACATAAACTTATCAAGCAGGTTTGATGAGTAGATATTTCTACACATGGCAAAACAGACAGTTTCAAGTTAACCGTCGAACAACTGATCGAAAACGGTATCCAACGTTTGCAAATTTTCATATTTTTCAAACAGTGCCCTTACTCTAGATATCACTCTGCTGAAGGGTTAAATGCCACAAACAAACTTGAACAATAAAGTTATCTTCCAATGAACAAGTCATCTTCCTATACTAAAATCTTTGGCATATTCCACTTGCAGTATTCAGAAATGGCCTCTGAAAGGAGTGCTATTTTGATGAAAATCACAAACTTCGGCCTTTTGATTTCGACGGGGGTTAAAGTTACAAAACATTTTAAGTGATTTCATTACAACATGTTAGACTCTAAATATATAGAAAATTTTATCTCCATAAGGACAATAGTGTTCGAGAACTTTTGGAAAAAGGGTCATTTTTTTATATTTAGGTCCGCCTGAAGGGGTTAAATGTTTTCATTAAAATGGCGGTATGTGGAAGCACACCTTCAGATGTGAGTGAATAAGTGTGCAAACTTTCAGAAGAATCGTACAGCCGGTTTTCTAGACGGGAGGCTATAAAATTTAGGTGGAAGAAAAAACAGAAAAATAAGAAAAAAAAAACCCAAAAATTTTTCTTGAGCAATAACGATAAGTCTCACCACTGTGGTGGTAAGCCTTAATAAGTACAAGTACTAAAATGTGGGAAAAACTTGTTAAAATGAAAAATAAAATCTGGAAGAGGGGTGGCTGGAGTCCAAAAAGTAAGTGTTGTCAAATACAAAAAAGCAAAAACATTGCCGACACCTCCTGGACTACTAGGCTATACGGGGCGAAGCTAGCAACAAAATTATTAGTTGGCGGGAACGCCAGTTCCATTTTTGTGCCGGTGAACCTTGGAGTGGGCCGCTTTCAACCTAAAATTAGGACGGTTCGGTAGCAATTCGAACCCGATTGGCCCAGTGTGAGGGCGGCCAAGGGCCAAGGTTGTGGGTGGGTCTGTCCAGTTTGGAGGGTAGACCGGCTTAAGGTGGGAAGTGTGCCGGTCCGTCAGAAATTTTTCTGGGCCGATCGGGAGGTTAGAGGCAGTTCGCCACGCCACGCCACGCCACGCCACGCCAAGCCACGCACGCACGCACGCACGCACGCACGCACGCACGCACGCACGCACGCACGCACGCACGCACGCACGCACGCAGCTGATTACAATAGTCCTCCAATAAAATTCTGCGGGACAGAAAGGAGATTTATGTCCCTGCGTGTTAAGGAAAGGGGTTAAACTATGTCTTGATTAGCAAAACAAGAAGAACATTTAATATTTGGTAAGAGAAACATTCCGTAAGTATCATTTCCATGTAGTATTTGGCAAAAGATTAAATGTGGAAGATTTGGTAATCACAATTTGTCCATGGACAAGTCTTTTGTTATAATTTATAGGAGGGTGTCTATAATTACTCTCCAATACATCAATACAAAACAAATTTATATCAACAAACTATTATTTGGTTTTAGCTGAATGTGAAGTAGATGCTAAAATAACGGGAACTTAATCGTGGTACCGACGCTTCTTAATGCCCAAATATGGGCATCTAGCACTCTACCAGCAGGGTCGTCGCAAAAGATTTTTTTTTTTTTTTTTTTTTGGGGGGGGGGGGGGGGGAATGAAGACTCGAACGAACCTACCATTTATCAAGTAAAACAAAACCTGTATTTATTACTCCCCGGAAAAGTTCTCGAATGCACCAGACAATGGACCGTTCTCCGTTTTCAATATTAACTGTTGCAGCCTGAATGCGAATTGGGATAAACTCTACGACCTAATAGCCTAAGTCCAGACACGCCAGTTTGGTTTTGATGTGACTGAATTGACTGAAATACTTAACAATAATGATGAAATTCCTAATTGAACTGAAAGGCTACCACCCACTGACTTCTGTGAAAGATAACCCACCGTTCAAAATACGTAATGGCCTATCACAATTCATTCCACCTGCATTGGAGTCGTTATTCAGTGACTGAATACGAAGAAAATAATTATTTGCCTACATTATGTAACCGGGCGAAAACACTACCAAAAACAGATCTTGATATATTTTATCATCACTTTCTGAACTACTAGATAACATTAATGTCGATAATAAGAAAACACGGCTTATGCTTGACTTTAACACCGATCTCCTCAAGTTCAACAGACACGACAAAACTGACATTTACAAAGATAATCTGTTCAGGTTCCGGTTATTTCCCAGTCATAACAAAGCCAACTATAGTCACTGATACCACCACCATTTTTGACTGATCACATCTTCTGCAATAGCATGAAGGACTGTACATCCAGAATCGTGATCTCTGATGTGAGTGACCATTTCGGTACATTTTACATTGAGAACAACACTAAACTCCCTAGCGATTCGAAGCATCACCCAGTCAGATCATTCAAACCCGAGAACTGTAACAAGTTCAAAAATTGTCTGAGTGTGACTTTAGCAACGTGCTTGACACCCAATGTACCAATGAAGCTTATAATTTATTCCTAGATATTATAAACAAATCTTACGAGAAAGCATTCACCATAAAACGTTTGCCAAAGCCTCAAAAATATATTGAACGCCAACCATGGATTACTACAATCGTCCACAGTAAAAAAAATATACATTACAAAATTAAAAGCCCCTTTGTGGAGCACACACTGGCTTATAAAAACTATTGCCAAGAATATAATCGATTGAAACATAAATGTAAAGCGGATTACTACAACGCAATATTACTTGTAAACATGAACAAAACGAAGAAAACATGGGATATTTTGAGGCATAAATAAAAGTAGCCAAACCAGCCCTCCTCCTTGCCCCTTCGTTATAGACGTACAGATAGAACTAACAAACCCCGAAACAAATTCCGAAAAATTCAGCACCCTTTTCAAATATTGGTAAAACATTAGGAGATAACATTCCAGAAGCCAGCCATCACTTTTCCGATTACTTTACGAAACATAACCGCGAATCATTGTTCATGACCCCTACTAATATCCGAGAAATAATCTTCTGTGTCAGTAACCTTCCCACAAAATACAGTCGAGATTTAAATAATCTATCTACTAAGCTTCTCAAGGAAGTGATCACCGAAATAGCTAGCCATTTATGCTATATGTCGTTCTCAAACGGAACTGTACCATCAAAAATGAAAAGTCACTCCAGTTTTTAAACCAGGCGATAAAAATTGATTTATAATTATCGTCTGATCAGCCTCCTTCCTGTGCTTTCCACGGTACTTGAAAAAGTAATGCACACTAGGTTGATCAGTTTCCTTGACGACTAGAACATCGACTACAAATACTAGTTTGGTTTTAGAAAGAAACACCCAACTATACAGTCCATTCTGCATCTAGTAAATAATGTTGCAGAAATGAATGACCGGCTAACTAAATATTGCACTCTTTCAGTGTTCCTCGATTTCTGCAAAGCTTTTGATACATTGATCCTCACAACGTTGCCAAGGAAACTAGACTATTATGGCATACTGGGGTGGGGGTGAGGGGCTAGCTAATTCATGTTTCCAAATATATCTTTCTGGGAGACGTCAGTTTGTTACTTATCTCCACACAGACTCACCGTATGTGCATATTAACCGGTGTGTCACAGGGTTCTATTCTCGCTCCCATATTGTTTCTCCTGTACATCAATGGTATTAATAAATCAACACCACTCAAGATACTATCGTTCGCGGATGATACCTCAGCATATGCTTCAGGCAATAACTTAGAAAAAGACAAACTTTCTGGTGATACTACCTTCGAACTTGCTAAAATTAACTAGTGGGGTAATGCGAACAGACTTGCCCTCAGTGTTTCTAAAACAAAGTATATGATACTTCATTCTTCTAACGATTCGTATAACTCTGCCAACATAAACCTAACATTGAAATAATAAGAACATCTCATTAATTTGCTACCTTGGTGATAAACAAACAATCGAATTTTATTTAGGTGTAACGATGAATGAGAACTTAAAATTCAATCAACATGTTCCAGTTGTTTGTTCAACAAGAGGCCCCAAGGAGCCTTAATCGCTCACCTGATAAAATTGTTTAAAAAAGGAATTAAGGTCAGATTCAACATCTACATGTTAACATAGTTAATCTATTTTAGCTATGGTCTGTTGGTTTATTTTTTGTGTAAAAGCACTCAAACACCTTCAAAACACATTGTGAAGCAAAGTGAAAAAAAATCTCCCAGTGCGCTCCCTCCCACTCCCCCTCCCTCCCAACAGGCTGAAAGTTATTTTTTATCATAAAATCACCCCAAAACCTCCAAATCTTCTTCTAAAGCCAAAAAATATAATTTTGCTCAATGGACACCTCCCCCCCCCCCCCTTCCGGGGGCCCCAAGTGCCCTGGTGGTCCCCATTTCAGCAAATGTTAATCTTATATACTCACATTCACATCTAACTAAAATTTACTACCACAACCAGTTTTCAAATGGATGTGAAGAATTAGAGTTTTTAAAGAGTAGTCTTTACACTGCACTAATTAAATTTGGGATCCCACATGGAGCATCAATAGACCAAGGCACTTTACTTGAACAAACGGTAATCTGAACCTCCTAACATTGCTGCTTATCAAATATCAAAAGATTCTGACTGGTGAAGGCATGCCTTGATGATATAGTAGAAATATATTATAAGTCGGGGCTTTAGCCATCACTGTCAGGATAAATCAAGCTTACACCCACCCACCCACCCACCAACCCTAAATCGGTCATTTTTGCGACGCCCCTGTATACCAGTCAAATTGAATAGAGGTTACCACTGTGAATATTGATAATTTGACTAAACTTACATGATGAGGATAATGTCTCCAGAACTCACGGGAATCCCATATCCATGGTGCCTGAAATTAGTTCCAATATTAAGTCACATTGAACAAGTAGATTGATCACTGACCTTCAAACGAGTTCAAAGTGGCACAGTGATAATAAACCAAGAGGAAGTGACTTTTTTGGAATTGTGGCGCCACCATTGCTTCGGTGGTCTGTTTACTGTCTTGCTTGACACTCTTCTGTTTAGGTTCCGCTCCACAGTTTTCCAAGCATTTCCAAAAATGGCATGCCATACACTCTCTTCAAATGCGAATATTCTTTAACTTAGTTATCTAACCCATAACATGAATAACATTTTCCAAATCCACTAAAACATACAGCACTATCTGATTACGTAGAAATAAACATTCTGAATGTGGGAATTGCATGGAAAAATGGAAAAAGCAGGCTCAAAAGCAGAATTTTCCCACTGCCCCACTTAACTACCCCTGGATCATATCATCCCCTGTTTCTAAATGTGAAAAAATCATATATTTCCGTCACAGTTAGTTACATGCCTGTTAACAACTCCGTGTAAAAAGGACATTTTAAAAAGTAGACAATTTTTCGAAGCCACTGTTTCCCATAATTCCTCTGGTAATTTACCCCTATGCATCAGACTCCAACTCTGTGACCAAAATTTCAAATTCTCTTGTCCAACAAATAGCCTAATGTAATCATATATCTGATACAAAAAAACATTTCCAATTTACATGGCATTAGTTTCAACACATACCCTTAGTTTAGAATTTTACCCCTCTGTCGTAGAGCAAAACTGTTGAGCGGAACCTCAGTGTTGAAGAATTTCAATTACGTCATAACGCCAATGGGATGCGTAATGACTGATCAGATGCGCTCTTACGTGACGTTCTTACACGTGGCCGGATTCCATGCGTGGTTTATTTAGCACATTCCTAAAAAAATCTGTATTGTTTCGACTATTGGGTAATGTGGAATGCACGCAGCACTCGTGGTATAATTACCTTGTATCATATCTGTAAAAAATGTATTGATGAAAGACGCATCCGTTTTTGTCAATGATGCGAACAGGCCTACAAACACACACAGACACTACAGAAACCCCAACCCACAACAGTGATAAGAAGCACATCATTTGACATCAGACAAAACAACTGTTGTTGGAAGAAGTCACGGCAATTAGAATAATGCACTAAAGCCTGTGAATTTATTTATTTATTTATTTTATTTATTTATTTATTTATTGGTGTTTAAGGTCACATACTTCTGCACAATGGCTAATCATGACCGGGACAGTTTTACGGGTGGAGGAAGCCGGTGTACCCGGAGAGAACCACCGAGCAACGGCGAGCAACTGTCAGCTCCCCAACATACTAACTCCACACAAGCAGGGTTAGCATTGGCTGAAGACAAGTGCACCATCGACGTGCAGTACGCCTTAGTACAGAACGCCACCATGCCCCCACGTAGGCAACGGGGGTGAAGTGTCTTACCCAAGGACACAACGCGGTTGCCTCATGTGGGGTTCGAACCGAGGACCTCTCGGCTTGCATCCTGCGCCTCTACCTACTGAGCTACCGCGCTCCCGCCTGTGTATCAAATGCGGGATATTACAGTCATATCATTAATTGGCAGAGTGCTAATACTTTCCTATGGTATGTAACGCGAATATTTTTTTTCAAAGATATGAACTTACCAGCAAAAGAAGCCTTAGTTTAGCAAGATACGGCTCATAAATAATTATTTTGTTGCAATTTATTGGAGAGTGTGAGTTGGCACTCTCCAATAAATTGTAACAAAATAATTTTATATTAATACTGTTCTTTTACTGCTGAGCCAACGACATATTAGCGTAAACAGCGTAAATAGAGTTGAAACGGTTAACCGATTAATCGATTAACCAATGATCAACGTCTTGATCGATCAAAAAAGTAATTGATCGATTAACCGTTACTTTTGAACTACTGTATTTTCTGGGTTAACAAAGGAACAAACTTGCTCCAAAACAGCCAAACATTGTCACACTGACTCACATCAGTTACATGAGACAGAGTAAAGCATGCAAGTTACGTGATAACATACTTGTTCACTTGCATGATCAATATACTGTATAAGTAGCTGGAACTGGTCATTCTTAAGTTAACCTTTACCCAATGCGGGTAGCAGACGACACTTGCAAAATAGATTCTTGAATTACTAAAAATTTTCAATTTTTGTCTCAAAAACATAGCGTATGACCCCTCATTGGAACGAGCTCAACGAGCTCGTTCCAATTAGGGGTCATAAGCTATGTTTTTGAGACAAAAATTGAAAACATAATAAAATTTGAATAAATTTTGAATGGAGATTTTTGAATGTAGAGCTGGCCGATTTTGTCCTTTACGTTGGGTAAAGGGTTAATGCTATAAATCATCAACGGTGCGGCAGTTATTTAGCTACCTATAAGGGCAAGTGATTAATCGGTTAACCAGGGTTTATCCATGTGATTAATCGAGCAAGGAAACCCTTTAACCATTTCAGCTCTAAGCGTAAAGCCACTATAGTGGCCTTCAGCACATTCATTAGAGCCCGGATAGTGGCTTCTTGCACTCCACCGGATAAAATGAAAGCGCAATATACAAACTTCAATCTGTTGCTAGGGGATACAATACTGCTTGGAGTTTGCACAATATACTCTTGAAATGTTAGTCTTTCACAGTGCACACGGGTTGGTTTTGTCCAATGGGTGGACATTCGTCCACACTCCAGCTTACTTGTCTCGCAAAAACTCGAGGAACCAAAAAACAAATTTGCTGTTTTTGACTACCGGTGGTGAACAAAGAAAATGCAACTGATTTGTTGTGCTTTTAAGTTGTCATCCCTCACTTTTATCATCATGAAAATCGACTTTCCATAAAATTATCTCCCTTGAAATTATTAGACGAGTCAGTAAGGCCCAATTAAGAAGCAAGTAATTATTGAGAAAACCTGCATTACATCAACAGAAAATAAAGTAAAGTTTCCTTTTATTACTTTTAATAAACGAAAACAATAGACAGCTCCCATGGCTGTCTGTTTTCGTTTATTAAAAGTAACAAAAGGTAAACTTGCCATTTTATATCACGCTAATTAGAAGCAACTAGTTGACAGATAATCCGACATTAACAATAGTATTACACCTTCCAACACTTTGGCTCTTTGTTTAACGAATGTGTTTTTAGAGTAATTTTCAAGTTTTTATTCTTCCCAGGAAAAAAATCAACAAAGCTCACCTCCTATACTTTTATATTAACCCTTTACCCAACGAAACGGACAAAACGGGCCAGCGCTAATCTCAAAAATCGCTGATTAATTTTCATTTTTTGTCTCAAAAACATAGGTTATGACACCTCATTGGAACGAGCTCGTCGAGCTCGTTCCAATGAGGAGTCATAACCTATATTTTTGAGACAAAAAATGAAAAAAATTACTTATTCAAGAATTTTTTTTACAAGTGTCGTCTGCTTTTCATGTTAGGTAAAGGGTTAATGCAAAGGATAATGTCTGTATTATATGTCACGATGCGCACAATGTTGATAGAACATAAACAATTATAGAACATGAAATGGTGGTGAAAATGCCGTTATCTTGTGTTTAAATGGGTTTCAACAGAGAATATTCGGGAAACTTTCAAACTGATTGGGGAAAAATTGTAAAAGCCAACTTCTGTATTTTTATACTACTCTTCGGGAAAATGCCTTTAGCTTGCGAAATGATGCGCATATCGATGATACAAATTCGCTAACAAAATTTCATTTTTTTAAATGAAATTCCCATAACTTTAGTTTTAAATTTACTGACACCTTTCGGAAATTAAGAGGTCTCTTGAAACACAAATGCCTCTCATAATCCGCCGTTCAAAGTACAGGTGACGTTGACAACAGTTAAATCGGTGACTTGATCCACGGCACGTGTCATTTGTACACTACTAGGTCAATATCCTGAGTCAAAAACACCTAAATAAATCCGGTACCACTCACATGCACTGACAAAATGTCAGTTATGAAAAGTTAGTTCTGTCGTCCTTGAAATACAAATGTGTTGTACGCAACTGGTTCAGAAAAGAGTCACATTTTTTTTAATCCCCTAAATACTGATGTCAAAGTATCTAAATTTCAGGCTGCAAATTTTTCCCACCATGCAACTAGAAATTTAATCAATTCAATTTTGTTTGATCAAGCTATTTGAAATTTTGGTATTTTGACATCAGAGTGCAGAGGGTTAATGAATGGACAACAAGCCGCGAATTTGAAACAAACAAAAAAGTTGACCATAAATTTTGACAAATCCCAAATTTTCGTTATGCAATAGTACCTTTATGTTTCATATATCATTCACAAGAAAGCGTTCAAGTCAATTAAATAAATTTACTTGAAAGTGAGAATTAATTGGGGGGGGGGGGGGGGGGTCTCAAAAAGGTTGCTTTGGGGCAGGGGCAGGCAGCATTTTTTTATCCCGATCCAGTGCGATGTCATTTTCCATATTCATGGAAATTAACTTTCTTAGAAGGGCAAAGGTGGTATTTGTGAACATGTGTTTCTGACTATAGTGTGCGCCAGTGCGCGTCCATGTAATCTCTTTCCTATTGCCGTTGTAGACACACGTGCTGGGGATATGGGAAGCTTATCCGTGCTTTATTAATAATAACTGAACGGTTTGGGTGTAAAAATGCCTAATTATTGCTAAAACAATGCACAGTTATCAAGTTCTTCGTGGCAGTCATTCATTCGAAGAACTGCGATGCAAAAATCAGAATCCGTGTGTATTCAGGTATTGTGTCACGGTGTTATGTTTACTTTCAATCATCTGCAGGCAACTTCGTTTAAATCTTCGCAATGGGGTATCTTCTGAAAAATTTTAATTTTTTTAATTACAGATTTAAGAAATTCTGCGTTACTTCTGACGTCTTACACTTTACAAACAATGTTTTTACACGCTCATTCACATACAAATGCAAAATGTTTTGCGTTTTTTTAAATTAGCGGCTTAATGTCGTTTTAATAATATTCTTTACCGAAAGTGACGGGCAAAACCTGCGTTATTCACCAAAATCGTCATTGAAATTTTCTCCTATGTCCCCGCACTGAAACGAGTTTGTCGTCCTCGTTCCAATGAGGGGTCATAAGCTATGCTTTTGCGGGAAAAAAACCCTAAAAAACCGCAGTTTTTCAAGAATGTTTTGCATGTGTCGTCTGCTATTCGTGTAAGGTAGAGAGTAAGAAACGAGAGAAGCAGTAGCGTACGGTGGGATGTAGGAAGGCTGGGGCCGACAGCACCCCACAAAAAATTTAGTCGGAACATTTTCGGCTCATCGGAAATCGTTTTGAGGCTTTTCTTGGTAAAATGTTGCAAAACGGACGAAACATTATTGATATTTTTGCTAAACCATATGATTTTTAAATTGAATTTTCGATAATTAACCCGTTTTGGGTGCCTACGGTAATATGGTTTTCAATCTGAAATCTGTCGAAATATCTCGATCCCTCTCCGCCCTTAGACCACCATAGGGCGAACGGCCCTAAAAATATAAAACGCCTGTGGGGCCAAGTTTGGACTACCTCCCTCCCCTCCACCCCACTCAATACTCACACTATGATAAGCCCCATAAAGTAGATTCATGAACACATCTGATTAGGAATACCGTTATGATATTATATAAGTCATAGTAATAAATAAATACACTTACATCCCGCACTACAACAATTCCCGTGATCAACAGGCAAGTATGTATCAAGAGTCTCCAACTGAAATGTAAAAAAATAACCTAGTTTACCATCCATCAAACAGATACCCGTCTTCGTTACAATGGCGGATACAGAGGGGGGCGGTGGGGCGGTCGCCCCCCTCCCCCCCCCCCCCCCCCACCCTTTAGCTCGTGTTTGTCTCGCATGTAGGGCGTAGCCAGGATTTTCATTTGGGGACAATACATGAATTGAAGTAAAAACATACAACGACATTTATTTCCTCCATCACCATTCGCTATGGAAAACAAATATACCGTTGAAATTATGCAAAATATATCTACTGGTCGCCTTCATTTATAGCGCCACCGACACAGCATGATTTTGAGGTGTTACATGCCCCTAGCCTCAGGTACCCCATGGCTCCCTTATAAAAAAGTACCATGGTAAACCATGGTAAATCCCAAAATACCCTGGTAATACCTTGGTAATACCATGGTATTACCAGGGTATTTTGGGATTTACCATGGTTTACCATGGTACATTTTTATAAGGGCTATGCCAATTATGGGTCAGGATCTTAATTGGCATAGTCATGGGGTACCTAAGCCTAGAGGTCTGACTGCTGAAAACTTTCAAACGCTGGCAGATCGCAATGTTCTCCTGAGGTTAAGTCGGTTATGACTGTAAACAGTGTGTCCAAAATACAGTATTATGGTAAACGGATCTGAAGAGCATATTTCAAATTTTCTAATTCTGTCTTGAACGTATGACAGAATTTGAAATTCTGAAACATGCTGTTTAAAAAGTGTTAATTAGCCGTTCAAAAATTCAAGAGGATTTCCACCCCAGAAGCCACCACAATGCCCCATTTGGTCGCTCATTTCCAAAAAAAATCGGGGGGGGGGGGGGGAGAACCCCACCGGACCCCCTACAAAAGCTCGTGCCTTCGGCATCTGCACGATTCGCCCCCCCCCCCCTCCCCTTTGAGAATTCCTGTATCCGCCACTGCTTCGTTACCCTATGATTCCCAGCAATCGAGTGTGCACGGGGAGGTAACTGTCCCATTTCACTCTATAACTACAACTCCAAATAGCTTATCAAACAAAAATAAATCGAACGAAACTTGATAAAATAAAATTTGAAGATTCGTTACAGACTCCAAGAAGTGTTGTCTCCCCTCCTATACCCTCAAATTACGAATCCAACGTAGCAGGGGAGACAACGCTGCTTAGAGTTTGGATTCGTTAATATCATTTTCTCGGAAAAGTCGTTGGTTAAACACTGAACTGGTGACAGGACCTGGAATTATGCGTTAATATTCAGAATCCTGTCATTTTATTGTGTTAGTGTGTTAATCGCCAAAAGTTACGATCCTCGTCATATTAGGACCATTGCCCAACTGGCTTAATGTCTACGTACAGTCGACAATATTAACCATTATATATAACGTTTATATATAGCACCGTTTCCTTCAATATTTTACTGTCTCTATTTAACTCTTTTCCTAACGTAACAGTCAGAACCTCCGGGCCGTCGGGAAATTTGTTACTGTCCAATTAATAGAGTAGGTTGCGGCGCGAAAAAAAAAAAACTCGTCATTTGAGTGATTTAACACCACAAGAATGAAAATTTCCCCACGCCTACTAAAGGGGGGGGGGGGGGGGGGCTTTTCGTTTTCGGCCCATCACTTCGCTTGGTGGCTCTGATGTTCCCTTTCGTATCATGTGAGCCACTTCGTCCAAACTGTCCCGGTACGTGATATTCCTCTCGATGCCCCTGCAGAACCTACTAAAACTACTCACAAAATCGTCATTAAAATGTTATTTTTTCATTATTTGTCCCAGAAACACAGATTACAATCCCTCGTTCCAATGAGGGATCCTAAGTTATATTTTAGAGACAGAAAAATGAAAAGTTTTAATAATTCTATATTTTTGCAAGTGTCGTCTGATATTTTGCAAGTGGCTTAAGAGATAAAATCCAACAGTATCTCACTTTCTGCTGTTCACCCAATAATCACAGGTTCGAGATAAAACGTTTCTATTGGACTACTATCAGCATTGATAAGTTTTCCTACAACACAAAATGACATCACGATGATGATATTAAGTTTGCTTGAACTGCATACGTACATCAACGAACCTAATTGGTTGGTACCAATAAATTTTACCAGTACTCACCTTCCCTCTGTAAACTTTGTCAGTAGGTTGCCCTTATCGTGATTCCTGCGTATTCTGAACCATCGTTCAATTTGTCTTTGGGTGAGGTCTGTCTGCTTCGTGAGTCCCTGATTATATAAAATTTAACAAATACGATTACGCTCATTTCGCCGAAAAACGAAAATGGTTTCAAGTGGAGAGAATAAGAGTACAGGCCCATTCGGATAAGGGGAATGATGCAGTTTGACTGAATCAGTTAAGACGTTGTCTGGGGCATAGATCAAGACATGAGCATACATAGTTGGGGTAACTAGAGACAGTCACATTAGGGCCCGTCAGTAGATAATAAAGGCCGATCTACTATCACTTGTACATGTACGTGTACAACATACGTTCACGATGCGTTCACCAACGTGGAATTCAGTGTTTAATCACACGCTTGTTCACAAAACTTTCGATGATCTTGAATCCCCTCCATGTACAGTTGTGACTCCTAGATCGCACTTTTAACGTTCAAATACTCGTGGTGAACGTGCGTTTTTAAAAAAAGGGTGAAATCGTACATCTTCACTTGTATCTTGTACGTAATTTTTCGTCGACGTTCCCATCGCAGATCAGACCATCGATCCATCGTTGGCGAACGCGAGCAAAAGCAAAAAATTCTGGGTCATCATCAAAAAACAGTTTTGGGGACTCTAGATCAGCGATCCAGAACCCGCAATTGTGTTGAGACAGATGATTCAGAACCCGCAATTGTTTTGAGGCGGTGGGGTTTTTTTTCTCCCATTTATGACATTATTAGGGGAATTCCTCCACTATGAGAAATTCTCAAAAACTCAGCTGATCGCTTGATGAGAGAGATTGACTGTTAAGCGTTCGTTCAAACACTTATCGGAATGTTTAAAACGCATTTTCTGCTCAATTAGGTTCTGAGTGGTAAAATTTTTAATATATTCATGATAGCAATCGCAGTCATCAAAAGGATTCTCTCTTAATTTGACACTCGGTGAATTGATGTGTGAATGAAAAATCTTTTGACAAATGTAAAAACTACTGTCAAAATGCGTTAAATCAGAAACCGGTTTGTCATGTACTGTTTAAACGTATTTTTTAAACTTCAATTAACACAGTCAGTTGAGATGTGAATATTTTCAGATTATTATATATTAAGATGGAAAGAGTTTTTTATTACTTAAAAACATAAAAAAAAAATATAATTAAACATTTAATTTTGAAAATAATAAAAACAATTAAAAACGAAAGATGTTTTTACAGATGGATCCTAGACGCCGAGATTTAATTTTAGGCGAGTATGAACGTGCTAAGAAGAGCATTCAGTCTGCTGACAGAAGCAGACGTCTTGGTGAGATGGAACTCAGATGCGAAGCCACAAAAATATTTAAACCCATGACGGAGGGTCAAGAGCGAAGCAGGAAGGAGATAGTTGAAGAATTAAGACCCATAAAGGAGAGTTCTTTGAGAATGGGTTCGTTGCCTCCTAGTTTTGGAAATCGGTATTCCGTTCAATCTACACCGGATTATGTTCCCACGGGAGTTCAAACAGATTTGAGCGAGAGTGACGATACGGCTTCGACTATCACCACTAGTAGCGTCGCGTCGTCCGATGATGATGGCGGTAAGTGAGATCAGTCGTATGGAATTTATAAGGATTCTGAGGGTAGAACTTTTGTAGGTGATACGGAAGTGGAAATGGATGATGATGAATTGATCGTGGGTTCGAATAAATATAAAGTAACTGATGGTCTGCGCAGATTGCTCCTTTACGACAAGCCCGGCGATTACACGGAACAGGATTTCGACAATTACAGAGACATTCTGGTCCAGACTCACGCCATGAAGAGAAATAACGATGCCAGAGAGACGAGACCCAAAGCCAACAGAGGTTACAAGTGGACGAAAGTGGTGAAACCCATATGGGATATGAACAAGAAGTTCGTCGATTCGGTGACTGGCAAAGGGGTGAAAACCACTTTTCTTCCGAGCGATTCCGACACCCTGTCTCAGAGATTGAGTTTATTGATGGCGAGCAGACGGGCTGGTAACACGGGATTAGATAATCAGATAGTTGCTGTATCTGACGAATTGTTAAGACAGAAGGTTTTGAATAAAAACCAGTATAAAAGGCTGATGAACGAATTGAAGGATTGATGTGTATATAATAAGTAGAGAGAGAAACAAACAAACAAACAAAAATAAAACAGTAAATTCTTACACTAGAATAATAAAAGTATTTAAAAACGACAAAACGATTTACCAGTGAAAAAAACACAAAATATATCATAAAAATAAAATATGTTGGTGATAAAGAACAGGGGATACGTCAGAACTTAGGTTCAAGGCGGTTCTGGCATTTCGATTCTATAATGCGAGCGTTCACGAGCAATGCGGGTAGAAAACTCGCATCGACCGCATTTGAGGTCGGTAAGAAGACGGCTTTGGATGCTGGTAAGAAAGCTGCTTCCGAAGCCAGTGGTAGGATAGCTTCTGTGGCTGGCAAGAGGGCAGCCAACACGTCGATCGACAAGTTGATCAGTCCGCCAGCGAAGCGAGCTGCGTTAGAGCGATCGCCGAAAAGTTGGAAAGATTTTAAGGATGCTGTGGTGCCCATACAAGATTTAGCCAAAATGACGAGTGGATCCGGATTGAACAGAACTCGCGATGGTGCAATATAAATAAATAATAATAACATTAAAAAAACAGAGTTTGAAAAACATAAAAAAAAATTTGTGTTTGAAAAGAATCTAAAATAACAAACAAACAAAAATAAAACAAAGATGAACATTAAAGATATGTCTTGGAACGACGCCGCGACCAAGAGGTCGAATAATGAGCTCTTTCCCAAGAGCATAAGAGGCTTGATAGTGGGAAAATCGAATTGTGGAAAGACCAATCTGTTGTCCCGACCTGACTGGTTGGATTACGACAGATTGTTCGTGTTTGGCAAGAGCTTGTTTCAACCCGAATACAGATTGCTTCGAGAGTGCATGGATCGCAGATTGCCCAAGGACGTCATAGCCAGAATCTTTGACAGTAGGGAGGAATTCGACAAGAGTGGAGCTCCACTCTCGACCATTTTGGACGGCGCAGCGATGGAGCTGATGAAGAGAAATGCATCTTCGAACGTCGAGTGTCGATTTTATGAGAACGCTAGCGACGTTCCGGATCCTAGAGAACTGAAATCAGAAGATAAGAATCTCATGATTTTCGATGATCTGCTTTTGGAGAGACAGAACCGATGCGAATCGTATTACGTTAGGGGTCGACACAGCAACGTGGACTGTTTCTACCTGTCGCAGAATTATTTTCGATTGCCCAGACAGACGATAAGGGAGAACGCTAATTTTCTATGTCTCTTTCGCCAAGATCTCAAGAATCTCAATCACATCTACGGTGATCACGTCGCAAACGACATGAGCGCTGCGGAATTCAGGAGATTCTGCAAGAGGGTTTGGGATGGTGGACTTTACAATTTCGTCGTGATCGATTTGACAAGCGAATTTAATCGTGGTGCGGATTCGACAAGTTTTATGTTTCCGATGATAATAATAAGATACAGCGTGAAAATAAAAAAAAATTAGAAAAATAATAAATCTTCAAATAATTAGTTTTGAATAAAAAAATAAAATAAAATTAAATATAATGTTCGAACATGGAGAATTGTTAGAACGGATAGCTGAGAATACGGCTGCGAAACAATCCATTCAAATCGTGGTGAGTGGCGATTCGACTCAATTCGCTACGAAATTCGAACCTTCCATCGAATTGAATAGAGAGAAAAGATACGAGATGGCGTTGGTGAATCTGGAGACTTATTATTCCTTTCCCAACGTCACCGAAAAGAATAACTCGTTCAAGCATTCCGACGGAACGGATTGGTTGGAGATTTGAATTCCCAAAGGGAGTTACGACATAGACGATTTGAACGATTACATTCAGACGCGAATGAAGATGGATGGAAAGGGAAGCAACAAGATCAGACTGGCTCCCAATCCTAATACCTTACAGACGATGTTGGATTTGGAAGATAATTTTCGAGTGGATTTCAACATGGACGATTCTATAGGCAAGATGTTGGGATTCGATTGAAAGATGTATCGAGGCCACGCGGCATCTGAAAATACGGTCGACATTCTTGCTGTCAATAGCATTCTGGTGAACATGGACGTGATTGCTGGAAGCTACGTGAATGGTAGCGCTCAACCGATGATCTATTCCTTCTTTCCAAACGTGTCGCCGGGTTATAAGATCGTGGAGCAACCTCGAAATTTAGTTTATCTACCAGTGATTTTAGACACGTTGTATAGTCTCAAAACCACGTTGACGGATCAAAATGGTGAACTGTTAGATCTTCGCGGAGAGAGAGTGACGATACGATTTCACATAAGAGAAATATAAAAGCAAAAAAAAAAAAAAAATATTATATATATAGATAACAAAAATAAAATAAACGGCAATATTAATTTTTACAAAATTATTTTAATATAATTATTAAACAAGAAACAATTGAAGTAAATATATTTAAAAAAAAACAAAAAAAACAGAATTATGACAGAATACGTGGTTAAAAACGTGAACATATCCGCAGGACAGAGGAAGAAACTTAAGAGAGCGTTAACAACTCGAGGCAAGGTGGTGAGATTCAAATTCACTCACGAAGATCTGACGAGAGGCGGTCAGGATTCGATCGCCTGGACCAGAAGTCAAATCAAAAGGATGGAGAAAGCGATTCGCGATAGAAGAGGGTTGACGGTGAGAATGAGTCCCGCTCAATTGAGATACAATTTGAGAATGAAAGGTGGTTTCCTACCGCTATTGGCAGGAATAGCCGCAAAAGCATTACCCTTCGCCGCAAAGGCGCTACCCTTTCTCGGAAAGACTCTCGGCGTGGGAGCTCTCATGGGACTCGCTAGTTCGGCAGTTGAGAAATTAATGGGTGGCAGCAGACTGTTTTTGAAGAAGGGAGGAGTCGTGTGTCGCGTCCACGTAGACGACAGCGGTAAAGGATTGTATCTAGAACCCGTTAGAGGTGGCAACTCTCTGAGAGGAAACGGTCTCTATCTGAAGAGTGGATGGAACGTCGAGCGACTCGGCAAGGGTTTGTTGCTCGGTGAGAATTCGCCATTTAAGAACATACCGATTTTGAATATGTTATTATAATATAAAATTATATAAAATATATAAAATCATAGAAAGTATAAAATAATATATTTAAAATGGATAAAAAGGTGGAGAAACAAATTTATCACCTGGATGAAAAGGTGGAGAAACAATTTGATGATAATGACCAACATAGCGAGCCAGAGAGCGAAAAAATAAAAAAATGGTTAGACGCTAATGATGGATATCTAAGGAAAGAACTAATGAAAGAGATAGATGAAGCGCGGGATAGACGGTTGAGAATGAGACGATGCTTTCCACGGTCACCACTACCCTCTGAAGAGAATGGTAATGATGCAAGTGTTACCAAGAGATGCACAACATTCGTTCATAATTATGATTCGGATAAACAAAAATGTTATTATAATCGTATCATATCACAAAGAAAAAGAAAAAAAGAAAAAGAAGAATCACCGCTGAAATTTGAGAGAAAAGGAAACGTTATTATAATATATTATGATGATAGTGAAGAAGAAGGAAAACAAAAAAAAAAAAAAAAAAAAAAGTAATGAGATCTAAAGATGATTTTATTTTTTTTTTTTTTTTCATTTTTCTTCGCTAAAAATCAATCACTCTATTGTTTATATTTCCAAGTCTGTTATTAGCATGTTGACACTCGAGTCTTCTCCTTTTTCGAAAACGTGTTGAATGTTTATCTTTACTCTTTTGAGTTTTTTTACATCGGTCAACTCGCTCTCACCACCTAATTTTTTCACGAGTTCGAATGAGATGTTTGGAAATATTAATTTCCATAAGGCAACGACAAATCGTCCTTGTCGAATTCTCTATCTTCGGCGATGACGATGTTCTGCAGATCGCTTTGGTACTCGTAAATCAAATCGAGCGCGGCTTCGTCCAATTTCAAAGGCATCTTATATTTCTCATATTTGTGCTCTAAGCCCTTCGTCTCGACCTCGTTCAATTCGATGGGATCGTGTCGTTGTAATCTATAGATTTTATGACCGAATTTCTTATACGTTTCGACTCGTTTCAATTTCAATTCGCATCTTTTAGGTGTTGTTGTCTTCATGATCGATTATTCAGTATTTAAATAATAATTTGTTTAAAAAGTTTTTTTTTTTTGCTCTTTATATATATAAAAAAGTTGTTTTTTTAATTTTTAATTTTCTTTAATGTAAAATTTTTTTAGTAAAAGTTTTTTTTCTCTTTATATATATATATATAAAGTTAAATTTTTAATTTCAATCTCTCTATTGTTTATATTTCCAAGTCCGTTATTAGCAAGTTGACATTCGTCATTTTTCCACATACGAAAATGGTGTGAATGTTTATCTTTACTCTTTTGAGTTTTTTTTCATAGGCGAATGCGCTCTCACCACCCGATTTCTTCACGAGTTCGGGTGAGATTATTGGATATATGTAACCTCCATAGGACAACAATAAATCACCCCTATCAAATTCTCTGTCTTCGGTGACGATGATATTAATCAGCAGTTCGCTTTGGTACTCATAAAACAAATCGAGCGTGGCTTCATCCACTTTCAAACACATTCGATATTTGTGGTAGTAGCACTCTAAGTCCACCATCTCAACCTCATTCAATTCGATGGGATCGTGTGGTTGTAATGTATAGATATTAAAACTGGATTTCTCATACTTTTCGTCTCGTTTCAATTTCAATTTGCATCTTTTAGGTGTTGTTGTCATGATCGATTATTTGGTTTTTACGAATTCTTGCAAATAATGTATATTTTAAATTTTGTATTAAAAAAATTGAATTGAATTTTTTTTTTTTTTTTTTTATTATATATATATATAAAGAGTAAAAAAGCAAAACTTTTTTAACAAATTACTTAATACAAAATTCCAAAAAAAAATATTCTTACAAATGAAGCAAACAGATAAAACAATGGTAAATTTAAATGAGAAAACCATACCTCAGTTAAACGAGATTTGTAAACTATTACAAATTTCAGATTTCAGAAATCATAGAACTAAATCAAAAAAAATTGATGTTATACAAGAATATTTGCGAAACGCTAGAAAGGCAAACGAAATGTCGATAGCAACGACGTCAAAAGATGCACTGGTTGTGAAAAATGAGAAGATAGTAAAAGGAATCAAAATGCCGACGTCGAAAAAAAACGAAAACGTTTTGATTGTGAAAAATAAGAAGACGACTAAACGAAAAGCCATTGAAGAACATCAAGTTTCCAAAGAAAAGAAAAGAAAAACTAAAACGAAAACGAGTGATGCACTTCAGATTCAGGACAAACGAGATATATCAAGCGAAATTCAACGAGCAATCGACGAAAAAAAAGGAGAAGAATATGTAACACGACTCGTTGCGGAACTATTCCAATCGAAACCTGTAGAACGGGAGAGTGCGATCAAAGGCATTTTTAAAACTTTCGACGTGATTCCCTCGTTGAAGAAAGTCGATCCGAAATTGTTCATGGAATGGGTGAAGAAAGAAGTATTGGATTTGTTTCGCGAATACATGAACGTGGGATTAAAAATTAAGATGATACTCCATTGCATAATGAATAAAATCGACGTGAAGTCCGGCGAGAGCATCATGAAAAATGCATATTTCAGATCTAACGTCGAATCCGTATTTCGAGGTTCAGATCTATCGGACGTTTTCGAAAAGATGAAAGACAAGATGTTGACGTCTCGCGCGAATTATCAACATGAAGGTAGTAATTGGACGTTCGGTGAGGTGTTGAAACTCGAAATTCACATGAATAAAAACGAACCGTTGAAAGGATCTTCCTACTTGGAATTACCGTATTTCTTGACTAAGAAACACGCCGTGGTCAACGTCAGAAATAAAGATGATCAGTGTTTTAAATGGGCAGTCACCTCCGCTTTATACCCTGTCGAAATAAACTCTGATAGAGTTTCTCGTTACGAGGAAACTTCTAAAAATCTCGATTGGACCGAAGTGACTTTTCCAACAGAGTTAAAACATATCGAACGTTTCGAGGTTCAAAATCCCACCGTAGCGGTGAACGTCTTGGGATACGACGACGAAAATCCAAAGATCTATCCTCTTAGACAGACTTCGTATCTCAGAAGAGAAAAGACGATTATTTTACTATTGATTTCGAATGGTGACAATCGTCATTATTGTTGGGTTAAACATCCAAGCTGATTACTGTCGAGACAAAATAATAAACATAAACATAAGATATGTTTATGTTGCAACTGCATGAACATATTTAAGACCGAAAAATCATTAGCAAAACATCAGGAATATTGCAACGAAAATCAAGGTGTCGCCGTCGAAATGCCCAAACCCAACACCATCGTGAAGTTTGAGAATCACAATAGAAGGTTAAAAGTACCATTTGTCGTGTACGCCGATTTCGAATGTTTCACCACGAAAATGAGTTCCTGTCAACCCAACGCTCTTCAAAGTTACGTTGAAAGATATCAAAAACACATACCTTCGGGCTATTGCATTTATGTGAAATGCACTTTTGACTCACAACACGACATGGGTCCCTTCACCTACACGAAACGGTGCGAAGACGACGACGTGGCTCAAAGGTTCGTGGAAGAGTTAGAATCAAAACTTCAAATGTTATACGACAAATTCAAAACTCCGGCGAAAATGATCATCATGCAAGAGCAGCAGGACGAAAATAACAGAGCCACCGAATGTCACATATGCAGACAATCGTTCGACGAGAATTCGGAGGAAAATAAGAAGGTCAGAGACCACGATCATTACACGGGTCTGTATCGCGGTCCGGCTCACAGCAAGTGTAATTTAAAATATCGAGACGCCACTTTCTATCCGGTGATGTTTCACAATCTCTCGGGTTATGACAGTCATCTGTTCGTGAAAAATCTTGGCACCTCACATGAAGAATTAAATTGCATCGCGAACAGCGAAGAAAGATACATTTCCTTCACGAAATGGAAGCTCATGGAGAAGAAAAGAGTAATCGACGGAAATACGTTGAAAGAAAAAACGAAATCCATTCGTAGATGCATAAGTTTCATCGACAGTTTTAAATTCATGTCGACCGCTCTGGAAAAATTAGTCGATAACATGAGCAAGGATAAATTTAAAATCACGAGCGTACATTTCGGAGAATGAGTAGACGTCATGTTGAGGAAAGGAGTCTATCCTTACGATTACATGAACGATCTAAAGAGATTCGAAGACACCACGCTACCTTCGAAAGATGATTTTTATTCGAAATTATACGAATCCGACATTTCCGACGAGAATTACGAACACGCCAAAAACGTGTGGAAATCATTCAATATGAAAACCATGAGAGATTATCACGATCGCTATCTGAAGACCGACGTTCTGCTCCTGGCAGACGTGTTCGAAAATTTTCGAGACGTCTGTCATCGAAATTACGATCTGGATCCCGCTTGGTATTTCACCGCACCCGGTCTGGCGTGGGACGCTCTATTGAAGACCACCGAAGTCCAATTGGAATTATTATCCGACGTGGACATGTTGCTCATGTTCGAAAGGGCTGCGAGAGGTGGTGTCTCAATGATCTCCCACAGATATTCTGAAGCTAACAATCCCTACATGAAAGAAGGTTTCGATTCGAAACGGTTGACTAAATACATACAGTATTGGGACGCCAATAATCTGTATGGTTGGGCTATTAGTCATCCTTTACCAATTGGAAATTTCGAATGGGTGAAGGAACCGGAAGAGATGCAAAAATGGAGAGACTATCCTTGCATTTTAGAAGTCGATTTCAACTATCCGGAAGAATTACACGGTCCACACAACGATTATCCGCTGGCTCCCGAACGAATGGAACCGAACGAAGGAGATGAGGAAAACCTCATTCCCAATTTATTTAACAAACGTAACTACGTCGTCTACAGCGAGAATTTGAAACAGTACGTCGATTACGGGATGAAATTAGTCGACATACATCGCATCATTCGATTTGACGAAGAGCCTTGGATGAAAAAATACATCGATCTCAACACGAATCTCAGAACTCAAGCCAAGAACGATTTCGAAAAAGATTTCTTCAAACTCATGAACAACTGCATGTACGGCAAATCGATGGAAAACATCAGGAAGAGAACCGACGTTCGACTCGTCACGTCTGAGAAAAGAGCTAAAAAATTAGTGGCGAAACCCAATTACAAACACCGAACCATATTCGACGAAAATCTAGTGGCCGTTCACATGCAAAAGACGCATCTGAAGTTCGACAAACCATATTATCTCAGACCGATCATCTTAGATATCAGCAAGCGATTGATGTACGAGTTTCACTACGATTACGTCAAACGAAAATTTGGTGACAAAGCCAAACTACTGTTCACCGACACGGACAGTTTAGTTTACGAGATAGAGACAAAAGACGTCTACCGAGATATATCTCCGGATGTGGCCAATTGGTTCGACACGAGCAATTATCCCGTCGATCACCCGTCCAACATTCAATCGAACGACAACAAGAAGGTGTTGGGTAAATTTAAGGATGAGAGCGGCAGTAAACAGATCGTCGAATTCATGGGCTTGAGACCCAAACTGTATGCTTATCGTCTAGAAGATGATGAAGAGATCAAGAAGTGTAAAGGAGTTAAAGCGTGCGTGGTGAAGAAAAACATCTCTTTCCAAGAGTATAAAGATTGTCTGTTAGGAAGTGGTCCGGTGTATAAGACTATGAAATCGATTCGAAGCGAAAATCACGACTTGTATACCGAAATAGTCAACAAGATTTCGCTGACAGCCGACGACGACAAGAGATTCGTGTTAGACGATAAAATAAGCACTTTGGCACTCGGAAATTGGACTTTGGATCTAATTTTAGATGATATGAATGGAGATGATTGGATTCTAGATGTGATTGTGGATGATAAGATTCCATATACGATTGTGGATGATAGGATTCCAGAAAATCAAGAAGAATTAGATGAATGCAAAATTATGGAAATGGATAGTGACATCGAGAGAGTTAGTTTAAAAAGAAAAAGAAAAAAATAGAAAAAAAAAAAATAACATCATTTTTAGTAAATTATAATAAAATAAATAAAAAAAATATATACTTATTTATGAATAAGAAAATAAAGATATCCGTAGAAGGTGTCGTCTTACCCAACGAACCCCTATCCAACATCGATCTGTTGAATGCGGCAAAAGATTTGAAAATCGAAGATTTTCTAGGAGTGTTTTCCAGAGATGCCTTGCTAAAGAGAAGACCTCGACAATCGGAATGCGGAATTTTAAATGTAGATGATTCATCGGGTGAAGGCACTCACTGGGTGGCGTGGATGAAGAACGGGAAAAAGAAAAATTATTATTTCGACAGCTATGGAATCTCGCCGCCAAAAGAAATAAAGAACTATTTCAACAAATCGATGGTTCGTTACAACACGGAACAAGTGCAATCACCAGATCAAGTGTTTTGCGGTCACCTGTGTCTCTACGTTCTCAAGAGATGGTCTGAAGGAGATCGATTTCAAGACATTCTCAATGATTTACATTAGAGAGAGATTTTTTTTTTTTTTTATAGTATATATAAAGATAAAAAATTATTTAAAAAAAAATTTTAATCGAATAAAAACGAAAAATAAAATAACATAGTTCATTTTTAATAAACTGCGTTTTGAACACATTTTTCTAAAAAAACAAAAAAAATCCTTACAACAACATGCCAGTCGATAAATTTGGAAGAAGTGACGATGAAAAAGTCAACCCGAGAAAGAAGAGGAAGATGTTCGAAGTCGACGATGGTTACGACGTTGCCAACTTGGACGAACATTACGTTTGGAGATACGAACCTCGAGAAGAACCTTTGAACATGAACGATAAGAAGCTCTACAATCTTCCCAAGCCGATAGATCTCGCAGATGCTGCGTCTAAAAAATACGTCGACTGGGGGAACGCCGATTTCGAATGAATCCTGCTAGATAATTATGTGGATAAAACCATGACCGACAATCTCGATCTGAAATCCAAACATTTGGTGAACGTCACGAATCCCATAGATCCCACCGATGCCGCAATCAAGAAATACGCGGACGACTCTCACGCGACATTGAGCAAACACCTGAGAAATAGATACGTTCTGAAAACGATGCACTCGGAATTGAATGCCAATTCTAACAAGATAACAAACGTGGCCACTCCCACGAATCCCAAGGACGTGGCGACCAAACACTAAGTAGATCTGGAACAGAGAAAGTCTGACAGACGAGAAATGAAATCGGATCTGAATGCGGGATTCCACAAGATATTGAATCTGTCGAAGATCGACGACACGGATGCGGACTCAACCGCGGTCAACAAGGGCTACGTAGATTCTGCCGTGATACAATCGCAAGAATACATAGAATCGCAAGTGGACGATCTCTACCTGAACAAAGAATCTGGCGGAACCATGGAGGGTGGCAACATGAACGGTCACAATTTATTCGGTCTCGATCACGATCCCGAATTCGATTCCAGCGCGGTAAGCAGGAAGTACATGGACGACAACTTGGTCTGGAGAAAGGGCGACATCATGGAAGGTAAACTAGACATGGGTGGACACGCGCTCACGAATCTACCGGATTCTGTGAACATGACGGATGCCTGCACCCTGATTTCGGTGGTGGAGAAAGTCAAATATGCTAGACAATTGATCACCGTGTGGGCTGAAGAGGCCGGCGCCTTAGATGAGGGAAAAGCCGAGTGGTCTTTCGGAAATGGAGGTAGCAGATCGAAACATGGTCAGGTTGGATATCCCATGCCGTTGAGAGGTGAAATCCTTCGAATGAGTCTGGCTTCCTCAGATTTGAATAACAGAGCGGTCGTCAATCTCATGGTGAATGGTGTGGAGAGCGATAAGAGATACAGCATCGAAAAGACTGAGAATCAACACGCGAATGTTAGCACGTTCGGCACGCCTCTCAAAGTGAACGCCGGAGACAGGATTATGAAAACCAATAATCCCGAAGCCGCCACTTCCGTGGTGAGTCTACTGATCAAACTAGATCCTTTGAACAAACAGTGAACGCGTGGAAAATAATGAATTAAAAAAAAAAAATAATGTGTGATTATTAAAAACAAAAAAAAAACAAAAGTAATGAGATTTAGAAAGATGTTCAATCTCTCTAGATCACATTACTTTATTTATTTTTTTTGTTTTTTTTGTTTTTAATAATTACTCATTACTTTTTATTTTTTCCGTCCGATTCAAATTGTAATTCTCTGTCCGACAGGACCAGGGCGAAGGCTTCGGTTTTTCTTGGCACGTTCTTATCAAATTGCATCTTGATCTGAATGTCTAACACGCTACTCTTGAGTCGTTCACTCTGTTTACTGATGTCGAACACGAACATGGGATACATCGACTTGTATTCACCGGAGATATGTTAGGATTGCTCATCAATTCGTCTAGACCGTGATACTTCTTTCTAAAATCAGCGGCGTCGCCGTACAGTCTGGAGAAATCGTTCTTGTCGAACGACGCATTGTAATCGATTGCTGGATATCTCGTGGCGTTCAGAAACACTTGCATGTTTCTCAAATGGCAGTGATCGAACAGCGACGCATTCTTTTCCTCAGACCTGTCCCTATCGGTCTGAAACGCAACCACGATGAAACGTGGTCTCTCGGAAGCGGATTTCACCATCAATCTCCAATCGAAGTGATTCGTGGAGAGAGGAATGCTAGCCATGTCGCACTGTCCCATTCTAAATCACACGGGTAATTTACTCTTGGATTCTATGATCTTGTAGAGACGCACTTTCTCCACAATTGAAGGCTCCACGTGCGGAACGAACCACAATATCTTGTGTAGAGTTATCTTACCCGCATCGGTCGTGGTGAGTTTAACTATTGCATCATCGTTTCCTTTTCGAATCAACGTCAGATTGTGTTTGAATCCGTACATGATCTTGTTGTAATCGTCCACGAATCCGAAGATGTGTTTCAAAGGTATCCTGAACGAAAACTTCCTTTAGGTCTGGACGTCTTGATGATGTAGTCGAATATCGTGGCAGCGCCTGCGCTAACAGGGCCTACGGTGTCTTTCACCCACAACTGATTAAGTCCTCTGGATTTTGAAAAATCATCAGGATACGTCAAGAGTCCGAACATCGTGGTGGCCTGACCAGGATGAAAAACAGATTCTATCTCTTGTCCGGATAGCATGTATTTTATGTTACTGAACAGATGCATGATGCCATTATTGGCAAGAGTAACCGTGTTGTCGTCGGCGTAGTCGCTCCCATCTTCCTTGGTGAGACGCCCCTGCACCACTATGTAACTCTCGCTAGGATGTACAAATAGATCTTGAGTTTCGACGTTGATTCTTATCTCTCCCGCATTGTTCAAACTTGTCTCGGTTACCGGTTCGTATTCATGAACCTCATATTCTTGAATACTTTCATCTTTCACTATGCTTTGTGCTATATCTAGTATATTTGTCATTTTAAAGGATTTTTAGTTTGTTTTTTTTTGTTTATGAATTCACTTGCTTTCTTTATCTAAAAAAATAGTTTTTAATTATTTTTTATTATTATTTTTTTTTCTCTCTTATATATATATGTGTGTAAACAAGAAAATGTCAAAGAGAGTAAATAAAAAAAAAATTTTGTGTTCTTCATCAAAACTTCGTCTTCTGTAATTGTTGTTTGTAAAACTTTCCGATGATCTCTTCTCCATCCAAAGCTTCGATTTCGTAAGTCACCGGATCGGTGTGAAATATTTTGATGATCACGAAAATTTCCGAGGTCCATCGAGGAGTATAACCCTTTTCGAAGTGCTTCTTATAAGCGTAGATTCTCACTCGATCGCCGACCGCAAATTTCGGCGTTCTAGACTTCTTCCTGATCTTAGATCTCTCGGGATATAGATTCGCGTAGACCCGTTTTTCGTTTCGAGGATCGCTAGCTTCCGTGGCAGTCATCTTGATCGATCTGTGTCGCGTGTTGTTGTAATCTTTGACCAGACCGTTCAGAGCGTATATGTATTTCTTGGTCGAATTTGCCGTGAAGTATCTGTACATCTTCTCCTTCATCGTTCGATTCCAACGTTCCACCATGCTGGCTTTCTCTTCGTTTTCGATCGAGTAGAGGTCTACCAATCGACGAACATCCTTGTTGTAGAATTCCTTTCCCTTATCCACCCACAATTTACTCGGTTTTCGAGAAGACGAGTCGAACACACTCTTCAGAGCCTCGGCGACGCAAGGTCCCGATTTATCCTTCAAAGCTCTGATCCAACCGTATTTGGAAAACACATCGATGACCGTCAATAGATATTTGATGCCCTCGTTCCACCTCGAAAACGATCTCATGTCGACCAAGTCGGCAGACCAAAAGTCATCCAGACCCTTCACGAACACCCTTCTCTTTCGAAATTTACGCACTATGGGTTTGTGTAACTCCTCGGCCAATTCGCTCGTCAATAATCGTTTTTTCTTCTTTTCAGATGCGCTTTTTTTTTTGAACGCCCCATCCGAATCGACATTTCGCACCGATCAGATTGCCGATCAGCAAATGTTCCATCTTCTCTCTCCTCTCAGTCTCCCCAACATGTTTTTGTTGCAGACGTCATTGCGAGTCTTGGTGTCGGGATGTCCGGCGTAGCACAGATCGTGATCGTACGCAGCTGCGTCCACCCTATTCACGGGTTTGCTCCAAGATTTGGGTGTCAGATCGGCGTTGAGTCTCTTGTTCAATTTCGTTCCGGGTCCCGTGAAACTGTGACCCGGCAGATGCATTTCGAAAGGTAGATTGTTGATCATTTTATTCACGATGCCTTTACCTTTGCTCGCGTTCTTTTGTTTGATGAATCGAGTCTTGATAGAACCACACACGTCGCAAATTCCGTGAAGCATCCGTCTGTCGTTTTTAGTTCGCACTTCTCTAGAATTACTCGTCTCGGTAACTCTCTTACACTTTATGCAATACATTTTTTTAAGAGTTATTTAAATTAATTTCGTTTTTTTATTTTATATATAAATTTAATATTTTTTTTTTTAAATTCTGTTCTTATTATATATATATTTTTTTTTTTTCAAGCGCTGCTCTTGAGTTCTATCATCTTACTGAATTCCTCCCTGGCCTCTTTCCTCCCCTTTTCCACGAGAGAATCCTTCATCTCTTCCTTGATGATCTGATAAGTCTTGATTCTCACGGCTTCTTTCATGGCATCGTATTTCGTTTTCTCACTCAATATCGCGAAGTATTCTCCATCCGATATCCTACCGTCTTTCAACACCATAGAGATCATTTTGGATATCGTGTCGATCTTGGAGTCGGCCAAGACGCGAATCTTGTCGTGTTTCCTCGCCTTCAGATATAATTTCCTACTCAAAAAGTTTCCGAGTGTGCTAAACAATCCGGTGGCGAGGGCCACTGATTCTACGGTCAACACGATCGGAATGCCAACTGCGGTCGACAACAATCTGATGCCCGCCACGTGTAAACCCATGGAAATCGTGATGAGTGTCGTGTCGATCGCATTGACGAATTTCACGAAACGCGAATACTTCTTCTTGAGGGAACGATGAGAATCTCTCTCTCGAGTCAGATACAATTGGATTCTACTGATTTGATCGATGCAGTACCTCTCTCCTCTTTCTCTTTCTTCTAGCGATGGTGCTGTCGGCAAAACACCATTCGGCTTCTCGTCCTCGTCGTCCACTAACGTCGGATACAATTTATTTCTGGTTCTCATTTTGTGTTTTTTTTTTCTTTCTTTTCTAATATTAGATAAAAAAAATTTATGTGTGTATTTATTTTTTTTTTTTATTTTCTACTCTCCCTTATTTTTATATCAACGAAAAAAAAACTTAGACGTATGCTTCGTTCAGCAATAATTTCTTGATGCATCCCTTGTCTTCTAAAGTCAAACTTCTACGCGCCAATTTCAGTTCTTCCGAATCTGTGGGCCTGTCTCGATTCTTACAGAAGACTAATCTCTTCCAAAACGTGATGACATCGTTGAATTTAACGCGTTCGAACGCCGGTTCGAAATACATGACGACCATATCTTCCCTTTCCATCGTCAGACACAAATGATTCTCGTGATCGAAGTCTAGATAATCCCGACATCCGACGCATCGTTCTAACAAGATGGGACGTAGTTGTTTGTTCACGCAGATTGCGTATGCTCTCATCAGCATGTTTAAAAGAAACCTCGCTCTAATAGTCTGAGAATCGCTCCTGATTTACGTATTTTTTTTTTTTTTTATTATCTATTCGATTTGATATATTTAATTTTCTAAATAACTATTTATTTATATTTTTTTTTTCTCCCCTATATATATCAATCAAAAACGTGACAGCGGGCTCGCGAATTTCCAACACACCGACGACAACAACACTCTTCGTTCAGGTCAAGTTTTTACAAGAATCGAGCGATCCGATCGCTCAATCAGCTGAGTTTTTGAGAATTTCTCATAGTGGAGGAATTCCCCTAATAATGTCATAAATGGGAGAAAAAAAAACCCCACCGCCTCAAAACAATTGCGGGTTCTGAATCATCTGTCTCAACACAATTGCGGGTTCTGGATCGCTGATCTAGAGTCCCCAAAACTGTTTTTTGATGATGACCCAGAATTTTTTGCTTTTGCTCGCGTTCGCCAACGATGGATCGATGGTCTGATCTGCGATGGGAACGTCGACGAAAAATTATGTACAAGATACAAGTGAAGATGTACGATTTCACCTTTTTTTTAAAAACGCGCGTTCACCACGAGTATTTGAACGTTAAAAGTGCGATCTAGGAGTCACAACTGTACATGGAGGGGATTCAAGATCATCGAAAGTTTTGTGAACAAGCGTGTGATTAAACACTGAATTCCACGTTGGTGAACGCATTGTGAACGTATGTTGTACACGTACATGTACAAGTGATAGTAGATCGGCCTTTATTACCTACTCCCGTCATAGGCAGAAAAATGAGTATTCTTGAAAAATCCGAGCCGTCATGTCACATTGCATTGATGATTGTGGAGTCACATGAGTTGTTATGGTAGCAGACGTGAGCTGCCATGTAATGGCGTCATTACCCTGGATGATTGCTACTGTTACTGCTCCTATGAAGCTCGAGTTGTTTTATTCGTGTTTTCGTCGTCCATTTTGTATTATGGGGGTCGCCATCTTGGTTTCCGGTGGGAACCCAATGGCATACAACAGAATATGCCGATTGTAAGGAAGTAGATCTATTTACCGACAACGACTCGACAATGATACCGAAATGGACTCCCAAACCTTCTACAATCTTGCCATCTCGGGGTGATAAGATTAGCACGTAGTACTATAGGAAGTTTGCGTTCCATTAAAGGGGAATAAGTCGAATTATCGAGATCGATCAAAGAACTAATGAAAACATACTCTGACTCTCTAGTTTCCCCCAGTATCCCCCTTAACACATACTGAACTATATTCTTAAACAAACCTCTTAATATGGAACTATATAGTTATGTTTTCTTATGTTAGCTGATCTATTTTTTTAACTGCCCCCCCCCCCTCCCCCTCCCACAACTGCAGGATTGACCTTCGGCGATCGAAGGCGGTTTGGGGTTGGTTAAGCTCTTACGACCTCTTTAGCACTACAAGGGTAATATTGCACGTCCAGCGGCTGCAAAGGGGAGAAGCAAAGGGGCCAGAAAAGCCACCAGGGCCCAGTTTGCAACTCCGCTGGGCAGTCTGTAGCTGATTCTTTACTCTGGTCTTCAGGCATGTAAAGTTTATACAGATGGTCTATGTTCACTAACCAACATTATCCTCACCCCTCGGTCTGAGAATCAAGACAGCAAGTTATCAACTAATCAGATTAGTTGACCAATCAAATATGAGAGCATATAATGGGAAAGTTCAGTGTGTTTCTTTTCCAGCTTCAATCCGTAACCCACGGAAAACAATCATATTTATTTATTGGTGTGTAAGGTCACATACTTATGCACAATGGCTAATCGTGGCCGTGACAGTTTTACGGGTGGAGGAAGACAGACTACCCGGAGAGAACCACCGAGCATCGATAAGCAAATGTCAGCTCCTCAGCATTCTAACTCTGTTTAAGCTCCGCTCAAGTAGGGTTACAGCGGTTGAAGACATGTGCACCATCGACGTTCAGTAAGCCTCAGAACACGGCGTCGTCGTGCCCCCATGTGGGCAACCGGGATAAAGTGACTTGTCCAAGGACACAACGCGGGTCGTCCCGGACGGGGATCGAACTCGGGACCTCTAGCATTGGAAAACAATCATAAACATCAGCTGAGAAATGAGAAGTCACAAAAAAATAAATAAATAACAAGTTGCAACGTAATGATTTCCCCCAAAACGTTCATCTCGTACAGATAAATCGCAGCACTTGTGGTGTAGCCTAACGTCCGCCGATCCCAGCGTTTCGAACCTCCGCGCTGAATACATTTTTTACATTTCTAAAGAGTTATCTGTTGCAAATTTGCTGCTACAAGTGTGGGAAAACATCTTCAGACCGTTACAACCGGAACCGCCAAGTGTTTAATACCAAACGGAGAAAAGAAGAAAATGTTTGAATGTACCACTTGCCACAAAACCTTTACCACGAAAGGAGACCATGCGCTCCACCAAAAGACTTGCCCCACATTGTATACCTACACGGAACGCTGCCTGGATATCACCGGCCAACTCTATTTAAACCGGAATAAAATGTGGCGCATTGGTGAGGTACCCCGAGCGTAATGTGAATACCAAGCACCGATGAGTGCAGCAAAAATTCTGAGGCTTGTGTGTTACGCCCACTTTTGTAGTAACTGTCCACTTTTGTAGTAGCTCACCACTTTTGTAGTAGAAAACGCCCACTTTTGTGGTAGCTCACCACTTTTGTAGTAAACGTCGCCCACTTTTGTAGTAAAATGAGGGCTCCACTTTTGTAGTAACCATTGCCCACTTTTGTCATAAAAAAACAAAGTCACCACTTTTGTAGGAACCTTTTTACCACTTTTGTAGTAACATTTTCAAAAACTGTTAGACTTTGAAAATTTTGAACAAACCATTTCATTTCAGATGTCCACACGAAATGATCAGATTTTCACCTTCATCTTTTTATTTTAGGTTGAGTCCTCTTTGTTGAGATTACCATGACAGGAATATATTCGGTCTGTCCGTTCGTCTTTCAGCCAGTATTATGGGCATATGTGGGTGGGGTGTCAGGTCGTTTTAAAAAGTTTTTGTGGGGTTTCTATTTGTGATTACATATTGTGTATTTTATATTCAAGTATGTTGTTGTGTGATAAGGCATCCGCCCATTGAATATGTCCGTACATTTAACCAATGCTAACCCTACTTCAGTGGGATTAGTAACTTAAACAGTTTGACAGTGACTCGTCCCTGTCCGATAGTTCTCCCTGGCTTCCTCCCCGTGACACTGTCCAGCACTCTATGACTCTGGTTGTTTACGTGTTTAACCAAAATTAATCAACCTTGGCATTTCCCAAGCGTTACAAAAGGTTTTGACGATACTATGTTTCGGCAGTTTCATTTCAGATTCACCCTTTTTCTTTCAGATGAGAAGGGTGTGAATTGCCAGGGACTAAGATCAAAGATTTTCAGATCGACGAAATGGAACTCTCTGCCCAAAGTCTCATAGGTTAATTCTTTGTAATTTTGATGACATAACATTTCTAGCAGACCGGATTCCCTGTGCTATTCTTTGATGTTGAGGTGCTGGTCCTTTGGGGGAAAATCAAAGTTGTCGACTTCTATCATGTCGAAATGGTAAAGATACGCGAAGTTGTCGATTTCTATCATTAAAAAAGACGCACCTGTAGCAAAACCATAATAATGGCATTTTTTCAATTTTGCTTTTTAGTGGGCTCGTTTTTTATAACTGAAACTGCATCTTTGCGCTATTTTTCTTGTAAGAGAAGATTATTTTTCCCTTGTGAAGAGAAGCTTTTATTGCGATATTTAATCTGAAGACGAATATTCAATACAGGTGAGTATTACGTACATAATTATGCACGCGCGCTTTCAAATTAAACTTCGTTGGCACATGTAGGAAAATCCTGTCGAGGAGAGACTTACATAGCGATGAGCAGGGGTGGGGGTGAGGGGGGTTAGGTCCCCAAAGTCAAAAATGAGAGCGGTTGTCACAAATTCTTAGAGAACACTTCGGCTGTTATAAGGGGTTGCAGGAGATCCAACACTGACATCTGATTTAGGAAACAGTTTCCGTGGATCAAAACATAGGTGAATGATCAAATATATGGAATGTTTGAATACTTTTCATCTCTTTGGTGTGGTGCGATGAGTTAATTCACAAGAATTTTCCGTGATTTGGACGTTTGCTGGAAAGTTTGAGATTCCTTGGAGGTAATTGGGTTGTTTGTTACAACTACTAACCAATCAATTAATTGTTATGTTCATAATATGAATATAACAATTGGTTGATTATTTTGTAGGTCTTCCTGGACCAAGTAGGCCATTTGTCCCCAGACGTCAAATATGGAGGGAATAATAATTAATGAATGAAGTAATTAATAATTATTTATAGTAGTCCGAGATAAGATGAAAATGGTACATATATGATCGACGAAGAAATGATTGTCGGAAAAGTGGCAGTGGGCACTTCCATTTGAGCGTTTCCTTATTTCTGGCTTCTAGAGGCTCCCGGTACATGGTTCCAGAGTAATTTAGACATAAGCAAAACCTTGGACTCCCCTCCCCTTCCCCACATTTCCCATTACTTACATGTATACGCGGCCCAGTGTTACTTTTTTCCGAGCCAATCTAAGGGGATGAAAACAGTTTTTTTTTTGTCCCACGTCTTGGGCCCTACACTCGAAGCCCAGTAATCGCATCACTTAAAGCACCAGTTACAGAATATAAGTTAGAACCATTATCATTGTCTCTTCTTGGTTAGCATGTGGCACGAATACCTGGCAGAACAACAGATTAGGTACTTCAATACCTGGCTAACATGGATCCCCATCATTTCAATTCTAAAATAAATCATTTTTCGTACGAAAAATGATTCAATGCACACAAAAATGTGTTTTTATTTATTATGAGACAAAAATAGACATACAAACTTCATTTTGAAAGAGCAATTCAATTTCTTGTTATCTGCTTGTTTTGCATTTTTCTGTCGAAACATAGCTTATAGGCTCTCATTTTAACGCGCTCGCCGAGCTCATTCCAGTTAGAGTCATAGAGTATGTTTTGAAAGCACAGAATGAAACATTTATTAATTTGGCAGAAATGTGTTTTTTTTATTATTTTCCATCCCGGAACACTAAAAGGCTCAATGAGCGTTTACCAGTAGGGGATGGGAACTCAAATTCTGTGAGCGAAAAGTGAAAGTTTCAGTTGTATTATTTAGCAACTGGAAAAGGCAAACAGTTCTTTCATAAACTTGTAACCTTTAATGTTCCCGCGCACATGATCATGTTTCTTTCTTCAGAAGATATTGCAAAATAAGAAACAGAACACCGGCGTCTTCAGTATTCTTTGTTTCAACCAAACTGAATAAAATGGAAGCGTATTAGTGCCACATCTAAAAAAATGAATGATACTATGTGTCCTAATTTAGAGATACCGAGATAATAACTCGTTATTGAGAGATACTAAGTCATAATTAGGAAATAATAACTCCTGTTTAGGAAATAATTTGTTCTAATTAGGAGATAATATGTCCTAATTGGGAGATAAGTCCTAATTAGGAGATATGTCCTAATTGGGAGACGATACCTCCTAATTAAGAGATAATAACTCCTAATTAGGACTTATTAATTACTAATTAGGAGATACTATGTCCTAATTAGATCTTAGTATCTCCTAATTAGCAGATAATAACTACTAATTAGGAGATAAAAGTCCTAATTAGGAGATACTAACTCCTAATTAAGACACAGTAAATCCTAATTAGGAGATAATTTGGTATATAATTCCCGAATCTTCCCTTTAAACACAATTTGTTGGTGTCGTTTCGGCGCGGTCCTCAATTTGTTACAGAAACACCAGCCGCCAGGCATTCGTTATAAAATTTGCTGTTTACATTTTGTACCTCTAAGATAAATGATCACCCCCACCCCACCTCAATCCATCCCCGTGAAAAGTAGTAAAAATAACATTATATTAGAAACACCCTGTTTCCATTTATTTCTTTCGAAGTATAAATTTTGGCGGGGTGACTTATGACTCCAGACTGACTCCTCCTTACCTCAGTCTGACATTCTCAGAGTCGAGTTCTGACCTCGGGCAGACTTCTATCTCCAGGACCGACTTCTCCTGACCTCTCGGGCCGACAAGTGCGGGCCAATTTTTCCGGTGCGACTTCTCTGGGACCGATTTCTCAGAACCAACTTTTTCAGACCGACGTCTTCTGGAATGGGTGAAAGGGGTGGGGCGTGGGGTAGATCTTCTGTATTCACTCGGCCATCCTTTCATGATAGACGCGAGTAGTAACACGGGTGTCAATAGAACAAGTTTGTCCCACAAGACATGTTCACACAAACGTTCTAGAATGTGAAGGAAATTTGGAAACGTTCTGACGGCGCCGACGTTATGACGTCATAAGAGGGTCCCAATTTTAGACTTTAGTATGAATACATGCGGGAGGCCTATAGCGCGCCAGTATTGGCAATCGCTTCTATATACATAGAACTTCTCTAGGGATATGGGTATTGATGTGTGAATTAAATAGAAATGGTCGAGGAGTACCTTTTAATATCTGGCACTGACGACTGTGGTAATGGCTTGGGCTGACTGGGAGACTCTGTATAGGAAATCTACAGAAATAGGTGTAGGTGCATAAGTCTGGAAAAATATAAGTGGTCCGGGGGCTATTTTGTTGGGTTGGGTATGAGTATACATAGGTGGCCTACGGCGACTGGGCAGTTCTATATAAAGAACATCAACGACAAAAGCCAAAGGCCTACACCCTCGTTGCCAACCCCTTGTATTGCTTTGGGAAAGTTTGTCCCCTCTCCCCTTGAGTTGAGAAATGTGGCCGGAGTAGCCCATCTCCTTCACGTTTAGGTCGTAGGATGGCGCTAATAGTTCAAATATCTCGAGAAATTCTATCTACTGCGGCAGACACAGGTATACACAGGAGGTCTTCGGCGCGTCAGAATTGGTACAGACAACTCTATACATAGGGCATTAAAAGCAAAGACCCCATTCCACTGGCCGCTCCCCCGGAAAAAAAGCAATTACACGTATACCTATGATCCTATTTTACCTACCTTGACTTATGGGTTCAATACAGGACCCTATTTCCCTTTGTAGCCCAAAGGTTTGTATTATAGTACGAGGTAATGTTTTTAGGTCCCGTTTCCTTAACTTTGACACCCAAAATGCGTTTGTGAAAGCTATGAAAATGGGCGCGATGCTTTCATTTTCATACCCCCCATTTTGAGACGTGCGGAAAATAGAACATTGCGCTAATTTTCATCGGTCTCATGGACTCAATTGCGGACACCAAAAAGACTGACGCTTATAAATCCCTCGCTAAAAGGAGGTGCTAAAATTGGGACATAGATACAAATAGTTCAAATGGGGCACTGGGACACCAAAATAGCGAAATGAGTCAAAGAGTAGTATGAAAAAGAGAGCATTGTGCGCACATCCTAATAGCTTCCACAGACTCATTTTGGGCCACCAGGGGCCTACCTGATGTTTAGCAATGGGGCAGCTAACATAGGGCGTTGGAATTGGGGTTACTGAGAACAGTGACTGGATAAATACCCAAAATTAGAAATCTTGCAGCAATTCAAATGCTGGAAAAAAGACAAACCATCTTTTTGACTCATTTGAGAGGGAGGGGCAGTGATATTATTTGCAGTGGCACGTTATCACTTGGTTATAGTACCGCCAAATTAAACATTATTATACAGGAAACTTGGAAATATTGGCTCTTCATCAAAAAAGAGCCGGAGGGAGGGGGTGAAAGGGGATTATTTGTATTTGTGTCTCTTATGATTTTATTATACTACCACTGAATTAAGCAATACTATATACGGTACTCCTGTATTTGACAAACAATTATATCTTGGTTAGCAACCATGTTCAGCCTAAAAGTTATCAAATGAGAGAAGGTGGAGGTAGGTTCTTCTTTGACAAAGTACGGAAAAATAACCAATTTTGAGCTCTTTGGGGTAATTGATTGTGGTCGAAGTTAATGGGACGGGGCCTGAAAACATTCACCTGTACTAGTACAGACCTTTAGGCCACAATGTGAAATGCGGTTACCAGGGAAACCAATATTGCGGACATCATTTCATCAAAGTAAGGAAAATAAGGCGAGGTCGGGCTTTTTATAGCACTACTACACTACCGGAACGTACTCATATGTACTTGAATTGTGTCTAGTACATACCCCCTGTACCAAACTGGGGTGTAGGTAGCAAAGCGACTTCGTGATGTCAATAGGGAATTCAAACCATTACTACGGTCAGCCCTAAAAAGCTGTATCTTAAAATCCCCATCCTAATAAAAGATGTCGGCCTGAAGAAGTTGGTCCGGGGAACCGGAGAAATCAATTTCAAAGAAGTCGCCCGCAAAAGTCGGCCTTGCGAGGTGAGGAGAAGTTGATAATGGCGTGAGATGTCTGTCCCGAGGTCAGGAGAAGTCGGCTCTGGTGTTTGAAGTCAGCCCGGAGTCATGAGAATTCGCCTAGCCAATGTTTGTACAGCGAAAGATAGAATGGAAACAGAGCGCTTCCAATATGATTTTATTTTAGCTATTTTTAGGGGGGGGGGGGGGGTTAATTTATTTCAGAGGTACAAATGTAAGCGGCAAGTTTCATATAGAATGCCTGGCGGCTGGTGTTAAGGTAACAAGCAGAGGACAACGCCGGCAGGACACCAACAAACTGTGTTTGAGGAGAAGATTAGGGACTAACATATCCCATTATTTCCTAATTAGGAGATACTATGTCCTAATTAGGAGTTATTGTCTCCTAATTAGGGCTATTATCCCCTAATAAGAACTTATTTTCTCCTAGTTGGGGCTTATTATCTCGTAAATAGGAGATACTAGGTCCTAATTAGAAGTACTGTCCCCTAATTAGGACATAATTACTCCTCAGTAGAAGTCATTATCTCCCAATTTAGAGATCATATGTCCTAACTAGGAGTTATTGTTTCTAAATTAGGACTTAGTAACTCCTAATCATGAGTTATTATCTCCCAATTTGGACTTATTGTCAGGCATTTTTTTTATATGTGGCACATGTTTGCTTCCATACAATCCAACTGAACTCAATCCAGCCCGGTCAAAGTCGGGCACTCCATGTAGTATATCTATCTATATTTTATATATATATATATACTAGCTGGGGCCCGCCTTCGTCCGAGAACGAATTAAATGGGCAGGTGTGTTGAACATGCGCAACTTAAGTGCCCCAGAAGACTACCTGATGAAAATTATACGTAATGCAACGTTTCGTCCAAACTGCCGAGTAGTTTCCTTGATCGTCACTGACCATGCACGAAGACGGGAACACACCTCACACCCGACGATGGCAAATCACTACCCGATGGTCCCTACATACAAATCCTAAGTTTCGTCTGGATCGGGCCAGTAGTTTCCAAGAACGTCACTGCGCATGCGCGAAGACGCCCCCCCTCCCCGGTCCGATGGGTGAAAAACCTTCCCGGGGCCGAACTACATTCGCACGCCAAGTTTCGTTCCGATCGGCCGAGTGGTTTTTGAGTCTATAGCGAACAGACAGACACACACACAAACGAACTCACATACATAGTAGACTAGCTCAGTGCCCGACTTCGTCCGGGCTTTTGTCACTGCGCATGCGCAAAGATTGGCTCCCACCCCTGAAAATCATTACCCGATTGACCGTACACACACCCGACGATGGCGAATGAATTTTTGTCACTGCGCATGCGCAAAGATTAGCTCCCACCCCCCATACCCTATAATGGCAAAAGATTACCCGATGGACCATACATACAAGTCCCAGGTTTCGTCCCGATCGGCAAAGTAGTTTCCGAGATCGTCACTGCGCATGCGCAAAGACGTCCCCACCCCATATCTGATGGGGGAAAATCACTTCCCTATGGACCCTACATACAAATCCCAAGTTTCGTCCCGATCGGTTCAGTAGTTTCCGAGATCGTCACTGCGCATGCGCGAAGACGTACCCCCCACACCGATTTTGAATAGCCCCCAAAACCTTCCCGGACCCGAACCACACACCCGTGCCAAATTTCGTCTCGATCGGCCCCGCCGTTTTCGAGTCTACAGAGAACAAACAAACAGACAAACAAACAAACAGACAGACAAGGTTACTCAAATATATTTATAGATTAGCTGGGTGCCCGACTTCGTTCCGGCTTTTGTGTCCGCGCATGCACAAAGATTGGTTTCCACCCCATAGCCGACGTTGACGAAGGACCGTAAATATAAACCCAAGTTTTGTCCCGATCGGCCCAGTAGTTTCCAAGATAGTCTCAGCGCATGCGCGAAGACGGGCCCCATCCCACATCTGAGTAGCCTAAAACCTCCCAGGACCCAAACCACACACCCATGACAAATTTCGTCCCGATCGGCCCAGCCGTTTTTGAGTCTATAGAGAACAAACAAACAGGCAAACAAACAGACAAGATTACTCAAATATATATATAGACTAGCTGGGTGCCCGACTTCGTCCGGGTTTTTGTCACTGCGCATGCGCAAATATCGGCTCCCAAATAAATCATTACCCGATTGACAGTACATACAAATCCCAGGTTCCGTCCCGATCGGCCCAGTAGTTTTTCAGATCGTTACTGCGCATGCGCCAAGATGGACACCCACCCCATACCCGCTCATGGCAAATGACTACACGATGGACCCTACATACAAATCTCAGGTTTCGTCCCGATCGGCCCAGTAATTTCCGAAATCGTTACTGCGCATGCGCGAAGACGAGCCCCCACCCCACGTCCGAGTAGCATAAAGCCTTCCCTGGACCAAACCACACAACTATGTCGAATTTCGTCCCGATCGGCCCAGCCGTTTTGAGTCTATAAAGAACAAACAATCAAACAATCAAACAAGCAAACAAACAAACAAGATTACTTAAAAATATATATAGACTAGTTGGGGGTGCCCGACTTCGTTCGAGCTGCAGATATAGTCGCTGCGGATGCGCAAAGATGGGCTAACACGCCATAGCCGACGGTGGCAAAACACTACCCGCCCGATCGGACCTGTAGTTTCCGAAATCGTCACTGCGCATGCGCGAAGACGGCCCCCACATAAACCACCGACGGGGGCAAATCACTACCCGATATTCCCTACATGCAAAGCCCAAGTTTCGCCCCGATAGGCCCAGTAGTTTCCGAGATCGTTACTGCGCATGCGCGAAGACGGTTCTCCCCCCCCCACCCCCGGTCCGATGGGTGGAAAACCTTCCCAGGGCCGAACTACATACATATGCCAAGTTTCGTCCCGATCGGCACAGCCGTTTTCGAGTCTATAGCGAACACAGACAGACAGACAGACAGACAGACAGACAGACAGACAGACAGACAGACAGACAGACAGACAGACAGACAGACAGACAGACAGACAGACAGACAAGCTCAAATATATAGTACACTAGCTGGGTGCCGACTTTGTCCGGGCTTTTGTCACTGCGCATCTGCGCATGCGCAAAGATTGGCTCCCACCCCATAGCCGAAAGACCAAACATACAAATGCCAGTTTTCGTCCCGATCGATCCAGTAGTTTCCAAGATCGTCACTGCGCATGCGCGAAGCCGGGCACCACCCCATACCCGACAATGGCAAATGATTACACGATGGACCCTACATACAAATCCAAGGTTTCGTCCCGATCGGCCCAGTAGTTTCCGAGATCGTCACTGCGCATGAGCGAAGACGGGTCCCCCACACCACGTCCGAGTAGCGTAGAACCTTCCCGGGCCCGAACCACACACCCATGCCAGTTTTTTTCCCAGATCAACCCGGACGTTTTCGAGTCTATACCAACAGACAGCCAAATAGACAAGCAAGATTACTCAAATATATAGATAGACTAGATGGGGGCCGAAATTGTCACTGCGCATGAGCAAAAATTGGCTAACACCCCATAGCCGCCGGTGGCAAATCACTACCTGGTGGAACGTACATACAAATCCCAGGTTTTGTCCCGATCGCAAAAGTAGTTCCGAGATTGTCACTGCACATGCGCGAAGGCGGGCCCCCACCCTGGGTCCGATGGGTGGAAAAGCTTCCCGGGACCGGAATATATACGCCTGCCAAGTTTCGTCCCAATCAACCCATTCGATTTCGAGTCTGTAGCGAACACACGGGCAGACAGACAGATATGTGAAGACGGGCCCCCACCCCAGGTCCAATGGGTGGAAACCTTCCCAGGACCAAACTACATGTGCATGCCAAGTTTCGTCCCGATATGTCCAGACGTTTTCGAGTCTATAGCAAACCCACAGACAGACACACACACAGACACAGACAAATAAACTCAAATGTTTAATAGACTAGCTCGAGGCCCTACTCCGAGTCCGTACAGGAATGATTTACATGGACAGGTGAGCCGAGTATGAGCAGTTTGAGTAGCCCAGGACATTGCCGGATGGAACTTACATACAAATCTCAGGTTTTAAGCCAATCGGCACAGTAGTTTCCGTGATTGTCACTGCGCATGCGCTAAGATGGCCCCACCCACATGTCCGAATAGATTAAAACCTTCCCGGGTTGTGGTGGGGGGCATCTTCGCGAATGCACAGTATTGATCGCGAAAACTACTGGGCCGATCGGCACAAAACTTGGTGTTTGTATGTAGGGTCATCGGTTAATTATTTGCCACCGTCGGGTATGGGGTGGGGACCTGTCTTCGCGCATGCGTAGTAACGATCTCGGAAACTACTGGGCCGATCAGGACAAAACTTGCGATTTGTATCTATGGTCTATCGGGTAGTGATTTGCCACCATCGACTCTGGAGTGGGGGACCTATCCTCGCGTATGCGCTATGACGATCTCGGTAACTACTGGCCCGATTTGAGCGACACCTGGGATTTGTATGTCGGGAATTAACTGGCCTCTGTCGGCTATGAGGTGACAGCCTATCTTTGTGCATGCGCAGTGACGATCTCGGAAACTACAAATCCGATTGGGACGAAACCTAGAATTTGTATGTACGTTCCGCCGGGTAGTGATTTGCCACCGTCGGCTATGGCGTGTTAGCCAATCTTTGCGCATGCGCAGTGACGATCTCTGTAGCCCGGACGAAGTCGGGCACCCCAGATAGTCTACTATATATTTGAGCTTGTGTGTCTCTGTGTGAGTGTGTGTGTGCGCGCGTGTGTGTGTGTGTGTGTGTCAGGGTGTGTGTGTGTTTGAGGTTAAAAAATCGCACTGGCACAGACATTTCCTACTGAAACGTTTTTTTCTTTTAATATGCCGCTGAAAAATTGTTTTCATTTACTGAACCCTGATGGGTTTCAAACGTAACAAAAAAGTACATAAAATTGATTTAAACTAAGTGATGAGCTTAGGAACTGGTTAAACTGACTAGCAATAATTGATGTTATTCATTGATGGGCTCTAATTTAGTCCTTACAAGGATGTTACGCAAGCTTTTGTTTTTCTTATAGGCGATGACAGGTCGAAGATTCAAAGGTTCATTTAATTTAGCATTGGTAAAATTGAATTCATCTTTTAACATTTTTGCTATTTCGATATTCATTCTGTTGTACGTTAAAGTGAAAGGAATGATGGACCTCCTTTCGCATTCGCCCTCTGATATGTTCATACCAAATGGCCAGAGGGTTTGAAGCGTATTGATCCAAAAAGCTTCACGTTTTTTTCTAAATTCATCCGTTTCTTCTAATGTGTCTTTAATTGGTGGTTGTTCAATAGGATGGATTTCGAAATCGTCCAAAGAATGGCCAGGAAGGTTAAAATGTTGTGCTACTGGGGCATCAGCATTATGTTTTATATCCTGTTTGTGTCTAGTAGCACGTTCTCGGAAAGGATTTTGACTTTGACCAACATACTGTTTCCGACATCGCTTACAAGTGATAAGGTAAATAATGTTTGGTGAATCACAATGGAGGGGGTTACGGATCTGATAATGATTTTTCGTTTGTTCGGAGGAAAATTCCTCTTTATGATCAGGCATAAAAGTATGCAGTCTACAACGAGGCTTTTTGCAATTAAATACCGCGCCACTACTATTTTGCAACGGTCTGTTGTGTTCAATCTTCAGTGGTTCGAAATCGGTAGTTTCAGCTGGACTTTCGAGCTTTTTCAGGGTTTGGGATTTCAGGCTACGCAGAAGGCGCAGCGAGTACCCTCTCGATCTGAGGGCGCCAAATAGAGTAGAACAAGCCTCATTGAAATTTACCTTATCACTTGAATTGCGGTGGAAACGAATGAGTTGTGATTTGATGATACCTTTAAATGTATGTTGAGGATGAAATGATTTTGTGTGCAACAATTGATGTGAATCAGTTGGTTTAAAATACACTTTATAATCTAAATGACCGGACGCCTGAAATTGCTTGCCTTTATACACGGTCACATCGAGAAAATCAACAGAATTTTCACTGATAGTAGCTTTCAATTTAATATTTGGATCGTGATTGTTCAAAATTTCTAAAAATTTATCAAAATCTTCTTTTGAATGTTCCCAAATAATAAAAATGTCATCTAAATACCTGAGATATACGAGAGGATGCTTTGCACATTTGCTTAAGGCATTTTCCTCCCATTCCGCTACATAAATGCTTGCAAAATTAGGACTGAATCTTTTGCCCATAGGACAACCCATTATTTGTAGAAAATATTCTCCATTGAATTGAAAGTCATTACCTTTTAAGCTCAGCTCTAAAAGATCCAAAATTTGTTCATCCGGGCGTTTCGCATCTGGATATTTTTCAAATGCATTTTTAACTGATTTAACACCTTTATCAATATCAATGTTCGTATACATACTGTCGATATCCAAAGTAGCCAGAATCGCATTTTTCGATATTTTCAATTTCGAAATTTTTGACAGGAAATCCTGTGTATTTTTTAGATAGCTCGGATGTCTATTTGCTATAGGTTTCAGATGATAATCAATTAATTCCGAGATCGCATAAGATTCCGAATTACAATCTGATACAATTGGCCTCCCGGGTGGAGTTAAGTCATCCGTCCATGAAGAACGGTCCTTGTGGATCTTTGGTAGGATATAAAATTGTCTTGTTTGAGCACTGAGCTTAGCTGTTAAATATTTCAATTGTTTTTTGGTAATGTGACCTTCGTCGAGGAGAAATTTTAAGATCTTATTGAATTTTTCGATATTACTAGGCCAAATAAGTGAATCTATTTTCTTATAATGTTTAGTATTGCTGAGTTGTCTCATGGCTTCCTTTATATAATTATCCCGAGATAGAACAACTACCGACCCACCTTTGTCGGCTGGTTTAATCACTAATTTCTTATTTTTTCGAAGTTTCGTGAGGGCTCTCCGTTCACCAGCTGTTAAATTGTCTTTATCGGAGAGTATGTTCATGCTGAACACCTTTTTGATGATTCGTTTGCTAGCCTCAATAATTTCGGGATCTACTTCACTATCTGGAGGTGACCAACCAGATGATTCTGTAAAAGGAAGTTTCCGACCGCTGGAGTTTCTAAAGCGGTCGGCTAATTTCATTTGCCTAAGAAAATTACAGTTGTATGATGGACAGCCAAATAGACAAGCAAGATTACTCAAATATATAGATAGACTAGATGGGGGCCGAAATTGTCACTGCGCATGAGCAAAAATTGGCTAACACCCCATAGCCGCCGGTGGCAAATCACTACCTGGTGGAACGTACATACAAATCCCAGGTTTTGTCCCGATCGCAAAAGTAGTTCCGAGATTGTCACTGCACATGCGCGAAGGCGGGCCCCCACCCTGGGTCCGATGGGTGGAAAAGCTTCCCGGGACCGGAATATATACGCCTGCCAAGTTTCGTCCCAATCAACCCATTCGATTTCGAGTCTGTAGCGAACACACGGGCAGACAGACAGATATGTGAAGACGGGCCCCCACCCCAGGTCCAATGGGTGGAAACCTTCCCAGGACCAAACTACATGTGCATGCCAAGTTTCGTCCCGATATGTCCAGACGTTTTCGAGTCTATAGCAAACCCACAGACAGACACACACACAGACACAGACAAATAAACTCAAATGTTTAATAGACTAGCTCGAGGCCCTACTCCGAGTCCGTACAGGAATGATTTACATGGACAGGTGAGCCGAGTATGAGCAGTTTGAGTAGCCCAGGACATTGCCGGATGGAACTTACATACAAATCTCAGGTTTTAAGCCAATCGGCACAGTAGTTTCCGTGATTGTCACTGCGCATGCGCTAAGATGGCCCCACCCACATGTCCGAATAGATTAAAACCTTCCCGGGTTGTGGTGGGGGGCATCTTCGCGAATGCACAGTATTGATCGCGAAAACTACTGGGCCGATCGGCACAAAACTTGGTGTTTGTATGTAGGGTCATCGGTTAATTATTTGCCACCGTCGGGTATGGGGTGGGGACCTGTCTTCGCGCATGCGTAGTAACGATCTCGGAAACTACTGGGCCGATCAGGACAAAACTTGCGATTTGTATCTATGGTCTATCGGGTAGTGATTTGCCACCATCGACTCTGGAGTGGGGGACCTATCCTCGCGTATGCGCTATGACGATCTCGGTAACTACTGGCCCGATTTGAGCGACACCTGGGATTTGTATGTCGGGAATTAACTGGCCTCTGTCGGCTATGAGGTGACAGCCTATCTTTGTGCATGCGCAGTGACGATCTCGGAAACTACAAATCCGATTGGGACGAAACCTAGAATTTGTATGTACGTTCCGCCGGGTAGTGATTTGCCACCGTCGGCTATGGCGTGTTAGCCAATCTTTGCGCATGCGCAGTGACGATCTCTGTAGCCCGGACGAAGTCGGGCACCCCAGATAGTCTACTATATATTTGAGCTTGTGTGTCTCTGTGTGAGTGTGTGTGTGCGCGCGTGTGTGTGTGTGTGTGTGTCAGGGTGTGTGTGTGTGTGTGTGTGTGTGTGTGTGAGAGAGGGTGTGTGTGTGTATGTGTGTGTGTGAGGGTGTGTGTTTGAGGTTAAAAAATCGCACTGGCACAGACATTTCCAACTGAAACGTTTTTTTTTTCCTTTTAATATGCCGCTGTGTGTGTGTGTGTACGTTATAGACTCGAAAACGGCGGGCCGATCGGGACGAAACTTAGCATGCGTATGTAGTTCGGTCCTGGAAAGGTTTTCCATCCATCAGACCTGGGGTGGGGATCCGCCGTCTTTGCGCATGAGCAGTAACGATCTCGGAAACTACTGGGGCGATCAGGCCGAAACTTGGGATTTGTATGTAGGGCCATCAGGTAGTGATTTCAGAAAAAAACTTTGTTTTATAATAGAGAAACCGGTCTGAATTTAAAGACACTTCAACAGCAGAATCGTTCAGTGTCGATAAAAGCTCTACAAGCGGGGGAAACCGGAGTCCCCCAAGCCTCTCTTCCCATCCCCACCCTCACAGACAACGGCGTGGTGAGCACGGACGGGCAGCTATCAGCTCTCCAACATCAAGACGTACACAATCGACGTGCAGTGCGCCTTAATGCACGGTGTCATTGTGATCCACATGAGCAAGCGAGTTCAGACAGCCAGCGATGCGTACTAACAATGTGTATTCCTTTGTCGACATTTGTGTAAGGAACGGGAAAATGATAAATTCGAAGATTTTAATAATTTTTACATGAGCTTAAGGAGTAGCTAAAACCATATTCTAAAATCGCAAGCCTCAAAATCCCCCCCCCCCCCCCCACCCTATTTACAGAAGCCATAACAAGACGCATAAAACAGAGTTGCCACTAAAATATCCGTACAAGCAATATTTATAGTATAATGCAATATTCAAGTATTCATGCATACTTGCAGACTGACTGGGAGGAATATACCGATTGAAAATGCGTTTTATAGAATGGATATGTGCGGTCAGCTGCCACCGGACTGAAGGCGTCAAACGCTGACCACTTACCCAACATAAAGACGAAAACGACCCGAACATTGACCACATTAAGCCTAAAATAGCCTTAAATATCTCCAAAATTTCTCGCAGACCTATTGAAATTTGGATATTATCAGAATCGGCTTTTGGGGTTCTAATGATATCCAAATGTATATACAATGTGTAGTTTCATTGAAAATAGGTGGAACTTATATTGGAAAAAATACGAAATTTAATAATCTCAATAAGTGCCGTGTTAGGTAAAGGGTTAAAGTGCCAAATTTTTTTGCATGGATTTCACAAAGCAATTGGTCAATATAAGTTTGGGTCGAATTATACAAAGTTCCATCAGTGAGAAAGGGCAAATTCTTTGATTTAACTCTGATCATATCGCGCGAATAATTTTAGCCTTTGAAAACTGGGAAATATTTTACTACAAAAGTGGTAAAAACGTTACTACAAAAGTGGTGACTTTGTTTTTTTATGACAAAAGTGGGCGACGGTTACTACAAAAGTGGAGACTTCATTTTACTACAAAAGTGGGCGACGTTACTACAAAAGTGGTGAGCTACCACAAAAGTGGGCGTTTTCTGCTACAAAAGTGGCGAGCTTCCACAAAAGTGGTAATTACTACAAAAGTGGGCGTCACACTTGTGTAGTACCAAAATTATCAAAAACATCTGCAATACCCGACAGAAATGTAGATGGAAGATTTTTTTTTAAATGTGACCCTTTAACCCTTTACCTTACACGAAAAGCAGACGACACAAAACAAATTCTTGAATAACTAATTTTTTTCATTTTTTGTCTCAAAAACATAGGTTATGACCCCTCATTGGAACGAGCTCGTCGAGCTCGTTCCAATGAGGGGTCATAACCTATGTTTTTGAGACAAAAAATTTTAAAAAAATAATGAAAATTAATTGGCGATTTTTGAGAATAGCGCTGGACTGTTTTGGCCGTTACGTTAGGTAAAGGATTAATGTGACTGATGGCTGATTACTCCTGTCGGTTCAGTTACTAATCAACAAATCTATACCCTCATCTTTTTAGTGTGGACACCCTTTTCAATAGCCCAATATCTCATAACGTAACACGTTTAAGAAGAACATTGAGAATTCCTGTTTTAGAGTAAGTTTCTTTTATTGAGGTTTAACTACACTTCAAATAGCCTGTGTCATATCCCGTGATGCTTTCCGAAATTAAGGAGTGGTCGAACGGCTGCGACGAGACTTGGCTATGGCTGTACGTTCCGATCGAATGTCCAAAGCCCAGTGATGGCTGAAGCGATGTGTGTTGCTGGGACAGAGAACGAGCGGGGATTCCCCTCCCGTACTAGGTGGTCCGGCGGCTCACATTCTGGAAATTTTTAAAATTTAGTACCCAAAACAGTGACAAACCTCTTCAAAAGAAGCGGGAATTGTTGTCTGGGCGGGGCTGCGTAAGTTACACATGTTAGCTAAATGGTGTTTAGTGCGGCTAGTATATGACGAGTGAGTTCTCGTTGTGTTGGATATTCGTGAAGATCAGGCCTTTTCTGGTCTCGAGTTTGTAGCAGAATGGCGTCCCCACCCAGACAAAGGAAGGGGACGGCGTTTCTGTGCCCCCCCCCCCCCCCCCCGGAAACCACCACTGGCCATATCGTGTCGGACGGATTAACAGGGTCAGTATCGGTTGAAGAAAAGTGTATAACCGTCGTGCCGTACGTTTTAGTACACAGCGTCAGGAAGAAGTATCTTACCTGCCCAAGGATACAACGCAGATGACGCCGACACTATAAAATCTTGAACCTTTCGATCTCAAGTCTAATGTGCTAACCCTTTACCTGACACAAAAGCAGACGAAATTTGCAAACAGAATTAATTCTTGAATAACTCATTTTTTGCATCAAAAACATAGCTTGTGACCCCTCACTGGAACGAGCTCAGTGAGGGGGTCATAAGCTATGTTTTGTGACAAAAAAATGAAAAAGTAATGAAAAAGTAATGAAAATTGAATGCTGAATTTTATGAATAGCTCTGGCCGGTTTTGGCCGTTACGATGGGGTAAAGGGCTAACCAATTTATGATCCACTGCGCTCCCCTTTGAGTAGATACCTCACTAGCCTAATGGATTAAAACTACCAGTATTGTCTCCAATCTGAAGTATTAAACTTTATTTTCGGAATACACCCCCCCCCCACTCCCCGTCTCGTAAGACAAGTCGACTACAGCCACCATTCCAGAATATGCCCCCACTGAAACATAACCGCCCAACTTGGGTTTCTATATATATGTTACGGGGTGTGTTAAGGGGTATATACGTGAAAGCTTCAGGGCAAATCGTTTGGGAACATTTATATCTGTGTGGCATGTGAGTCGTTTACATTTCACGACCCTTTTGTTTCAAAACTGACCTGTTGCCACAAGAGCAAAAAAACTTTAATAAATGATAAACAAACCAGTGTAACGAAACCTAAACTTCCATTACCTTAAAATGGAGTTGTTGTTATAAGATTCAAAAATATCCCAACCATTCCCATACAGGCCTCATTCTTAAACCTATTGAACCGAACGCGTTTGAGCAAACACCAAAAGTATAAACGTGCAATTTGGTTTAAGTTTATTGCATTGGGGCACTATAATTTGATTATATTAGATGCTGTTTTGAATTTGACGTTGCAAAATACATTTCTTAAAAAAAAAATACTTTCAGACAAAATGAGATCAGAAAGTACTTAGCTTTTACTTTTTGTTAACTTTTGAGCCTCCAAATAATGTGAAAGCTCGTTACTTTAACATCCTTTTCATTACTTCTAACTTATTAATTACTTTCGAAGTTCATTATTGGATGTTATATATTAACATCGATCCGGCCAGCGCTATTCACAATGAAAGTGTCAATGACACTGTAGCTTAACTTGTGTGTTGTATTTGATGAAAAGGATAATGTTCAATGTTTATGAAAGGATTATGAAATAAGACAAGAATTGTGATAATTGGGAATATGTTCATTTCTGTTCCCTGTATGCTATGTTTTTGATAAAAATAATATGAGGTATACACTGTACTAAAGAGCTGATGGGTCGGTTAATATGACCTCACAGTTAATGTATGTGACCCTCACAGTTAACGTATATCAAGTTACAATGAAATTATTCCAAAACGAGTCATCCTATCAAGTTACATTGAAATCCCTTCATAAATATGGCCTGTACACTGTGCTAAAGTTTTTCGGTTTCGGGCCCCTGTAGCCGTCAGTTTCCCAATTGCGTCCAAAGGAGACGTTCTCATCTAGACATTATATGAAGTCAACCTACCAAGTTACAATGAAATCCCTTCATAAATATGACCTGTAGACTGTGTTAAAGGTTTTCGGGCTTTGGGCTCGTGCAGCCATCATGGTTGAATGATCGCAACCAAAAGGGGACATTCTCATCTGGGTATCATCTGGAGTGATCCTACGAAGTTACAATGAAATCCCTTCATAAATATGACCTGTAGACTGTGCTCAAGGTTTTCGGGCTTCGGGCCCCTGAAGCCGTCACAGCTGACCAATCACGACCAAAAGGGGATGTCATCATCTAGGCATTATCAGGAGTCAAACTAACAGGTTACAATGAAATCCTTCCATAAATATGATCTATATACTATGCTAAAGGTTTTGGGGTTTTGGGCTCGGGCAGCCATTAAAGCTGAATGATCGCGACCAAAAGGGGACGTTCTCATCTAGACATTATTTGGAGTCATCCTACCAAGGTACAATGAAATCCCTTCATAAATATCACCTGTAGGCTGTGCTAAAGGTTTTCGAGCTTCGGGCTCCTGTAGCCGTCACAGTTGCCTAATGGTGTCCAAAAGGGGCTGTTCTCATCTAGACATTATATGAAGTCAGCTTACCAAGTTACAATGACATCTCTTTATAAATATGACCTGTAGGCTGTGCTAAAGGTTTTCGGGCACGGGCAGCTATCATGGTTGAATGATCGCAACCAAAGGGGACAATCTCATCTGGGCATCATCTGGAGTGATCCTACGAAGTTACAATGAAATCCCTTCATAAATATGACCTGTAGACTGTGCTCAAGGTTTTCGGGCTTCGGGCACCTGTAGCCATCACATCACAAAGGGAATGTCATCATCTAGGCATTATATGGAGTTAACCTAACAGGTTACAATGAAATCCTTCCATAAATATGACCTTTTGCCTATGCTAAAGGTTTTTGGGCTCGTGCACCCATCGAGGCTGAATGATCGCGACCAAAATGGGATGTTCTCATCTAGACATTATTTGGAGTCATCCTACCAAGTTACAATGAAATCCCTTCATAAATATGACCTGTAGACTGTGTTAAAGGTTTTCGGGCTTTGGGCTCGTGCAGCCATCATGGTTGAATGATCGCAACCAAAAGGGGACATTCTCATCTGGGTATCATCTGGAGTGATCCTACGAAGTTACAATGAAATCCCTTCATAAATATGACCTGTAGACTGTGCTCAAGGTTTTCGGGCTTCGGGCCCCTGAAGCCGTCACAGTTGACCAATCACGACCAAAAGGGGATGTCATCGTCTAGGCATTATCAGGAGTCAAACTAACAGGTTACAATGAAATCCTTCCATAAATATGATCTATACACTATGCTAAAGGTTTTGGGGTTTTGGGCTCGGGCAGCCATTAAAGCTGAATGATCGCGACCAAAAGGGGACGTTCTCATCTAGACATTATTTGGAGTCATCCTACCAAGGTACAATGAAATCCCTTCATAAATATCACCTGTAGGCTGTGCTAAAGGTTTTCGGGCTTCGGGCTCCTGTAGCCGTCACAGTTGCCTAATGGTGTCCAAAAGGGGCTGTTCTCATCTAGACATTATATGAAGTCAACTTACCAAGTTACAATGACATCTCTTTATAAATATGACCTGTAGGCTGTGCTAAAGGTTTTCGGGCTCGGGCAGCTATCATGGTTGAATGATCGCAACCAAAGGGTACAATCTCATCTGGGCATCATCTGGAGTGATCCTACGAAGTTACAATGAAATCCCTTTATAAATATGACCTGTAGACTGTGCTCAAGGTTTTCGGGCTTCGGGCACCTGTAGCCATCACATCACAAAGGGAATGTCATCATCTAGGCATTATATGGAGTTAACCTAACAGGTTACAATGAAATCCTTCCATAAATATGACCTTTTGCCTATGCTAAAGGTTTTTGGGCTCGGGCACCCATCAAGGCTGAATGATCGCGACCAAAATGGGATGTTCTCATCTAGACATTATTTGGCGTCATCCTACCAAGTTACAATGAAATCCCTTCATAAATGTCACCTGCAGACTGTGCTAAAGGTTTTCGGGCTTCGGGCCCCTCTAGCCGTCACAGTTGCCCAATCACGTCCAAAAGGGGACTTTCTCATCTAGACATTATATGAAGTCAACCCACCAAGTTACAATGAAATTCCTCAATAAATATGACCTGTAGACTGTGCTAAAGTTTTTCGGGTTTTGGGCTCGGGCAGTCGTCACGGTTGGCAGATCACGCCCAAATGGGGAAATTCTCATCTAGACATCATAAGGAGTCATCCTACCAAGTTACAATGAAATACCTCCATATTAAACATGACCTGCAGACTGTGCTAAAAGTTTTTGGGTTTCGGGCTTGGGCAGCCTTCACGGTTGACAAAGCATGCCCAAAAGGGGACGTTCTCATCTAGGCATTATACAGAGGCATCCTACCAAGTTACAATGAAATCCCTTCATAAATACGACCTGTAGACTGTGCTAATGGTTTTCGGGTTTTGGGCTCGGGCAGCCATACCGGTTGTCCGATCGCGACCAAAAGGGGACGTTCTCATCTCGACATGACCCCAAACCTGCATATGAAATTTCGTGACGATCAGACAAGAACTGCGGGGTGTAGTCCGTGCTGAAGGAAAATGTAAACAGACTCACAGACTTCCGCACGCGTGATGGCAATAGCTTATCTTGACTTTGTCAAGTTAAGCTAAAGATTACTATCCAACTTTCTTTATTTTTTCATTTTTTGCGTCACAAACATAGCTTTTGACCCCTCATTGGAACGAGCTCGTTGGTTATACAAGAATTTTATTTGTAAGTGTCGTCTGCTTTTCGTGTTAGGTAAAGGGTTAACACAACTTTTATGGGGTTGACAAACTCTATAAGCCCGCGATGTGGTTATATAAAGTATATACACGAACCCCACCCTCGCCCCCCCCACCTCCCCCCCCCCCCCCCCCACTGTACAGAAATATACTTTTTTAGAAAGTAAAATAACTACTCTCTGAGGTCAAGAAACGAAATAACACAAAAATGTTGTCGGGGACGATGCAGGCCCCACAATATTTTCGTGCCACACAACTAGGTATTACAAAGAAAAATGCCCACGCCCGGATCAAACCGTGTTTATATTAGGAATCTCAATTAATGGAAGCTCTGTCAAGATACAACTGCTTGAATTTCATTTTATATCGCCTATGTCAAGCAGTAATTCCACCAAGCGTAATGCCGGACCCGAGCCACTGAACTAAGAACTCTAAAGTTTGACATGACAATAGTTGGCCCCGACATGAGTCGCTATCGGGTTTACGGCAACCAATCGCCTAGTCGTAAATGCTCTGCTATTATAAAAACAGACCTGTGTACGGGATTCCACTAGGCATAGTTCTGGGTACGAGCCACTGAACTGAGAACTCTAAAGGTTTTCAGAAGCTGACCGGCCGCGACGGAAGTCGATCCCGGATCTACGGCACCCAATCGTCTAGTTATGAATGCTCTGCTATCATACCAACTGAGCTGTGTGCGGGATTGCCGTGAAAGCTCAGTTAGCTAAACGATTGGGTACCGTAGACCCGAGCTCGACTCCCGTCGGAGACCACTTTCCAATCTCGTCATTTTTAGGGGCAATAAAGTTTGCATTACCATGAAAATGTGCACATCAGCATTAAAACACGAATAGTCTGGAGTGTTTGACTCACAGCTTTGGGCGACTGTGTTTTTTAAGATGTGGTGTTTTCAAGTGTTTGAGCAGGTTTGAGAAGAAAATATTCCCGAGTAACATTAATAGGATTGGTATCAGAAATGCTGAAAGTGGATCAACCAAGAAATGGCAACGCTGGAATGTCTTACCTGAATATCGTAATAGTTAGGTTTTCTATTTCTTCTGTACACAGACTCCAAAATCTTGTTCTGTTTAAATACGACAGGAGTAGATTCTTTTATGAACAATAAACCGATGTTCCGTGCAACGTGTCTGTGAATAATATTAAAAGATTTGTTACAGAAACAAAGTGCTTCTTCTTGGAATATATTGCACCTTGAGTACACCAATAGCATTTCAGATGCAGACAAGGGATGCTACTATAATCATTGTTGGATTCTGTTCCACGTAATGTTAGGAGGTATGCTATTCAAAACAGTGGATACAACACGTGAAAGTCAGTCACTCGGAGTGTGGAAGATTAACCCTTTACCTAACGTAACGGCCAAAACCGGCCAGCGCTATTCTCAAAAATCGCCAATTAATTTTCATTATTTTTTTCATTTTTTGTCTCAAAAACATAGGTTATGACCCCTCATTGGAACGAGCTCGTCGAGCTCGTTCCAACGAGGGGTCAAAACCTATGTTTTTGAGACAAAAAATGAAAAATATTAGTTATTCAAGAATTATTTTTGCAAGTGTCGTCTGCTTTTCAGGTCAGGTAAAGGGTTAAGAATATTTACCTCTTGCCTGGCATTAGGAAACCGAGGGGTGCAGATATTTGTAGTGGTGTGGGAAAAGGGCCTAATAACACCCCCCTCAATACGACTTCACATGACCTTGATTGTTATCCATGCCATATTATGCGGGATGAGGGGGTGGGGAGGTGTGGGATATCGTCATAATAATGTCCGTTCGTCCATCCTCCTGTCGAGTTTTGTCTTCCTGGGCATATCGTACTAGCTGTTACAATTACAGACTCCAAATTCAGTATGTTTTATCATGTCTAATTGTGGCGATTAATATTTTAGATTTGTTACCTTTTTCGGCCCAAGTCTTGACTTAAGCAAACTTTCAAATCTTTATTGCAAGATGTAATGTATGCATTTTAACCCGGGATTTGTTGGACAATGTTTTAATGTTTCCTAACTACAAACAGCGTTAAAACGCCCCTGATGCCTCTGAAGAAGATACCGAGGGTTTCATCTGAACGCACTCGTGAATGGCATTACAAAGATATTGTTTGCCAAACATCATAGCATTTGGGCCTATAGAATTGTAAGGAGGCGTCTTTGATAACACTCGTAATCATTTGGGCCATCACACCTTTATCTTTTTGGAGACGAGAGTTCGTTTTTTCCGCTGAGGATCGTAATACGACCTAAAATCATAACTTACATGTAGATGGTTTCTGCGTGAATTCTTATAGAAGGCAAATAAATATGTTTAACGTGCAGTCTTGGGGCTACCCCCCCCCCCCTCCCCCCAAAAAAAAAAAACAAAAAAAAAAAAAACAACAACAACAAGCCCCAAAGCAAATATGGACTCTTCCTTGTAAATAGTATCACAAAGCTGTTCTATGCAAAACTTTGCACCAATTGTTTGTGAGAAGAGAATGTTTCGAAGTTTTTCTCTTTTCCCACATTGTAAAATGTGGAATCCCCTGACATCCCAAAGCATGACTCTGGGGGGTTGGTTTGAAGAAATGTGCAACTTTTCCATACAAAGATGTCATATGTCAAACACGAAAGCAGTTCCACATGTGGTTTGTGAGAAGAGATTTTTCCATGTCTCACATTCAGAGCCGAGGTTAGTGGGGTGGGCGGGGTGTGGCTGGGCGGTCGGAGTGGGACGAGGTGGGCGGGGAAGTTTCAAAACATTAAAACAAAACATATCATGTGACCCGTCATTGAGACGAGCTCGTTCCAATGAGGGGTCACATGTTATGGTTTTGTTGGAATATTTGGAAACAATTTTTTTTTCAACTGCTTAATTTTTAATTACACGGGAGGATGCGCCCAATTCGTTCGCACTTTTGCACAGGGGTGAAATTCTAAACATAGGGCATATGTTGAAACTAAGGCCATGTAAAATAGAGATATATTTTTAGTATCAGATATATGATTACATTAGGCTCTTTGTTGGATAAGAGAATTTGAAGTTTTGGTCCCAAAGTTGGAGTCTGATACATAGGGGTAAATTACCAGATGAATTATGGGTAACAGTGGCTTCGAAAACTTGGCTATTTTTAAAAATGTAATTTTTACACGGGTTTGTTACCAGACAGGTAACTAAAAAATGAAACGGAAACATATAAATTTTGTTTTGCATTTTAGAAAGAGGGGATGCTCTGCTCCAGGGGTAGGTAGGTGGGGTCGGTGGGAAAATTCTGCTTTTGAGGCTGCTGGGTAGCTGAAAATGATTGGTTTCGGCATTTCTTCACGCAATTTTTCAGGTTGAAGTCTTGTCCAATAAATTATTCTACCCACATTCAGATTGTTTATTTCTACTTAGTCAGATAGTGTTATATGCTTTTTGTGGATTTGGGAAATGTAATACATGTTATGGGTTAGATAACTAAGTTGCAGAATATTTGCATTTGAAGAGAGTGTATGGCATGTCATTTTTTGGAAATGTCTGGAAAACTTTGGAGCGGAAACCAAGTTCCTACCAACCCCGGAAATCTGCCGAAAATGAATCTTTTGGGGATTAAAGCATTTTTATGCCTTAGGCATACCACAAAGATCGACGTGTTGATGTGGGGGAAAGGTATCAATGTGGTGTCTTTCACGCATTGATGGGACGGGAGGGGGATATATTTTTCAAAAATTTCTCCGGAGGAGGTCCAGGGTTGAACGTCCCCGAGAAATTTTGAAAAAAATTGTTAAATTACCCTTCAAAGGGCGCTAATTTTTAGGCTAGAAGGAACATCAGGCCTGGTATGCCATCTGTAATTTTCATTAGCTGACGTGCCATGCAGACAGTAGAATTCAGGATTTGTTTTGGTCTGTGAAGTTTAGGATAGATATTTATTTTAGCTCGTGTGCTGCAAGAAAGGGCTGAATGACAGTTTCTTTCACGGAATCGTGTCATCCAGTTACACTCTTAAATCAGTTGAGTTAAAAATTAACCCAAATCAACTGGGTTGAGTGAATATGAACCCATTTGGGTTCATATTCACTCAACCCACTTGATTTAGGTTGTATTTTAACCCAACTGATTTTAGAGTGTATACTGTATTCCAAATTCCATTCCTTTCGGTCCATGGTTTCATGAAAGGTGAATATCGAGACTGGGTTATTGAACCATCACGCCCCCCCCCCCCTCCCCTCCTCCAAGGTGACAATATTTTCCTCGGTTTCGTTTTAACTCGTCAACAGTAAGCTCCTGCATGGAGCCATCGAACGACGTCGTCATTGGGACAGATTCATGTTGCATTTATAGGGAGGCCCAGTAATAATTTAACCCTGCAGCTGTTGTAGGAATAAGACAGAACACAACAGGTGTGGACTATTGGTTACTGGAATCAACGACCCCAGGTGGAGTTTTTTCCTGTTTTTCACGCACGTCGAAGGCTCAGTAATAATTTAATCCCGCAGCCCTATATGGCTATAGGAATATAAGACAGAACACAACGAGGGTGGAGTATGGAGGACTGGAATTAACGACCTGAGGTGGAGCCAAAGGCTCAGCAATAATTTAACCCTGCAGCCCAAGAGGGTTGTAGGAATAAGATGGAACACAACGAGGGTGGAAAAGTGTGGGGGGGGGGGGGGGAGGTGTAACAGCCAGTAGTGTAATAATCAACCAGTATAGTGTAATATTAACCAGTAGTATAATAAAAATTAACAAGTAGTGTAATAATCAACCAGCAGAGTGATACAAATCAGCCAGTAATGTAATAACCAATAGTGTAATAAACTTAACCAGTAATGTATTCAACATCCATGAAAACCAACAATTTTTCAACAAAATTTGAAAATGTTTTGGGGTGGCTCAAATCATTAGCGATTTTTAATCATTTTATCGTACATTTAAAGGCGTTTTGCAGGTCAAACATCATTTCGTGCGTTCAATACGGCGAGGAAAGGTATTTTTACGATTTTTATGTGATGTGCGTATTTTCTGGTGTTTAATGTCACTTCCTGCATTTGTGGCTTTATGTAAATTCAAAGATGGCCAATTATTTATATTAATGCTGTGCTTTGGAGAGACTGCTTACCCCAGGCATAAGTTGTCAGGTTCTATCATACCAGAAAACTTATGGGTGATAAAGTGTGGTATTCAAGAGCTAGAATTGTGTGATCTCCTGTGTTGTCTACAATCATAATATTTAATACGGCCCTGGCGAATCTCTGAAGGTCTAAAAATCGTTTTTCTTCTGGGATTGGTACTCATCATATTCCTCATAGACACACTCTACCATAGTTTACGAAGGTGCGGTGGGGGTGGGGGGGGGGGGGGGTGTTGGTTTACCTAAAATCTGCAGTCAGTTATTTTTTTCATCTTGAAGGAGGAGGTAAGAGAGTAGAGGGTATCTAAGGCGAGGTGAATAGGGTGGGTGCTTTGGAGGTCCACTGCCATTTCCGTCTGCCATGTCAAGTGATTGTTCTCGATTACCAATGGTAGACAGCTATTTAGATCCTGTGATGATTTACATTTAATGTAAAAAGCTTGAACTCATTCAACATGTAGAAAATGTTGTTTCAGCAGAATTGGCTTATACTACATTAGAAGTGTGTCCTGGATAAATCACCCTCATTTGGGGAGAGAATTGGGGAGGCACAAGGGGCGTCATAGTCACTGGACCCAGGGACGCCATGTTGTGTTGATATGGTAGCTCGCATGAGCGACCATGTTGTGACGTCATTCCCATAGAGATATGTGATTTAAGTGCGCGCGCGCAGTGCGTGTAATTAGGTGATACGTGTTTCCGCCGTCTATGCTCTATACTGGAGACCGCCACCTTGGTTTTTATATTAGCACGTGGTTGCTATATGAACTCAATGGCTTCTAATAGATCGAGGATATGTTTTGAGGGTAAGTTCGATTGGACGGGAGTATACTATTTATCTGTCTCGAATTCGCGAAGAATGCTCGTTTTCTATGTTCTTGGCCTTTCCCTGGCCCGAGTTCTCCCAGAATCCTCGTTTCTAACTGGCACGGACCCGCCAGAGTGCCACATGGTGCTATATGACCTTAAAAATGCGGTGTTCGATTGTACTAGAGTATTTTTCTAAGAGTGACCTTGCAGGCAAATCCTCGTTTCCACTCTGTTACAAAATTTTATTAGATACGGATTCTTCCGGAATCCTAGTCTTTATGTGGCTCGAATTCTGTATAGAAACCTCCTTTTTGACTGCTTAGACCATCTACTGCTCATTCTTAATCTATTTAGGTACCTGGCTATTCTCTTACCATTAGCTCTAGTCCTAGCTAGGTGTGACACTCTCCCGGCTGACATTAACTAAAAATCGTATGTCAAATACCTCCCCCCCCCTCCCCGTGTAAATGTAGACGCGTAAAGTGGGGGAAAGGGCTGTGGGCGACCTTTAGTGATCCGTCAGGGCCGTATTAAATATTACAATTGAAGACAACACGCAGAAGACACGTCCTTGAATTCATACTTCTTCTCCTGTAAGTTACCTTGACAATTTATTCTGTTAGGCCTATCATGGAACCTGACAACTTATGCCTGGGGTAAGAAGTCTCTCAAAAGCACAACATTATCATAAATAATTGGCCAACTTTGAATTTATATAAAGCCACAAATGCAGAAAGTGACATTAAACACCAGAAAATACGCACATCACATAAAAATCATAAAATACCTTTCCTCGCTGTATTGAACCCACCTTTCCTCGCACAACCGCATTGTGTGTAAGGTGGACCAATGTGGAGTTTGATTGCCATTGGCGCCAAAAGGTGGCAAAAATCTTTGTGTACTGACAATCTGTTGACAGAAATAGCATGAAGCCACCTGGTGGACAAAAATCGCCTGAATTACCGAAATGAGACCACAACGTCTCCTAAGTTTTTAGATAAATAAATTTAATAACCAACAAAATTGCGAAATTTTTTAGTTATTCGCTGTCTAGAAAATTAGTATTGGTAAGCAGATCAGTTATTAATGTTATTAAATCTCACGGGAAAGCAACAGTAAAGTCTCCCCAAACAACAACTACAGAAGTGCGATAGTTTCAAAACAAATGAAGCATACCAACCCATGTACACAAATCTAACTTAACTGGTTGAGGGCTATATTATGTTTGGTGATTTCAATTTGTTCATCAGAATTTGTTTTTTTTTACAAATCATTGGAGAGTGCCTGCAAAAAATTGTGATAAAACAAATTTATACAAACACAATGTTATTTGGTGTTTGACTGGATATAAAACATGAGCAAGGAAAATGTTGGCTTTTGCTCTGGTAGCCACATTTTGTTGAAAGCCCTGATAGTGGTTTCTTGCACTCAGCCAGTTAACGAAGCCGATTGATGTAAGTATTCTGCATGCAGGACAGGACATTTTGGTTCTTTTGGCCATACTTGAGCACTCAACTGGCACTCTTGCCGGTCTTGGCAGCTGTCATTGCTCATGCAACCCCAGAAATGGACACAGATAATACCAAATGAGGAAGTTTTTCCTTTTTTGGTGTTTCAATCTCATCTTTTGTTTTACCAATTTGACACAAATCTCATGCAAAATGGCACAGGATTATGGGGGTATTATCGCAGCAGACTTTAAAAAGCCACATTGGACATTCTTCATTTTACATTGATGCACTCGCTCATGACTCCATACTTGTTCTGATGAACTGTGTGGATTTGACCCTTGGTGAACTTCATAAAAGGTAAACAAACACAAGAAAAATGGCAGTCCTTGGGAAATTTCGACATCCTAAATTACAATTCAAACTTAATTATACACCTGTGAATACTAAATAACAAATCATTGCATTCATTGGTTTGTGAAAGATTTTTTTTAATTTGGGGCATCTTTCCCATATACTCACCCTTTGAGCACAACGACTTTATTTGAACATCAAAATGCGATGTCACAAAACACATTTACCTCAAATTTCAGTGGAATTGGTCTAAAGGTTTGAAGAAGCTGCGATCAAATCTAAGTAGCTCAAAGCTCGCAAGCCTCTTGATAAAGGTGGGACTTGAGATTTGTTTTAAACTCATTTAAACTTCTGGAAGACTGGGTATGAGTTGGCAATGAGTTCCAAAGTCGTGGCGAAGGAAAATGCCCTGCTGTTCACCAAGGTAGAACGGGAAAAAGGAACATGTAACCGAAGCTGTTCGGATGAGCGGAGATTCCGTTTCGATGACTGAACAGTCAAACGGTCTTGAAGATATTGTGGAGCAGATCCATTAATACACTTAAAGACCAAAACCAGAATTTTGAAAGTGATACGTTGTTGAACGGGGAGCCAAAGCAGCTTTTGAAGCAGTGGGGTTATGTGATCATAGCGTCTGCATCCTGTAATAATACGAGCTGCAGTGTTTTGTATTTTTTGCAGCTTAGAGATAAGAGATTGCGGCAAGCCTATAAGGAGTGAATTAGAGAAATCCAAATGTGCAGAAATAAAGGCATGAACGAGCCTTTCCAATGATTTTTTATTCAAATAATTTCTAAGATGTCCAAGCTTTCTAATGTGCATAAAACAGCGCTTGCAAATTGCATTAATATTTGCTTCCATCGAAAGACGTGAATCAAACACTACCCCAATGTTGCGAGCACTGTTTGCTACTGTTTGTTTTGAATTGCCAATTTCTAAAGATTTAATCTGCAAATTAGAAAGAATTTCGGTGCGAGATATAACCAACACATCTGTCTTGTCGTCATTCATTTTCAACCTATGACTAGCCATCCAGATTCGTACCTTATTAACACGATGAAGAATGTCCAATGTGGCTCTTTTAAATCTGCTGCGATAATACCCCCATACTCCTGTGCCATTTTGCATGAGATATGTGTCAAACTGGTAAAAAAAAAAAGATGATGAGTTTGAAACACCAAAAAAGGAAAAGCTTCCTCATTTGGTATTATCTGTGTCCATTTTTGGGGTTGCATGAGCAATGGCAGCTACCAAGGCCGGCAAGAGTGCCATTTGAATGCTCAAGTATGGCCGAAAGAACCAAAATGTCCTGCCCTGCATGCAGAATACTTACATCAATCGGCTTCGTTAAGTTAGATTTGTGTACATGGTTTGGTATGCTTCATTTGTTTTGAATCTATCGCACTTATGTAGTTGTTGTTTGGGGAGGCTTTACTGTTGCTTTCTCGTGAGATTTAAGAACATTAATCACTGATCTGCTAACCAATACTAATTTTATATACAGCGAATTACTGAACAATACCGCAGTTAAGTTGGTTACTAAATTTATTTATCTGAAAACTTAGGAGACGTTGTGGTCTCATTTCGGTAATTCAGGTGATTTTTGTCCACCAGGTGGCTTCATGCTATTTCTGTCAACAGATTGTCAGTACACAAAGAATTTTGCCACCTTTTGGTGGCAATGGCAATCAAACTTCACTTTGGTCCACCTTACACACAATGCGGTTATGCGAGGAAGAAATTTCAATTTACGATGGTACTAAATTTCGCTATATTTGGTGAACAGGAAAAAAACCTTTCTGAAAATTCTCCTTGACATTCGTCTTCTGTTTCGATTAGCAGACTTCAGCAAGCCTTCTTTACGTCCCAACTATAGTTCGGCTAGTCAAATTATTTTTTCGTAAATATAAAATTGTGAGGACTGCAATGAATGTATGTTGATTTGAATATATTTTTGTTTTCAAATATAATTTTCCAGTTTTATGTTTTGCTCAACGACAACAATCAAATAAATGTAGTTCGAATCGGTAGAGTATTAATCCCTTGCTGAAACTTGCGTAACTTTCTATACTTCCTGAATTCAACATTGCTACTAAGGACTGTATCTCGCAATTATCACATTGTCAGTTGAATATTTTCCCATGAATGTGTTTAAAACATTACATCACCTCTCAGATTCGAGAACAGCAATGAAATGTTTGTAGATGTCGTCCCAACACAATTTATATTTCGTGGGGGTTCATTTTCCTCTGGGCGTTTTCACCACGTCGATGGTGAAATGATGAATATGCTTTCTCCGAGTATGGAGTATTTACAACTCAGATATTCGAATTCGGAATTACCGATCTATTCCTTGTTATTTTGTCGGTTACTTATGCGGCTGGTAATTTGTTTGTCATCAAAAGGAAACAAAATAATTTAAATTTGAAAAGGTGGATACCTTCAGATTTTGTGTACTTTTGTCATTATTTTGGTATGTAATATGTCGCTATTCACTGCTTTAAATTCGTATTTAGGGCATTGTTGAAATTTTCAAAACATTTCCAAAGTTATGTTGGGCGACCCTTAATTGCTAATAATAAATTATTCTATTCTATCCGATTTTCTCGAAAGCCAATTTGAGCGTACATAATTGTCGATCACGGATAATGAAGGGCTTAACTTAGCTCGGTGAGCTCTGTCAAACAAGATATATTCGGTTACAAGAAAAACAGATTAATTGTGGAATATTCTGTTGCACTACCAGAGTGCTAGGGGTTAAGTGAGTTAAAACGATTCGTGTGGCATCAATACGCATTCAAAAAAGTTTCAAGTAATTTTAAAAATGATGTTCAAGCTTACCTTTCGAATATTGGACCAGTTACAAACAGTATCGCCGCTATCAAAAAAGCAGCATACAAATGACTGCTTTGGGGATGGTATATGCCATGCTCGTGATTTTCGAAGTTTTTCCAAGTGACATTTTGAGGAAGCCACACCTTTTCGCTCCAGAAGTGATCTTGAATGTTTCCCAATATTTCCATTCTATCTCACTCTCTCTCTGGAACTATAAGTATAAAAATCGTTGTCCACTGGTCAAAAGGTTAAAAGGCCAAGACCGGAAAGTTCAATTCAGATATATATATATACGGATAACGTTCAACAGAATTAACAACTGGGGAGTACCTTTGAAATTCGCACAGAAAGTTCCCGTTATAATTAATCGATTTATCAGTTGTCTATCATTTAAATCAACAAAGATTGATTGACTCATTGTTGAGTAAATAAACAAACAAAACAAAGTACGATTCGCCACATACAAAACCCCATCGTACTGGAAGACTGACAAAATATGTCGTCTTAATTCAACAACAGAAAGACTGGGAGACATATTCATAAAATAACGGAGGCGGAGGGAGCACCCGAGCAACTCTAGTAAATGATTACAATAGCCTGTATGTAAGTTAAAACGCCATTTAGCGGTTTTACGTCAACAATAATTAATAGAGCATAAAATTAAGAAAATCAGGTGATTGGGGAAATATTTATTGATTTTGAAACCCCCAATAAAAATGTCACAGTGTCTATTTTGAAAAAGACTTGGAATTTTGCACTGGCTGTTCTTTCAAAATTGTGAGAGTTGAAAAATAAGGTGAGGGGGAGAACTTGCCCCGGAAAAGTAAAATATGCCTTTTCAATTGAGTGCGAAACTGGACGGTAGTTCGGGAATTGCCAAATTTGAACACAAAAACACACGGAACATATTTTTTTCCTCTTCATTTTTTTAGTGAGATGATATATTAAGTGGATACAGCTGGATACAAGGCTGTTTTCTTCTAAATGAGCTTGATGAGCTTAGGAGACAGGAAAATGTCAACACTGTCGCCATTGCAAATCATTTAGTGTATTGTAACCAAACACCGATTTTACAATTACATAAAATCTAACTTTGCACACCGGGTATTCAGATACTCGTAACCGTAGCGACAAAAAGCACACAGAGCAGAGAAAGGGGCTAGAGAGACAGGGGTGAGTACACTTTTTGCTCAGAAAACCATCTTCAGAATAAACAATCTACCGGAATGACTCAGTTGTGTATTGGTTAAGATATGCTGTGATAGAATTTCAGCCACGAGCAATGGCCATTAAATTGAGGAGATTATCATTTCCACTGTCACTTGACCAATTTCTGATGAAATATGCAAAATAATTGCCTGTCACATGTTAAATTTAGCACCCGCAGCAGTTTTATTTTAGCCTATTGTCTTCCGAAATGTACAGTAAAACAACGGTGAAAGAGGTAACTTCAAGCAGTCAGCAGATTTCTATATAAGATGCATTTTATGAACGTGGGGTTTGAAAATATGGACACTAAAACCCGCGGAGCAAATTGAATTATTGACACTTGGAACACGGATATCGGGCATTTAGAACAAGTACCACCATTAGCCCAAAACAGGGAGATAACTCGTCGGGGATGTGCTACTGATGATCGGGGTTGTATCGATGCTTGTTCTGCCGCATATGCTTCGTAGACAGCGAGAAATTTAGGGTACCGGTACACGATTAACAGTAAACTGCCCGTTTCAAAAGAGCATATCTGAGAGAGTAAAGCACCGATGCAATCTCATATCAGTAGTACACACCCGTGGAGTTAATGTGTTATTGTTCAGTATTCTCTGAATGACTTCCATATTAAGTGAGAAATAGCTTCAAGGTTCATTTCTTTCGTAATGAGAGTCAATTGTCAATGAGTGATACAGGTGAGACACAACCAATTAATGGCTCATTTCTCAATATGTCAATAACTGAAGAAGTTTGTACTGAAAACCCGAAGAAAAAAGGCTATAAGTGTGAGACGTGTCCCGTCGAGTTTACACGCAAATCCACATGAGGACACACCAAGTAGACCACCAGGGTACCTGCAGAAGACGACCATGTATTACCACTACCTACATCACAATACTGCCTGGACTAACATTACGTATTACCTATATTAGACATAGGATAGTATAAAGTAAAAGGTGGATTAATAGTACCAAGGGCTGATATGGGACGTGCAGGGATATATAACGCTCAGACTATACTACGAGAAGATCACTCCCGTACGAGAAGGCCTACACACCCCTATCCGAATAACGTCATATCAGATTGTACTGTGAAAACAACGGCGGTCAAAGTTTCTATTACGTCGCGTGCACATAATGACGTCACGACGCCAATAGCAACGTCAATCGTTTCGCGAGGAAACCTTCAAGAAAACCCAACTTCCCCATCAATATTCCATCACATACCCATACTACATACCCATAGTCATGTGAGTACACATACTACTATACATGCAATAGTATACTATATATGCAGCACGTATACAACTTGGCGGATCTAGATGGAGGGGGCCGAAGTTTTGGACAGGAAAAAATTGCTCCGGCAAAAGCACTGATTCCTTTGGGAATTTACCGCTTGCTGCCTCCGCAAAGCCCCGCACGAATCGTCCCTTATATACTACTGACACTGCTTGAAAAAGCCTTTCCACTAAGTCGATCGGTCGAGATAATAAGTCGATCGATCGAGATACTTAGTCGGTCGATCGATCGAGATAGAAAAATCGATCGATTAAGAATAATAAGTCGATCGATTGAGATATTACAAGAAAAATAAAATCATATGATGTCCTTTCCCAGCCACCATACAATTGTCTATACTTCAAGACATTGTTTTCGTGGTTTTGCACACAGTGTTCTATCATATCCGACAAGGTCTCTTCTTGGTAGTAACATCGGTACTTTCTGTGCTGAGCTTCCATTTCGCAGAGTGTGTTATATCTGGAATTAACAGTAAATACGAGTCAGCTAAGTAGTAGATACATTAGCAAACAAAACTCGTATCATACATCTCTACATGATATTATAACCTGACACTAATGACACTCGCGAAGATTATCATAGCAGGGAAGGTTCCTAAAATGAATGGAAAGATGTTACAAATGAATTAACAATCGCATTCACAAACAGGTAACGATAGAACATTTTCTTTGAAACTTCGTGTTCTTTGTGCCCGTAACACGTATCAACTCCCATTACACCAGTATCCGTGGGTTTTTATGGTAGAGCCGTTTCTTGGTATAAATACTCTGAAGATACTTCTTAAGGAAATTAGCGGTTTATTTACAATCTTTTACAATAAAATGAACATTCCGGTATATTTGGAATAAACTAGCCTACGAACAATCGTGCCTCCGATTAGAACGTTGAAAAGTGACTTTCGCGGAGATTCACAACACAAAGTGTCTTAACACTGTAACAAAACCAAATATATACACATTGGGGTTATATAAAATGTGGTGTGGCATATTAGAACAATCGACACATATAGTAACAAAATTATCGGTTAAAACGTTTGTGAATGACGGGAAAATAATAATCAGCAACCACGTAATCGAATCCCTATTTATCGAAACTAAGGTAAATAACACCAAGAAACTAATTGGGGTCATATATAGGCCTAATACTGCTCCAAAAGCTGACATAGATCTTTTTTTAGAAAAGCTAACTGAAATAACTGATAAAATTAATCAAGAAAGTAAGGAGGCATATATTATGGGGGACTTTAATATCGACCTTTCAAAAACAAACTCTCACCGGAAAACTGAAAGCTACTTTGATATAATGATCAGTCAAGGATTTCTACCGCGAATCACGAAGCCAACACGGATAACCAGTCATTCTGCGACCCTGATTGATCATATCTTTTCTAATAACATTTCTTCAGATTCTCTGTCTGGAATAATCATCACAGATTTTTCGGTCCATTTCGGTACATTTTATACGGTTAACGTAATATCGAAAAAAGATGAACCAAAAGTGTCATATAAACGTAGTTTCAATACTGAGAACATGGCAACATTTAAAAGACTTTTATCATAAAGCGATTTTGCTTCTGTTGTTGAGTCAAGCAACCCGAATCGAACATATGAGTGTTTTATGAATATATATTTAACGGCCTTTGAAACGGCATTTCCACTCCGAAATGTAGAACTAAAGAAAAAATATATTAGAAAACAACCATGGATATCAAAGGGTGTCATGGCTTCATCGATTAATAAAGCAAAATTCTACAATAAAAAATTAAAAACTCTGACAGAGCAGAACGTAAAAAATTATAAAAACTAATGTAAAATATTTAATAAACTTAAGAAACAAAGCAAGGCAATGTACCTCAACAATATTTTAACAGAAAATAAAAACAATCTAAGAAAAACGTGGATGATATTAAATAAAACAATAAACAAAGCTAAGCGTACATCCGCCATGCCACCTACATTTATTAAGGAGAATAATGAAGAGATAAGTGATCCACGTGAAATTGCACATGAATTCAATACATTCTTTGCAAATGTAGGGAAACGCACTAGTGAGCAAATAACCAGATCAGACAAAACATTTGAAGACTTCATGGATGTCCATTTTCCAAACAACTTCTTTATAACTCCTACAACCCCCCAGGAAGTGGAACAAATAACCAACCGTATGAAATCTAAAAATAGTGAAGACTGTGATGGCATCACCACATATCTATTCAAACAGACCATCAGCATATTAGCCCAACCACTTGCGCACGTTGTTAATAGTTCATTTGCTAGTGGGACTGTGCCTGATAGAATGAAAGTAGCCAAAGTAACCCCGATTTTTAAAACAGGTGATGATCACAAATTTAATAATTATAGATCTATTAGCATTTTACCAACCTTTTCAAAGATTATGGAAAAAATAATGGCAAATAGAATGGTCAATTTTTTTAACACGTTTGATATTCTTTATAAACATCAATATGGGTTCAGGAAAAAACACAGTACCGTACACCCTGTAGTGCAACTTCTAAGGAACATAGCCATTGGAAACAACAAGCAAAGTAAAGATTTAACCCTAGCCGTATTCATAGATTTTTTCCAAAGCCTTTGATACTGTAAATCACAGTGTATTACTTACAAAATTAGACAGATATGGGATCAGAGGTATATCTAACGAATGGTTCAAAAGTTATCTGTCCAACAGAACACAATATGTAAAATACGGCGATCATAATTCGGACCAAACCTCTGTTACATGTGGAGTTCCCCAGGGCTCTATACTGGGTCCTATTTTATTTTTACTGTATATAAATGATATTAATCAATCAACTTCGCTAAATCTCCTCTCTTTCGCTGATGACACAACGGCTAATGCATCGGGCCATAGGGTAAGTACATTATCTGCACACATTAATCAAGAACTTGACAAAATAAGTGATTGGTGTTCTTCTAATCAATTATTATTAAATGCTAGTAAAACCAAATATGTCGTTATAAGTCCATCGCGAAACACTCAGAGCTCTGAAGATCTAAATATCCAAATAAAAAAACAAAATATTAAACAAATAAGCAACAGAGAAATCGAAAAGTCAATGAAGTTCTTGGGTCTTAATATAGATGAAAACCTTTCTTATCAAGTTCATGTATCAAAACTGTGTTCTAAAATAGGACGGGTAAATTATGCTTTAAATAAAGTAAAAAACTTCTTCCGCACGAGGCAATGAAAACGCTGTATTATGCACTAATACATAGTCATTTAATTGATGGAATACAGATGTGGGGGAACTGTAGAGCAACTAGGAAAATACTAACAATGCAAAAACGGTCACTGCGTATTATCAATAACACGAGTTATAAGGCCCATACAGACCCATTGTTCGCGGGAGATAAAATCCTCAAAATAGACGACTTATTTAAACTCCAAGCTTGCCTTTTTGTATTTGACTGGAAACAGGGAGAACTCCCTTCGTCGTTCAATAATTTTTTGGATGCAACATGTAATGATTCACAAATAACCACAAGACAATCTGAACTATTACGCGTCAGTAGAACCCGTACACGAGCTCTTGATAAGTTACCTGTACACTCATTTCCAAAGATATGGTATGAGCTTGACCACGAGCTTAGACATATTACAAATAGGAAAAAATTTAAAAAAATTATTGACAGAGAAACTTTTATCTCAATATCTAACTCACGTGGAATGCGATAACCCATATTGCCCAGGCTGTCAAGTTTACACGAATTAGGGATTTAAAGATACAGGTAAAGCATTCCATATCAAGTAGTAGCAAATGACTAAATTACGCCCCGCTCACCCCGAGACCTAACATATTTAATGTCTCAGAATAATCATGTTTTACTGTCTATTTATCTCGTCCACCAAAATTGTATCCTAACTGCCAAGTCCAGTCCATGCGCACATGAACCTTGATATCAGGGCCATAAGAATAGTTATCCATCAACGTGAACAAATGACGTAAACACTCCGTATACAGAGCTGGTTCGTACATCCGTGTTTTGGGGGAGATGACAGGTAGACAGCCAATCTGGCTATGTCATCTCCCTACGGTATAGATCTGTATTCCACCTGTATTTGTGACATTGTCTTCATCTTTTTGTGATTTGAAGATGCCATCATATATATTGTAATAGACTATCTATACCGTTAAATAAAATAATCTAATCTAAACTAATCTAATCAGTCAGAGGCTATTACTCGCATATTATGAATTTGATATTGTTTCAGAAACAAAGCCTTTGTTAACGATGGATAGGTTGAAAGCGCTTGAAAAGTAGATTTCGGTCTAATTGAGCGATAAAGTTAATCTTGTTGTGAAAAAGACACGCGTGTTGTTGTAAAATCTCCCAGCCAAGTGTCACCTGTTAAAAGTCACTGCCACAGTTTAGTGCCCATTTTTTCAAACCCCGTGTTTACAAAATGTATAATATATTGAAATCTGTTGATTACCTAGGACTACCACTTTCACAGTTGTTTTACTGGACATTTCGGAAGACAATTGGCGAATAAAACTACTGTAGATTGCTCAATTTAACATGTGACAGGCTTTTATTTTTCATCAGAAATTGGTCATTTGACAGCGGAAATGATAACCTCCTCGATTTAATGGCCATTGTTCGTGGGTGGAATTCTGTCACAGCATATCTTAACCACTGCACAACTGAGTCATAAAAACATTCCGGTAGGTTTTTCTTCTGAATACAAGTCTCAGACATTCACACATCTGACTTCAGAGAGTGAACACCTAGACAGCTATGGTATTACCTGTTAGACTAGAGAAAGCCATCTCAGCTCTGGGCGTCTCTTGCCCTATCTCCTGGACTATCCAGGAAATAGGCATGAGCGTCCATCTGAAACTGGAATTCAGAGTTGATGGAAACACCACTACACCAACCTCCCCGGGGAGAGGTAGCACCTTTGGTGAGAGGATCCCCTCCCACACTGGTCCTCACCCGAGGGGGCAGGGAGGCCCTGAAAAGAGTACTAAAAGGAAAAAAGAAGAGCCCGTCGACCAAGCGTAGGGACGCCCGACGTTTGGAGGCTTGCCTGGATAAGAAGAAAGAGGTGAGTGAGGGGGTGGAGGTTCCGAGGGCAGCCACCAGTTCCCCTCCTAATCCCACAGGTAAACCCAACCAACTGCCTGTTCCCCAGCCGGTTCAGTTGGATGTGGAACGTCCTGTGGAGATTGAGGAGAAACTGGAAGTTGCCTTTTCGCCACCTCACATCCCCTCACACCCCTCTCCCTTCGCTTCCGGACATCCCGGGCAAGGGACACACACCAATCCAGCCACCGCAGTCCTCAGAAACACGCGAAGAGAAGATTATGAGGGAATACAACAAAATCATGGCCGAGTCCCAAGAATTCAAACGACAATCTGCTGAAGTCTCCAGAATGGCACAGGACTGGCTAGATAATAAGAAAAAACAACAAAACCAAGAAACAGCCTTATCTCCATCTCCATATCCATCACAGCCACCTCCTAAACAGAAGACCCGCAGGAAACACAAACGCGGATAAGCTGCTTCCTTCTCTTTTCCTCCTTTACCGCACTCAGACATGGCAAATACTATACAGCAAACGGGGATCGAAAGGGGCTTGCCCCACAGCGTCTCTCCTTCGGCGCGCAAAAAACATTTCTTCTTCTTCTGAATATGTTTTTTCTTAGCAAAACGTGTACTCACCCCCCCCCCCCCCCCCCCCCCCTTTGTCTCTTCCGCCATTTTCCATGCTCTGCGTTCTTTATGTCGCTCCGAATATCCGAATACCCGGTGGGAACTTTGGTTTAGAAGTAAATTATATCTCTAAAAGCTACCATTGTCGCTTTCTTTACCACTTCTTCAATTTCGGGTTTAGAACCACCAACTGCCTATAGAGACTAGAAGCTGGGCGCCAGTAAAGTCCCACACAAAAAAATGCAACTGATCTAAGACAGATATACACTCAAAAATCAGTTGGGTTAAAAATCAAGTCAAATGAACTGTCAACTGAACTGGGTTGAGTGAATATGAACCAGATTGGATTCATATTGCACAAATTTAGAGGAACTCCGAAAGCAATACCTAAGACCCTATTTTTGACAACACCCAAATATGATAAAACTGATAGATCTTTTTATGAGCTCGAACATAAGAAGCTTAAGAGCTTTGAGGCTGTGAGCCTGCGATGCTGTTTGTTCGCTTGGTCGATTTAAAACCCACAAAGTTAGCCTCTTTACCATACATAAAAGATAAGCCGCCAGATGCCGCGCACGGGGGTCGGTATTTAAGCTGTATTGCATTTTAAAAGTTTTGCTTTCGGAATGTGACTATTCATTGGAATGAGCTGTTTGAGTTGACCACCAAGGGTGCTGGCTTTATGCCAGATAGCTGAACACGCTGGATTAAACGAGAAAATGTCCACGTTCCAGCCAATACAGGAATAGTGGTCTTGAAAGAAGAACTCTCCGATCATCAACAAAATATGTTGACGTCGGATAACTAAAGACTACCAGTGAGCCTTCTGATACGGTCCAGAGGCAACTGCTGCCACTTCTCATGCAAGGCAGCTTCCCAATCCGCCAAATTGTGTACAGGCGGATCCCATGCTTGCACATGACGTCTCAGAAAGTCCCAGATGTGTTCTAAGGGATTCAAATCGGGGCTCATTGCAGGCGATGGTAGTGTTGTAATAGCGTTGTTCTGAAGGAATGCTCTCACAGCATGGGAACGATGTGGCCTTGCATTGTGGGTCGCAAGGGATTTCAATCCCACATCGTCCCTGTGCACCTTTGGTGCGCTGAAACTTTTCATTCATCAATTTGGTACGAATTCCTACATTTAGAAATCCTAAAGGGTTAATTAAGTCTCTCTGTCAGCTGACCAGATGACAACAGGAAAAAACACTCAAATAAACACTCGTACAGCTAATCTCTTTCACACCTCTGCAATACCAGAATCGGATGAATTGTTTTCACTAAACGACAACACTGTTATCTATTGTTCAAAGCCATTGCATTCCGATGTACCCTGGACCCGTTTAGTATGGTAGAGCCAGTGAGGACTGTCTCTCTGCTCTGAGTGTTTTGTAAATGGGTCCCCTGCCTGAACTCGTAAACACCAGGTAGTGGCTGGGCGAATATATCAGATGGAATAATCATGTTGGAAGAACCTGACAGGGCGAATACCAGATCCAGGAAATACACGTGTCGTAAAGCGATAACTGTTGGGAAAATTAGCTCACTAAAAGCGCTTGTCAACTTTAAACATTTATGACATTTAATGCCGGTAACCTGTCGTTCTTCAGTTCAATGTCTGTTGCCAGACTACTGGCCTCAAGAAAATAATAACAATATATACAAAATAGTTACTCATGTGGATAAACGTAACTCAAATACAATTAAACCTTTTTGAATACAAGATTTGTCAAGCGGTGTGTAACTGTTATCTGAATGACCAATCAGCGATTATCAGCTTGTGCATAAATTTTATGCCCTTCCAAACAACACTGTAATTACTGCATAATCATTACAAGAATTGACATTTTCGCTACCATTTTATAATATTGAATACGCTGAGGAATATTTGTTTATCCTTCGGATGCCAGCCTATAGAACATGCATTCGAGAAGTATGAAATATTTGACATTCCCGAGCCCTTCTACCGGCAACTTGTGTGCGCCCTCATACTTTAGCAGTAAGGAAGACGTTCCCTTGTTATATTTCGAAAGCGCACGTTTCCAGGAAGGGATAACGTTACACGGGTAAACATGCCATATGTGTACATTATAATGAGTGCACACTGCATCATGAACTACGTTTACAGGTTTACCAGATTAACTTAACGTTAGAATTTGTATGCACCTGTGCACTCGTCAAAACAAGAACTTTTAACAGCTCTCATCAGCCTTGCGTAAAATAATCATTTTGCCACTCCGCCACGAGATGCAGACAAGGTTGACTTATATGTTACATGTGTTGACAAGCGATCCTACTTAAGAGTATGTTATCATGAGAGAGAGAGAGAGAGAGAGAGAGAGAGAGAGAGAGAATTGCTTCTTACACATCCCAGTTTTTAGTATCATCCATCATGGACGTGTACTGTATTAATATTAATTGGTTGAGTGCTAGAACACTAGAAGCCACTATCAAGGATTATATACCAGAGCAAAGGCCAACATTTGCCTTGCTCGTGTATCAAATTCTGTCAAAAGCAAATAATACTTTGGTTATATTAACTTGTTTTATCACAAATTATTGAAGAGTTCCTATGGGCACTCTTCAATAATTTGTAATGAAACAACTTTTGATAAGAAAATTCATACCACCAAAAATAATGTAGCCCCCAACCAGTTAATTATGTATTTTATACTCTGTAAATCTTTACCACGTGAAAATGGGAAAAGACGATACAATAAACACAAACATAAGGAATTCGACACTTAAGCAACTATTTACACTCCGATAATAATTTTGGGTAAATGGATGTCAGAGGTCAAGAGATGAAACAGTCATATGCGCACTGCGCATATAGCAAAGTAACTTCTACAAAATCAACTGAGGGCGAATTATTTGTTAAAATTGGGCATTATCGTCATTGTTTATAATATTTTGATTGAGAGGTATCTGATTAATGATTTTCGTGGAGGATGCAACAAAAATAAGCTTTTATTCTATATTTATTTTTTATTTATTTGAAGACAAGGACTACAGGAAATCTGTATAATTTCCAGGCAATCTGTAGATTATCTGATTCTGTCCTGTAATCTGCAGATATCCTAAATGAAAGTGTCCGTGAACGTGTGTAGTGTTTGATGAAAAGGATAATGTTTATGAAAGGATTATGAAATAAGACAAGAATTGTGATAATTGAGAGAATGGTAATTTCTGTTCCCTACAAGCTATGTTTTCACTAAAAATAATTTTAGATGTAGACTGTACTAAAGAATTGAGGTCAGGTTTGATGTGACCCTTTCAGTTAACGTATGTTAGCCTGAGTTCCAAAATGAGTCATCCTACCATGTAACAATGAAATCGCTTCATATATATGACTCGTAGATTTTGCTAAAGGAATCTAGGTCACGTGCCTGTCCGGTGGTCTCAGTTGACCGATCGTGACTAAAATAGGATAGTCTCATTTAGATGTCATACCGAGTTATCCTACCAAGTTACAATGAAATCCCTTCATAAAAACAACCTGTAAACAGTGCTAAAGGAATCTAGGTCACGTGATCAGGCGGCGGCGACAGCTGGCCGATCGTGACCAAAATATGACAGTCTCACCAAGACATCATACCAAGTTATCCATCCAAGTTACACTGGAATCGCTTCATAAATACGAACTGTAGACTATGCAAAACAAAAACCTCTAGGCCACTTCCGCGTGCGGGCATCACGGTCGACAGAGCACGGCCAAAATAGGACGTTCTCATCTAGAAATTATACCGAGTTATCATGCCAATTTACAATGAAATCCCTTCACAAATGCAACATATAGACTGTGCTAAAGGAAGCTAGGTAACGTGTCCCTGTGGCCACCACGGTTCACTGAACCCAACCAAAGTAGGACGTTCTCATTTCGACATTATACAGAGTCATTCTACCAAGTTACAATGAAATCCCTTCATAATTTCGACCTGTAGACTGTGTTAAAGGTTTTCGTGTTTACGGCCTGCGCAGCCGTCGCGTTTGACCGATCACGACCAATAGGGGACGTTCTGTTATAGATATGACCTTGAACCTGCATATGAAATTTCGTAATGATCGGACAAAAACCATGTGGTGTAGAAATCCCTTCGTAAAAAACAACCTATAGACAGTGTTAACGGAATCTATGTCACGTGAACAGGCGGTGGTAACGGCTGACCGATCGTAGCCATAATAGGACACTCTCATATAGACACCATACCGAGTTGTCCTTCCAAATTACAATGAAATTGACCAATCATGACCAAAAGGGGACGCTTTCATCTAGACATGACCTCGAACCCGCATATGAAATTTCATGATAAGCGGATAAGAACTACGGGGTGTAGCTTGCGCAAAAGAAACTGTGCACAGACTCACAGAATCACAGACTTTCGCACGCGTGATGATAATACCTTATCTTGACTTTGTCAAGTTAAGCTAAAAAACAGGTTTTTAAGGGATTAACTGAAAGAAAATTACTATTTTTAAACAGCTTACCTGGATCGTCTCTAGGCATATTTAACTGATTTGACTGAATCATTTGCTGTTTTCGCATGCATAATAGAGTAGAGAAGATTAAATTTCACTCTCTTCGATTGAATTTGTTCAAAATATATAGAGGATATTCACGAAAATTTGATGAATACCGAAAATATCTCGTGAGTGGCTACAAAGAAATATGAGGATCTTCACGAGCGACGCATGGAATTTTCTTTTTATTTAATGCTCTACGACTACAAACTCTCCAATTTGTGGCCTTTATTTGCCATTAAGGCGCAAAATTTATGTGCCGAACCGGCGTCCATACAAAAATTACAACAACCAAACTCCAACCATTGGAATGTGTGAATATCCGCACAAAAAGTAGTCCCGTCTTATTTCTCCCCTAACTTTACGATTTACCAAGGCTGGCGAATTGAAATAATCGCAATGTGTTTCGAAGAAATAGAACAATAACAAAAAACACCACTTTCTTATTTTCAATAACAAGACACGTCATTTTATTTTTTTTAACTCAATGCACTGAAGACGTGTGAAGTTGAACTGAAGAAATTTGAAAGTGATTTCGGCTTTTCGCTGGAAGGTGAATGAGAAAGTCAAACTTTGAAACCGCTGATTTAATGAATTGATTTAGTCACTGTCACTATCAATTATTCGAATTCGTTTGTATTTGGGACTCTGGAATTCATTACTGATGTGCTGACTCGTTTAAAGTACATGTGATTCGTCATCCGAACCTACGATGAAATATCGATTTCTAAATATCATTTTGATATTTCGTTTTGCCGACCGACAGGGGAATATGACTTAATTTTTCAGCGTGAATTGATGCCTGAGCATTAAATAAAACTTGCTATCACCTTCGTGTCTTTTACATTCCATTATAAAGTGTGTTTCTTCTTATTCTTCCACATTATCATCACAGTTCTTGCATATTCGTTGTTCATATGGAACCTTGGGGCACTGATGCCTCTCAATTTCAATTTCTGGGGGCGCGGTGGCGTCACGGTAACCGGTTCTCGTCAGGTCACCGAAGTTAAGCAACGTCGAGCGCGGTTAGTAGTTGGATTGGTGACCATTTTAGCGACTGATTCGTGCTCCCGCGTTGTGTCCTTGAGCAAGGCACTTAACCCCGATTGCCTACATGGGGGCACGATGACGCTGTGTACTAAGGCGTTCTGCACGTCGATGGTGCGCATGTCTTCAACCAATCTAACCCTGCCTGTGCCTCGGTGCAGAGTTCAGAGTTACGATGTTGGAGAGCTGACAGCTGCTCGTCGTTGCTCGGTGGTTCTCTCCGGGTACTCCGGCTTCTTCCACCCGTAAAACTGTCACCGACATGATATGACCCTGGCTGTTAATGTGTCGTTAAACCCTACTAAAAAAAAAAAAAAAAAAAAAATTCAATTTCTAGCTTATGATTGCTGATTCATAATTTACTGAACATGGCCCGTAGACTATAACTTTTAACTGATATCAAGTTAGGCTCTAAATTGTAATTATATTTGAATTTGCGATATGTTCTCAATTTATTCATTCCTCCTATCTTCGCATCATCGAACATTTCTGTCTGGAACCTTGAGATGTTATCCTTTTGAGATTATATTGAATAGCATTTAACTTTTCTAATGACAATGGATCATTTAGTACCTCATTAAATTTCGGTACACCTTGCCTGTCAGGCCATTTTTGCTTCATTGTAGAATCACTTGTCATATCTGCCGCTGAGCGAAGCAGCGACTGGTCACTGAATTCAGCTATTCTGATGATATGTCGAATAGTATTCATTATTCCGCCATGAATTGAAGGGAATCTACCTCGTTCTGAACGTGAAGCGTAATTAGATGATTTTCTGTTAACATCAAGTACAGATTTACAAAATCTTAAATGCGTCTGTTCATCAGTTGTGATTTCAGTTTTACCAAATAATACCAGGCGCCCAAAACTCAGACCCATACAATAATATCGGCTTGATTAGCTTGTCATATCCACGGAATGAATCTCATGTTTACGTAGCTCTGACGTCGGTGCATATAATGCTTTGTTACCTTCACAAACTACATCGGACTGAGCGCTTCGAAAATTTCCATTAAAAGAACATTTAACCTCCAAATATGTATACTCTTTCACTAATTCTAAAATATATATTGTCTAAACTGAATTTGGTACTTTTTTTAAGCTCTTTTTTGACAAATCGTACTTTTGGTTTTGGAATGATTAACAACCAAATCATATCTTGACGCAAAGCGAAACAACGTATTCAAACACATCGACAAACCTTCTGGTGTTTCCGACATCATTACTAAATCATCTGCAAATAAAAGATGATTTGTGGATTTGTCACCAACAGTAACCGGTCTACATTTTTCATCGAATTCATTTCCAATATCATCAATAAATTAAAAAAGTATAGGAGATACGATACACCCCTGCCTAATCTAATCCCAACTGTGGATATCATACGAGAACCAAACCCAGTACTGGTTTTGGTCGAAATAGCACGAGTTGCATACATCGATTTTGTAGTATTCAGAATATTCCCTGTAATACCAATGTGTTCTAACTTTGCAACATTATATATCTATTAAACGAACCAAACGCTTTATGAAAATCCACGAACGCTGTATAAACCTTTGTAGTATGTGATGTGGGTTTCAGGGATGGTGTTTGATGATCTCGGTGGATGACCTCGGAAGTGATGTCATGTCACGTGACCCAGTGGCGCCAAGTTGGCTTGTCATTGTAACGCGCGTGAACGTCCATGGTGTGACGTCATTACCATAGTCACGTGGAGTTAGTGCGCATGCGCAGCACGTGTTGTTAGGGTGATACATGTTTCCGTTGTCCATTTTGTATACTGGAGGTCGCCATCTTGGTTTCTATGGTAGCACGTTGTTCCAACGCGACCCAAAGGTCTCGTTTCCTATTAAAAGGCCATTTCCGAGGTTATTAGATATCCTCGTCCAAATGGCTATTTTGAGCTATAGTTTTATTTTGTGGTGGTGTGGATTGAGTAAATAATTCTCATTAATGGTGATATGGCCAAAATAATCTGTTGGTGGCCATGATTCAAACTGTGTACTGTCAAGTGCATTTCAGTTGGAGGTCAAGGTCACACAGGAGTGTTCAATGACTAGCCCAGACCTGTTTGGGACCGGACGATTTGCAGGTTACAAATGGGACAATTTTTGTGTAAATTTGCTTTCAGAAAGCCTTCTGAAAAAATGAATAGGAAACCCACATGTTTTTTATTTATCAGAATGATCATCTTATTCTGTAAGATCCTCAGGGGAGGAATAAGGAATTCTTATAACACAGTTTTATCACTATCGATGCACGAAAATTGGAAATTTATATCCAAAATGAGAAAATTTTAATCATTTTGAGTAATTTTTTTAGCCATAAACTGTGTCATTCAGCTAAGTTTATTTGAGTGATATTGTAAGATTTTTATTGGTGCAGTTATCTCCAGAAAAGGTCATATTCAGAGTTTCCAGAAACTGTATACATTGTGAGTATTGTGAATAAGGGAGGTAATTTAAATGCGAAATATCCTCGTCCGTGTTAATAAGAATTAAGCCGTGCATTTCTTGAAAAACCAACGTTTTCACCTGAATAACTGTAACGAGACCAAAGGCCTACATCAGGTCGGGTGAAGGGTTTGTTAGATAGAATTGGAGTAATTTCCCGACTCGTTTAATTAGTAGGATTACCACAAACAACCCGGCAACCCTTCCAAATCACCAAAAACGACCTCATTTGTTACGCATTCCTCCATTTTGGTCTTATAAGGGTATCAAGAAGTGCTATAAAGTGCGTTCGATTTTATAAGAGTAGGTTGCTGGTTCGGATATTCCTCAAAGCCTCGGATTCTACCTGTTATTCAGATTCCTTCGGAATCTTCCGCATCACGCATTATTTGTTTTAGTGTTTTGCATGATGGTGTGGCTGTAGATATGGTTAACGACATATCGCGGTGGTCTAAACATTATGTAACATTTTAGACAATGGGGCATAATTTCGGCCACCGTGACCCCCAAAATATTGGAAATTAACAAAACAAAGTTTCCACTCAGTAAATATCCGGTCATAAAGTTGCATGCGAGCTGAGTGTGTTGGATACAAATGGACATGGTAATCGGTCGGAATTCGCACTTACGTTAAAGGGATATTGCTCATGCAAAATGCCGCATTTGACCGAAGCTCAGAGAAATAATGCCTTTGAACGCTTGGAAACAGGCGAATCAGCTTCAAATGTAGCGAGAGTGTTCAATGTCTCACCGAGCACCATCACCCGCCTGTGGAACCGCTACCAAATCCAGGGGACAACGCAGGGCCTTCCAAAATCCGGGAGACCCCGAATGGCCACCCCAGCTCAGGGCCGATACACCCGGATACATCATTTGCGGGAGAGAACAACCACGGCGACCTCTAAAGCGTCAACGCTACCAGGTCGGCGAAGGATTTCAGATCAGACCGTTCGCAACGGTCCACGCGACGCAGATCTGCGTGATATAGACGGCCAGTTCGTGACGTCATTTTGACGGCGCAGCATCGTCGATGGCGACTTCAGTGGTGTCAGATGTAAAGGGCATGGCCTCATCAGAGATGGAGAACGGCATGGGTCAGTGACGAGTCACGTTTCCTTATTCACCGAGTTTATGGACGATGCCGTGTGTGCAGACGTCGTGGGGAACGTTTTGCGCGTAGCTGCTTTCGGGAGGTAGAGAGATTTGGTGGCGGTAGCGTTATGGGCAGTCATCTCACATACTGGTAAAACGGATCTCGTCCATGTTGAGGGCAACTTGACGGCGCTGGGGTACAGGGATGAAATTTTACATCCACACGTGCTCCCCATTATGCAAAATGCCAACGCCATTTTCCAGCATAACGCCCGCCCGCACACAGCAAGGCTCACGACAGCTTATCTGCAGAATAACACATCGAAGTCCTGCCCTGGCCCTCCAGATCGCCAGATTTGAACCAGATCGAACATCTATGGGATCAACTGGATCGACGTGTGCGACAACGTCAATCACAACCTCAGACGTTACCACAGTTGGGGCAAGCGTTGCAGGAAGAGTGGGCCACAATATCTCAAGCTTCCATCCGGAATCTGATTGCTTCAATGAACAGAAGGTGCCGAGCTGTTTTGGGCTCAGATGGCGGTCACACTAGATACTGAGTTTGGATAACGTCGACTCGTGACGTTAATGACTGAAACGTCTCCATCTGTGCTTCATTCATACTTTAAAACTTTTGTTAGGAATTGATTTCGTTCTCTATATCATTATCCCATAACGCGGGAACGTACCTCATCACAGAAAACCCGTTTTGCATTTCTTTTTTAAACAGTATATTACATTAGGTTTGATATTGAAGATAGAGCCATCGAATTCTACTCACAATGCGTATTCGTTCAATTTTAAAACCTTCTGTATTGCACTAACATATTTCTTACGACAGTAAAATGTTATACCCCCCCCCCCCCCCCCCCCCCCGTTCGTCATGTCCCATTTTCGGTTAGCCCTTTTTACACCCACCCACCACCAGAACAGGCTCAATGTCCATGAACGTATGAATGATGGCCTATGATGGCCTAGGATATGCCCAACCTCATTCCCCTCATTTGAAGTAAATAAAATATGTTTAAATTATTCCCATGATTTGTACCATAGGAGTAAGCTAAAATAACGTAAAATTGAATCCATTCTGATCCATTTATTTATTTGATAAATTATATACTTGATTCTGGCAGGAGTCTGCATGTTTGATTCCATAAGTGCATGACTCCAAGTACTAACCTTGTTAGTATGGTTTATTTATTTTTTGTTTATTTTTGCCCAATTCTCAATTAATGAAAGTGTCAATGACACTGTAGCTTGTGTGTTGTGTTTGATGAAAAGGATAATGTTCAATGTTTATGAAAGGATTATGAAATAAGACAAGATTTGTGATAATTGGGAATATGCTCAATTCTGTTCCCTGTATGCTATGTTTATGATAAAAATAATATGAGGTGTACTCTGTACTAAAGAGCTGAGGGGTTGGTTAATATGACCTCACAGTTAATGTATGTGGCCCTCACAGTTAACGTATATCAACAAAAGTTACCAAGTTACAGTGAAATTATTCCAAAACGAGTCATCCTGTCACGTTACATTAAAATCCCTTCATAAATATGGCCTGTAGACTGTGCTAAAGGTTTTCGGGCTTCGGGCCCCTGTAGCCGTCAGTTTCCCAATTGCGTCCAAAGGGGACGTTCTCATCTAGACATTATATGAAGTCAACCTACCAAGTTACAATGAAATCCCTTAATAAATATGACCTATAGACTGTGCAAAATTAAATGTTTTTGGGCTTTGGGCTCTGGCAGCCATCATGGTTGAATGATCGCCACCAAAAGGGAACATTCTCATCTGGGCATCATCTGGAGTGATCCTACAAAGTTACAATGAAATCCCTTCATAAATATGACCTGTAGACTGTGCTCAAGGTTTTTGGGCTTCGGGCCCCTGAAGCCGTCACAGTTGACCAATCACGACGAAAAGGGGATGTCATCATCTAGGCATTATATGGAGTCAAACTTACGGGTTACAATGAAGTCCTTCCATAAATATGACCAATAGACTATGCTAAAGGTTTTGGGGTTTTGGGCTCGGGCAGCCATCAAGGCTGAATGATCGCGACCAAATGGGGACGTTCTCATCTAGACATTATTTAGAGTCATCCTACCAAGATACAATGAAATCCCTTCATAAATGTCACATGTAGACTGTGCTAAAGATTTTCGGGCTTTGGGCCCCTGTAGCCAACACAGTTGCCTAATGGTGTCCAAAATGGGCTGTTCTCATCTAGACATTACATGAAGTCAACCTACCAAGTTACAATGAAATCCCTTCATAAATATGATCTGAAGACTGTGCTAAAGGTTTTAGGGCTTTAGGCTTGGGCAGCCATCATGGTTGAGTGATCGCAACAAAAAGGGGACATTCTCATCTGGACATCATCTGGAGTGATCCTATGAAGTTACAATGAAATCCCTTCATAAATATGACCTGCAGACTGTGCTCAAGATTTTCGGGCTTCAGGCACCTGTAGCCATCACAGTTGACCAACCACGACCAAAAGGGGATGTCATCATCTAGGCATTATATGGAGTCAACCTAACAAGTTATAATGAAATCCTTCCATAAATACGACCTACAGACATGCTAAAGGTTTTTGGGTTCGGGCAGCCATCAAGGCTGAATGATCGTGACCAAAAGGGGACGTTCTCATCTGGACACTATTTGGAGTCATCCTACCAAGCTACAATGAAATCCCTTCATAGTTATGACCTGTAGACTGTTTTAAAGGTTTTCGGACTTTGGGCCCCTGAAGCCGTCGCAGTTGCCCAATCGTGTCCAAAAGGGGACCTTCTCGTCTAGACATTATATGAAGTCAACCTACCAAGTTACAATGAAATCCCTTCATAAATATGACCAGTAGACTGTGCTAAAGGTTTTCGGGCTTCGGGCTCGGGCAGCCATCATGGTTGAATGATCGCAACCAAAGGGGACAATCTCATCTGGGCATCATCTGGAGTGATCCTGCTAAGTTACAATGAAATCCCTTCATAAATATGACCTGTAGACTGTGCTCAAGGTTTTCGGGCTTCGGGCGGGCACTTGTAGCCATCACAACTGACCAATCACGTCCAAAAGGGGATGTCATCATCTAGGCATTACATGGAGTCAACCTAACAGGTTACAATGAAATCCTTCCATAAATATGACCTTTTGCCTATGCTAAAGGTTTTTGGGCTCGGGCACCCATCAAGGCTGCATGATCGCGATCAAAATGGGACGTTCTCATCTAGACATTATTTGAAGTCATCCTACCAAGTTACAATGAAATCCCTTCATAAATATGAACTCTAGACTGTGCTAAAGGTTTTCGGGCTTCGGGCCCCTGTAGCCGTCACAGTTGCCCAATCACGTCCAAAAGGGGACTTTCTCATCTAGACATTGTATGAAGTCAACCCACCAAGTTACAATGAAATTCCTCAATAAATATGACCTGTAGACTGTGCTAAAGGTTTTCGGGTTTTGGGCTCGGGCAGTCGTCACGGTTGGCATATCATGCCCAAATGGGGAAATTCTCATGTAGACATCATAAGGAATCATCCTACAAAGTTACAATGAAATCCCTCCACATTAAACATGACCTGCAGACTATGCTAAAAGTTTTTGGGTTTCGGGCTTGGGCAGCCATCACGGTTGATAGATCATGCCCAAAAGGGGACGTTCTCATCTAGGCATTATACAGAGGCATCCTACCAAGTTACAATGAAATCCCTTCATAAATACGACATGTAGACTGTGCTAATGTTTTTCGGGTTTTGGGATCGGGCAGCCATACCGGTTGCCCGATCGCGACCAAGAGGGGACGTTCTCATCTAGACATGACCCCAAACCTGCATATGAAATTTCGTGGACGATCAGACAAGAACTGCGGGGTGTAGCCCGTGCTAAAGGAAAATGTGAACAGACATCACAGACTCACAGACTAACAGACTCACAGACTAACAGACTTCCGCACGCGTGATGGCAATAGCTTATGTTGACTATGTCAAGTTAAGCTAAAAATGAGTTGAATATGATATTTGTCAATTTTCCAAAATCTCAAGTTACCAGTGACACTTGTGGGTAAAGTCTTAATACACAATGATCGCAAGTTAAACTATACTGAATATTATATTATGACTAGGTCATGCAACAATATTTGAAAGCTTGTTGGAACTATTAACCAAGTTGAAACAGGGCTGTTGTCACAATCAATTCACTAGCAATTCTCGGTCATAATACTAAAGCAATGACGGGTAAACAACAGAAAATATTCTCAAATATCCTTTTAACATTTGAGTGAATAAGTGAAGCCCTTGAAGTAAATAGAATATTAGTTGATACTAGCACATTTTTACATTAATTCATGTGTCTGGTGCATTATAAAGCATTTTTTTTTTAAAAATGTACGGCATATTTTCTACACTGAGAACCAGACACCTATCCCTCCACCAACATGTATTACTTGTGACATGTGCACAGATTTCACCTCATCTTAACACTTATAATGAGGGCACGGTGGCGTTGTGTACTAAGGCGTACTGCACATTGATGGCGCACCTGTCTTCAGCCAATGCTGACCCTGCTTGTGTGGAGTTGGTATGTTGGGGAGCTGACAGTTGCTCGCCGTTGCTCGGTGGTTCTCTGCAGGTACTCCGGCTTCCTCCACCCGTAAAACTGTCACGGTCATGGTTAGCCATTGTGCAGAAATATGTGACCTTACACAGGGGGGGGGGGGGGGGGGGCACTAAAAATTTGCAAGACGTGACGTCCTATTTTTTATTCTGCTCCTTTTTACAAAACCCACACACCCACCCACCCACCCACCCACTGAGACGTACTGCACGCCGAGGTGCACATGTCTTCAGCCAATCTAACCCTGTCTGTGCTGTGTAGTACGCAGTGCCGCTGTGCAGTGTGTAATACAGTCGTGGGTTATGATGTTGAAGAGCTCACAGCTGCTCGTCGTTGCTCGGTGATTCTCTCCGGGTACTCTGGCTTCCTCCACCCGTAAACCTGTCACCGACATGATATGACCCTGGTTGTTAAAGTGTCGTTAAACACCAATAAATAAATAAATCAATCAATTAATAAATAAATAACTTGGGTTGAATTTAGTGCATCAGAGAGAATTTTCCCAAAATATTGTCTGCACATTTTCTACATTTCGAACAAGACACCCACCCCCTCCAAAGGTGTGACATTTTCCCATATTAAAGCCTCCTGATGTTGTATTTATGTTAAGAGTGTGATGTACAACATCATCTTTAAGGTTTGAAACACAAATGATGGTATATATTAGCTGATATATTGATATATTTTTAAAAAATTAAAAAAATTGCACAAGTTGGAAATGCACATTTTGGCGCACTCAAGAGACCCACCCACCCCCACGTCACGTCTTACAAATTTTTGGTGCCCCCCCCCCCCCCCCCCGCCTTACACACCAATAAATAAATAAATAAATAAATAAATAAATAAATAAATAAATAAATAAATAAATAAATAAATAACACTTATAAAGGCTCCTTGTGTTGCAGTTATTTGAGAACGTACGTTTTTAGTGCGCCCATGAGACCCCCCCCCCCCCCCCCCCCGTACCCCCACTTGACAAATCATTCGACCTTTGGCTCATTTCAAAAGAGCAATATCCAGGTAACTCAATTTGTGATGGCGCTTGATGCCACGTTTCAGATCATATGATTATGTATTCACACCTATCAAGCACAGATTGACATTGTATATCATCAACCTTGTTAACGAACCCCTGTGCATTCCAGGCAGTATATGCAACCTTTTATAAGGGCATACATTGTACTCTTGATCTAGTAAAATCTATCAAAAAAGTATATGTACTCCGAAATTGTTCGAAATTTCACCCCTAATTGACATACGGGAATAAACTACATGAACATTTATAATGTATCACTTCAAATGGACACACGACTCCAGAATAGTTGCAAGCCGGAAAATAAGCAGACTGTCATCTGCAAAATGAGGTTCTCAGATGGTGAATTTAGTGATGCTACCCTGCATAGCAGGGTAGCATCACTAAATTTACCCTCTGTGAACCTCAACCTGAATCAGGGTCTCAAAACTAAACAGAAAGAGGTACCTAGAGGATAAACTGGCCCTTTGTTTGGGATAGCATCATCAAATTAACCCCCTGGGGACCTCATTCTAGAAATGTCAGAGTGCTTATTATCAGGCCTGCACATTGTCACACGCTCTGTATTAATACAAAGGCACATCTCGGCGTGATCAACATAGTGTCTTATGTGTATTATTTATTTATTTATTGATGTTTAAGGTCACATATTTATGCACAATGGCTAATCATGACCGTGACAGTTTTACGGGTGGAGGAAGCCGGAGTACCCGGAGAGAACCACCGTGCAACGGCGAGCAGCTGCCAGCTCCCCAACATCGTAACTCCGCACTGCAGCACAGGCAGGGTTAGATTGGTTGAAGACATGCGTACCATCAACGTGCAGTACGCCTTAGTACACGGCGTCATCGTGCCCCCACATGGGCAATGGGGGTGAAGTGTCTTGCCCAAGGACACAACGCGGTCGCCGCAGGTGGGATTCGATGTCTTATGTGTAAGGTACCCTAGCTTGCACGAGGTCTAAACATTGAAGGGACTGATAAGGCCTAGATGAATAAAGCAATCTGATTGCGCCTGTTAAAGACCTGACCTAGGCCAGAGTTGAGACAGGGTCAGGCATAGCAAGTAAGTATAGAATTGTGCTACAAGTCAATAGCTATGGTACAAATCTGTAAGGGTGGTAGAAGACTATAATATTGGCACTATTGGGTGACTACAACAGAGGCAAATCATAGGACAGATAGTTGAAGACGAGATGGAATCCTATGGTAAGACTACCTGGAGCTGTATAGGAGCTTGGAATCCCACTTACAAAATTCCACTTATGGAGTCCTTCTCCGGAATCCCTTTTTATCGAAATCAGTCAAAGAGCGGTGTGAGGAGTCACTCGTTCAAGCAACTGCTCGATAGTTCATTTGCTCGATAAGATTCGATCAATGGAGCAAGCAGTATAGTAGAATACAACTTTGATTGTGATATGAATTGGGATCCATAGCAGCTGTAGTGTACTTAGAGCCGTAGTAGTACCACAAGTTCGTAATGGCTGAGACACTCTAGCTCAGAACAGAATAGTGGTAGCCAAGAGTAATGATACAAGGCAACAACTTACGAGGGTGAAAGGTGAATACTAAAGGTGAATACAATGCATACTGAACATAGAACAGATGGTGGTGACTATGGACAAGTCGACAGCGGTTGTCTTGGAGCTATGAAGGGTATGGGGTGGATTAGAAGCCAGGAGCTGAACAGGATTAGGAGCCATGACTCATGATGACTGTCTTCAGATAAATATTCCGCAGAAGGTATTCTTCAAAAGGTATCCCCAACAGGTATCCTCAACTGTTATCCTCAAAAGGTATCCTCAAATAGTTTATCACTTTGTCATAAGTATCTTCAAATACCTATATGTACCTATGTACTTCATGTGATGTGCTCACATTTTGCACTAGCACACCAGCACATATCGGCACATCCAGCATGTGCCTAGGGGTGAAGTCATAACATAGACAGGACAGGACAGAAAAGGAATGAAGAGAATAATAAGCTATGGGATAGACTCGGGTAGGCAGAAGCAGAGGATTCCGAATGAATCTGTACTAGTAAAACAATTGTCGGGTTTGTGGTAATTCTGGGGAATTAAATTGACTCTTATACAAAGAAACGTACCTTATACCACAACATGCTAGTTTTATAGGCCTCTAGGTGATATTTGATGTGCTCCTATTAAAATAAGGATTCTCAAGGAATCCAAACTAGTACAATTTGTCGGGTTATTTATGGTAATTCTAGCAGAGGATTCTGGGTAATTTAATAGACTGACCCATATACAAAGGAACGCACCTCTTAATGAAAAAAGAGGATTCTGGGGTGTGGAGGGGGGGGGGGGCATCATTATCAAATAATGTAATTTGGGGTTGATTTTGGTGAATTGGAAGGATTGTCGGGTCTATTTGGGTAATTAGATTTATTCCTATTTAATTGAACACAACCTCTAAACTCACTCCTTTGATATTACATGATTTGGGGTCATATAGCAACCGTGTGCTACAATAGAAACTAAGATGATGGCCTCCAATATACAAAATGAGCGAAGGAAACACGTATCACCCAAACAACACGCGCGGCAAATGCGCACTAAGACCATGTATCACTATGGCAATTACGTCACACGAGGTTACTATGACAACCCAATATGGCGCCACTGGGTCACGTGACTATGACATCATGTGAGATTCAACACATGAGATCCATAAGATGGGGTCGAAATGAATTAACAGGGATGCGCCTATTATATGGGAAAAAAAGTATATCATGTACTTGAACCCCCGTCTTATGGAACTCATCTGATAGATCTCATGTAACGTCATATCACATGACCCAGTGGTACCATGTTGTGTTGTCTTGGTAAAAACACCCATAACAAATTTAGTACTGAAGCAGATAAATTTGTTTACCCGTGGCCGTGGTATTTACATGCGCATTACTCAGTAATGCCCCAACTCCTAATGGCAAACATTGGTGCAAATTATAGCATTTTGAATAAGCTTTCAGGAAACCATAACCTTCAAATTTCCCTAAAGGGGGGGGGGGGGGAGGGGCGGGGAGTCTTCGATCGAGACATGCATGCTTCGGCATGTTATGGCGGGGCAGGCTAGTGCGAGTGAATGCCCTTTCCCGGGATCTGACCCCCCCCCCCCCCCCCCCCCCATCCAAAAGTGCTTCAGGCACCCCTGGTAATAACTCATTTATTATAACATAGAATGCTGGAAAAAGAAACAACTATACACAGTACGTAAACTAATATAACCCCATATTTGCCTACAAACCCATATCGAGCAAGATTTTAACCACGACTTTGGTACATTAAAATTATTTCACAACCTTCCGCGCTCATCAAGTTGCAGATGGTAGCAATCAAAATTCAGAGAGAGGGTAAACAATTATGATATTCCCCCAACGCATTCCCAAAATGAGTGAAATCAACAGTTCATTGCAAATAGGAAAGTGCTCATACCTTTTCTTTCGACAAGTGGACGTGAAATGATCCTCGGGGGTGTGGGTGTGGAGGGGTGGCCGGGGGGGGGGGGTGGGATTGGGCTTGGGGGCTGGGGGAGGGTCCAAACAATTCAGAGAAGTTCAAGCGAATTATGACAAAAGGGAGCTAACTCCAAATTTATATGCCAAAACATAAGCGCACCCCACTTCTGACGTCGGTTCATATTTGTGTCTACAAACCATTTTAACTCCTCCCATGCCGTGGTGGATATTCCTGCCCAGGACAAGATTTGTCACTGATATAAACATAATATGGACACATTTAATCAAATTGTCTGATGTAAATTAAAAGGATTTTTTCACCAGTGCTCCCTTGTGTTAAATTTAGATGAATTTTTTCTCAAATCTAGTCATGGCTGCTGTACAGCAGCCATGACAAGATTTGATTAAAAATATCTTGAAAATACTCAGCGGGTTAAGAGTTAAACCCTATAATAACAGAAAGTGCTTGGAAAAAATACACTACATATATATATACCTTGCTGACTATACTTTTAATGTAACACCATGTACCTTGGAAATCTGTACTGAATAATATTTTGACCACGGTGTTCGTACATTTATTGGGAAGAAGCGGCTGGACGTGAACAGGGATCAACAGCTTGAAACCCAACGAAGAGGAGAGTCCATGCTTGTCGAGAGGAGAGAAAAGAGGAGATAGCTGCCACAACTGAAGCCTCTTGATTTGCCACACTTCGCTTCAACCAGTCTTTTTCCAAAGAAGTCGAGTGTTGTTAATCTTATAGTCTAAATTATAGAGGAAAACAAAATTCCACCACCCACGATCTTGTGTACCACGACAATGATCCAAACGAGGTACCGAGAATAGAGAAAGAGAAAAAGGGTCCTGTGCCACATGTATACGATGAATGGGGTGGTAATTCTGACACGCCTGAAAGTTCATCTAGCGACTTTATGACCGAGATCACCCAGGTGGGCAAGGGTGGGCCAGGCTATACGCGTAGCAAAACACAAAAAGATGAAGCCAAACTTCAACTCCGACAGGAGCCGTTGATGGTTCTCAACATTACGCGACACAAAAATAGTTCTTCTGAAGGCGAAGCCCAAAGCACCTACATCCAAAATAAATGTTTTTTGCAGGGATGGTATTGGTCGAGTCCCTTTCGACCCTCATCTACAGTATAGTATATATTTTGCGACATGTCCGGTCGTGGGAAAGGAACAAAGTGCCAAGGTAAGTAGCGGCGCTTGTGTCTTCTACGTTTTTTTCAAGGAAGTGGCTGGGATGGTGATACTGTAGTCGTCGTTGTTGGTGTTGTTGGACTGTTGTTGGAGGACTGATCTGGATGGTAAGGTCTAGTCCTGGCTGCCTTGGGAGATTTCTGGGCTACATTGGCTGCCAAAAGTGCCTTGATATGTTCGCCTCTTTCTTGTCATAGACCATGGCTTCGTCTAATCACCATTCTTCTTCTCGCTGTCTCTCTAGCTCCCTGAATTTTCTCTGTACTTTCCTTAGTTCTTCTATAGCAGCCTGTACAAGGTTCTGGATCGGAGAAGTATCGAGCTAAAAACAGGCAAAAATTAATTAAGGGCCACCCGGTATTACCGAACCGTACCAGGTTTCGAACTCATTCAAGACATTGTTAAGAGGTCTCACATACCAAATATTGTCCAAATCCTTTGATATTTATTTTAGTATTCGCGCTAACGAACTGAAAACGGGTTAAAAATTAACGAATTAAGGGCCATAACTTCACTCAGTATTGGCCTAACCGTACCAGTTTTTGAACTCATTGAAGACATTGTCAAGAAAGTCTCACATTCCAAATACTGACTCATTTTATCTGGATCATTTTGTCTGTATGGGAGGTTACCGCGCTAACAATCTGAAAAAGGCAAAAATTAACGAATTAAAGGCCACAGCTCTGCTCAGTATGGCCGAACCGTACCAGTTTTTTTTAACTCCTTCAAGACATTGGTAAGAAAGACCAAATAAATTTATATTTGTTAAAATTATCGCGCTAACGAGCGAAAACAGGCAAAAATTTAAAGAATTAAGGGTCATAACTCCGCTCAGTATGGCCGAACCGTACGAGTTTTCAAACTCATTCAATACATTCAGAAAGTCTCATCAAATATTGACCAAATCCATTGATATTTGTTCAAATTATCGCATAACGAGCGAGTGATATGCCCGCCCATTTACAAAAAAAAACCCAAAAACGTGACCAAAAATACACCCAGGGACCACTGAGTAACCTCTGTGACCTTTACCTATGTTTTGAACCGCCTGTGAATTTCGACTCATTTGGTGTTGGTCCCAGACCCACAGGTCATACCACGCTTCAGATATGAGCGTGGCCCACTTTCAAAATTATAGGATCCGCCCGCCTTTTTAGTGCAGATATTTATTTATTGGGGTTTAACGACACTTTCGACTGCCAGGGTCATCTCCTGTCGGACAGTTTTACGGGTGGAGAAAGCCGGAGTACCCGGAGAGATCCACTGAGCAATGGTGAGCAACTGACAGACTCCCCAACGTACCAACTCCACAGAAGTAGGGTTAGCATATGTTGAAGACAAGTGCACCATTGACGTGCAGTACAGAGCACCACCATGCCCCCATGTGGGTAACCGAGATGAGGTGCCTTGCCCAAGGAGAGAACGCAGTTACCCCTGGCGCGAATCGAACCCTGGACCTTTCGGTGTGAAGTGGGGAGAAGACAAAACAATAAAATTTATTTATTTATTGGTTTTTAAGGTCACATACTTCTGCACAATGGCTAATCGTGACCACAACAAAGTCAAGGTAAGTCAACCGTTTATGCCCCATGTTGCCTATTGTAAAGAACTTGCACCGACCCCAAGCATTAGTGATTGGGCCCTATTTTACCAGTAAAAAAAGAGCCCTATTTTACCAGTAAAACAGAAGTGGGGCAGTGCCGGGGTTCTCCGTGAGAACCCCGGCACTGCCCCACTTCCCGTGGTTCTCACGGAGGAGAAGAATAAGATAAAAGTAACCAGCAGGCTCTGGTAAAGTAAAACAAGATGGCAGCTGTGGTGGCCATTGAAGGTGGTAGTCATCGGAGGTTCTCATCTTCTCATCGAAACTAAGTAATCATGTCGAATTAAAAGAAAATTGACGCACAAATGTGACCTACAGCCCGTGCTGAAGAAATCCAAGATGGCTAAAGTGGATGCCATTGTGGGCAGCCGACTGTGGCCACAATGGAACGTTCTCATTTAGGCATGGACCTGAACAAGCAAAAGACATTTGTTGATGATTGGAAGAAAATGAATGGCTCTTGCTGACCAACATGGGACTTCCTTATCTGCTCATCATACTAAGCCATTCTCCCGAATTTCGAAAAATTGCATAAATGCTGCCCTGCAGACTGTACAAGAGAAATCCATGATGGCCACCGCGGCAGCCCTTTTCTAGTGGCGGTTTAAGGACACTTTCAACAGCCAGCGTCCTCTCGTGTTGGGCTGTTTTAAGGGTAGATGAAGCCGGAGTACCCGGAAAGAACCACCGAGCAGCAAGGGGCAACTGTCAGACTCCCCAATGCACTAACTCCGCACAGGCGGGGTTAGCATCAGATCGGTTGAAGACATGCGGCCATTATGCGCAGCCGAGTGTGACCAAAATACGACGTTCTCGTCTACTCATTACCCGAAGTCATCCTGCTAAGTTCCAAGAAATTTGATGCAAAGAAGAACACCGTGGCCTGTGCTGAAGCAATTCAAGATGGCTGCTATGGCAGCTATTGTGGAAAGCCGAGGGTGACCATAACGGGATGTTCTCATCTTGATATGATACCTGAACAAGCATAAGAAATTTGGTGATGATCGAAGAAATCTGATAGCTATAACCTGTGCTGAACGAATTGTGGACAGATAGGCAGACATCAAAGTTCCTTGCGATAGCAGCCATTATGTGGGGCCGACTGTCATCTGCAGAGTTTCAAGAACATTCCATAAATATTACTCTGCAGACTGTTTTGGAGAAATCCAAGATGGCCACCATGGCAGACATTTTTTTAATTCGGGTTTAATGACACTTTTGACAGCCAGGGTCCCCTTTTGTTGGACAGTTTTACGGAGAACCACCAAGCTGCAATGAACGGCTGTCAGAATCATCAACGTTCTAACTCCGCACAAGCATGGTTAGCATTGGTTGAAGACAAGCGGCCATTATGGGCGCACAACCGTGACCAAAATAGGATGTTCTCATCTACTCATTACCGGAGACATCACGCCGACTTTCAAGAAAACTGATGCAAAATGCAACCTCCGGCCTGTGCTGAAGAAATCCAAAATGGCTGCTGGGGCAGCCGACCATGACCATAATGGATGTTCTCATTTAGGGCATGAACCAGATAATGCATATGGAGTCTGATGATAATCGGAAAAGAACTGAGCTGTAGCCTGTGCTGAACAAATAGTGGACAGAAGTGCAGACTCACAAACTCCCAGACTTATAGACATCCGAATGTGCCATGGCAATAGCTCAGTTTGACTTCAAGTTAAGCTCAAAATTATACCCATGGACAATGCAAAAAGTTCATAGGGATAGTTTTTCATAACTGTAGGAAGTAGGCATAGACAAAATCCACAATATGTGGATATCCATTCTCCTAATACTTGTCACAATACCAAAGGACCTCAAAACATGACAACCAATGCTCAAGTTATAAAGCAAAATGTTCTTGGGGACAGTTTTGTAAGTATGACAAGGGACATTGCTCTGGTACATATACTGGTCTCTCAACATAACAAACAACATCAAAATTAATACTTGAGCTATAATGCAAAACATTTGTACAAATTGTTCCAAGAGTCATAACTCTGGTACATATGCATGGACGAAACCCGTAATATATGGATGTTCATTTTCCCACGCTGGTCTGTCACTATATCAAAGGGAATCAAAATCTGACAACCAAAGCTTGAGTTACCATGTGAGGCATTTGTATGGAAGTATGAATAGAGGTTGGGGGCATAAAAAACTAGAGGTAGACACCAGGGGTGGCCAATTCAGTAACATGTGCCGGTCTTACATTAAATTAACACAGCCACTGTTGGTAGTATTTACTCAAATGATACAGATAAGATTACCTGTTTTTGATGACAGGTCAAGTTTAAGTTCATGGCCACCATAACCTTGACCTTGGAATGACCTCAAAATATGTAGGGTTTTTCTGCTCATCATACTCAACCCACATGCCAAGTTGGGTTTCTATCGGGAATGCATTATTTTAATAATTAAGAGAGCCGAAACCAGTTCTGACATAAAATTTCAATGTCACTGTGATCTTGACCTTTGGCACAATGACCTAAAAATACATATGGTTCTTCCTCTCTAGCACTGAATAAATCAAAGTTCATCTAATTTGCATAATTTCTGCATGAGAAAAAAACCCATATTATATGTGATGTATTCCACTAAACATTCATTAAAAAATTTATTCAAATCAGAACCTTCATATAGAAATTCTGTACAAAAAACTGATTGTACCCAATTTTGGTACAAAATGGCTGCCAGCAGCCATCTTGAATTTTGGACCGCACCCCAAAACACTTGTTCTCGTCCAAAGGTGATAATAAAGGTACCCAAGAACTTTCGTGAAGATGGGTTCATAAATACAGCTCCTAGCCCAATCCATATTGAATTGTTGTTGGATGGACAGATGGATGATGGGCCATGACAAAACCTCAAATTTGACAACATCAAAGTTGAGCTAAAGATTACCTTTTGGCACAATGATCCCAAAATGAATAGGGTTCTTCTTCTCATCATACCTAAACCACAACCAAAGTCATAACCTATGTTTTTGAGACAAAAAGAAAAAAATTAGTTATTCAAGAATTTTGTTTGCAAGTGTCATCTGCTTTTCATGTTAGGTAAAGGTTTAAAGAGTGAAAACCAACTCCGTCTACAGATGGACGGACGAATGGATGGACAGCACCATGTCTATATCCACCCCTCAAATTTTTTTTTCGAGGGGATAAATACCTGATGAAGAGTGACTGGACAGGCCCATCCAGAGAGATTTTCTGAGATCAGCTAAACACTAAAGACCTCCCTCCCTACATGTAAACAAAATACAAAATATAATAACTTTATTAATTTTTATTTCAATTATTTCATTTTTTCAAGTTTACAATGTTTGAAGTTACACAAATCACATTTGACATGTCACCTACAATACCATGGTATATACAATGAAGTGATGCATGATCCAATATCATGTACAGTATATACACATTTTATTTACAAGAACAAGTGAAATCAAAACAACACAATTTGTGACAATGGATGATGTGCACAAGAGAATCACAAATTAAGCATCTTACCCAACACACATTATTTTTCCTACCACTATCATTGGGTCTCAATAATATATTTCAGCATCTGACTTGTCAGAGGTACAAAGCCAACAATAATTTGAAAAGGAGATGCAAAGTAAAAAAAAGACTTCGAAATAAGCACTATTTGGAACAACGTACAGTGAAACCGGTTAACTGAATAGCTACTTTGCCAGAAAAAATGTATTTATTTATTTATTTATTGGAGTTTAAGGTCACATATTTCAGCACAATGGCTAAACATGACTGCAACCTGGATATGAAGTCAAGTCCAGCCAATCGTTTATACCCACCCATGTTGCCCATTTTAGAGGACTTCCACCCCAGACATTGGTTACCGGGAACTATTTTACCAGTAAACAGCGATTGTGTACCACAGTAAATAAGCTTCACTTCCCAGGATTCCCATGGGGACTGCCAGAGAAAAAAATATGCAATTATTTGGAGTATATGATTAACAGGAACTGGGTCATTTTCCAATCTTCTAGTTATGAAGAGAGCTTTTATTCTATCATATCTTGTTTGACTGAGCTCTGTCAAACAATATATAATAGATTAAATGCCTATAATGGATGTTTTGAGGCCAAAAAAGTCTATAAATGTGGGGGAATTTGATGTCGGAGTAAATCTTTGACAGATTACAAGATACTTTATTCAGTTAACAGGAGTTTACTCTCTAACCTCTATTCACTTTACAAGTCAAATTTGTACTGAAGATATGGTAAATGGTTTTGGTATTTGGAAGTTATATTCAATTAACAGGGTAATTAAATTAAAAGATTTATAAATTAGTTGGCTCCAGTGTACCATAACTGAGAGCATCAGAAATCGGATTACTGTAAGCCCAAATAGCACCCTCTATATCAACCTACAATTTATTCAGTTCCTGGGAAGGGGGGGGGGGGGGGGGGATTCTGAAATGATACATAAATATTTTTTTAACTATTTGTTTTGGAAAAACTGATCAACTAATCATTTATAAATCCAATATGCAACTTTGCACAATTTTTTGGCCACATTCTCAATTCTTAAGTTTCAAGGCAATGAAACCTAAGGTGCATAATTCACCCTTTATTCAACACACCCATCAAAATTTATTTTTCACATAATTTTAACAAAACCATATCAAGCTCGTTCCAATGGGAGGTTCCCACAATATTATTTTATTGTAATTTTTCTGAAAATGATTTTTTAAGTACACAATTTGTAAATTTGGTGGGCAGATGTGTCAGCTTCATGGAGAGTGGATTGTTACTAATCACTCATGGGGTGGTGTTTCCATTCAGACAAAAATTCCTTGCCCGGGAAAAAGCATTAGAATGGTGAGCAAAGATTCAGCCAAGGGACCTCCAGGTTGAACCCCGAGGCTAAAATTGTGCTAGTCTTTTTCATGCATTACCAAATGAAGAGACTGTTATTGTCTGGGTGGAAACTTCACTCCATGAGTGTTTTAGTGATAGTTCACTCTCCACATACTGTACATCCCAATGAATTGGGCATTGCCTAACAAAAGAAACCTCTTAAATGGCCATACATTTAACTTTCAAACACCCCCCAAATTTACCATTCCGTTAGTACTGATTTTTAGCTGTTCACCATTTACATGTATATGCTATCAAGTAAAAAAAAAATAGTGTCATCATAGGCCTAGGTATTCATACCCCTCTCCCCTACATTACCCAATATTACATACCTCCCCAACCTCCAATGCAAATATTTAATCTATCATATCTTGTTTGAGAGAACACCATGATAGAACAGAATAAGTACACATTTTATCACCAGAACATTGGAAAATGACTTAACTCTTTGAACCCTGATGGTATCTTTCATGTCAATTCAATGGCAGCAATTGGAAGAGTCCACATTCATTATTTGGGGGTAGACCAATTAATATTTTCATAGACCAATTAATATTTTCAACGTGCAGCCGTGAGGCTGCACGTTGAAAATATTAATTGGTCTACTCCACATATTCAATCTGCAGCCATCCGACTTAATGAAGTTATGACATATCATGCTTTGGACCGTAAAAACGGACGCTGGGGTTCAAAGAGTTAATTTGATGAGATATTCCTGTTGATGTAATACCAATAGTTTCCATTTGAAAAGAACAATTCAGTCAACAGGATTCCAATGTATTAACATGTTGCATCTTTTCAATTAAAATACCCCCCACCACCACCATCATTGTTAAGAGCATTTGATAATATTATTTTTTCTTGCGTTTTGAAGAATAGCGAGAAAAATTTGTATTGTAGTTTCGACAATGTTGGAATATTGTGTGTAAATGGTTGACTGTAGCGAGATGATGTCCGGAAAGGGCACGGGATAATTGAGGTATTTGATACGCGTTAGTGCTGACGTCACAAAGGTGATCGTCTGGTTTGACTGCCATTCTAGCTATCCATATCGGAGCGGTTGGACTGAAATTTAGATCTAAAATTAAGCATTTCGCGTTATTGCAATCAGTTTATCAATTGTAAAGGACGGAAGTTAGCGTCCTGTAAATATAGGTCGACTTTACATTGCTCCGACTACAGGTTTCCAGAGGATTTTGCCTTATTAGTTTTATCTCTGGTTTTTCCTGGGCGGTAGGGTTGACCCAATATATATTTACTTTTGTCCAAGCACAAATGGTTGTATAACAGTTGTGTTGTGTAACAGAGATAGAATCAAATGTGTAACAAAATACTATTATCGAAATGTAATAAATGCCAGTCACGCCAACCGACTCAGCAGGCATGTGGCTAGTTGCAGAATTTTTTCTTAAATTCTTTCCAAAATGGAGTTCATGCAATACTGGTAATCGTAAACACTGAATATAGAATCTTCAAACAATAATAGAGGCTTTCAAATTGTAATTCTTAACCCATTACCCAATGCAAAGGATAACAAAATTTATTATTTTAATTATTGCTTTTTCAAATGTTTCAAAAACATTTCAAAACAGCCACATCATGTGACCCCCTCATTGGAACGAGCTAGACTAGTATATTTTTTTTCAACCTGATTACGTGCGCGGATGCAGCCGATTCGTTGGGTAAAGGGTTAATTAACTTTGAAACCGCTGATTCAATTTAACTCTCAACAAGATAAAACAGACGGAATCTAACTTTAGCATAAGAATGCTAGAAATTTACAAATTTTGGGTCAACTGATTATTCCTTGCTTGTTGCATATTTTTCAAACAAAGCGGCTTTTTGATTAGCAGGATTCCAATGTATTTGAATTTAGAACTTAATTCCTTGCATGCTGCTGGCGGCTATTCCTGCCCAGGACAGCAATCCCTTGCCATTAAAATAAGTCTAATTAGAGAATTTTTACCCAAATATTTTACCCACCAAATAAGTTGTATAGACTTTTTAACAATTGATTTCTTGTGTCAATTTTTCATAAAATCTAGTCATGGCTGCTTCACAGCAGCCATGACAAGATTTGATGAAAAATATTTTAAAATTACTCAGCAGGTTAAGAGATAAGTATAAAGACATGTGTTGTCTGTCAAATGTTTATAATTATACTGTCCATTTTAGGAGACCTCCACCTGAGGTATTGGCTACCGGTGAAGCAAAATCTTTTCACCACAGTGAACAAACACTCACTACTTCACTGCATTTCCTCAAGGATTGTATCATCACTGCAAAATAAATAATTCCACAGAGTAACCCTTTTATTGGTGAGTGGTACTCGGTGATCTGTGCTGAAACTCGGCTATGGGAATACTTAAATGTGACAGGCGATTATTTTGTTCTCCTGCTTGTTCTCAGGATACCCCAATTATTACTTTTTATTAGCATTAACGGTCACTTTCAGTATCTAGGGCTATATCCAGACTGCACTACAAGTATAAAGTCAAGTTTGGCCAAACATTTACACCTTGATTTGAGGACCCAACCATTGGTTACTGGGTCCAATTTTACCAGTAAAACTAAGCTAGCTTATCACAGTAATCAAGCACTACTCCACTTCCCAGGGATCTCATCATTCCATATATGCACAATGGCAGCAACAGTGATGGTTTCCTTCCGGGAACTGCCAATGCTGCTGTTCTTGTCATTATGAATAATAGCTTGCTTACTGCCCAATATACACAATGGCAGCAAAGGTGATGCTTCCCTTTGGGAACTGCCAATGTTGAAGTTCTTGTCATTATGAATAATCTGCTTGCTTATTGCCCAATGTACACAATGGCAGCAGCAATGATGTGGTTCCCGTAAGGGAACTGCCAATGTTGCTGTTCTTGTCATTATGAATAAACTGCTTGCTTATTGTCCAATATACACAATGGCAGCAACAATGATGTTTCCCCTCTGGCAGCTGCCAATGTTGGTGTTCTTGTCATTATGAATAATCGGCTTGCTTTTTGCCCAAGATACACAATGGCAGCAAAGGTGATGCTTCCCTCTGGAAACTGCCAATGTTGCTGTTCTTTTCATTATATTATGAATAATATACTTGCTTATCATTTAACCCTTTACCTAACATGAAAAGCAGACGACACTTGCAAAAAAAATTCTTGAATAACTAATTTTTTTCATTTTTTGTCTCAAAAACATAGGTTATGACCCCTCGTTGGAACGAGCTCGTCGAGCTCGTTCCAACGAGGGGTCATAACCTATGTTTTTGAGACAAAAAATGAAAATATTTTGAAAATTAATTGGCGATTTTTGAGAATAGCGCTGGCCGGTTTTGGCCGTTACGTTGGGTAAAGGGTTAAAAGTCTTTTTAATATCTTATATCAGGAATGCAACAAAAGTATGAAGTAAACTTTCGAGGACTCTTAATGGTTATTTATTTATTTATTGGTGTTTAAGGTCACATACTTATGCACAATGGCCAATCGTGACCGTGACAGTTTTATGCGTGGAGGAAGCCGGAGTACCCGGAGAGAACCACCGAGCAACGACGAGCAGCTGTCAGCTCTCCAACATCGTAACTCTGAACTCTGCACCACAGCACAGGCAGGGTTAGATTGGTTGAAGACATGCGCACCATTGACGTGCAGTACGCCTCAGTGTCTTGCCCAAGGACTCAACGTGGTTGCCGCAGGTGGGATTCGAACCGAGGACCTCTCGGCTTGCAGCCTGCACCTCTACCAACTGAGCCACCGCGCCCCCCCTCTTAATGGTTACCGGGACCTATAAAACCAGTACGGCCCAACTTGTCCAAAAGTAAGCTGTTCGATGATTACCCTGGTTACTGTTACAGTCTCATGAATTTGCTGTGTTGAGTTGGATCACATCCATCGGCTATGAGTCAATTACAAAAAATCAGGCCCATACTCAGTACCGATGTTTAACTCTTTACTTAATGAATCGGTCACATCTGCCTGCGTAATTTACAAATTGAGCAATTGAAGAAAAAATATTTTCCAAAACATTTCAACAAAACCATATCATGTGACCCCTCATTGGAATGAGCTCATCAAGCATGCTTCAACAATCAGCATGTCACATGATTAGGTTTTGTTAAAAAAAAATTTTAATCGGAAAAAATAATTAAAGTAACAAATTTTAATATATCGGGTGTACTGGTTAAGGGTTAAGAACACAACTAGATATGATCATTCTATACCCCCCCCCCCCCCCCCCCCACAATAAAGTGCCCCCCCCCCCCCCAGTGTTTTTATGATCTATGTTAATTTCTAATCTGAAAATGAGATGCTTGAAACATACAAGGCCCCTTACTGTATAGTACAGGGAAACAATATAAAGATTCACCAAAATGAAGTAGTAACGTTGACTTTAAAGGTAGATAAACACATGCATTTCTTTAAAAAATATATAAACATTCAACAGTATTATATATTGCTTATTTACAAACAAAACAAAAGTTCACAAATTTCAACCGGTATGTACAGTTAAAAGTTACTACTACATGAAGTGTACACTGCCTTGATAAATTCACAATTACACTGGAGCCCACTTAATTTCATATTTCTTTATTAAATAACCCAGTTAATGGCACAAAATCTTCAAGCACAAAACCATTTACCATACCTTCACACCAGTTAATTGATTAACGAATCAACTCCTGACAACTAAATGAGCTCTGTCAAACAATATATAATCGAGTAAATGCACAGTTTATCACTGGAATGCAGGAAAATTTTCAAGTTCCCCAAAATAATTAGGTTCTTTCTCTTATCAAGCCCACCCACATGTTAGGTTTCGTTCTGATCATCCAAGCAGAATTTTAATTCGACAGGCAGCACCACAACGATAGAAGCTTGGAAATAAGAAACCTCCCTTTGCAGAATAAGGATCACAGAGGGTGAATTTGCTGTTGCTATCCCATACAGTGGGCTAGAATCCCTCAATTTATCCTCTGGGTACCTCCTTCTGTTTAGGCCCAAGACTTTGATTCAGATTGAGGTTCACAGAGGGTAAATATAGTAATGCTACCCAGCTATGCAGGGTAGTATTACCAAATTCACCCTCTGGGAACCTCATTCTGCAGGCAACAGACTGTTTTTTTCCAGACTTGCAACTTTATCAGGTGAGGACTAACAACATACTTGTCTCTTTATTTAATGTGGATGCAGTTATACATACAAATAATCACCAACAGATTCTAATCTGTGACTTGATAAGCATCCCCATCAGAAATAAGCCACTCAGTATTCTTGTTAAGATAGAGTATCAATCATGTTTAAATCAATAGATGACCTTGTTGCCTGCTAACAAGTCAATTAATTTACCCAGTGACAAGCGATGCTCACAAAGTGATAAGTTATGTCATTTCGACACCCAACTGAACAAGGCCTTGAATTTGACTTGTGTATGCACTCTGTTCATACCAATTTTGAGTACACCTTTTGAAATGTACAAGTAAAAACAATTGAAAAAATATCCCTGTGGAATTTTTTTCACAAGGAAGATGGTGGTGCCTGATGTTTACATCTGGAAAGCTCTCAAGGAGAGCTTTTAAAGTCTCAATGTCAACAACAGGTGTCATCAATAAAGAAAGAAAAAAATTTCATGTGGTCTTCCTCCTCCATTTCTCACTGGTACTGTTAATTCATCCACCATTCACTTAACTGGTAGAGTGCTAAATTATTTTTGGTAATGATAATTTGTTCACATGTCTTTGCCTTGTTACAATTTATGGGAGAGTGCCAATGGGCACTCTCCCATAAATTCTAACAAGGCAAATCTATACAGACAATGTTATTTTCCTTCAAAGATAATATGAATCATATCTGCTGAACATGAAGCCTTTAAGTTACAGAACCTGGACTTGTGATTAAAGCCCAAATATGGGCTTCCAGCACTCTACCAGTTAAGGTAAACAGCCATATACGACCAGTGCTGTTCCCCAAAAGAACCCTTAACATTTTACCTTTTTAAATTTTGTCCTCGAAACAGCTTATGGCCACACACTGGAATAAGCACATTCCAGTGAGGGGTCATAATCTTGTTTTTGAGGCAAAAATGGGAACTTTAAATTATGATTTGGTTGGCAATTATGTTAGATAATTTAGGTAGTAAAGTGTTATGTTTCAATTGTATATAATCTTGTCAAATGCTTGAAATTGATAACACAGTTCATACATGTACGTCTGGTAGTGCACAGTAGAGCCCACTTAATTGAATATTTCTTAACTGCCTAACCCTGTTAAATGTATGTAACTTTCAAACCCCTATTTTTCATACCTTCTGTTCCAATGGGACCTGTTAATTGCATATGGATTACAGAGCAAACTCCTGTTAATTTAATTTTATCTGGTAGAGCGCTAAATTATTTTTGGTCCTTAAAATTTCTTTGTGCATCTTTGCCTTGTTATAATTTATGGGAGGCACTCTCCTATAAATTGTAACAACTACAAGACAAATCCTAACAGATAAAATAATATCACTTGGAAGATAATATGGCGCACATCCACAGAATATGAAGCCTTTAAATTGTGGAGCTGGCAGTTCAGATAAAGCCCAAATATGGCTTCCAGCACTCTACCAGTCAAATAATCTTGTTATCTTTTGACGAATTAAGCAGGCAACAATTGAACTTGTGTTATAGACTATTCCACCTCAGTATATTAAATATTTATTTATATATTTATTGGTGTTTAATGTCATTTTCAGCATTTATGGCTATAGCATGACCGCAACCTAGGTATGAAGTCAAGTTCAATCAATAATGTTTATACCTATGCTGCCCATGTTTGAGGATTTCCAACCCAAGCATTGGTACCAGGCCCTATTTTATTGGCAAAGCAGAAGTTGTTTATCAAGAAGTAAACAAGCAGTGCTCTGTTTCCTGAAGTATATCCAAAGTATTAATGTATTAATGAAAAAAATTAATCTATTATTTCTTGTCTGACAGAGCATCCTTTTAACTGAATACATGTACTACTTGCAAAAAATAGATAGGCAAATAACAGGGTTTCAATGTATTATTAGTTTTGAAGATAAAATAGGCAGTGTGCACTTCATGACAGCATAGGGATGAGAGTATAATGTAAATGAAGTGGGTGAAAATATCCCCAAAATGTTACATGTTCATGGAGAAAAAAGCAAGAGAATTAATGAAATTAATTTTTTCTTCTGTCAAAATAGAGAACATATCTGACAATACAAGTTGACAGAGTGTTCTATACATTTACATAGAAAAGACTTGAACAATCATTTTCATTTGGGACATCAGAAATCACCTATTTACCTAAAAACTCTCATCCCTGACTGCCAATCAAAACATATTTACCTAAAATCATTACCAACATATTCAATCTTGTTGAAGCTGTTTGACTGGCTGAACTGATTTCAATGTAACTTTCAGTTTTAAAGACTTTAAGGTTTCCCAGTCATTTGCATCTGTTTCTATCATGGTAACACCAGATATTATCAAGTACAAATTGTGGTGGTGCTAGTACTGCTTCAGTGAAAAGCTAGAAATTTTGTCAGAATTTTAAGGTTGCATTACTCAACAAAATACTAAAACAATATACCATTTTCACAATTTTCAGTGCTTGGAGTTGGAGATAAGGGGGTTTTTCTTCACATTGTTGCAAAGTAAATAGAAGGCTTATCTGGAAATTTATGATTTTTCAAACAGTCTATCATTGTTTCAAAGTCTATCCCATCCCACTTTCTTTTTTTCACTGTAATTAATTTCAAATCATTTTCCAACTTGTTGAAGTCCATCAGTATACGACAACCCAATTGTTGAGAATGGACAAATTTTTAGCTGTGTATATATATTACAGGGTTTTTGATTGTCCAATGCTACAATCCTGAGCAATGATTCATAGCGATACAAAAATCCAATTTCCTGATACTTCATCTAAACATTGGACTTATCTAATTATGTAATGCAGTTATTATTTTCTGTAGCCATGGATGAATATGTGTTACTGAACAATATCTGTCTAGATTACAAAACTAAGTCACCAGTAAAAAAGACCAACACTACCCAAAATCCATTGTGAATTATAGCCACAGTTGTGTATTTTTGTTTCTATATTGATGTCGGAGGTCACTTTTAGCATCTATGGTTATATCATGATATTATGACCACAACACAAGTATAAAGTGACCTTTAGCCAATTGATTATTCTTATGCTACTCACATTGGAGGACTTCCCTCCCAGGTGTTTATTAGCAGGTCCTATTTTACCAGTAAAGTAGAACTTGTTCACTCCAGTAAAGAAGCACTATTCCACTATAAGCTTCCACTATAACCAACAAAAAGAAATTAAAGTGCATCTTGTGCCTTAAAGCCATTGACTGATTGACTGCTAAAAGCCTCTAAAAAAAAATGGGGGTATCAGAGCACAAGCCTACATTTTCCTTGCTCGTTTCATATTCAGTCTTGCTTGTTTCATATTCAGTTCAACACAAATAATATCTTATTTATATCAACTTGTTTTATCACAAATTATTGAAAAGTGCCTCAACCAGTTAATTAATATGCTATGCACACTCCCATCATCTAATCTGCAAATCCAAACAGTCCAGAAAAATTGCAACTTTGCTTCTAATCTGCAACAGATGGTAAAAATGAAACAATTTCAAGTCCATAAAGGGAAACAGCTCAGACAAAAATACTCTGAATAACACCAGCATTGAACATGGTGCTAAACATCAATAAGATACACTTGCACACCAAATATGGTGTCATTCCACCAAGTATTTTAAAAGGTATGGAGTGTGATGGTAAAAATTAAATAAATCCTTAGTCCATCAAGGGTAATAACTCCGTAAAAAATCTTTGAATAACAAATGAATTGAATAGGGGACTTGACATCAATAAGATACACTTGCATACCAAATGCGATGTCATTCCACTGAGTATTTTAAAAGTTACTGAGTTTGAAATCTTGTTGGTGACAGACCGACATACATTGCCACATGTAGAGATGCTTGTCCTAGCTGAAAATGCCCTCTTTCTGGTCACAGCATACCTGAATTTGACTTTTATGACAGGCTGCCATATTTATACATAGTGTTGCTTTGAATGAAAATGATATGCCATAAGAGACCAGCATACTGTTACCTCAAGTTCCTTTAATCCTTTCCCTGTTGTAACACCCATAACCAGCCAGCATCATTCATAACAAGAGGCCCCCAAGGGACCTTAATCGCTCACCGGGCAAAGTGATTCAAACAAAGTGGTTCAAAGAAGTATTTGGGGTCACATTCAGTTAGACATGGTTCATCAACACTACAAAGGAATGAAGTCATGAGAGACAAATTTTATGGAACTAGGGACATGGCATGAACGAATTTGAATCTTACCCCACTAAGGATGCTGCATGCCAAATATCAAAAGCATTCATCTCCTGGATCTGAAGAAGAAGATTTTAAAGAAAATTCCTCATTTTGAACGAAGTTATCATTCAGGCTCCCACAGTGAGCCCAAATATGAACCCAGAGACTTGGCTTTAACAAACTTGAAACTAATCCCCCTTAAGGATGCTACACACCATATGTCAAAACAGTCCGACTGCTGGATCTGAAGTTACAATTCAAGCTCCCACAGTGAGCCCAAATATGGACCTAGGGATATGGTTTGAACAAACTTGAATCTCAAGCCCCCCCCCCCCCCCCCCTCCCCAAAAGGATGCTGCATACCAAATATCAAAACATTCCGACTGCTGAATCTGAAGAAGATTTTTAAAGAAATTTGCCTGAAATGCACTAAGTTCAAATTTGGGCTCCTATACTGAGCCCAAATATGAACCCAGGGGACCGATTTGAACAAACTTGAATCAGATCCACCCCACAATGTTGCATACCAAATATCAAAAGATTCTGCCTGCTGGATCTGGAGAAGAAGATTTTTTAAGAAATTTGGCTGAAATGCACTAAGTTCGAATTCGGGCTTCTATAGTGAGCCCAAATATGAATCCAGGGGGGCCGATTTGAACAAACTTGAATCAGATCCACCCCACAATGTTGCATACCAAATATCAAAAGATTCTGCCTGCTCGATCTGGAGAAGAAGATTTTTTTTAAGAAAATTGCCTGAAATGCACTAAGTTCGAATTTGGGCTTCTATACCGAGCCCATATGTGAATCCAGGGGCCGATTTGAACAAACTTGAATCAGATCCACCCCACAATGTTGCATACCAAATATCAAAAGATTCTGCCTGCTGGATCTGGAGAAGAAGATTTTTAAAGAAATTTGCCTGAAATGCACTAAGTTCGAATTTGGGCTTCTATAGTGAGCCCAAATATGAATCCAGGGGGCCGATTTGAACAAACATGAATCAGACCCATACCAAGATGCTGCATACCAAGTATCAAAATATTCTCCCTGCTGGATCTTGAGAAGAAGATTTTTAAAGAAATTTGCCTGAAATGCACTAAGTTCAAATTTGGGCTAATATACTGAGCCCAAATATGAACCCAGGGGGCCGATTTGAACAAACTTGAATCAGATCCACCCCACAATGTTGCATACCAAATACCAAAAGATTCTGCCAGCTGGATCTGGAGAAGAACATTTTTGAAGAAATTTGCCTGAAATGCACTAAGTTCGAATTCGAGCTTTTATAGTGAGCCCAAATATGAATCCAGGAGGCTGATTTGAACAAACTTAAATCAGATCCACCCCACAATGTTGCATACCAAATATCAAAAGATTCTGCCTGCTGGATCTGGAGAAGATTTTTTAAGACATTTGGCTGAAACGCACTAAGTTCGAATTCAGGCTTCTATACTGAGCCCAAATATGAATCCAGGGGGCCGATTTGAACAAACTTGAATCAGATCCACCCCACAATGTTGCATACCAAATATCAAAAGATTCTGCCAACTGGATCTGGAGAAGAAGATTTTTTAAGAAACTTGCCTGAAATGCACTAAGTTCGAATTTGGGCTTCTATACTGAGCCCAAATGTAAATCCAGAGGGTCTATTTGAACAAACTTGAATCAGATCCACCCCACAATGTTGCATACCAAATATCAAAAGATTCTGCCTGCTGGATCTGGAGAAGAAGATTTTTTAAGAAATTTGCCTGAAATGCACTAAGTTCGAATTTGGGCTTCTACAGTGAGCCCAAATATGAATCCAGGGGGCCGATCTGAACAAACTTGAATCAGACCCATACCAAGATGCTGCATACCAAGTATCAAAAGATTCTGCCCACTGGTTCTGGAGAAGAAGATTTTTTAATAATTTTTCTATAATTCATACGGTGCTATCAGAGTTATGCCCCATACACAGCCCCCATGGGACGTGGCCATTTCATTTGAACAAACATGAATTGCCATATAGTAATGAACATCCACATGAAGTTTCGTGAAAATTGGACCGGTGGTTTCAGAGAAGTCGTTTGAAATATGTTCACATCGACGGATGATGGCGATAAGTTAAGCTCCCTTTGGTGAGCTAAAAAGCACCTTTCAAATTATTTTTTCCCTACAAAACACAGCTTATCAACCCTCCCTTTATTTTATTTATTTATTGATGTTTAAGGTCACATACTCATGCACAGTTTTATGAGTGGAGGAAGCCGGAGTACCCAGAGAGAATCACAGAGCAACTGTCTGCTCAACATTCCAATTCTGTTCAAGCTCTGCTCAAGTAAGGTTACAAGGTGTTGGAGACATGTGCACCATTGACATGCAGTAAGTCTCAGTACATGGCATCATCGTGCCCCCATGAAGGCATCCGAGTATGAACCCTCCATACTAAATTTTACAAGTGTTGTCTTCCAGTCATGTTTGGTAGAGTGTTAATAAATCGGAAAGATCAATTTTAGTCAAATGATATAGAAGACATAAGGAAAGTTTTGCATGTAGAAATTATTGCTATTGTGAACTGAACATAAATTTTGTGCATTTAAAGCATTCTGCACCTTTAACTTGCCAAGTGCTGAATTATTTTTCAAAGCTGATTTGTAACGCAAGATTTATTTTTTAACTACCATGTTACCAGCAAGATTCGCCAAAGTTGAGCAAGGTATTCTTCATAAATAATTGTTTTATAACCATTTATTGGAGAGTGCCTGTTGGCACTCTTCAATAAATTATAGCAAAACAATAATCTTGTGAAATAAAAATTTTCTACTGCTGAGCAAACAACAAACGTATTCATACAGTGTAAAGCCACTAAAGTGCCTTTCAGAACTTTTCACTGGAGCCATGATATTGGTTTCTAGAACTCAATCTGTTGAATGACAAATGTTTTCGGATACAAACAGAGGCATTCAGAGCTAGGCCACTTAAAGGAACATCAGTCCATTTCTTATCCCAGTAAAAACATTAAGACCCATAAACCTAATCTGGAGCTCAAGGACCAATGGCCAAGTTATAAATTTGTTTTATGGGTGCTCAAGTTTCTACTGGATTCAGCAAGTAAGGGTGAAGGTGTATGTTCACTCGTCAGATAACCTGGTACCAAATAGTCTTGTACATAATGTATCAGTTCACAACTTCTGTAGACAACAGATCCAGATGCAAATGTCTGGAAAAAACTTTAGTAAGCTCAAATTATAACCCATCTACTGTACAATAGATGGCATACAACAATATTAACAATATTTATATTAATCAACTGGTTTAATAATTACATACATAATGGTTGAGGTAGAGAAACAATGAAAACATCCCTGAAATAACATAATGATAAAAATAAATTACAGCATACCTATGTATACAGCAACTGATGTATTATTTTCTTGTTACACAGCTGGTTGTTTTTTTTACACTGATTTGTTATGACTTCCGACATGCAGTACAAACATGGTGATTTGGTACTCATCCACCCAATGGCTGGACATCAACCTGCACCGCTACTTTCTAGATCAATAGAAACTTTAAACATCCCACCAGCAAATCTGCATTTTATGGACAAATGGGTAAAATACCCATTGCTTCCTGAACTCTATATTTGCTTTTTGGATGCTCAGGTATCATCAGGTGTAGCTAGTAAGGGTAAAAGTAGATATCCACTCCGTCAAGTATCGAATCACCTTGACTTTGTGTACTGTATATACCAAAGAGGAAAAAAAATATGACTTTCAAGCACTTCTAGGACCTTCTCCTGAAATTATATCAATTGCATTCGATGTTTGTATACATTTCAGTTAACCCTTTACCCAACGCAGAAAATATCAAAATTTATTATTTTAATTAACTATTTTTTTAAAGTTTAAATTTTTTTCAACCAACCCACATCATGTGACCCCCTCATTGGAACGAGCTCATCGAGCTCGTTCCAATGAGGGGGGTCACATGATTTGGTTTTGTTGAAATATTTTTAAAAATTAATTTTTTTCAAGTGCTCAATTTGCAAATTACGTGGGCGATTCATTAGGTAAAGGGTTAACTGGCAGAGTGCTACATTATTTTGTGAAGGCAATTTGTAACATCTATTTTTCACGGATTTTATTGTTACAAGCAAGGAGAGGCTTAGTTTGCATGATTTTCTTGATAAATAGTTGATTTGTTACAATTTATTGGAGAGTGCCTATTGGTACTGTCCAATAAATTGTAATAAAATACTTTAATATAAACATTTTGTCGCTGAGCAAACATCAAGCTAATGCATGTGGTGTAAAGCCACTACAGTTGTTTTCAGCACTTTTCAATCGAGCCATGTTTGTAGCTTCTTGCACCCAACCAGTTAAAAGCATTTTCTGGAAAACAGTTCTTCGTCAAATCGTCCCTTAAGTAGAACAAGATCCCATCTGAAATGCTTTCGCATTGCAGGTGGTGCCTTGTTCCATTCAAAGAATGAAATATTCTGAACTGTTAACCTGTTACTTCATGTAACAAACAAATCCAGCAAGAGCTTTTCACAAAAATTGAAATTGAAATTTTATTATTTAAAAAATGTTTGCCTTCACAAGAGAGCTTATGAACACGTCCCTACCCTCCTCAATTGGCACAATTCCCCTACCCATTGGAGCAAGCTCATCAAGAATGTTCTGTTGAGGTTTATATACTATGTTTTTGAGACAGAAAATGCAAATTTTTATTTATTAACCAAAAAAATAAATGAGCGTGTGTCATCATCTGGTTGTGTTAGATAAGGAGTTAATACAGGCACCTGACAATGATCCTTGTAAAGCTCTTTCAGACCTTCCCAAGGATCAGTGTAACATACAGGTATTTATAAAAAAAAACAAAACAAAAACAACTAATGCCACAAAAATACACAAACACCACAGCATATAAGTACACATTTCAATAGAATACAGAAATATATTTTTCAAGGACTTTCCGTTAAAGTCCAATTTTGAAGCATTTTCGAGGCCAGAAATTTTAAATTTAAGAACCTTCGACTCATACAACCCCTATCAGAATGGAAGTGTTTGAAAAAAAATATCTCGACATGAGTTCCCTTGCTGCTGGAACTAAGACAAAATTTTACTAAAATTAGCATTTTGCAATGCAAATTCTGAGTTTAATCTCCACCCACACCGATGTTAAAATTATAAGCGTCAGTCTTTAAATAATGCAACTAGGAATTTGATCAAACAAGATTGAATTGGTTAAAATCCTAGTTGCATTATTGGAAAAATTAGCAGGTAGAAATGTTGATATTTTGGCCTCAGTGTGCAGATTGTTAACTACAGTACAGCTGTCGTGGACTGGTCATAATCCACAAGTAGGCAATGAAAGCCACGCATGGCTTTAGCAGGTAATAATAATGATCATCAACAAAATTTGAATTAATGAAGCACCAGGTTATAGCCGATGCTTCATGAAATTTTTGATGATTATTCCTATAATTTGTGTTTGGAAACTAATCTTATTGCATTCGTGGAAATATTGCCCAAGCATGAAGAGTGACCAGGCCACAGCAGCCATGCTCTACACAATTTTTGCGAGCTGATCAAAATTCATGACACATATTTTCTCTGAATATATACAAATTACTACCTTTTACCTCTTGCTATGTGGACATCTTATTTCAAACAAAATGAGTTATTACTGATTATAGTCACTTTCATTATCTGTGATTCTATCATGACCACAACCCAAGTAAAAAAAGTCATGTTTCTCAAATCATTTATACCTAATCCCCTCTTTAGAGGACTTCCACCTCAGGCATTGGCTACCAGGCCATATTTTACCAGTAAAAGAGAACAAATTTACATATGAACAAAAAATATGTACTTCTGAGAGAACATGAAGCACATCCATGGAATATGACGTCTTTTAACTGGTTAAGTGTTTCAAACCACTATCAGGGCTTTAAAAAAAGTGAGGGTATCAGAGTAAAAGCCAACATTTTCTTTATGGATATTTCATATTCAGTCAAATGCAAATAATATTTTGTTTATAACAAATTATTGCAAAGTGCCCATGGGCACTCTCCAATAATTTGTAATAAAACAAATTTTGAATAACAAATTCAAACCACCAAAAATAATCTAGCCCTCAACCAGTTAAGTGAGGGACCAGTACTTATGAGTGCTGCTGAAATAGGGGGTTTTAACTCTCTACCAATTGATATTTGAAACCAGCAGTCACCTAATGACATTTCAAATAAAAATTTCACTTCTGTGACCATACAAATTCTTTGTGTGCCATTCCATATCACAAAAACTGAACTGAACCAGGTCCTTAATCCACTGCTTACTGTCAAAACATCGAAATTTCAACCTGTAAAACTTTCCAATATTTCAACTAGGAATTTAATCACTTCAATCTTGTTTGGCTGAGTTCAAAGAGCTCTGTCAAACAAATCTGAATTGGTTAAATTTCTAGTTGTATTATGGCAAAAATGGCCTGTTTGAAATTTTGGTTTTTTGACATCAGTGTGCAGGGAGTTGATTGCAAAAGCAAAGCAGTGTAGTGTTATGAGTTATTTATTGGTTTTTAAGGTAAAAATTCTGCACAATGGCTTTTCTTGACCGCAACAAGTCCAGCCAATCGCTTTTACCCACGTTGCCCACTTTTGTGGACTTCCACCTCAAGCATTGGTGACAGGGACCTCTTTTACCAGTAAAACAGAGCTTATTTACTCCAGTAAACAAGCACTGCTTCACTTCCAGAGTTCCCTTGGGTTCACTTCACACAGGGAAGTGTAAGGAGTTAAATCTAATGTGAAACAATAAAGGCAAAATGCTCCTAATGTGTTTTTACAAGAATGTGAAGATTCTTAGTTGGATGAACACAGACAGAAATTCTATTTTGTATTTTTTCAAGTCATGACAAGTTTCTTTGTTTATTACGTCAAAGGTCATTTCAGCATTTATGGCTGTATCATGTCCATATTTATTTATTAGTGTTTTAAAGGATGCTTTGAGCATCTTTGGCCATCCTGGAGAGAACCACTGAGCGACAGCGAGCTATTGCCAGACTCCCCAACCTACTAAATCCACACAAGCAGGGTTAGTATTGGTTGAAGACAAGAGCATCAGCGATGTGCAGTATGCCTTAGTACACAGCACCACCATGCCCGCATATGGGCAATAGGGATTAAGTGCCCTGACCAAGGACACAATGCTGTTACCCCTGGCGGGGACTGAACCATGGACCTCTCAGTTTGAAGTTCAATGCCATAACCATTTTGCCATCGCACTCCCGCCAACTTTAACCTCACAGGATATGTCTCACATTGGATCAGAACAACACCATACTATTTTAACAATTATGAGGTAACTAGTGAACGTTCATTTTTATATTTTTAACTACAGTATGGAGAGATTAGATTACAAACAAAACAGTTTGCAGTAGCCGAGGGCAATTACCACCCAACTATTATTTACAATTTCTGAAAAAAGTACCTTTAAAATTTAAACTTATGAGTTGACAGTTTTACTAATGCATCTTGAATTCTTCAAATCTACAAATATAAGTCAGGTGGAAAATCTTCTTGACTATTAATAAGTTGGAATCCACTCTGCGTGTACTGTATGTTGGCTTGTAACCCTTTACACAACATAACACCCAAAGACGGCCAGCACTATTCACAAAAATTGCCTTTCAATTTCCATTATTTTTCCATTTTTTGCCTCAAAAACATAGCCTATGACCCCTAATTGGAATAAGCTCATTCCAATGAGAGGTCATAAACTATGTTTTTGATGCAAAAAAAAAAAACCCAAATAGTTATTCAATAATTTTGTTTGCAAGTGTCGTCTGCTTTTCATGTTAGGAAAGGGTTAATCATCTGCATACTGATGCTCAAATACCAAAATTTAAAATCGCAAATTTTTCCCATAATGTAACGAGGAATTTGCTGATTGAAATTTTAGTATTTTGACAACAATGCTGAGAGGGTTAATTATTAGGTAACCACTGACCGTTCATAATGTTCAGAAAATAAAATTTATAAAATAAAAACCACAGAATAATGTCAAGTGTTTTACGAGGATAAGATAAGATATGGCACTGAAGAAGATAAAACAATGAAAGAATGGTCATGTGCATGACACATGTAAAATAGTAAACACCAACAGCACACACTAACAACTTCGAAAGTTTAAAGCAGCATTTCAACTTAACAAAGTGATTTCACCGAGTTGTTTTTCGACTTTCCATGAAGCCCCATCTAACAATATATAAACAATCAACAAATAAACGGCATGCATTTATAAATTCTTAACAAAACTGATTGAAACAACTAGCACTTGGCAATAATTAAATAAATCTAATGCTGAAATGATCACACATCTGACAAGCTGAGTGTCTTCCCATGGAAGCCAAAATAAATGTTCTGAAGTTACATTCTTCTGAAGTACTGGCGATTTAAAACTTCCAGTTGTCCCCAATAAACCATATGCATGTGTCAAATCACCATTATTAAACATCAATTTGATACTAACAATTAACTGGCTACAGATGAGAACAACTGCACACAGTATTATACATGTACCACCATTGTTGTTTGTATTCAACGTTACCCAATACAAAACATACATTGAGAAATGTGCTAGATACACCACATGTGGAATCTGGCCTACGTGTAAGAACATGATGTAAAAAATACATCTGATTGGTCATAACACATCTGATTGACATTAAAACATCAATGAAATGCTTTGACAAAAACAGAGTCAAGCAAGAAAATAAACAGACCAATGAAGGTGATATTTTTCTTTCAAAATCTCCGCTTCATCCACTTAATTAAAGTTTAATCATGGTATCAGTACAGAACACTCAGGTAGACTATTGTGTCAAAGACTCAAGAAACCTTGGAGTTTTTCTTGTAATTCATATGCACCTTCAGTGCCCCTGAAATAAAGGAAAAGCCCCAACTGGGGCCCATTATCAGTCCCCATACTCCACCCTCATTGTATTTTTGTCTTATTATTCAGTGATTATCAGTCAAGGCATAAAGTGAAGCCTGAGACCTGACTACATGTAAGTATATGGTAAGTCAGCAAAATTAGTTTTTTATGAACTTCAGAATGGCAGACAAGCAATACCATATTTATTTATTTATTTATTTATTGGGATTTTAAGGTCACATATTTCTGCACAATGGCTAATCATGACCATGACAGTTTTACAGGTGGAGGAAGCCGGAGTATCCAGAGAGAACCACCGAGCAACGGCGAGCAACTGTCAGCTCCCCAACATACTAACTCCACACAAGCAGGGTTAGCATTGGTTGAAGACAAGTGCACCATCAACGTGCAGTATGCCTTAGTACACGACGTCACCGTGCCCCCACATGGGCAATGGGGGTGAAGTGTCTTGCCCAAGGACACAACGCGGAAGCAATACCATACAAACAAGAGTTAAAGAAAAGGTACTTTTAGAATCTGAATCTACATACAGCTGACTATATAAGAGAAATGTGACCACACAAGTGGTCTCTTTCTCGATTAGAGCACAATATGATTCTGATCACTTGTGACACATTAACACCAGCAGCTTTGGTTATATCATGACCATAACATAATTATGAAGTCAAGTTTAGCCAATCGTTTATACTTATGCTGCCCACTTGCAGATGATTTTCCAGTAAAGCAGAACTTGTTTACTGCAGTGAACAAGCACTGCCCCACTTCCAAGGGTTCCCATGGGGGACAATTCACATTTATTATTTATTTATTTATTGGTGTTTAAGGTCATATACTTATGCATAATGGCTAATCATGACCGTGACAGTTTTACAGGTGGAGGAAGCTGGAGTACCCAGAGAGAACCACCGAGCAACGACGTGCAGCTGCCAGCTCCCCAACATCGTAACTCGACACTGCAGCACAGGCAGGGTTAGATTGGTTTAAGACCTACATACCATCGACGTGCAGTACGCCTCAGTACACAATGACATCATGCCCCCATGTGGACAATCAGGGTTAAGTGCCTTGCCCAAGGACACAACGCTGGAGGCCGAATTGATCACTCAGATGGTCACCCATCTAAGGATTAACCGGGCTCGATGTTGCTTAACTTCGGTGACCTGACAAGAACCGGTTACCGCAACGCCACCGCGCCCCCAGGACAATTCATAAATAAAATATTGCAAACACACAGTTGAATGATTAAAAACAAATGGAAGTAGTGTCTGAATAACTATGTTTTCACTTTTCTGACAGGCAATATCCATTTGTCAGTGTTGTTGGCAAAATGCAGGTTAGGAATTTTTACTGGATAACAACCCAGTCATGATCCAGTCAGAATTCCTCATCTGCTTTTATAATCACGGTACTGTATGTGTAGACACAAGTTTACAGTAACATTAATCCAAACAGGTGTCATAAATAATTATTTAAAAATGAAAGTGTCAATGAAACTGTAGCTTAACTTGTATGTGTGTTGTGTTTGATGAAAAGGATAATGTTCAATATTTAAGAAAGGATTATGAAATAAGACAAGAATTGTGATAATCGGGATTATGTTAATTTCTGTTCCCTGTATGCTAAGTTTTCAATAAAAATAATTTGAGGTCTTGACCGAACTAAAGAAATGTGGCCCTCACAGTTAATGTATGTCAACAAAAGATACCAAGTTACACTGAAATTATTCCAAAACGAGTCATCCTATCAAGTTACAATGAAATCCCTTCATAAATATGGCTTGTAGACTGTGCTAAAGGTTTTTGGGCTTCGGGCCTATGTAGCCATCACGGTTGACTGATCGTAACCAAAAGGGGATGTCCTCGTCTCGACATTATACTGAGTCATTCCACCAAATTACAATGAAATCCCTTCATAAATACAACCTGTAGTCTGTGCTAAAGTTTTTTGGGTTTTGGGCTTGTGCAGCCATCATGGTTGAATGATTGCGACCAAAAGGGGACATTCTCATCTGTGCATTATCTGGAGTGATCCCACCAAGTTACAATGAAATCCATTCATAAATATGATCTGTAGATTGTGCTAAAGGTTTTCGGGCTTCGGGCCCCTGTAGCCGTCACAGTTGACCAATCATGACAAAAAGTGGTGTTATCATCTGTACATTATATGGAGTCAATCTACCAATTTACAATGAAATCCCTCCATAAATATGACCTATAGATTATGCTAAAGGTTTTCGTGTTTTGTGCTTGGGCAGCCATCACGGCTGAATGATCATGACCAAAACAGGACATTCTCATCTAGACATTATTTGGAGTCATCCTACCAAGTTACAATGATATCCCTTCATAAATATGACCTGTAGACTGTGCTAAAGGTTTTCGGGCATTGGGCCCTGTAACCGTCACAGTTGACCAATTGCGACCAAAAGGGGACGTTCTCATCTAGACATTATATGAAGTCAGCCTACCAAGTTAGAATGAAATCCCTCCATAAATACGACCTATAGACTGTGCTAAAGGTTTTTTGGTTTTGGGCTCGGGCAATCATCACGGTTGATAGATCGCGACCAAATGGGGAAGTTCTCATCTAGACATCATACAGAGTCATCCTACCAAGTTACAATGAAATCCCTCCATATTAAATGTGACCTGCAGACTGTGCAAAAAGTTTTTTGGTTTTGGGGTTGGGCAGCTATCATAGTTGACAGGTCATGACCAACAGGGGACGTTCTCATCTAGATATTATACGATTTTATACAGAGGCGGCATCCTACCAAGTTACAATGAAATCCCTTCATCAATACGACCTGTAGACTGTGCTAAAGATTTTTGGGTTTTGGGCTCAGGCAGCCATCACGGTTGACCGATCGTGACCAAAAGGGGACGTTCTCATCTAGACATGACCCCAACCCTGCATATGAAATTTTTTGACGATCTGACAAGAACTACAGGGTGTAGCCTGTGCTAAAGGAAAATATGAACAGACTAACAGACTTCCGCACGCGTGATGGCAATAGCTTATCTTGACTTTGTCAAGTTAAGCTAAAAATGAAAGTGTCAATGACACTGTAGCTCAACTTGTCAACACAAAGACATGTACATGTATAGTATGTGACACAGCAATGACAAACATCTAGGTAATGACCTGATAACAAAGGTACATATAAAGTATTGTAACGGTTTGTACATAAATACTGACCGTTGCCTGTAACAAATGTATAGGTAAAGTATTGTAAAGGTGGGTGACAGTCAGATGCTAAACTAGAAAAAAATCTTTGAGTCCATGGGTGGGTCTCACTGAACCCCAAAATATTTGTTCTCATAGCACAGTGATAACAAAGGCACCCCAAAACACACTCATTCCTGTCCCAAGGTGAAAACAAAGGTACCCTAGAAGTTTCGTGAAGATCAGTTCACAAATATGAGCTGTGTAGAAGTTGTGACAAAAAACTGATTGGACATAATTTCGGTACAAAATGGTCACTGGCAGCCATCTTGAATTTTGGACCGCACACAGAAACACTCGTTCTCGTCCCAAGGTGATAACAAAGGTACCCCAAGAAGTTTTGTGAAGATCGGTTCATAAATACAGCCTCTAGCCCGAGCCGTATTGACATGTGCACTTACAGTGTATAAGTAGCACTGAATAAATCAAAGTTCATCTAATTTGCATAATTTCTGCATGAGAAAAAAACCCATACTATATGTGATGTACTCCATGTTACTAAACATTCATACAAAAATTTATTCAAATCAGAACTTTCATACAGAAGTTCTGTACAAAAGACTGATTGCACTAATTTTGGTACAAAATGGCTGCTGGTGGCCATCTTGAATTTTGGACCACACCCAAAAACACTTGTTCTCATCCCACAGTGATAACAAAGGTACCCAAGAAGTTTCGTAAAGATCGGTTCATAAATACAGCCTCTAGCCTGAGCCGTATAGAAGTTGTGTACAAAAAACAGATTAGACCTAATTTCGGTACAAAATGGCCACTGGCAGCCATCTTGAATTTTGGACCGCACCCAGAAACACTCGTTCTCATCCCAAGGTGATAACAAAGGTACCCAAGACGTTTCGTGAAGATCGGTTCATAAATACAGACACTAGCCCGAGCCGTATTGACATGTGTACTTACTGTGTGTAAGTAGCACTGAAAAAATCAAAGTTCATCTAATTTGCATAATTTCTGCATGAGAAAAAAACCCGTATTATATGTGATGTATCCCATGGTACTAAACATTCACACAAAAAATTATTCAAATCAGCACTTTCATATGGAAGTTCTGTGCAAAAATCTGACTGCACCAAATTTTGTACAAAATGGCTGCTATCGGCCATCTTGAATTTCGGACCGGACCCAAAAACGCTCGTTCTCGTCCCACAGTGATAACAAAGGTACCCAAAGAGTTTCGTAAAGATCGGTTCATAAATATGGCCTCTAGCCCGAGCCATATTGGCATTTGCACTTACAGTGCTGAAAGTAACACCAAAAAACATCAAAGTTAGTCTAATTTGCATAATTTACGCACGAGAAAAAAACCTGTATTATATGTGATGTATCCCATGGTACTAAACATTCATACAAAAAATTATTCAAATCAGAGTTTTCATATGGAAGTTCTGTTCAAAAAACAGATTTCTGCATCGTCGGTACAAAATGGCGGCTGGCAGCCATCTTGAATTTTGGACCGCACCCAAAAACACTCGTTCTCGTCCCACGGTCATAACAAAGGTACCCAAGAAGTTTCGTAAAGATCGGTTTATAAATACAGCCTCTAGCCCGAGCCGTATCCAATTGTCGACGGACAGACGGACGACGGGCCATGGCATAAGCTCAAATTTGGCTTCGCCAAAGTTGAGCTAATGATTGCTCAATTCTTAAATACAAAGTGAGACAAAATGATTGCCCAGTTCTTAAATACAAAGTGAGACAGACTGTGTTATTCCATAATGTAAAAAGTCAACCCTTGCAAATACGATTTCACAGAATTATTTATTAATTGCTGTTTAAGGTCACATATCTGCACAATGGCTAATCGCAACATGGAGATAAAGTCAAGTTTAGTCAATTGTTTATACCCCTGCTGCGCATTTTAGAGGATTTCCATCCGAAACATTGGTGACTGGGTCCTATTTTACCAGTAAACCAGAGCTTGTTTACCCCAGTAAAGGAGCACTGCTTCACTTTCCAGAGTTCCCCTGGGTTCACTTTACAAAGTTCCAATGGAGGATTTCACAGAATGATGTGTTTTTTGGTGTTAAAGGTCACTTTAAGATATGGCTATATCACATGACCATTAATCGACAAGTCTTATCCATGAAAACCACAGGACGCTGACCATTCTTGCACCACTGTGGTTGACAAGTTCTACTGTATTGGTATAACATAACCTGGTTAGTGGTTACCAATGCCTGACGCAAAAGTCAAATTAGTCCTTTACCCAATGCAATGGCCAAAACTGGCCAGTGCTATTCATAAAAATCGCAAATTAATTTTCATTATTTGTCTCAAAAACATAGGTTATGAGCCCTCTTTGGAACAAGTTTGTTCAGCTTGTTCCAATCAGGGGCCATAACCTATGATTTTGAGACAAAAAAATGAAAAAAATTAGTTATTCAAGAATTTTCTTTGCAAGTGTTGTCTGCTTTTCATGTAAGGTAAAGGGTTAAGGAAGCAGCATAATCATGAACCATTGGCTGAACTTGGGCTTTATACTTGGTTTTTGGACACAATACTGCAAGAGATAGTTACCTTCAACCCATATTTGCAAAGAAACAGTCATGTTCAGACAATCACGTATATGTATAATGCCCACATGCAGGAATTGTTACCAAATACTATTATTTCAGTAAAGCACAACATGACCTATCACAGTAAACAAATACTACTCCACTTTGTTGGATTGCCACGGTAAAGAATGGTACCTTCCATTACAGTTAATGGACTGGAAAAATCTATATTCAAAATAGAAGCCAGGTCCATCAATATTTTCAACTTGCAGCCATGAGGAATGGGTTGAAAATAAGTTATCTATTCTACAAACTCAATGAACAACCATTTAAAAGGATATAATTGCAACCTTTATTGGAGATGGTCTTCATAAAGTGGTCTACATCATGAAAAAACTGTTAACCCCTTAAATACTAATATGGCAAAAAATATTACTTTTGACATCTCACTGGAATGAGCACAGCATGTTCATTCAAATGTGAGGTCATAGAATAGGGTTCAGAAAATAATCAATATTCTTAGGAAATATTTATGAAAATATTGATACCTGAATTTGCATTTTGTGTTGGATAAAAAGTTAACATCAATTTGTGCATTTAATTTCTTGAAGGGAATGGGAGAATGGGGTAATGACCAGGGATCCTAGTTGGGACTACGCCTTCACAAACTCTGTCATATAAAACAATATAGTTATGATTACGGGCTTTGTCGGCATTTTTAGTTCATGAATATTCAAGACTTTTCAAGACCACCTGGCACATTTTCCAGGATATCCTGGCCTTGAATGACGATTAGTCAACTTCAAGGCTATTACTTGAATTCAAAGCCCCGTGGAAACCCTGGAGTCATTCAAGAATTGTTTTTGCTAGTATCTCACCCTCCTCTAATTGTATGAGGTAAAGAATTAACCTCTGAGGGTCTATTTCTGACTTGAAAAAATTTGGAACAGGAATGTCATCATGTACTAATGAGACGTTTTCTAGATTAAAAAAAATCTTTACAAAGCAATGCTTTCCAGACAAGTCCCAGCAACCTATACAAGCAGCAAAAGAATTGACTAGAAGGAACTGCCAAGCCACTAGACTACCAGGACATGATGTGAGGGAAATTGTCCAGGCCCTTTTGACTTACATAGATGAATGCACAAGATTCTTTCCTTCACAAAATTCTTTTCTGCTACAGACTCTGTCCACATTTTTACACTGATGAAATAAAGTGAATGAAATGTGAAGATTAAAAACTGAAGTAGGTATTTTAACAAAATAAAGTGTTATTTTGATGTGGTCAGGAAAATGACAATCCCAGTAAACCTAATAAAGGTATTTTACTTCTATTATTTAACCCTTAAAGACCTATTTCCAACTTTTACAACCTAAAAACAGGTTCCCTTAACATGCCATCATGAGGAGGTCCTGCTGACAATAAACAAATTCAACAGGTAGTGGTTTCTAGTCAAGTCTTGGCTGCCTGTTAAGGCAGCCAAGACTTGACTAGAAATCTCTGTTAAGCCACTGGCCATGTACAGATTGTGATCAGGTGTGAATTCAGGACAAGTGGCCCTTAACTGGTAGAGTGCTAAATTATTTTCGATCACCAAAAATTGTTAGCATGTCTTTGCCTTGTTACAATATTTCTTCAAAGATAATATGAAGCACAGCCGCTGAATTTGAAGCCTTTAAGTTTCAATATCTGCACTTCAGAATAAAGCCCAAATATGGGCTTCCAGCACTCTAACAGTTAAGGGTTAACCCATTTACCCAACACACAGGATATCATAATTTATCAACAAAAACCCTATCATGTGACGAATCATTGAAATGAGAAAAACAAACTCATTCCAATGAGGCCACATGATGTGGTTTTGTTGAAATTTTTTGAAAAATAAATTTTTTTCACTTTTTCAACTGCTCAGTTTGTAAATTACATGGTCAGATGTCGCCAATTCATTAGTTAAAGAATTAACAGTGAAGTCAATACAACAAATATTTCTGAAAATTTCAAAATCTGTTCTCTGCACATTCTGATGAACCCACATTTTAACAGTAATGGTTTTGGACATCGGCATTTCATCTATTAGACTTCCCTACACATTCTTAATTACCAACATTTACTGGAAACAAACATTACTTTTCTCTTTGGTCTTGAGTTAAAATGCTGACAAGGAATACTGCCCCTTGTTTCCTGTTAACATGTACAAAAAAAGGAACCAGCCATTTTTCCAAATAATTTCCAGCTATAACACTTCAGTTAGAGCATGGTGTCAATGATAGAGAAATTTTTCATCACCAAAATGAAAAACTTAATATTTTGTTAACTCTTTATTACCCTGAATAGCAGACACTTGCACCAAAAATCTTGAATAACTAAATATTTTAATTTTTTGATTAAAAATATAGCTTAAGACCCATCATTGGAATGAGCTCTGTGAGTTCATTCCAATGAGAGTCATAAGTTATGTTATTGAGACACAATAATAAAATTTGAATGATAATTTTTGTGTACAGCACTGGCATTTTTTACAATTACGTTTGGTTGCAGGGTTAACCCATTTACCAAATGTTATGGCCATTTATAACTAGTGCTGTTTCCAAAAATTACGTTGGGTGTAGGGTCAACCCCTTTACCAAATGTTATGGCCATTTATAACTAGTGCTGTTTCCAAAAATCGCTATCAGATTTCATCACTGTTTGCCACCCAACCTACAGAGATTCTCAAGTTTCTACTGGTCTAGAAAGTAGAGGCAGATACTGATATCAAATTAGCAGATGGTGGAATACTAATTCACTGTGTGTACTGTTTGACTTTTTTTGTAAGTGCACCACAAGTATAAAGTCAAAATCTGTCAATGGTTTATAGTTATGTGACCTACCTAGAGGACTTCTACTCTAGAGGCTGGTTATCATGTCATATTTTACAAGTAAAGTATAACTCATAGAGCAAAGAAAGAGAAACATCATACCTAACCTTCTCCAAATATTGAGCACATGTCAGAACTCAGAAGGTCTTGAAAAAGGACTATCATTTCCAGTATGATAAGAAATCTGTATAACTGAGGTATAATCCAAAACAAAATTAAAATAAAACTTGTACAATGTTTATGAGGTCATTTTGATTCTTTCAGGATGAAATAAACAAAACTGATTGTTAAAGAAGAGTGATAATTGAGGTCAAGACAGTTTCAGCAAACCAGTTCGTTGAATATATATTGAAAAACTCAAAAAATATGCAAATGAATTTCCACAAATTAAACATGAAAATAAACTGCCACAAATGGAGATATTCTGGAAACTTTATTAAGGACCATGCAAATTTTTGATTTAACTGTTAAAATCCAAGCAGTGTCTGAGAATTTTCATAAAGTCACGTTTTGCAAGTGCAATAATTTGACCATGATTTCTCATGATATACGGGTTCAGCTAATACAAGGGAACTTTTTAAAACAAGATGTATGTAGATAAATCGTAATATTCTAGTGTGGACCTATATTGTGAGGAACTGATAATGGCTCAGGTACTGTCCATATAGTACCTGACTAGACAACACTATAGGGAAAAAGATATAAGGAAGAGTTACATTATTTATTTATTGGGGTTTAACGACAGTTTCGACAGCCAGGGTCACCTCATGTCAAACAATTTTATGGGTGGAGGAAGCCGGAGCACCAGGAGAAAACCACTGAGCAACGGTCAGGCTCCCCAACATACTAACTACACACAAGCAGTGTTAGCATTGGTTGAAGACAAGTTCACCATCGATGAGCAGAGCGTCTTAGTGCACAATGCCACCATGCCCCCACATGGGCAATGGGGGTGAAGTGTCTTGCCCAAGGACACAACACGGTTGCCACAGGTGGGATTCAAACCAAGGACCTCTCGGCTTGCAGCCTGCACCTCTACCTACTGAGCCACTGCACCCCAAGAGTTACATTATTGATTCAGTACATCTAATCAGACTTGAAAAGGGTACCCAAACAGTTTCAGGAACCAAATTAAAGGACTTTCATGGACTAGGGAGAGGGTAAATCAAAGATATTCACACTGCACCAAATTCAAGAACTTTCAAGGACCAACGATATATGAATTACAAAATTACGGTACATGTACAGTACCTGCTGAAATAAGTTGCCAGAAAACCACTAGAATATTTCTTTCTCATTTCATCCCTTGAGTGGAACAAGGTACCATCTGTAATGCTTTTGCATTGCAGATGGTGCCTTGTTCCACTCAAGGGATAATTTGTTTTTTGTTACTACTACTGAAGTTATTCCTAGAATGACTTTAGATTTCCTGGCTAACTGCAAACGTTTTCAAGTCCTTTCAATGATCTTTTGAGATTTCAGGCCCGTTTTCAAGTACTTTCAAGGTCTTGAAAATACTTTTGCGATTTCAAGGACCTTCAAGGGCTCACAGCTATTCTGTTTCAAGAAATAATAAAGAACAAATTTGTGATAATAAACTCTTAAAATTAGGCTTTATCAGATGTTATCATTCATTGGTGCAAAGGACAAAAAATAACCATTACTAACTGGTAAGAATTTCCAAGAGGTAGTGAAAAACCAGAGGATCAGACCTCTTAACCCTTTACCTAACGAATCGCCTGCATCCACCCGCATAATTTGCAAATTGAGCAGTTGAAAAAATTAAATTTTTCCAAATATTTCAACAAAACCATATCATGTGACCCCCTCATTGGAACGAGCTCATTGAGCTCATTCCAATGAGGGGTCACATGTTATGGTTTTGTTGAAATTTTTGGAAAAATATATAAAAATAGTAATTAAAATATTAAATTTTGATTTTCTCTACGTTGGGTAAAGGGTTAAGCTGATGAATTGTAAAATAGTGAGATTTCTGAGCAAAAATAATAAGATTTTAATTGTTATATGACTCAAAGAGGAAAATTTATTTACTTTAATCATGGAATTCTGTTAAAAATCCAAAATTAAGTCTCATTTAACAAAAATATTTTCTTCAAAATAGGGAGTCTACATCATGATATAGTAAGACTTAACATGTCCACACAGGATAATTTACAGTTTATGGAAGGGTACAAAAGATGTACAGATATGCTTACCCGTTGATATATTGTAAATTTAGGAGAGGTGGTGTTCATATGAATTTTCTGCCAGTATTTTATGCAAAAATGAAACAATACAATGCAAAACACTGTGAAGCAATAATTGTCAATGTGTATTTTGAAATCACATTTTCCAAACACAAGTATAAAGTCAAGTTTAGCAAATCGTTTACACCAATGCTGCCCACTTCAGATGACTTCCATCCCCTGCATTGGTAACAGGATCCAACTTTACTAATAAAACAAAACTTGCCTATCACAGTAAACAAGCACTGCTTCACTTCCTGCAATTCACACTGACTATACTGAAAGAATGCTTCCACATAAGCAATCAATCTCCTAAAGATTAACATGTGATGTACTAAATGTAATGATGAGAAAATTTTGTTCATAAAATAAAAACTTCAATTTTTCATCAACTGAGTGTCGAGAGTTAATCTGTTGGGGGAAGGGGACATCAATTAAAATATTCAACATTCCGCTGTATGGCTTTAGGTTCAAAATACAGGGTTCAATGTCTTAAGGATGAAGTTAATTCAAGGACTTTTTCATGCAAGGCTGGAAAAAAACAGACTGTCATCTGTAAAATGAGGTCCCCAGAATGTACCCTGAATGAACCTGATCTGAATCAGGGTCTCAGTCCTAAACAGAATGAGGTACCCATAGGATGAATTGGGGGATTCTTGCCCTCTGTATGGGATAGCATCAGCAAATTTACCCTTTGGGGACCTCATTCTGCAAATGACAGATTGCTTATTTCCAGGCTTGTTTTCAAGCCATTTTCAAAGATCTTTTTGACACGTTTTAAGACTATTTCAAGCTACAAGACAAGTTGCATAGCTTACCAGTCGTTTTTAGTCAAGTGTTGTCCACCTATTTAGGCAGATAACATCTGACTAAAAACAACTGCAAGACCATAAGTCTCCATATTGTTCAATGTTCAATAAATTCTCTTGTATATCCTAGGTTTGTACAAGTTAAAAGTTTGAAGTAGCCTCAGAAATCAAGGACTTTCAAGGCTAATGCACAAATTTCAAAAACTTTTTAGGCCTTGAAAACCTACTTTCAATGCAAGGACTATCAAGGTTGTCAAAGGCCACAATAAACAGTGAAATATTAACGTTTTACTTCACAAATTTAATGAGCTGCCAACCAATATTAAAACGTAAAACTTATCATGTGCTAGACTACAATAACATGACAAAAGACACTTGAAACAATTGTGCTGAATAACTAATAATTTTCATGTTTGCTCCCAAAACATAGCTTATACCACCTCACTGGAAAGGGCTCAACTAGCTTGATCCAGTGAGGGGTCAAACGCTATATTTTGAAGGCAAAAATTGAAAAATAATATATTTTGAATTTCAATTTTTGAAATTATCACTGCTTGGATATTTTCTTTGCATTTGTTCGATAAATGGTTAAACTCAACTTTCTTGAAATGTTATAAAAACAAGCATGCCTGCTTTGTAGCAGTCATGGTTTTATCCATTAACAAATTTAAAAGAGAAATGATCTGCTAGTTGCCATAAAAATGTCTCAATGAAACCATTCATGTTGAAATCACTGAGAAGGAACCTGATTTGCTGATGAGAATGTGTTGGTGAAAGGTTTCAATGTATTCAACAAATTCCTTAGAGAACTTCCATGTTTGATACTAAAAAAAGTGCAGTAACATGCTAACCCTTTACCTAATGCAGATGCATCAAATTTTTTATTTTAAATTTTTTCCCCCCAATTTTTACAAAAAAATCAACAAACAAATCCATATCATGTGACCCCCACCCCCATTAGAACAAGCTCATTGAGCTTGTTCCAATGAGGGGTAACATGATATGAGGGGGGTCACATGATAAGTTGTTGGTTTTTTTTTTTTAATAACTGTTTTTAACTGCTTAATTTGCAAATTACATGGGCAGATACAGACGCTTAGTTAGCTAAAGGGTTAACTATCTTTATACAAAAGCTTCACATAAAACTCAAGGATCATAAAGAGATTAATAAAATTATTTTTACAGGTTGATCTCATTTTCAACAATAAAATGAATTCATAATGCTTTGACTGACAAACACAAAATTTCGAACAATACAAGAAAACGTATATTGCTGGGTTACTTGAAGACAACAACTGCAGAGCATTATTATTATTTATTGGTGTTTAAGTTCACTTTCAGCATCTATGGCTAAACCATGATTGCAACACAAGTATAAAGTCAAATTTAGATCATCATTTATACCTGTGTTGCACACTTTGGATGATTTCCGACTGAGGCAAGGCAGAGCAATAAGATACTGATGATATATTGAGAAGGATTATATATAATACACATGAGATTTACACCTCCCCATCCTACCCCATAAAAAAGAACCAAAAAAAGAATACTTCACAAAAGAAATACATAAGATATTAAAATTTTACCACATGCTTTTCACTAGGCATGGCATTTTTTACCATTCACTAACCACCAAAAACTCTGCACAGAAACTGTCATTCAAATTATGTTAAATTTTGAGAGATAGATCATATATTGGTTGTTTTAATATAGATCTGAATATACATGAAATATCACTAGAAAATCAAAACAATCCAAACAAGAATGCAGAGTCCGCTGAAAATAAAAGAAAAATATTCCCAAATTTAAAAAAAAATTTTTTGAAGACTTTTTAGTTTATATATGTTTAGAACACAGAACAGAGAAGTTAACAGGAGAAATTTTTAACATTACTGTTCCAGATCTCTATTGAATTTCAATAATGGAAAATCACATAAACTATCTATCATCACTTTCAAAACCTCACATGATGCAATGTTGGAAAGAACCCAGCAAGTCTTTCCAGTTGTTTTACACCCCGTATTCTTCAACGACAAAACAGACCAATAGTTTACATCAGTAAGGTCAATAATGGAATAAAAACATCATTTTTTCAATCTAGGTATCCTCTTATAAGAGGTGGCAAGATTAGTTGCTGGTGATAGTTCAACATAGCATTCATTCTCTTCTATTATTGGCAGCACTGCCACTAACTCTATTTTTATTATTTAACTCTGAAGTCCTCAGATTAATTTTATGTTAATAACTACTGTATACACATGTACACAGTGGCAGATGACTTAACAGTGTTTCTGCCTTATTGTTGGCTGCCTGTACAGGCAGCCAACAATAATGTAAAAGCACTATCAAGTATAATGAATCCTACCAGTCAAGTTCTCAAGGAAGAGTACACTTGGGACAATGTTTTTCTGAGCAAAATAAGAGGGGCTGTTTGTGGCTGGGTGAGGACTTAAGGGTTAAAGACTTAATGGCCTGGAAATCTTTTATACTCTTTTCGTAACATGACATCTTCAGAGATTTGTGACACGGCTATAGTTTTAAGTCCAATCTTGGCCACCTGTATAGGCAGCCAAGACTAATCAGAAACTGCTGCTAAGTCATTGCTCCAGTTGGAGCACCTGTTTGAGGGCCATTGAATTCACCAATGTCAGAATTACACTTTTCAAGATTAAATCCATCAATCATTTTATGGAATAGAATCTTATATGTTGGTCTAAAACTCATGTTTATTGGAGACTATTTCCAGCACCTGCAGCTGTGTCACAGGTACAACACAAAGTATGAAGTTATGTTTAGCCGACCACATATAATTGCATCACTCACTTTGAAGGACTCCTAATGCAGACACTGGTAACCTGGTTACATTTTACAACTGAAGCCAAATTTTTATACCACAGCCTAGTATATGCTCTGTATCTCTCATAACTGAGGCTTCATGAGCTTAAACCATTAGCGGAAGGAAATGAATAGCAGACACTTGCAAAATAATTTTTGGAATAAGTCCACACAAAATAAATTAATTGATTCTCAGGCAATTTTTTTTGCAAATCAGTGAGGGAGGGAGGGTTTTATTTTTAATTTTTTCTTGCATATACTGGGCATGGTTTGAGAGGCTTTGCACTGTCTTTTCACAAACAGAATATATAGAAAGTGCATAATTATACAAATTAACTCATTTAACCCTTTACCCAACATAACGGCCAAAACTGGCCAGTGCTTTTCACAAAAATCGGCAATTAATTTTCATTTTTTGTCTCAAAGACATAGGTTATGACCCCTTATTGGAACGAGTTCAACAAGCTCGTTCCAATGAGGAGTCATAACCTATGTTTTTGAGACAAAAAATTAGCTATTGAAGAATTTTGTATGCAAGTATCGTCAGCTTTTCAGGTTAGGTAAAGGGTTAATTTTAATCCTTGAGAGACTAATTCAACTTTGATCACTTTTTACTGCAACAGAACAGGTGACACACAATGCTGTCTCTGGGGAAACTTACAAGTTACATTCTAAGGCCTTAGCAGACAAGACTTGCCTAGAAACAACTGTAATGTCACAGGATGTAGACTGTCTTGAGTTGAGCTCTTCAGCTTTCAGTTACATACATCAATCAAGAAACGTAGAAAGTTTTAAGTCTCCCAATTTTGTAGTAATATTGGAAGCAACTGCAAGGCAATAAAAATGTCCAATTAGTGTGTTCAATTTCAGCCTGAGAATCAAAACATTTTTTTTTTGCCTATCTTTAAAAAACTTTTCATTTTTTTTTTATCAAAAACAGCTTATGTCCCTCACTGGAACAAGCTCAACAAGCTTGTTGCAATGAGGGGTTATAGGCTTTGTTTTTTAGGGAAAAATTGAGAAAAAAATAATGAAATTTGAATGGCAAGGGTTAACTGATCTTGTGAAGTTACATAGGCACATTGGACACAATTATATAAAAAGTAGGCATTTCAAACCGAGGTACTCAATCATTTTCAAATTTGGTAGACATGAATTGAACCTGATATTGATATTTTGTTTTGCTCAACTTTGCTCCATGCACTTGGTCAGTAGCAATTCACTCAAAATAATACTGCGAGACAATATACCAACACTCATAAGTAAACAGATATATCTCTGAACAGATGCCAATCCTACTCTTGTGTCATGACAGTAAGTTGGATATTCCAACATCAGCTGATCAATGGTTCTCACTGGGTACTCTGTCTTCCCTGCCCATAAAACCAGCCATGGAAATAACATGCAAATGATCGTTTAGCTTACATGGGAGTTATGTCAATTGTAAAAAATGTGAACGCAGGACACGTTACGATACAACAACACAGCATAAATTAACTAACTAATCTCGCATGTTTTGCCTGCCAGATATGACAATCTTTCAGAACAAACTCGACTTAAAGGTTGCACATTGCATCCACATATGCCCCAAGTGGCATGTCATTCACATCTTAACAGAATTTCTGTCAAAATAAATAGCAAAAAACTAACATGCAATCTCGCCAAAGCGAGATTGTTCATTAGTTGTAGCTATTTATTTTGGTGGAAATACTGTCAAGAGGTAAACAAAATGACTTGCATAGTAAAAACAGAGAAACAGGAAAAGCATTACAACAAATTTTTCCAGCGGTTACCACCATGTTTTATAGCGTAACCTGCTAACAGATAAGCTCTTTATTTCCATGCCTGTATAACTATCTTCCACCACATGATGAAAGTGTCACTGAAACTTAAACAAACACTGTGTATTCTGATGGGTAAACCAATGGGAGTTTCAATCGAAAACAAAATAATGTCTGGCAAATATATTGTCTGCCTATTATACTGAGTATTATTCTTCAAAAACACTATGACAAGGGATGTAACTGCATGGTACAATGTACAACTGTAGCTGAGCAAAACAATATTTCAACAATAGTTTTCTTGCATCTTCAGGTTTTTCCTTTGAAGAAAAAGTGACACGTTTGCTGCCTCTGAAGGAGAGATATAAAAAAAAAAAGAAATGTGTGAGAGGTGATAAATATAAGTTATATACACATACAACGCTGAAAAATGATATCTTTTAACTATATAATAAATTATATGAGATTTGGATTTGGGTGTATCTGTACAGAATAGAGTGTCTGATTTAGAAAAAAAACAAATGTTATGATTATATTCTACTCTGCTTGGATGAGTAAACCCACAAATTTCACAAGCTTTTGTTGCAGGATTGGTAAAACCAATAAATTCCATAACCAATAGTACCACCAGATCCATTTATCATGCAGCTGAAATCAATCAATTTTATTTAGCTCTTTGCTTCATGCAGACAAATTTTTCAGCACAGTATGAAAATACGGTGTTACCTTGCAAAGGAACAATCCGGGTTTTTGTTAACCCTTTACCCTGGCCAGATGATATCAACATTTGGTATTTAAAAAAACATTTTTTCAACTTTTCCAAAAATTTTCAACAGAACCATATCATGTGACCCCTCATTGAAACAAGCTCAATCAGCTTGTTCCAATAAGGGGTAAGATGATATGTCTTTAAAAAATTTTTTTTGAAAATTAATTCTTTTTCAACCCCTCAATTTTCAAATAACGGGTCGGATGCAGCAGATTCATTAAACAAAGGGTTAACAGGAATTGGGCTTTTTTCACTGATTTCTCAAAATCAGACTTGATTGGATGTTTCATCAAATGAAGTCATGGCTGCAGCTATGAAAAACTCATAACCTCATCTCAGATTGATTTTAGTGAACTCAATTCTAAAATTACATATCAAATCGTGACGAAATTGAGATTCTTTTAATTATTACATAATGTGTAATTTAATACTTGACCCAACATAGCAACCAAAGCCAGTCAGCGTTATTCAAAAACATTGCCAACCAATTTTTATTACTGTTTTTTTTCCATTTTCTCAAAAGCATAGCTTTTGACCTTCACTGGAAAGAGCTCAACAAGATACGTTTCTGAGGCAATTATAAAAATTTCTAGTTATTCAAGAAATATTTTTGCAAATGTAGTCTTCTAGTCTTGGTAAAGATATAAAATGAAATAAATATGAGTGATTTCAGATAAAATATAAACAGAAAACATAAGGAGTAATTTTACATACAGAGTTTAGTGGTTTTGTCATATCAACAACAAATGTTTTTAATTTGTAATATATTGTACATTTAACTATTTCTGTGTGGAGGTACCTTCTGTTTTTTGAAAACTGGGTGCTCCTTTTTTAAATAGCTTTTATTATTTTGATCCAAAAGCTTTTCAAGAAATTTTTCATACTTTTTGTTTTTTCAGTTTTAAAGGAACACTGTCAATCCCTCCTCAGTCAGTTCTAAAAGAACACTGTTGCCCCCTCCTCAAAACGATGCCCAGACCAAGGAGGATTTTTTTTAAAATTTAATTTCATTGAGCTTTGTGAAACAAGAATGAACTGGTAAAATTCCAAGATGTATCATGGGAAAATATTTGTTGCTTGCAATTTCGGAATTTTTGCATCAGTGTGCAGTGCAGAGGGTTAAAATCATGATCTACACAATGATGTCCATCCTGGAGACCTAAACCAATATTTTAATGAAAAAGGAGAGGAAGTCTACTACAAGTAGAACTGAACTCACCCAGTACAGAATTTAAATACTTCCACACATCAAGGGCTACACAATCTAAAACTCTCAAGTTAAAGAGTCAATGCTGCAAATGCTCTTTCAGAATTTCTTAAAATGTTATGGCACTAATACAAAAACAGTGAATGCAGAGAAAACAAAATTTCAGTTCCATTATACTGCACTGATTATAATACCACAATTAACATTCCAAAGAAAAGATCTCAACCAAAAAGTTTCCAAGAGAGTTTGGTTAAAAAATTATGAATGAAGGAAATTGAATTCTTCTGTATATAATATCCAGCTTTGTTATAATAACCAGCCTTGGAACTGAATATGTTAAAGATCAATTACTCTGGCACCAGTGGAATAGACCCGTTCACCATCAAATGCCAGTATGGAGACACAACAAAATATAACACTGCACCTTTGTGGAGCTTTCACCTGGTGAGATTTTTACCCATTGCTAACATGGCCTCCCTGAGGAGTTGCCAATGTTTATCAGACCATTGTTAAGTGATAAATTTTAAGTAAAAATGTCAACAGTGATAAAATGGACATGTACACAAACTCAATTAGATCATTCCAATCCGAGGTTACAAGTTAAAGGTAAAAAATGAAAAATGAACAAAATTCTGATAGTGATTTTTGTGAGTAATACTGGGTAGCGTTGGTCCTTGTAATTGGTTGAGGGGTTAAAATCAAAGCAACATCCGGACCAAATTTAAGGATGAAAGTGTTTTTTTTTAAACCCTTTCACCGCAAATTTTATTTAAGGTAATGACCCATGTTTGTTTTTGTTGATTGTTTGATTGATGTTTAATTGCTTTTCCAGCCAGTATTCACAAGGTCCAATTTCATAAAAGTAAATGGCTGCTTATATAATTTGTAGACCAATCAAAATTTTCAAAGTGCAGCCCCAGGGCAGCATGGTGAAATAAAAATGCTGATAGGATCACTCATCCAATGTCGAGTTATGACAGCACAAAAGTGGGTTTAATCATTATCAACTTATCATCTGCAAACCAGTTGTTTACAATTTACTATGTGAAGGATCACTGTGACCTTAACCTTTGACCTAGTGATTCCCCCAAAAAATAGGGCTCTTTCTTGCACCAATGCCAACCACCTATCTATGAGTTTCATGAATGTGGGTGGAACCATTGTCAAATTAGCATCTGGAAACCAATTGTTTACGATTTATTATGCTCAAGGTCACTGTGACCTTGACCTTTGACCTAGCAAGTCCAAAATATATAGGGGTCTTCCACTTATCTAGGCCAACTTACCTATGAAGTTTCATGAACATGGGTCAAACCATTATCAAGTTATCATCTGAAAACCAACTGTTTTGATTTACTTTGTTCAGGATCACTGTGACCTTGAACTTTGACCTAGTGAGCCTAAAATATATAGGGTTCGTCCTCTCAAGAAGGCCAACCTACATATGAAGTTTCATGAATGTGGTTTGAACCATAGTCAAGTTATCATCCGGAAACAACTGTTTATGATTTACTATGTTCAAGGTCACTGTGACCTTGACCTTTGACCTAGCGCGTCTAAAATACATAGGGTTCTTCCTCTCACCAATTCCAACCTACCTATGAAGTTTCATGAACGTGGGTAGAACCATTATCAAGTTATCGTCCAGAAACCAATTGTTTACGGATTTACTATGTTGAAGCCCACTGTGACCTTGATCTTTCACTTAGCGAGTCCAAAATAAATAGGTTTCTTCCTCTCACTGATGCCAACCTTCCTATGAAGTTTCATGAACGTGGGTAGAACCACTATCAAGTTATCATCTGGAAACCAATTGTTTTGATTTATTATGTTCAGGGTCACCGTGACCTTGACCTAGCAAGTCCAAAATAAATAGGGTTCTTCCTCTTACAATGGCCAACATACATATGAAGTTTCACGAATGTGGGTTCAACCATAGTTAAGTTATCATCCGGAAACCAATTGTTTATGATTTAATATGTTCAAGGTCACTGTGACCTTCATCATTGACCTAGTGAGTCCAAAATAAATAGGGTTCTTCCTCTCACCGAGGCCAACCTACCTACAAAGTTTCATGAATATCAGTCGCATTATCAAGTTATCATCCGGAAACCAATTGTTTATGCCCGCCTACCCGCCTGTCCGCCATTCACCAAACTATAAATCGAGTTTGACTTCGTCACAACTTGACTAAAAATCAATTGGTCCACCTCCTAATAATCAATACAGACTCTTCCAACAGAAGCAATTGAACTGACATGGAAGATGCCATTAGAATTTAAAGAGTTAATACTGAGAAACCTTTTTTCCAAAATTGACAACTGTTTGGCTTCAGAACAGGTGCCCCATCTCACAATCATGAGAGAGTCAAGCAGACAATAATTAAATTAATCTGGGTGGTATTCAAAAATCATTTCTTCACTGGACATCACTATGCTGCTGTGGTTCAGTGCAAATTCAGGGGCATGAAGATTAAAAAATTTTCAGTGCCTATGGCTATATCATGACCACAGGCAAAGTATAAAGTCAAGTATAGCCAATCGTTTATGCCTATGTGGCTCTCTGTAGAGTGCATAACACAGGCGCTAGTTACTGGGTTTTATTTTACCAGTGAAACAGAGATCTGTGGTAGGTCCTGGAAAAACTATTTAAGGCCTGTAAAAAGTAATTTGTGTTGCAGGAAAATTTTCATCAATTTTAAGATGAGGGATGTTAGAGTTTTTGTTCTTTTGTTTTTTGTTAATACACAAAAAAGTGCTGAAAATGAATTAGAAATTTAACACCTTACAATATTTTGTGGAAAAACCTCCATTTTCAACATTGAAAATTTCTCATAATGCAGTTGCAAATTTAACCAACTACATCTTGTTTGAGAGCTCAGTGAACTCTGTCAAACAAGATCTGGCTGGTTATGTGCAGTACACCTTAGTACACAGCACCAATATGCCCCAACTTGTGAAATCTGGATTGAGTGCCTTGCCAAAGGACACAACGCAGTTACCCCTGGTGGGGATCGAACTGCAGACCTTTTTGTTTTAAGTCCGATGTCATAACCACTGAGTCACTTGCATTTATCTGTTTGTTTACTTGGAAACAAGACATGTATGAACTACTACACGACCGCTTCCACAGAAATTTATTAAGATCAGTAAGTGTCCATCCTATCACTGTCAGCATTTTCTAAAAGATTCTGTTGTATCCTGTGTTGTGAGAATTCACAGGAAAAGTTTCATATAAATTAGGTTTATTCAGGCAACATAACATATATTTCTGCATGTTCTAAGACACTTGGTTCAAATACAACTCAGTATGTGGTTGTGACATAATGTATGTTAAAATATACAATCAATTTGAAATAACTTGTGAGCCAATTTAAAAATATCCCTCAATGCATGGAGGTGTGCGATCACCAAAATATGAGGTATTTAATGTTTCTTTTCAAGTCCAACATGGGCCTGAATCTTAGAAAATGATCCTCTGAAATCACTTTTTCAATAGCAAACTCTAAAATGAAAAGGTGATTAAACAGAATGCTACTTAAGATTGAAATATTAACTCAACATTTAAATTTATAGGATGTACCTTATCCATTTATATAACACACAGAGCAATCTGGTATACAGGCATGAGTCCATACCTAAACTTGCTTTAACTCGGGGATTCTTCATGGTGTCCACAGGGGCCGAATATGGGATCCTTTTCCAATTGCATTTGGGCAGGATTTTCCCCCAATTCCCAACCCCAAATTTCCCAATCTCAGTCCCCATTCAAACAAAAATTTAATGCACTATTGGTGTCCTGAACAGGGTAGTCATAAAGCCTCAGAAAACCATTGGTTTTCTGAGGCCTTATGACTACCCTGCCCAAGACACCAATTGTGCATTAAATTTAAATTGCTTACCAAATGAAGTTTAGAAATTGTCTGAATTCAAGAACCAAGTTCTTCTTTAATAGTTCAAGAACAGTTTAATAGAGACTACAGAGACTAGGGTGAAAATGATTCCATGTGACTGTTTGTTACAAAACTTACTTGTTATATACATGCAGTTGCTTAAGTATCGGTCTTAACATTCTCTGTTCAATTCAAATGTTAAATTTCTTAGTCTTCTATGTTTCTTTCCTTAGTGGAGCCCTCATGGGACAAATGTTCCCAATGGCATGGGCCCTGGACTCTTCCCAAAGAGGGCAGAACAATCCCTGATACTTGGTTACCACTTTACCTAATGATTCGTCCGCATCAGCCCACCAAATTTACAAACAGACCAGTTGAAAAAAAAAAAATTTTCAATAAACTTAAAAAAAACAAAAAGGAGATCCCACAATGGAACGAGCTTGTCCCAATGAGAGGCCACATGATACGACTTTGTTTAAATTTTTTTTTAAAAATTTGAAGAAAAATAATAATTTAAACTAAAGGTGTGACTGCCCAGATGGGCCTGTCGATACCCCTGCCTGCCCCACTGCTATGATTATTTTAAGATGCAGAGGGGTACCACTCTTAAAAAAAAAATGTCTGATCAAACCTACAATCGCAGGTGCACAGGCTCCCATGGTAGTGAACATCCATACCAAGTTTCAAAGGAATTGGCCCATAAACACGTGAGAAAATCTCCGGACAAAATTCACGCATTCTAAGATGAAAAGGGGCATAACTCTGGCAAAAAACGTCTGATCAAAATTATAATCGCTGGTGCACAGGTTCCTATGATAGTGAACATCCTTACCAAGTTTCAATGGAATCGAACAATAAACATCCAAGAAAATCTCTGGACAAAATTAATTATTCTAAGACTAAAAGGGGCATAACTCTGGCAGAAAAAATCTGATCAAAGCAATAAACACTGGTGCACTGGTTCCCATGGTAGTGAATACCCATACCAAGTTTCAAAGGAATCGACCTATAAACATCAGAGAAAATCTCCGGACAAAATTCTTGCATTCTAAGACAAGTGAAAATGGGGCATAACTGTGGCAAAAATAATTTGACCGGAACTATAACCACAGGTGATCAGGTTCCCATGGTGGTGAACATTCCTACCAAATTTTGATGACAATGGTCCATAAACATCTGAGATAATCTCCGGACAAAATTAGGTCTACAGATGAACGGACGTATGGATGGACAAACAACAAAGTGATTCCAGAATACCTGCCCCACAACTCGTTGGGGGGGAGGGGGGGGGCAGTATAATAACAAATTTTAATATCGTGTGCATTAGGTAAAGGGTTAAAACTTAAGGAAGTATCCAGTGATCCATAAACTACTGCAAATTGCTTGTTGAATCCTAACCTAAAGTTCCAAAATGAATAGAATGTAAATGATAGGTAGATATCTATCCATCCCCAGTGGCAGAGTACCAAATCACACTGTGCATACAATTACACAAAATAAAATTCCAAAATGGATAAGAGAACTATCACTGGGATCACAACAGCCACATGAGCATTTGCTAAGTTATGTTCAGGGCTGTGCCAGCATTTCTCTGACAACTTGTGCTCCCTGATAGGCTAGGGTGTTTCAAAACAAGCCCACAATGAAGGAGGCAGTTTCCCTGCCAGAGGAGAGTGGGAGATAGACTCCCATCCCCACCAGTGGTACCTTTTCTGGTTAAGTGGCTCTGTACTAGCAGCTCATATTTGAGCATCATTAATATGCGTAGGTTTCACAATAAACTTATCATTCTCTTAAGCACAGGCTTCACATTCAGCTGAAATCAAATTATATTTTGTCAATTTGGATTCATTTTGTTATAATTTACTGGAGTGCCTATAGGCACTCTCCAATAAATTCAACAAAAACAATAATTGAAAAAAAAATGTTATTCTAAAAATACTCTTGTACTGGACAAGTTAACCAGAGTTTTTCAAAACATTTCATGCAGGTTTTCCAAAACTTTCTCAGTTTTAAATGAACTGTTTGGACTTCTATGAGCAGTATTTTTTTAAGATGTAAAAGAGAACTTGTACCACAGGCACTAGTTATTACTTTGTCTTATTTTACCAACAGAGCACAACCAGCCCACTAGAACAGCTCCACTTCTTAGAGCTCACCTGAGAAGCCAATGGATTTAACTTAATGAAAAAAAACAAAAGACTGCCAAATCTTATGGAGGTAGACAAAGGAAAATACATACACAACAGCCTCACAACAGACATCATCTATTATCTTAACATACATTATGTGTAGAAATGATACAATGAGTACTGGCAAGATGGTACCGTACTACCCGTTTATCCCGAATGAGCCTTTCTGCGGTCAACAGAAAGGACTGAAGCAAAAACCCATATTGAATACTATGTTGATATAGGAGCTGTAGAGCTGGGTGTTGAGTCACCACTTGTTTCTGATGAGCTGCTTGAACCAGCCTGAGGTTTTGGTCTCCCTGAAAAATAAAATATAATATGCCATTTTGTACTACTTGAATGAATTTCTTTGTATACCATATTTGTACATGTATATTACATAATCTGACTCTCTTCTTGACCAATGGTGACTAAAACTAGAGGCTCTAAAGAGCCTGTAATCGCTCACCTGGAACTACATAAAACAATGTGATTTCCCATAGGCTTTCCATGGTAACTATGAGCTGCAATTGCGGCCATGTTTGCAACATTACATCAACATTACATGAGGATCATTGGTAGAAGAAGTCCCAGTCCTCAATCATGTGAAGTTTCAAAACATTTGAGTTTTGTAGTTTCAGAGGGGAAGATTTTTGCAAAATCCATCAGTCAGAATCAGAGAATATCTCTAGTAGCCACATTTTCCAACCAATGGGAACAAAAAAGAGGATTGTTTGTAGAGGGCCTCCTATAGACCATTCCTGCAAAGTTTGGTTCACGTCGACTCAGTAGTTCCAGAGCAGAAGATGAAAATGTGATTTCCAATAGAGTTTCTATGGTAACTATAAGGCGCAATTGTGGCCATGGATGCAAGACGATCAACATTAAATGAGGATCGAGGGTAGAGGGTGTCCCAGTCATCAACCATGCAAAGTTTCAAAACATTTGGCCCTGTGGTTTAAGAGGAGAATATTTTTCAAAATCCACCAATGGGAATCAAAAAATGCTTCTGGCAGCCATGTTTCTCAAAATGCGCGGTAACAAAAATAGGCTGATGAAATCGTCAGATGTATACCCATACGCGCAACTAGTAGAAAGCTGTATGACGGAGGGCCACCCCAGATGCCGACATTATGTATACCATACATGGTATGGGTACATACAGAAATGGATTGGAGGAGTGCTTAATTTGATGGATAAAGGGTTAATATCTGCGGATCAAATTATTAGATTTACATAAAAAACTATACAGCACTGCACATCAGTAACCTGAATACATATATAAAGTAACATGATAATTGGATTAATATTTTTTGAGTTATCGCATGCCGAAGAAATGGATTGGAGGAGTTCTCAATTTGAAGGATAAAGGGTTAATATCACAGGATCAAATTATCAGATATGCACCAAAAACTATACAGCTCGGCATATCAGTAACCTAAACAAATATATGATGTAACATGACAATCGGATTGATATTTTTTGAGTTATCTCATGCCAAAGGGATTGGAGGAATTTTCCATTTGAAGGATAAAGGGTTAATATCTCAGGATCAAAATAATAGATTTACACCAAAAACTATACAGCTCAGCACATCAGTAACCTGAACACAAATATAAAGTAACTTGACCATCCAAGCAATATTTTTCAAGTTATCGAATGCCAAAGGGGTTGGAGGAATTTTCAATTTGAAGGATAAAGGGTTAATATCTCAGGATCAAAATAATAGATTTACACCAAAAACTATACAGCTCAGCACATCAGTAACCTGAACACAAATATAAAGTAACTTGACCATCCAAGCAATATTTTTCAAGTTATCGAATACCAAAGGGGTTGGAGGAATTTTCAATTTGAAGGATAAAGGGTTAATATCTCAGGACCAAATTATCAGATTTACACCAAAAACTATACAGCTCGGTACATCAGTAACCTGAACATAAACATAAAGCAACTTGACAATCCAAGCAATATTTTTCAAGTTATCGAATGTCAAAGGGATTGGAGGAATTTTCCATTTGAAGGATAAAGGGTTAATATCTCAGGATCAAAATACCAGATTTACACCAAAAACTATACAGCTCGGCACATCAGTAACCTGAACACAAATATAAAGTAACTTGACAATCCAAGCAATATTTTTCAAGTTATCGAATGCCAAAGGGATTGGAGGAATTTTTAATTTGAAGGATAAAGGGTTAATATCTCAGGATCAAATTATCAGATTTACACCAAAAACTATACAGCTCAGCACATCAGTAACCTGAACACAAATATAAAGTAACTTGACAATCCAAGCAATATTTTTCAAGTTATCGAATGCCAAAGGGATTGGAGGAATTTTCAATTTGAAGGATAAAGGGTTTATATCTCAGGATCAAAATAACAGATTTATACCAAAAACTATACAGCTCAGCACATCAGTAACCTGAACACAAATATAAAGTAACTTGACAATCCAAGCAATATTTTTCAAGTTATCGAATGCCAAAGGGATTGGCGGAATTTTCAATTTGAAGGATAAAGGGTTAATATGTCAGGATCAAATTTTCAGATTTACAGCAAAAACTATACAGCTCGGCACATCAGTAACCTGAACACAAATATAAAGTAACTTGACAATCCAAGCAATATTTTTCAAGTTATCGAATGCCAAAGGGATTGGAGGAATTTTCAATTTGAAGGATAAAGGGTTAATATCTCAGGATCAAATTATCAGATTTACACCAAAAACTATACAGCTTGGCACATCAGTAACCTGAACACAAATATAAAGTAACTTGACAATCCAAGCAATATTTTTCAGGTTATCGAATGCCAAAGGTGGGGATTGGAGGAATTTTCAATTTGATGGATAAAGGGTTAATATCTCAAGATCAAATTATCAGATTTACACCAAAAACTATACAGCTCGGCACTTCAATAACCTGAACACAAAATAAAGTAACTTGACAATCCAAGAAATATTTTTCAAGTTATCGAATGCCAAAGGGATTGGAGGAATTTTCAATTTGAAGGATAAAGGGTTAATATCTCAGGATCAAAATAACAGATTTACACCAAAAACTATACAGCTTGGAACACACGTAACCTGAAGATATATATAAAGTAACATGACAATGGGATTGATATTTTTTGAGTTATCTCATGCCAGAGGGATTGGAAGAATTCTCAATTTAAAGGATAAAGAGTTAATATCTCCGGATCAAATTATTAGATTTACACCAAAAACTACACAGCTCGGCACATCAGTAACCTGAACACAAATATGAAGTAACTTGACAATCCAAGCTATAATTTTCAAGTTATCGAATGCCAAAGAAATGGATACGGATGGATGGACAGATGGACAGACAGGCGAATGGGCAGATGGACAGACAGGTGGATAGACAAAGGATGGACGAACGACGGATGGCCACCCCGGATGCCGGCATTATGTGTACCATACATAGCATGGGTACACATAAAAACTACACAGCACAGCACATCAGTAACCTGAATTCATATATAAAGTAACCTGATAATTGGATTAATATTTTTTGAGTTATCGCATGCCAAAGAAATGGATTGGAGAAGTTCTCAATTTGAAGGATAAAGGGTTAATATCACAGGATCAAATTATCAGATTTACACCAAAAACTATACAGCTTGGCACATCAGTAACCTGAACACAAATATAAAGTAATTTGACAATCCAAGCAATATTTTTCAAGTTATCGAATGCCAAAGGGATTGGAGGAATTTTCAATTTGAAGGATAAAGGGTTAATATCTCAGGATCAAATTATCAGATTTACACCAAAAATTATACAGCTCGGCACATCAGTAACCTGAACACAAATATAAAGTAACTTGACAATCCAAGCAATATTTTTCAAGTTATCAAATGCCAAAGGGATTGGAGGAATTTTCAATTTGAAGGATAAAGGGTTAATATCTCAGGATTAAATTATCAGATTTACACCAAAAACTATACAGCTTGGCACATCAGTAACCTGAACACAAATATAAAGTAACTTGACAATCCAAGCAATATTTTTCAGGTTATCGAATGCCAAAGGTGGGGATTGGAGGAATTTTCAATTTGAAGGATAAAGGGTTAATATCTCAAGATCAAATTATCAGATTTACACCAAAAACTATACAGCTCGGCACGTCAATAACCTGAACACAAATATAAAGTAACCTGACAATCCAAGAAATATTTTTCAAGTTATCGAATGCCAAAGGGATTGGAGGAATTTTCAATTTGAAGGATAAAGGGTTAATATCTCAGGATCAAAATAACAGATTTACACCAAAAACTATACAGCTCGGAACACACGTAACCTGAAGATATATATAAAGTAACATGACAATGGGATTGATATTTTTTGAGTTATCTCATGCCAGAGGGATTGGAAGAATTCTCAATTTGAAGGATAAAGCTTTAATATCTCAGGATCAAATTATTAGATTTACACCAAAAACTATACAGCTCGGTACATCAGTAACCTGAACACAAATATGAAGTAACTTGACAATTCAAGCAATAATTTTCAAGTTATCGAATGCCAAAGAAATGGATACGGATGGATGGACGGATGGACGGACAGGCAAACGGACAGATGGACAGACAGGTGGATAGACAAAGGATGGACGAACGACGGATGGCCACCCCGGATGCCCTCATTATGTGTACCATACATAGTATGGGTACACATAAAAACTACACAGCACAGCACATCAGTAACCTGAATTCATATATAAAGTAACCTGATAATCAGATTAATATTTTTTGAGTTATCGCATGCCGAAGAAATGGATTGGAGAAGTTCTCAATTTGAAGGATAAAGAGTTAATATCACAGGATCAAATTATCAGATTTACACCAAAAACTATACAGCTTGGCACATCAGTAACCTGAACACATGTATGAAGTGACATGACAGTCGGATTAATATTTTTTGAGTTATCTCATGCCAAAGGGATTTGTTGGAATTTTCAATTTGAAGGATAAAGGGTTAATATCTCAGGACCAAATTATCAGATTTACATCAAAAACTATACAGCTTGGCACATCAGTAACCTGAACACAAATATAAAGTAACTTAACAATCCAAGCAATATTTTTCAAGTTGTCAAATGCCAAAGGGAGGGATTGGCAGAATTTTCAATTTGAAGGTTAAAGGGTTAATACCTCAAGATCAAATTATCAGATTTACACCAAAAACTATACAGCTTGGCACATCAGTTACCTGAACACAAATATAAAGTAACTTGACAATCCGAGCAATATTTTTCAAGTTATCGAATGCCAAAGGGATTGGAGGAATTTTCAATTTGAAGGATAGAGGGCTAATAATAGATTTCCATCAAAAACTATACAGCTCGGAACATCAGTAGCCTGAAGATATATATAAAGTAACATGACAATTGGATTGATATTTTTTGAGTTATCTCATGCCATAGGGATTGGAGGAATTTTCAGTTTGAAGGATAAAGGGTTAATATCTCAGGATCATGTTATCAGATTTGCACCCAAAACTATACAGCTCTGCACATCAGTAATCAGAACACAAATATAAAGTAACTTGAAAATCCAAGCAATATTTTTCAGGATATCGAATGCCAAAGGGAGGGATTGGAGGAATTTTCCATTTGAAGGACAAAGGGTTAATATCTCAAGATCAAATTATCAGATTTAGACCAAAAATTATACAGCTCAGCACATCAGTAACCTGAACACAAATATAAAGTAACTTGACAATCCAAGAAATATTTTTCAAGTTATCGAATGCCAAAGGGAGGGATTGGAGGAATTTTCAATTTGAAGGATAAAGTGTTAATATCTCAGGATCAAATTATCAGATTTACACCAAAAACTATACAGCTCGGCACATCAGTAACCTGAACACAAATGTAGAGTAACTTGACAATCCAAGCAATATTTTTCAAGTTATCAAATGACAAAGGGAGGGATACGGACGCCGGATGGATGGACGAACATTCTTACATGTTCTTACTTGTGGGGTTTTCCCATGTTAAACCCTAACCCCACAAGGTCCAAAAATTAACCCCACAGTGCAAAAAATAACCCCACAAGTGGCCACTGTACTAACCCAACCCCACAACTACCACTGACCCTAAATTGTAAACCCCCACAATGAACCTCTGCTAAACCCGGACGGACAGACAGACAGATGGATGGATGGATGGATGGACAGACAGACGGACAGACAGACAAAAGATGGACAAACGACGGATGGCCACCACGGATGTTGGCATTATGTGTGCCATGTTTGTTTGTTGGTGGTTAACATCACATATTTATGCATCATGGCTAATCGTGACACAACATGGAGATGAAGTCAAGTTTAGTCAATCGTTGATCAACATGTTGCCCATTTTAGAGGACTTTCACCCCAAGCATTGGTGACTGGGTCCTATTTTACCAGTAAAGCAGAACTTGTTTACCACAGTAAACAAGTGCTGCTTACTTCCCGGGTTCCCACGGGGAATGTGTGCCATACATGGTATGGGTACACATAAAAAGAACAGATTTTATCGCCAACCAAATTTGTGAGGGCAACCTGTGTTACTATTTCATTCCCGGAGTTCCAATGTGTTCTATGTGCCTACTGAACACATTGGAACTTGGGGGGTGATTTTCAGCTATCGTTAGCCATTCATAGTGTAATTGCGGTGCACGATTTGTAGAAAAATCCTGTGAAATTTTGCTTCTTTATAAAAATAGTCTGTCAGTTTTTTATTTTCTGCATGGTTTAGTGATGCTATAGATGGGGATTTCATAGAAAAGGCATGTAATAAAAAATGTATAGAACAGATTTTCAGTGACGAGAGAGGTGCCTGAGAAACAAAAACTTTTTAAAAAGCCTATTAAAGAAAATTTTTTACAAAGCATCATCTGCTTGTCATGTAAGGTTAAGGGTTATACCAGTATCTTATCAGGAGCTTGGAGCTGCAACTACTATGTGCTACAAATAAATACACTAACAAAACTCACAGTGGATGAACATACCTGTATGAGTATGGATGAACCATAATGCTGCAGTAAGCAGAATTCCAATGATGAATGCTGCAAATGCTATAACCACAACCATTTCTGAGTCTAAACCCTCCACAACCACATTCTTGTCTTTTGAACCCCCTCGTTCATGATCAATCTGCGAACCTGGACTTGCTGAAAATGAGAACAAAACTATGTATGGACCATTTAGACTGTTCTCAAAACATTATATCTCTCAAGCTCACATTTATATAATTAGGCCCCAAAAAGATAAATATCTGTTTCTCATGCCCTCCCATATGGTCATTTCGGCTGTTGCATATTCTCTTTTTATTACCAATGCAAACTATAAATGAAAGTGTCAATGACACTACATGTAGCTCAACTTGTTAGGACATGTACATGTATAGTATGTGATACAGCAATGACAAACATCTAGGTAATGACCTGATAACAAAGGTACATATAAAGTATTGTAACGGTCTGTATATAAATACTGACCGTAGCCTGTAACAAATGTATAGCTAAAGTATTGTAAAGGTGGGTGACAGTCAGATGCTAAACTAGAAAAGAAATCTTTTGAGTTCCAGAGTGGGTTTGACTGAACCCCAAAATATTTTTTCTCATAGCACAGTGGTAACAAAGGCACCCAAAACACACTCGTTCCTGTCCCAAGGTGAAAACAAAGGTACCCAAGAAGTTTCGTGAAGATCAGTTCATAAATACGAGCTGTATAGAAGTTGTGACAAACAAGAGACCCCACGGGGCCTGAAGCGCTCATCTTGTACAGAACACAATTTAAACAGAGTCCAAGAATGAGTCTACATTAAGCAATCCATCTCCATAGTCTACACTGTCAATCCTTGAGTCCCTCAGGAGTGACAAAAATAATCTGGGCATTATGCCTTTTCTTCAGTTGATCATAAGTAAAATGTAGAGCTCCCCTATGAAGCCCCTTGATACAACCTATGTGGATTAATCTTAGTACCTCTAGAGGGTACTTAATACAAAATTTTTAATTCTTCAGCAAAATGGCCAATTCCGGCTCCCATGGAGAGCCCAAATATTAACCCAGGCTCTTGATTTGAACATAGTTAAATCTGACTTCCCTAGAGATGTTGTGTACCGAATATGAAAGCATTCTGACTGTTGGATCTGAAGAAGAGAAATTGTAAAGAAATTTCTTCGAATTGCACTAAGTTCAAATTTGGGCTACCATGGAGAGCCCAAATATTAACCTATGGATCCGATTTGAACAAACTTGAATCTGACCCCCTAGAGATGTTGTATACCAAATGTGAAAGCATTCTGACAAGTGAATCTGAAGAAGAAGATTTTTGAAGAAATTCCCTCATATTGTACTAAGTTAAATTTCATGTTCCCATATGGAGCCCAAATATTAACCTAGGCACTCGAATTAAACAACCTGGAATCTGACCCCCCTAGAGATGTTGTATACCAAACACAAAAGCATTCCGACTGGTGGATCTGAAGAAGAAGATTTTTAAAGAAATTTCCTCATATTGCACTAAGTAAAAATTTGGGCTACCATAGTGAGCCCAAATATATACCTAGGGATCTGATTTGAACAAACTTGAATATGACCCCCAGAGAGATGTTGTATACCAAATATCAAAGCATTCTGACTGATGGATCTGAAGAAGAAGATTTTTTTAAATTACCCTCCATACTGAACAAAGATAAAATTTGGGCTTCCGTAGGAAGCCCAAATATTAACCTAGGGACTTGGTTTGAACAATTTAGAATCTGACCTTCATAACAATGATGGAAACCAAATATTAAAAGATTCTGACTGGTGGTTCTGAAGAAGAAGATTTTTAAAGAATATTCCCCATATTAACCTATGTTAAAACTTCGGACTCCTGTAGAGAGCCCAAATATGAACCAATGAGCTTTATTTTAACAAAATTTTATCTGACCCCCCTATGAATGCTGTATACCAAATATCAAAAGATTCTGGTGATTGGTTCTGGAGAAAAGATTTTAAAAATTTTTTGCAAATATGCTGACTCAGCATTTTTTCGATGCCCATTACAGAACACCCTAACATAACCGATGGCAATTTTTTTTTACCATTCAATTCTACTGGTCATAAGGATACTTCATACCAAATAAAAGCTCTCTGTTCCGTGGGGTTTGGGAAATATGAGCGTTCGAAAATATTTCTATTTTTAGCTCCCAGGGTTCCCATGGGGATGCAGGATTTTTTTTTTTTTGCATGGGTCAAGTACTTATGACCCAATTCTACCACAAACCAAATTTGGTTCATACCGGACCATCGGTTCAGAAAATAGAAATTTTGAGCGGGGCCAAAAATCTTACCCCTCCTATTACAAAGCCAAATATACTTCACGAACTTTGTTTGAACAAACTTGATTCTACACCTCATATGGAAGCTCCATAGCAAATATCAAGTCATTGTACACACTGGTTCTTGAGAAGAAGATTTTAAAAATATTTTGGAGCATTTTCCCCCACTCCCTCCCTATGGGGCTGGGCATGCTGAGTTGAACAAAAATGAAATGCCCCTTTGGGACCATCACTCACACAAACTTTCACTTGAACTGGCCCAGTGGCTTTGGAGGAGAAGACCAAAACATGGTGTTGACGGACGACGGACGGAGAGCGATGAGATTAGCTCAGCTTGACTTTGTCAAGATGAGCTAAAAACTGATTGGACCTAATTTCGATACAAAATGGCCACTGGCAGACATCTTGAATTTTGGACCGCACCCAGAAACACTCGTTCTCGTCCCAAGGTGATAACAAAGGTACCCAAGAAGTTTTGTGAAGATCAGTTCATAAATACAGCCTCCAGTCCGAGCCGTATTGACATGTGCACATACAGTGTATAAGTAGCACTGAATAAATCAAAGTTCATCTAATTTGCATAATTTCTGCACGAGATAAAAACCCGTACTATATGTGATGTATTCCATGTTACTAAACATTCATACAAAAATTTATTCAAATCAGAACTTTCATACAGAAGTTCTGTACAAAAGACTGATTGCACTAATTTTGGTACAAAATGGCTGCTGACGGCCATCTTGAATTTCGGACCACACCCCAAAACACTCGTTCTCATCCCACGGTGATAACAAAGGTACCCAAGAAGTTTCGGTTCATAAATACGGCCTCTAGCCAGAGCCGTATAGAAGTTGTGTACAAAAAACTGATTAGAACTAATTTCAGTACAAAATGGCCACTGGCAGCCATGTTGAATTTTAGACTGCACCCAGAAACACTCGTTCTTGTCCCAAGGTGATAATAAAGGTACCCAAGACGTTTCGTGAAGATCGGTTCATAAATACAGACTCTAGCCCGAGCCGTATTGACATGTGTACTTACTGTGTGTAAGTAGCACTGAAAAAATCAAAGTTCATCTAATTTGCATAATTTCTGCACGAGAAAAAACCTCGTATTGTATGTGATGTATCCCATGGTACTAAACATTCATACAAAAAATTATTCAAATCAGCACTTTCATATGGAAGTTCTGCACAAAAATCTGATTGCACCTAATTTTGTACAAAATGGCTGCCAGCGGCCAACTTGAATTTCAGATCGACCCCAAAACACTCGTTCTCATCCCACGGTCATAACAAAGGTACCCAAGAAGTTTCGTCAAGATCAGTTCATAAATACGGCCTCTAGCCTGATCCGTATTGAATTGTTGACGGAAAGACGGACGATGGACAACTGGCCATGGCATAAACTCAAATTTGGCTTCGCCAAAGTTGAGCTAAAAACAAGAAAAATGTTACTAAGGTAACACATGCCCCCCCCCCACCCCCTTGTGACCTTCACCTTGCAGATGAGGTGGAAACTATTATATGCGACACACCTTCTGACTGTCCTTAACATTTGTAAAAAGTTTAACAATTGCAATATGATTCGTTTCTGAGTTATGGCTGAGACACGAATATTGATGATTTTCAGTGTGACCTCGAAATGTGATCTTGACCTTACAGACCTGGCTGTGGTGTGTGACACATCCACCCATTGTCCTTTATAATTGAGCAAAGTTAGATAATTGTAGCCCTAATAGTTTTGGAGTTATGCTTGAGACACGATTTGTGACCCTGAACATATGAAGGTCAATTGTGACCTTCAACTTGCAGATGCGGCAGAAACTATTATACATGACACACCTTCTGACTGTCCTTAACATTTGTAAAAAGTTTAACAATTGTACTATGATTCGTTTCTGAGTTATGGCTGAGACACAAATATTGACCGATTTTTAGTGTGACCTTGAAATGTGACCTTGACCTTGAAGGTATGAACCCGGCTATGGTGTGTGACACATCCTCCCATGGTCCTTTATAATTGTGTTAAGTTTGATGACTGTAGCCCTAACTGTTTTTGAGTTATTGGCTCAGACACACACACACGGACACACACACACACACTTCAATCACTATATGCCACCCGACTTAAGTTGGGGGGCATAAAAATAAGAGCACCGCCTGTCATTGCATAATATGCCCGGTAGGCTTTTTCGAATTGTACATAACTACCGTTTTGATCCATGGACCAACCAATAACATTGAAGAGAATCCCAATTTGAATTGAACTTGTATTTTATTATGGTTGAGACACAAACCAAGTTTGGTGCTCATCGACAAATCCAAACTCAAGTTATTGTCCAAAAACCCAAATGTTGACAAAAAGGTGAAATTTCTAAGGTCAAAAGGGGGCATAACTCTGGAAAAAATAGTCCAACCGAAATTATAATCACAGGTGCACAGATGCCAATGGTGGTGAACATGCATACCATGTTTCGTTAGAATCGGTCCAACAACCTACAAGAAACTCTCCGGCAAAATTCAGACTTCAGAACATGCATGCCAAGTTTAAAAAAAGAATTCGTCCATAAACCTCCGAGAAAATCTCTGGACAAAATTCAGACCGATAAGGCAAATTATTCTAAGTTGAAAAGGGGCATAACTCTGTCAAAAATAGTCCGAACGAAACTATAATCACACATGCACAGGTTCCCATGGCGGTGAACATGCATACCAAGTTTCAAAGAGAAATGAACAGCAGAGAAAATCTCTGGACAAAAAAAAATGGACGGATGGACAACCAACCCATTTACATAATATAACCTTTTTTCTCAAATGGGCATATAAATGAAAGTTTCAATGACACTGTAGCTCAACTTATTAAGACATGTACATGTATAGTATGTGACACAGCAATGACAAACATCTAGGTAATGACCTGACAACAAAGGTACATATAAAGTACAAAAATACTGACCGTAGTCTGTAACAAACATATGGGTAAAGTATTGTAAAGGTGGGTGACAGTCAGATGCTAAACTAGAAAAGAAATCTTTGAGTCACAGAGTGGGTCTGACTGAATCCCAAAATATTTGTTCTCATAGCACAGTGATAACAAAGGCACCCCAAAACACTCGTTCCTGTCCCAAGGTGATAACAAAGGTACCCAAGAAGTTTCGTGAAGATCGGTTCATAAATACGGCCTCTAGTCTGAGCCATATAGAAGTTGTGTACAAAAAACTGATTGGACCTAATTTCGATACAAAATGGTCACTGGCAGCCATCTTGAATTTTGGACCACACCCAGAAACACTCGTTCTTGTCCCAAGGTGATAACAAAGGTACCCAAGAAGTTTCGTGAAGATCGGCTCATAAATACAGCCTCTAGCCTGAGCCGTATTGACATGTGCACTTATTGTGTATAAGTAAGTAGCACTAAATAAATCAAAGTTCATCTAATTTGCATAATTTCTTCACGAGAAAAAACCTGTATTATATGTGATGTATTCCATGTTACTAAACATTCATACAAAAATTTATTCAAATCAGAACTTTCATACAGAAGTTCTGTACAAAAAACTGATTGCACTAATTTTGGTACAAAATGACTGCTGGTGGCCATCTTGAATTTTGTATTGCACCCATAAACACTTGTTCTTGTCCCATGGTGATAACAAAGGTACCCAAGAAGTTTCGTAAAGATCGGTTCATAAATACAGCCTCTAGTCTGAGCCGAATAGAAGTTGTGTACAAAAAACTTATTGGACCTAATTTCGGTACAAAATGGCCACTGGCAGCCATCTTGAATTTTGGACCGCACCCAGAAACACTCAATTCTCATCCCAAATGAAAGTGTCAATGACACTGTAGCTCAACTTGTCAAGACAAAGACATGTACATGTATAGTATGTGACCCAGCAATGACAAACATGTAGGTAATGACCTGATAACAAAGGTACATATAAAGTATTGTAACGGTCTGTACATAAATACTGACCGTTGCCTGTAACAAATGTATAGGTGAAGTATTGTAAAGGTGGGCTACAGTCAGATGCTAAACTGAAAAGAAATCTTTGAGTCCCAGAGTGGGTCTGACTCACCCCAAAATATTTGTTCTCATAGCACAGTGATAACAAAGGCACCCCAAAACACACTCGTTCCTGTCCCAAGGTGAAAACAAAGGTACCCAAGAAGTTTTGTGAAGATCAGTTCATAAATACGAGCTGTATCGAACTTGTGACAAAAAACTGATTGGACCAAATTTTGGTACAAAATGGCTACTGGCAGCCATCTTGAATTTTGGACCGCACCCAGAAACACTCATTCTCGTCCCAAGGTGATAACAAAGGTACCCAAGAAGTTTTGTGAAGATCGGTTCAAAAATACAGCCTCTACCCTGAGCCGTATTGACATGTGTGCTTACATTGTGTAAGTAGCACTGAATAAATCAAAGTTCATCTAATTTGCATAATTTCTGCACGAAAAAAAAAAACCTTACAATATGTGATGTATTCCATGTTACTAAACATTCATACAAAAATTTATTCAAATCAAAACTTTCATACAGAAGTTCTGTACAAAAGACTGATTGCACTAATTTTGGTACAAAATGGCTGCTGGTGGCCATCTTGAATTTCGGACCACACCCAAAAACACTCGCTCTCATCCCACGGTGATAACAAAGGTACCCAAGAAGTTTTGTAAAGATTGGTTCATAAATATGGCCTCTAGTCTGAGCCGTATAGAAGTTGTGTACAAAAAACTGATTAGACCTAATTTCGATACAAAATGGCCACTGGCAGCCATCTTGAATTTTAGACCGCACCCAGAAACACTCGTTCTCGTCCCAAGGTGATAACAAAGGTACCCAAGACATTTCGTGAAGATCAGTTCATAAATACAGACTCTAGCCCGAGCCGTATTGACATGTGTACTTACTGCGTGTAAGTCGCAATGAAAAAATCAAAGTTCATCTAATTTGCATAATTTCTGCACGAGAAAAAAACCCGTATTATATGTGATGTATCCCATGGTACTAAACATTCACACAAAAAATTATTCAAATCAGCGCTTTCATATGGAAGTTCTGTGCAAAAATCTGATTGCACCTAATTTTGTACAAAATGGCTGCCATCGGCCATCTTGAATTTCGGACCGGACCCCAAAACACTCGATCTCGTCCCACGGTGATACCAAAGGTACCCAAGAAGTTTCGTAAAGATCGGTTCATAAATACGGCCTCTAGCCCGAGCCGTATTGGCATTTGCACTTACAGTGCTGAAAGTAACACCAAAAAACATCAAAATTAGTCTAATTTGCACAATTTACGCACGAGAAAAAAACTCGTATTATATGTGATGTATCCCATGGTACTAAACATTCATACACAAAAAATTATTCAAATCAGAGCTTTCATATGGAAGTTCTGTACAAAAAACAGATTTCTGCATCGTCGGTACAAAATGGCAGCTGGCGGCCATCTTGAATTTCGGACCGCACCCAAAAACACTCGTTCTCGTCCCATGGACATAACAAAGGTACCCAAGAAATTTTGTAAAGATCGGTTCATAAATACGGCCTCTAGCCCGAGCCGTATCCAATTGTTGACGTACGGACAGACGGTCAGACGGTCAGACGGGCCATGACAAAAGCTCAAATTTGGCTTCGCCAAAGTTGAGCTAAAAATGATACAAAATGACTGCTGGTGGCCATCTTGAATTTTGGATTGCACCCATAAACACTCGTTCTTGTCCCACGGTGATAACAAAGGTACCCAAGAAGTTTCGTGAAGATCGGTTTATAAATACAGCCCCTAGCCCGAGCCGTATTGACATGTGCACTTACTGTGTATACGTAGCACTGAATAAATCAAAGTTCATCTAATTCGCATAATTTCTACACGAGAAAAAACCCTGTATTATATGTGATATATTCCATGTTACTAAACATTCACACAAAAAATGATTAAAATCAGAACTTTCATACAGAAGTTCTGTACAAAAAACTGATTTCACTAACTAAAGTACTAAATGGCTGCTGGTGGCCATCTGGAATTTCAGACCGTACCCAAAAACATGAATCCCACGGTGATAACAAAGGTACCCAAGAAGTTTTGTAAAGATCGGTTCATAAATACGGCCTCTAGACCGAGCCGTATTGGCATTTGCACTTACAGTGCTGAAAGTAACACTAAATAAATCAAAGTTTGTCTAATTTGCATAATTTACGCATGAGAAAAAAACCCGTATTATATGTGATGTATCCCATGGTACTAAACATTCCTACAAAAAATTATTCAAATCAGAGCTTTCATATGGAAGTTCTGCGCAAAAATCTGACTGCACCTAATTTTGTACAAAATGGCTGCCAGCGCTCATCTCGAATTTTCGGACCAGACCCCAAAACACTTGTTCTCGTCCCACGGTGGTAACAAAGGTACCCAGGAAGTTTCGTAAAGATTGGTTCATAAATACGGCCTCTAGCCTGAGCCGTGTTGATGGCGCAATGGACTGACAGACGGACGGCAGGCCATGGCAATACCTCAAATTTGGCTTTGCCAAAGTTGAGCTAAAAATGATTATATCAGATGAATTACCCATGATAACTGGTCGAATGCTGGAAGCCCATATTTGGGCTTTATTCTGAGTGCAGGTAATGCAACTTAAAGGCTTCACATCCTATGGATGTGCCTCATATTAACTTTAACATAAAGTTATTCCATGTGGATTTGCCTTGTCACAATTTATGGGACTCTCTTATAAATTGCATCGAGGCAAAGATATGTGAACAATTTTGATGACCGAGAATAATTTAGTGCTCAACGAGTTAATAAAATGGATAAAATACAACATTACCCATGTTATTCTATATGTTTTCAAGCCTAAAATATAAAACAAACCAAGGAAAATAAACATTGGGGGGTGAGGGGTGGGTGGAAAATTACAAAAGTTGAAAAAACCCACCTGCATTATTATAAAAAATGACCTGAGAATCAGAAGATAAACTTAGTGTATCCTAACTGTTCGAGAGCTCGAAGCCCAAACTTTAGCTTTATTCTTTTGGGCAAATACAACAACTTAAAGGCTTCATCTTCTGTGGATGTGCTTCATATTATCTTTAAAGCGAACTGATTTTTAATGACCAGAAATAATTTAGCACTCTGACAGTTAAATGAATCACATGTAAGGCTGTTAAATTCTCCAAAGTTCATTGTGGAAAAGGACATGCCTACATTACAGAAATGACACCAAATGAAAAACATGACAAATAATTTGGGGTTTTGTCATGCTTTTTAATTCACTTTTATCAAAAAGTAATTATTAAATAACTATAATTTTTAGGCATTAATCAAGTCCTAAAAGGCAAGAAACTGGTATTTCATAGGATTAAATTTTCTTCCACTGGGCTGAACCAAGGTCATCCCAGTGAGTCTGCTATGTTACCAAATAAAACCAATTTGAAGGCTGACACATATAATAACTTGAATTTAACTCTGGGCAATTCCCACCAAACTACAACCTGTTGTTGTTCAGTTGCTTTGCAGTGATTTCCAGTCAAGTCTTTGCTTGCCTGTTACGGCAGCCCAGACTTGACTAGAAATCAATGCCCAGGTGATTTGTCTATTGTCAGCATGATCTCTAAATGATGGCATGTTTAGGGCACAAGCTCTCGAGATTGTAAAAGCCTGAAATAGGCCTTTAACTGGTAGAGTGCCAAAATTATTTTTAGTCATCAAAATTTTTTCACATATGAAGCCTTTAAATTGTGGTACTGACACTTCAGAATAAAGCCCAAATATAGGCTTACAGCACTCTACCAGTTGAGGTGAAAAAAATAGGAGGCAAATAATTAACTAACAAATGGAATACCTTATCCTAACATTTTTTTTTTAAGAAAATAATATCAACATGCAACTGGCATAGCAGGGTTTCAAACCCATGCTTAGAGAGATCCCTTTGTCACCAATCGCTAGCAGGAGTATACTAAACATGCACACTACACAGCCTGTAACAGACTCTGCTAGCTGCCAATATCTCATAATAATACAATGATCAGCCACAACTTTATGTGGCTGGCCAACTAGGACCATATGTTCTAACTTCTGGTCTGTGTCCAACTGTCGAAATAATATAAACTTGCCGCTTGGCCTACTAAGACAATAGCACTCTACTAAATAATGTTTGGAAGGTGTGACACCCCAGGATTTACATACCTCTGATCCAGAGGTAAAATACCCATTGTTGCATATCTTGTACTCAAGATGAAACAAACAAATGAGGTGAAGTTTTGCATCAAAGAAGACTGTGAGAAATGTCCTACTTTGGAGCTCACATAAAATTAATTCAACAGGTATCAACTGCGATAAGAATTAGGAAATCATGAAAGCAAATTCAACATCATGCTTCAAAGCTGAATGTTTACACACCTGAAATTTTCTTCAATGAATACTGTATTGTCAGTGGATTCACCAGTGATGTTATTTTCCATGAATACCAGTTGATCATGTGATTTATTCCGCGAATACCAGTTGATCATGTGACATTTGAACATCATGCACTGATATTACGCACTGCATTTGATTTTCCAGTCAAGATTTATATTCTGCAATTTCTGTTTACGTTCTAGAAATAGACAGTTTCCCCAACTCGATTGGGAGTTGTATTTTAGGCACAATATTGCCAGTTTACGGGAACTATTTTGTATCAGAAGCTATGTTGTTTTGTTTCTTTTTAGGAATAGAACTTAGAAAGAATTATGGTTAGTCAAGGCGGTGACTTTGTAGATAAGCCAATTCAATATCCTGACTGGATATAAGATCATTCTGTTTTATGAAGAGAATAAACATAAGAATTGAATCATGACTGTTCGAAATCCAAGAGGTAATGAATCAAATTGTTGACTTGCAAATTTACCATGAACTGCTCTGAACCATTTTTGCGGTTCATGTAATTTGCGCGTGATTAATTTGTTTCATCACCTTGTGGATTTCGAACAGTCATGATTCAATTCTTAAATATTCAACTGACTTTAACCCTTTACCCAAAATAATGACAAAAAAGGCCAGTGATATACACAATGAAAGTGTCAATGTCACTGTAGCTTAACTTGTGTGTTGTGTTTGATGAAAAGGATAATGTTCAATGTTTATGAAAGGATTATGAAATAAGACAAGAATTGTGATAATTGGGAATATGTTCATTTCTGTTTCCTGTATGCCATGTTTTTGATAAAAATAATATGAGGTGTACACTGTACTAAAGAGCTGAGGGGTGGGTTAATATGACCTCACAGTTAATGTATATGGCCCTCACAGTTAACTTAAAACAAAAGTTACCAAGTTACAGTGAAATTATTCCAAAACGAGTCATCCTATCAAGTTACATTGAAATCCCTACATAAATATGGCCTGTAGACTGTGCTAAATGTTTTAGGGCTTCGGGCCCCTGTAGCCATCAGTTTCCCAATTGCGTCCAAAGGGGACGTTCTCATCTAGACATTATATAAAGTCAACCTACCAAGTTACAATGAAATCCCTTCATAAATATGACCTGTAGACTGTGCTAAAGGTTTTTGGGCTTTGGGCTCGGGCAGCCATCATGATTGAATGATCGCAACCAAAAGCTGGACATTCTCATCTGGAATGATCCTATGAAGTTTCAATGAATTGGCTTCATAAATATGACCTGTAGACTGTGCTCAAGGTTTTCGGGCTTCAGGCCCCTGAGGTCATCACAGTTGACCAATCATGACCAAAAGGGGATGTCATCATCTAGGCATTATATGGAGTCAACCTAACAAGTTACAATGAAACCCTTCCATAAATACGACCTATAGAGTATGCTAAAGGTTTTTGGGCTCGGGCAGACATCAAGGCTGAATGATCACGACCAAAAGGGGACGTTCTCATCGAGACATTATTTGGAGTCATCCTACGAAGTTACAATGAAATCCCTTCATAAATATGACCTGTAGACTGTGCTCATGATTTTCGGGCTTTGGGCACCTGTAGCCGTCACAGTTGACCAAACACGACCAAAAGGGGATGTCATCATCTCGGCATTATATGGAGTCAACCTAACAGATTACAATGAAATCCTTCCATAAATATGACCTTTTGCCTATGCTAATTGTTTTTGGCTCGGGCAGCCATCAAGGCTGAATGATCGCGATCAAAATGGGACGTTCTCATCTAGACATTATTTGGAGTCATCCTACCAAGTTACAATGAAATCCCTTCATAAATATGACCTGTAGACTGTGCTAAAGGTTTTCGGGCTTCGGGCCCCTGTAGCCGTCACAGTTGCCCAATCACGTCCAAAAGATGACTTTCTCATCTAGACATTATATGAAGTCAACCCACCAAGTTACAATGAAATTCCTCAATAAATATGACCTGTAGACTGTGCTAAAGGTTTTCGGGTTTTGGGCTCGGGCAGTCGTCACGGTTGACAGATCACGCCCAAATGGGGAAATTCTCATCTAGACATCATAAGGAGTCATCCTACGAAGTTACAATGAAATCCCTCCATATTAAACATGACCTGCAGACTGTGCTAAAAGTTTTTAGGTTTAGGGCTTGGGCAGCCATCACGGTTGACAGATCATGCCCAAAAGGGGACGTTCTCATCTAGGCATTATACAGAGGCATCCTACCAAGTTACAATGAAATCCCTTCATGAATACGACTTGTAGACTGTGCTAATGGTTTTTGGGTTTTGGGCTCGGGCAGCCATACCGGTTGACCGATCGCGACCAAAAGGGGACGTTCTCATCTAGACATGACCCCAAACCTGCATATGAAATTTCGTGACGATCAGACAAGAACTGCTGGGTGTAGCCTGTGCTAAAGGAAAATGTGAAGAGACTCACAGACTAACAGACTTCCGCACATGTGATGGCATTAGCTTATCTTGACTTTGTCAAGTTAAGCTAAAAATCACCATTCAATTTTCATTATTTTTTCATTTCTTTGTCTCAAAAACACAGCTTATAACCCCTCATTGAGCTTGTTCCAATGAGGGGTAACAAGCTATGTTTCAATGCAAAAAAAATTAGTTATTCAAGAATTTTGTTTGCAAGTGTCATCTCCCTTTTGTGTTATGTAAAGAGTTAACATGAGGTAATTTTTCACCTAATTACTTGTTGGTATGGCATGGTAAACATTTTCTTACACAGTGCTTCTGACACACGTTATGGCTGATTTGATGTATGTATTTTCGATTATTGAACAAAACTGTATATGTAGTAACTTGTGATGATGTACAGTATCACTTACCTTGTTCACCTTCATGTGCACCTCCTTGTCCCTCAGAATCTGCAAATACAAAAAAATCTAACCCTTCAGTCACAATTATGAGGTCAATATACACCCCATATGCCAAGTTTTTTAATGATTGGATCATCCTTGGGGAAAAAATGTCAAACAAAAACACATAAAAACAAACAGTTGTGAGATGGATGGCTAATCTGTATAATTTATGCATGAGATAAAACCCTGTACACTATGTTCTATATATAGTTCTAGTTGTTTTCCATACCAAACATAATCAAAATATGAATTACTATTTGGAAGTTCTTGCTCAACTGGTTGAGTGCTACAAGCCACTATTTGGGCTTTAAAAGAAATGAGGGTACCAGAGCAAAAGCTAACATTTTCCTTGCTCATGTTTCACATTCAGTCAAATGCAAATAATATTTTGTTTATATGAATTTGTTTTATTAGAATTTATTGGAGTACCTATGGGCATTCTCCAATAATTTGTAATAAAACAAATACTGAAAGAAAAATTCAGACCACCAAAAGTAATCTTGCCCTTAACCAGTTAAAAAGTGGAATTGCCATGCTCAGTTCATCTCTAGAATGCAGAAATGTGACAAAATTCCTGTATATGTGAATACCTTCCACCAGAAAAGTGACCAGTCAATTAAAACAAATTCTACTGTAATTGGATCCAGATTCATTGAATCCACCCAGTTTGAACCATATTTTAACTCAACTATTTTTTTCTACTATGCCACAAAATTATTTACTTGATTATGAACAATTATGATCAGACAAATCAAAAAGTAGTAATACTTTATTCATTACTCATTCATATTTTGGCCCTTTTCAGAAACTGGATTACTCGTCATTGTGCGATACTTTGTTTTGCAAACAAAATGTGAACTTGGTAATAATATTGGCCTCAGATTCGCCAAATTGCTAAAACAAGTTTGTTTCACATCTTAACCCTGTTTGTCATCATTAATCATTTGTTAAATGTTATTTGAGAGTGCCTATAGACTTAGCAAATCTACAGTATCAAAACATGGACATACACTTGTACACGGTATACATGGTCCTTGTATAAGTCACATCATTTTACTCCGAGAACATCGCACAAAAATGGGGGTGCGACTTATACAATGCAACTTTCAAACAGTTGTTAATTACATTTGAATTCATTACAAAAATTAATTATGTTTTTATTGCATTGTTTACTTGATGGTTTTTCCCAACTGCTTTCATTTGTAAATGTTGATGAAGTGGAGGTGAGGTGCTCAATGGGGCTGAACAATCAAAATTACTTGGAGTTTATTAAAATCCTAAAAAATACCTTCTTTTTGTAAAATTGTATGCAGGAATTTTATTTTATGTTTTATTTTTTGTAATTATTTCTTTGCCATCAAAAGTTCATGTTTTTGGTTATTTTATGCCTTAGGCTTCATAATCTACAATCCAGAACAGCATGGGTGGTGGTGTATTTCGTCCCATGAGTGTAACAAGGCTTCGCAATGCTAAATTATTGCAAAGCCTTGTTGCACTCAAGGGACAAATTTATCTATTTTATTAACTTGGGCAAAATATCAGACATAAACCATTTACGTTTAATTTTTTTAAGTTTGCATTGGTTATAAAAAGAGGGCATGCGGTAACCAAAATAACCATGCGGGAGGACCTGAGAAACAGATTTTTAACTTTTTTAGGCCTAATGTTTCCTATTTCTACAGTAATAATCCCTCTCTTGAGATTTATATCGATGAATCCACCATTCATTTTTTGTGTTATTTTGTTAACAACAAATAAATCAACTTTACACAGCCTAAAAGCATGTGCAGAGGTTCCCTGGAAGAAAAAATATGCAGTTATTTCCCTTTCATCAATACTGACAATGGGAGCATGATAATGATGCAATTGGCACTCCATTTTCTTTGAATTTCTGTGTATGTTTGAATAGAGATTTACACATGCTAAACTATATTTTGTGTTGATGACAGCTTGATACACAGAAAATGAATAATTTATTATTGGATTTGTTCATATGTGAACCCTTGCCAAACAAGATGACTTTACTAACTGACCTACCAATTTCTATTTCCACCTGTATTGAACCTCTTGACCTACTTGTGAAGTGTTAAGTTTAACAACCATTGCAGCATGACTGACTTTCTGAGCAATATAAAATGTATCATTCAACATAGGGGAATAAATGAACACAGTAAACAACAGCATATACACTGTTTTATTTCTTCTATTTAGCATGAGATTAGTATGACTGGAATGGAAAAGTGAAAGAACCCTCCACACACAGTTCACACTGAATGTACCAGTACTAACCTAATTCTGTGTTCCAACTTTTACCATTATGTGTTCAATGCATTTAAGATCCTGATTCATCACCCTGAAGCTCTGTGTTAATTAAGTGATATAGACAGGGTGATCAACCCAGAAATAGTAACTACAAGAGGCCTGCATCGCAGAGCACTGATAATGCCCCGACCGCAAAAATTTTTCTAAGTCGAAAGAGTGAAAAAGGGCCACAACTCTGGAAAAAATGTGTGGAAGAACATCAATCACACAACACGAATATCATTCCCCCATGATGCTCTATCATAACACCAACTATCATTCAAATCGGAGCAGCAGTGGCTGAAATACAAGGGAAAATGTTGGCATGCATGGATGGATGGACGGACAGATGGAGACGGACGGACAGATGGAGGTCTCCACTAGATACCCCTCTGACTTTTCAAGTCAGAGGGATAATAATAATACACTAGAGAATCTCATGCAAAGCCAGTTAACTATGATGTCGGCACAATCCAGCATAAAGTCACCCCCATGAGATTTAAATTTCAAACAGGTGTAAGAGAATTCAAACTGAAGGATACCATTTTGTTGAACAAGCCATAATATTATAAAATGAAAGTGTCAATGACACTGCAGCTTAACTTGACTGTGTGAAGTATTTGATGAAAAGGATAATGTTCAATGTTTATGAAAGGATTATGAAATAAGACAAGAATTGTGATAATTGAGAATATGTAAAGTTCTGTACCCTACATGCTATGTTTTCAACAAGAATAATTTGAGGTGTAGACTGTTCTAAAGAACTGAGGCCTGGATTGATGTGGCCCTCACAGTTAACGTATGTCAATCAAAGTTACCATGTTACAGTGAAATCATTCCAAACGAGTCATCCTACCAAGTTACAATGAAATTCCTTCATAAATACGACTCATAGACTTTGCTATAAGAATCTAGGTCACGTGTCCATCAGGCGGTCTCGGTTCACCAATCCAGCGAAAATAGGACAGTGTCATCTAGATATCATACTCAGTCATCCTACCAAGTTACAATGAAATCCCTTCATAAATGCGACCTGTAGACAGTGCTAAAGGAATCTAGGTCACATGCCCAAGCGGCGGCAACGGCTGACCGATCGTGACCAAAATATGATAGTCACATCTAGACATTATACCGAGTCATCCTATCTAGTTACAATGAAATTGCTTCATAAATATGAACTGTAGACTGTGCTAAACAAATCTAGGTCATGTACCCGATCACAACCAAAATAGGACGTTCTCATCTGGTCATTATACCGAGTCATCCTACCAATTTACAATGAAATCCCTTCATAAATGCAATCTGTAGACTCTGCTAAAGGTTTTCGGGTTTTGAACTCTTGCAGACATCATGGTTGACCATTCGCAACAAAAATGGTAAGATCTCATCTAGACATGACTTCAAACCTGCACATGAAAATTAGTGATGATCGGACAAGAACTACAGGGTGCAGCCTGTGGTAAAGAAAATGTGAACAGACTTACAGACTCGCAGACTTCCGCATGCATGATGGCAATAGCTTATCTTGACTTGTCAAGTTAAGCTAATTATTAATCTGACAGGTGTGTATGAAGAAAATGTGTCAATAATTTAATGTTTTAATCCATGTAATGTTACTCTGATTTCCAAACACTGACATGACCTTAATCCCACCTACAAAATTTTGCCATCTAATGAGACGTTGGTACAGATGTGTGTGACATCCCATGAAAGCTTACTTTAAGGAGTATAAAAAACGAAAGTTTTTAAAAAACTTTACATTCACATTTGTTCCATTTTTTATCTTTCATTTCGTTGTGATGTTTTGCTGTCACAAGTGGGAAAATGTGGGTCAGTGGAAAACTTCAGGCAGTTGATGAACTTGGTCACTGGGAAGATGGAAAATTAGATGATGTTATTGTTGAAGATGGACTTAAAAAATTCATTGTGCATTTTACAGGCTGGACAAGAGAATTTGATAGGACTGTTACAGAAATGGAGATAAGAGACCCTGTGAATTTCACTGATATTCCATGAACGGTAAGTAACATTATTTACATTTGATCTACATTCTCGATTTAAAGTTAGTAAGTATTTATTTATTGGGGTTTTAATGACACTTTCAACAGCCAGGGTCACCACATGTCGGACAGAATTATGGGTGGAGGAAGCGGGAGTACTCGATGAGAACAACTGAGCAACAGCGAGCAACTGTCAGACTCCCCAGTGTACTAACTCCACAGATGCAGGGTAGGCATTGGCTGAAGACAAGTGCACAATCGACGTGCATTATGCCTTAGAGCAAAATGCCTCATGGGCAGTTGGGATTAAGTGTCTTGCCCAAGGACACAACACGGTTACCGCAGGTGGGATTTGAACAAAGGACCACTTGGCTTGCAGCCTGCATCTCTACCTACTGAGCTACTGTGCTCCCAAGTAAGTTTATAAAAAGTTTTGTGTGCTGAAAAAACTTCCCATTTCAAGGCCCCCAGTACAGGGTTAATTCCCACATTTGTGAATAGTTTTGGGCTTCAATAGCCTGGCTGACCCTCTCCCCGAACATTTTTGAAAAATCCAATGGTCTGAGAGGGAGTCTAGAACCCTTGATTGCCATTTCACCAATTGAGGGAAAAGTCAGTCATTTTTTTAGGTGTGCGTGGCTGAATTTGGTGGAGAAATTTCATCTGTAATCAGCTGAAATGTTTGTTTTGCCTGTGTGTCCACAGTCATGAGACAAAGTCCAAACTTGGACCCAATGTCTGCAACGTAAGTTTTTTTTGAGTGGTACGTTCACACGTACAACATCAAAATATTATATTGCGGAATTTAGACCTTTGACTAACCCCAAAATATTATATTTTTCTCGTAAACGGGTGTATGGGGTGGGGGGTGGGGTCATGGGGGGGGGGGGGGTCAGCACAAAAATAAATTTGGCTTCAACATTTTAGGCAAAATCATCCATCCCCCTCCATAAGCTGTGTCAAATAAACTATAGCTATCCATTTAACAGGGTTCCGCTATTTTGCAGGGTATGTAATCTTTAAAAGATATGTTAAACTTTGTAATGACTACAAATAAAGGACAGCTCTGAAAAAATTTACCTATGCAGACAAACTAAATTCTCAAGAAAACAATCAGGATTAAGTGTCTTGCCCAAGGATGCAAAAACAGTTACTGATGGTCAAGATCGAACCTTCAACCTTTTGGTTTGAAGTTTAATGATCTAACCACTGAGCAACCACCGAGAAATTTAAAGTCTCAAGTACCCAGAAAGTAAAGTCATGACCAGTTTTATGAATTTGTGTCTGGCACGAATGTATTGAAGACTGAGTTTCCAGGAAAAGTGATTTGGGGGGGGGGGGGGGGGGAGGGGGGAGGGGGGGTGTGGAAGGAGGGGGAATCTGGCATGAATATATGCACAGTACAGCTGCTGTGGACTGGTCACTTTCCATGGGTGGGCAATATTTCTACTGACGCAATGATACTAGATTCCAAACACTAATTATAGGAATAATCATCAACAAGAGATTCACTCGGAAGTGAGTATGCCCCCCTACGTAGCAATGACCTTGATCTGTGACCTTGACCTCCATCAAACAAAAAAATTTGTAAAAGTTTAATATTTGTACTTTGGTTTGTTTCGGAGTTATGGCTGAGACACGAATATTGATGATTTTCAGTGTGACCTTGAAATGTGACCTTGAACTTACAGACCTAGCTGTGGTGTGTGACACATCCACCCATTGTCCATTATAATTGAGTGAAGTTAGATGATTGTAGCCCTAATAGTTTTGGAGTTATGCTTGAGACACGATTTGTGACCCTGAACATATGAAGGTCTATTGTGACCTTCACCTTGCAGATGCAACGGAAACTATTATACGCGACACTCCTTCTGACTGTCCTTAACATTTGTAAAAAGTTTAACAATTGTACTATGATTCATTTCTGAGTTATGGCCGAGACACGAATATTGATCGATTTTTAGTGTGACCTTGACCTTGAAGGTACGAACCCGGCTATGGTGTGTGACACATCCTCCCGTGGTCCTTTATAATTGTGTGAAGTTTGAAGACTGTGGCCCTAACAGTTTTCGAGTTATTGGCTCGGACACACACGGACGGACACACACACACTTCAATCACTATATGCCACCCGACTTAAGTCGGGGGGCATAAAAATTTAATTAATGAAGGACTGGGTACATCCCGGTGCTTCATTAATTAAAATTTTGCTGATGATTTTTATTACTTGGTAAACGCATGCGTGGACATCACTGCCCATGCATGGATTACGACCAATCCACAGCGACTGTACTGTAAGGCTGACATTTTTTCAGGTAAAGTGGGGACTTCCCATCCCTCCTCCAGCTATGCTGCTGAGGACAAGACTGAAAGTTTTATCCTTCAAAAAAGTTTGAGTACTGAAATAATAGCTTCCAAAGATTTCAATACTATAAAAGACTAAGACAACCAATAAGTTCTCATTTTTATGCTCCCCGACTTAAGTCGGGTGGCATATAGTGATTGAAGTGTGCATGTGTCTGTAGGTCCGTCCATCCGTCCGTGTGTGTGTGTGTCCGAGCCAATAACTCAAAAACTGCTAGGGCCACAGTCATCAAACTTCACACAATTATAAAGGACCATGGGAGGATGTGTCACACACCATAGCCGGGTTCGTACCATCAAGGTCAAGGTCACATTTCAAGGTCACACTAAAAATCGGTCAATATTCGTGTCTGAGCCATAACTCAGAAACGAATCATAGTACAATTGTTAAACTTTTTACAATTTTTTTTGTTTGTTGGAGGTCAAGGTCACAGGTCAAGGTCATTGTCACATAGGGGGGCATACTCACTTCCGAGTGAATCTCGTTTGAAATATTATGGGTTGCCATTCAATTGACGATAAAGTAGACAAATTTTGATGTGCATATCTAGAAAGTAGATTACAAAAGTATAATAGTTTCTGCCGCATCTGCAAGGTGAAGGTCACAATTGACCTTCATATGTTCATGTTCACAAATCGTGTCTCAAGCATAACTCCAAAACTATTAGGGTTACAATCATCTAACTTCACTCAACTTTTAAGGACAATGGGTGGATGTGTCACACACCACAGCCAGGTCTGTAAGGTCAAGGTCAAGGTCACATTTCAAGGTCACACTGAAAATCATCAATATTTGTGTCTCAGCCATAACTCAGAAACGAACCAAAGTACAAATATTAAACTTTTTACAAAATATTTTTGTTTGATGGATGTCATGGTCACAGATCAAGGTCATTGCCATGTAGGGGGGCATACTCACTTCCGAGTGAATCTCTTGTATGAAATATTATGGGTTGCCATTCAATTGACGATAAAGTAGACAAATTTTGATGTGTATATCTAGTAAGTAGATCACAAAAGTTCCACAAGATGTTTCAGTAACTACTTACTTGTGACTATGTTTTCCTGCACTATGTGGATAGGGCCAAGAACAAATTCATGACTATTTGATGACTCCTCCCGATGCAAAGCTGTCTTGTAAACGAAACATCTTTCCTCTTGGAGAATATCACACTGAAGAACAGAAGAATAAGTTTTTACTTCAATAACTAACTGAGTATTTGATCTATAATTGAGCTTTTGTCAAACAAAAATAAATACCCAGAATGACAGGAGTGTGTGAATGGGTTAATCGATATGGCATGAGTGCCAGCATGGAAGGACAGAACGAGAGGCTGCAGGCCTAGAGTTTTATTCTGCCATGATGACAAAAGTGCCATATTGATTAATCCATTCACACACTCATGTTGTTGTGTTTATTACATGCATTCACGTCTATAAAAATCATTATTAGAAGGACACTCAGCAATTTATTTGACAACTATCAACAAAAAGAACACATTTCGTCGGTAACAAAATTTGAGAGGGGAAAATGTGTTACCCCTGAGTTCCAATGCGTTCTATGTGCCTACTGGCACATAGAACACATTGGAACTCAGGGGATGATTTGCAGCTATCGCTAGTGATTCAAATTGTAATTGCGTTGCACGATTTGTAGAAAATTCCAGTGACATTTCGCTTCTATTTAAAAATAGTATGGCAGCAATTTCGGTTCTGCACATGTGTGGAATGGATTTTCATTTTCCAGACAGTTTAGTGTTGCTGTAGATGGAGATTTTCATAAACCAGGCGTGTAATAAATGTTTTTAAGCCTTTACCCAACCCAAATTGGAGACAATACTTGAAAAAAAATCTTGAATAAAGTTATTTAAAAAAAAATTCTTGCCTCTCAGGCACCTCCCTCATCACTGGAAATCTGCATCATCTTTTTTTTTATCTGGAAATTTCTTCAGAGATGTTGTATTGCACCTGTTGGACTAAAAATTTAACCAACTATAATCTTGTTTGACCGAGTTGACTGCTGAGAACATTGATTTTTCCACAAAATAATGTAAGGAGTTAAATTAATAATTTCAAATATTTTCTTAACTGTTTTGTGGAGTAACAAAAGAAAAAAGAGAAAAAAATGATAAATTTAAAGTAATTTGTTTTGTTTTTTTATACTTACCAATGGCCCAGACTAGCTGGTGGAAACTCGATAAAATCCAGGGCCAAACACAAATTCTGAACCCCCCCAATCCCCCAAATTTGCATACAAAACAGAAAAATTGAAGTCCTATCTGGTCCTCGATACATTTGTTTACTACGCATGCGCAGTAACCAGGAAGGTACCGAAATTGGCGCCAAGCATCATTCTTCCTATAGTGCCTGCTAAATGTTATAATCAGCTGGGAGGTATGAGTGCCCACTCATGGGAGGGCCATCTCCAGACTAGTTGAATAGAAAAAAGGCTGGTGGGCCTAGGACTTAGAGGAAAATCAAATCTCTCAATTACTTCGATAAGAATAGCTCCTACAGGAGAATAGGAGAAGACAGAGGAATTACAAATGTCCTTCTCTTATAAAACAAGAGGCCCCAAGGGGCCTGAGGGTGCTCACCTGACATGGTAGCCTAAATATCAACCCAGAGAATTGATTTCAACAAGTTGCATCTGCTCCTCATTCTAAGAAAAGCTTATACCAAATATCCAAAGATTCTGACCAGTGGATCTAAAAAAAAGAAGATTTTTAAAGAATATTTCTCATATGGAACTAAGTTATAATTCAGGCTCCCGCAGGGAGCCCATATATGAACCCAGGTACTTGGCTTTAACAAACTTAAAAGTAAGCTTTATACAAAATAAGAATTCTCTGTGCCGTGTAGTTTTGGAGATATGGCAGTTTTAAGGTTTTTCCTATTTTTAGCTCCCGAGGTTCCCACGGGGCAATGAGAAAATTTTTTTTTGCATCAATCAACTACTTATGACCCATTATCATCTCATATCAAATTTGGTTCAAATCGACATCACGGTTCTGAAAATAGAAATTTTAGGCGTGGCCAAAATTTTTGCCCCTCCCATAACAAAGGCAAATAATGCCCGAAAAACTTCTCTTGAACAAATTTGATTCTAAACCTCAAAAGGACTCTGTATACCACATATCAAGTCTCTGCTACTGGTGGTTCATTAGAAGAAGATTTTCAAAAAAATTGGCCATTTTTTCCCCACACCTCTGCTCAATATGAGCTGAAACCTATTTTGGATAAAAATCAAAATGCGCCTATATAACCACTACTTACATGAAATTTAATTAAAATGTGGCCAGTGGTTTAGGAGAAAGAGGCTCAAACACCACCTTCACGCAGGACGACGGACGACGGACGAAGAGTGATAAGAAAAGCTCACCCTGACTTTCAGTCAGGTGAGCTAAAAAAAAAGAGAATGACATAACACCAACAATGTGATTGAGAATTACATAATTTCTCCATTTAATGCCAGCATAACCCCTTATGTTAATTCGGTGAAGGAAACCAATTATAAAGTTAGTCCAGAGAATGAGATTCTTTATACTCATTTAAAAGTGTGCGAGGATTGTATAGAAACGCTCATTTGACACGTGACATATACAAATGCTTCACAGTGAGCTAACCTTTAAAAACAGTACATGAATGAGACATAGTTATTGCTTCACACCAAGCTACACATCAAAACCACCCAGCACTGACGCTGGACTACTGTCTCTCGAGGAGGTATTCCCTTGATTTTCACTATAAAGCCAGATAACATAAGGGAAAAACCATCCTCCCCCCTTCCCCTTCTTCTGAAGGAAAGTTAAAAAATTTATAGTAATTTATATATTTTTTATACTTACCAATGACCCAGACTTAGCTGGTGCAAACTCATTAAATTCAGGGCCAAACCAAATTTTGCCCCCCCCCCCCCCCCCCCAATCGCCAAAATTTGCATCAAAAACCCAAAATTAGATGTCCTGGTAGGTCCACCATACTTTTACTGTACTGCGCATCTTGAAATTCCCGCCAAAATGTCATTCTTATGACCAGTGCCTGGTAAGTGTTATGTACGCAGTGGGGAGGCAAGAGTTCCCAACTCCTGGGGAGGGCCATCCCCGTCTGGGTCATTGGTAAGTATAAAAAATATATAAATTACGAAAAAATTTTTAACATTTTTATACTGTACCAATGACCCAGACTTAGCTGAATAGTAAACAGGCTGGAGGGAGCAGGACATAAAGGAAAATCCAATAGGCTCAATTACACATAACAGAATTATCTCCTCAAGGAGAAAAGGAGAGATAGGATTTATATGTATCTTTCTTATTTTTATCAAAAAGAAAAACACAAAACCATTCCGTAATTGAGCACAAATACATCAATGATCTCTATTAATATCCAGTATAACCCTTTATACTAATTATTTTTAAAGGTAAGCCAATAAATAAAGACAGTCCAGAGAAATGAGACTCTTTATACTCATTAAAAGTGTCCGAGGATTGTATATTAACGCCCGTTTGACACGTGACATATACAAATGCTTCACTCCGAGCTACACTTTAAAAATATTACATGACATGAGTAAACAATAGCTTTACACTTTAAAACCATCCTGGTACCGACTCGGAATTACTGACTCGGGGGAGGTATTCTCTTACTTTTCACTATAAAGCAGGTGACCTAAGGGAACACCCCCCCCCCCCCTCCTCCCCCCCCCTTCCCCTGGGTCAAATACCCCAGAGCGAAGAGAGCAGCGGGACAGAGTCACTGCCAGAACAGAAAGCCTACATAACTATAGTTGCAACTGTCTAGTGGACGATATTCTGAGCAACAGATAACGGACCAAAACAATGTAGATCTCCAGAAATGGACTCAATATTTCTAAGATAAAAATTAGTGAAAGTGGAAGGCTGTGACCAATATGCAGCCTTCATTATATCTGTAATAGCAACACTATTAGCATAAGCCCAAGCTGTTGATAGAGCTCTTACTTCATGAGCCGAAATCTTGAGAGCAGACTGCTGAGAAGATAACTTTTCATAAGCAGTACGTACAGTTAATTGAATCCATCTAGCAATAGAATGAACCATAATGTCCTTTCTATTAGGCATCAAAGACAAAAAGAAACGCTTACGTCCTTTTCTAATAAACTTAGACCTACGTTTATAAATACGTATTGCTCTAACAGGACAGAGTAAAGGCCTACGCCCGTCTGAAGACAGAAGGGCCCTAACAACAATAGGTTCAGGATACTTATTAGGAGCCTGTTTCTTAGCCAAAAATCCAATATTAGTAGTAAAAGTAATAGTATTACCAACACTACGATAGTGAGAATCATCTACCGATAAAGCATGAAGCTCACTAACTCTTCTAGCAGAAGAGAAGGCTAAGAGAAAAGCTGTCTTATATGTTAAGAATTTGAAATCCACTGTATCAAGAGGCTCAAAATGTGCTTCTTTTAGCTTAAGAAGAACCCATGCTAAATTCCATTTCGGAATTAATCTAAGAGTTCTAGGTCTATTTATCGAAAAATTTCTAACTAATTTAGATAAAGAGACATTAGAACCAATCATCAATGTATCATGGTGAGCGTAGGTATCAGATAAAATAGACCTATAACCCTTGATAGTAACAGGCTGCAGTTTGATCTCGTCAAACAAATAGACCAGGAAATTAGCAATGTCAGGAATGGAGGGAGCATATAAATCCACGAGTGATCCCTACACCACTGGCGAAAGACCTTCCACTTTGCAGCATAATTTAGCAAAGAGGAGGTCCTCCTGCAGTTAGAAATTGCGTCCACTGCTCGTCCTGTAAAATGCTTACTGTGCAAGAAGGACCGCACAATGGAAATATGTGAAGGTTGAGACCTTGTGGATTGTGGTGAAGCGTGCACAATTTCCCCTGCGACAGAAGATCCTCCCGTGGAGGATGCTTCCGCGGCATGTCCCACAACAGACACCTGAGTAGATTTATACACAGTCTCTGTGGTGACAGAGATGCTACCAACAGAATCTTGCAGTGGGATTGCTTTATCTTGAGCAATATCTGCTGAATCAGCGGCGCTGGAGGATACGCATATCCTATTATCCCATCCCACGGGATCGATAGAGCGTCTACTGCAAACGCTTGAGGATCCAGATGTGGGGACACGTAAGTCTGCAACTGATTGTTGAGGTGCGTCGCAAACAAATCTATCATTGGTCGCTCCCATTGGTAGCAAATCTGATTGAAAACCTGTTTGTTGAGAGTCCATTCCGACGGCAACAGGCGACCCTTCCGTGAAAGCGTGTCTGCTAACACTTTCAGACGACCCGGAATATGACGGACCGATAGTAGAACCTGATGTTCCAGTACAAACAGAAGGATTCTTTCCGTTAGCTTGAACAACGGAATGGAATGAGTGCCTCCCTGATTCCGAAATATACGCTACTACCGTCGTATTGTTGGACAAAATTTGAACGTGTGTGTTCTGAATAACGTCCATCCAATGACGTAGCGCAAGCCAAATTGACATCATTTCTTTGATGTTTATGTGCTTGCCTAAGAATTGAGGATCCCAAAGACCCTGGCACCTCGAATCGACGGGCATAGTGTAGCGCCCCAACCTGTTTGACTGGCATCCGTCATGATAGTAAAACTCGGATCCGGCAATTACGGTGGAACTCCCTGAGTTAACCACTGAATGTCTGCCCAAGTCTGAATCTCTTGTTTCACTTGGTCTGACAAGAGGATGTCCACATCGAGCGAATGAGTCTTCACTTTCCAATTCTGAGTCAGAAAGATTTGGAGAGGACAAGTGCGTAGCCGCCCCATTGGAATCAGATCCGCGGCAGCTCCGCACAGACCTATCAGTCTCATGAATGCTCTCGCTGTAACCTTCTCTGAGTTTAGACAATAGCGAGCATAACAACTGACTAATTTCGCTCTGGTTAACGGCAGACGAACAAGATTGTCGTGCATCTCGAAGCTCATCCCCAGGTGGGTGAATGACTTGGACGGCACCAGATCAGACTTCTGTTCGTTTACTATAAAACTGAGACGTCGGAGCAATAGTAGAAGATTCTGCACATCGTTCTGAAGTGTTAACTCGTTGCCGTACCACTGAAGAATATCGTCCAGGTAGGCCGATGTTACCGCAGACGAATGAGCTCGGAAGTAAGTCATGACTGAGTTCATTATCCGAGTGAAAGCCCAGGGCGCTAGATTCAGACGGAAGCACATCGCACGGAACTGATATACAACCCCTAGGACAGCGAACCGAAGATACTTTCTGAACGCCAGATGTACCATGACGTGAAAGTATGCATTCTTGAGATCTATGCTCACAGCATAGTCGTTCACTCGAATGCTCGTTCTGACCGATCGAATGGTCTTCATATAAAATTTTGGAGCCACAATCAGCTTGTTTATCCAGCTTAAATCTATTACTAGACGGAACGAGCCGTCTGGTTTGGGAACCAGGAACAGTTGGCTGTAGAAACCTGGAGATTCCTGGTTTTCTACGATCTCTATCGCGTTCTTCAGTAAAAGAGACTGAACTTCTGAAAGAAGAGCGTCTCTTTTTAGAATATTCGACGGAAGTTGAGTCCATATTGGACTTCGAGTTAACGGAGGCTTTCCTTTGAAGGACAGTTTCAGTCCTTTCGCAATTACCCTTCGAACCCAAGGGTCCTCCGTAATCAATACACAATTTTGTAAATAACTCGACAACCTTCCACCCACAGGAACGCGACAAAGGTCTGCACCATCACTTCCTGGACCTGCGGGGCTTGCGGAAGGAGAAACCACGTCCTCCCCGACCCGCACCTCGTGCCGTCGACCTAGGGGCGTCTGACCTATTATTACGGCCAGTGTTACAGCCCCTGCTAGAGTCGCTGCCTTGACGGTCTCGCAAATAAGGCCTAGATGGCGCGTACGCACCTCTAAAGGAACTTCCCCTGGACGCGCTCGTCCCAGAAGATCCAGGCCTACTTTTTTCAGCTGGTTCCGACTTACTAGAAGCGGACTAAAAAAGCAGAGAGTTTGAAGCTTTCTTAGTTAACTTATCGTAAATAGCAGAAGCTTGCCGTCAAAGAGAAGCTCTCCGGAGACTGGAGCGACTCTAAGAGAGTTTTTCACCTTACTATCCACTCTCGTGGACGTAGCTAGGGTTCCGTCACATCTAACCAACTCCAGATTAGCCACTGAAAGGGCGGAGTTATATGTAGAATAGGCAATAGCCCTTGACAGAACTCTCAGAGACGTTTGTACGTCCTGAAATTCTTGCCTTTCAAGGCGTAACGACAATGCTCTGGTAAGGTGATCTGCGTACGAGAGTGTGTCTAAATTTACTCTATTCGAAGATATTGTAGTTTCCAAGGTAGAGCTATGAATAGACATAGACGACGGCATGGATAATTCAAGGTCTTCAGCCTGGTCGTCTAGACGCAGAGGAACTCTCTGAACGCTCTGTCCTGCCATTTCAAATCTATTCCTAGCATTAATGAAAGGCAGATTAAGAGCATCAGCCGATAGGAAGGCTGACTTGCCCGATTTATCATCAAGTTTATTGATAGCGTCATTCAAAAGTTCAAATGTCCATGAGACATTCCTGGACTGAGACGAAAACTCTGGGACAGTGTCCCTAAACCGATTAAAAAATTTGGTGTCCAGTGGCGCTATAAGCCTCCTATCAGGCTGAGCAGCATCCTGGTCCGCTGGAACAACATCAGGAAGAAAATGCCAGATTAACTCGACGGCGATTTTGTGTTGTTCCGAAAGGGAGAACTCCAATTCATCCATATCCCTTTCGCCATCCTGCCAGACCTCCTGGATATCTCGGTCTTCCGCTCCCGATCCAGCTGCGGAACGTACCGACCCAGCATCATCAGATTCTTCCTGCTCTGATAGAGCTTCTGCCGGATGCTGCTATGATTTGTGCTATATGCGATAGCACATCCATTAACGAGGCCTGCAGAGCTGCAGTCTTGCGTGATTTAGCCGCAGGAAGCTCTGTGGACGTTGTCTCTTGCATACTTCTCTTATGCAAACATCCAGATGAAGGTGGCCTCGAATCCTTGGCTATCGGATGGCGTGACCTGGCTGTCGAGGAATCTCTGGAAGGCGATGCCGGCTGGATATCGGTGGTCACGAAGCCAAGGTGCGGTCGAGTGCGCTGACGTGAGGAGGAAGAAGCCCTTGATACAGCCTCTCCGGACTGTTTATAACCAGAGCGTCCTGAGGGGTGGACATAAGCTCCGACTGAGGAACGTTTTGAACAACAACATCCGGACTGCGATGTTGTTGTACGAGAGAGAGACCTCTCTTGCTCGCAGCCTGTGCAGAGCTGGACGAGCTGGGGACCGAACCCAAAGGCTTCTTCCATCCTAAACCAAGATCCGTAGTCACTGGGTGTGCCTGAGGAATGTTTATAGTGCTCGCAACACTATCATCGATCATCTTTGCAGCTCATTGCAGCTCGCTCTGTTTGCTCATCAGAGCGCGACGATGGTAGCACTCTCTTGGTGGGCATCACAATACCATCACCATGCTCTTGTTCCTCTGAAAAAGAAACTGAAAAACTCGAATTATCTTGCGGTGAGAGCACTGGCATAGGCATTTCACCGCCAACAACGTACTGTGACACCCGTTTCCAACGTCTGTCATCCCAATTCACACATGTAGGACAAGAATATGCAGGAGTACATCGACTACAGGCAAAGCAACAAGCATGTAAACCTGAGGACGACTTCCTTGCCTTGCATTTAGAGAAGTAAGCTTTCATGATTCAATCAAAATAAGTCGATAGTACTCCTACAAACTCCACAATAAATATATGATAAAGATACATAAATAATTGCAAGCAAAATCAAAATGAAAGTGTCAATGACACTGTAGCTCAACTTGTCAAGACAAAGACATGCACATGTATAGTATGTGACACAGCAATGACAAACATCTAGGTAATGACCTGATAACAAAGGTACATATAAAGTATTGTAATGGTCTGTACATAAATACTGACCGTTGCCTTAACAAATGTATAGGTAAAGTATTGTAAAGGTGGGTGACAGTCAGATGCTAAACTAGAAAAGAAAACTTTGAGTCCCAGAGTGGGTCTGACTGAACCCCAAAATATTTGTTCTCATAGCACAGTGATAACAAAGGCACCCCAAAACACACTCGTTCCTGTCCCAAGGTGAAAACAAAGGTACCCAAGAAGTTTTGTGAAGATCAATTCATAAATACGAGCTGTATAGAACTTGTGACAAAAAACTGATTGGACCTAATTTTGGTACAAAATGGCCACTGGCAGCCATCTTGAATTTTGGGCCGTACCCAGAAACACTCATTCTCATCCCAAGGTGATAACAAAGGTACCCAAGAAGTTTTGTGAAGATCGGTTCATAAATACAGCCTCTACCCTGAGCCGTATTGACATGTGTGCTCACATTGTGCAAGTAGCACTGAATAAGTCAAAGTTCATCTAATTTGCATAATTTCTGCACGAAAAAAACCCCCTTAGAATATGTGATGTATTCCATGTTACTAAACATTCATACAAAAATTTATTCAAATCAGAACTTTCATACAGAAGTTCTGTACAAAAGACTGATTGCACTAATTTTGGTACAAAATGGCTGCTGGTGGCCATCTTGAATTTCGGACCACACTCAAAAACACTCGCTCTCATCCCACGGTGATAACAAAGGTACCCAACAAGGTTCGTAAAGATTGGTTCATAAATATGGCCTCTAGTCTGAGCTGTATAGAAGTTGTGTACAAAAAACTGATTAGACCTAATTTCGGTACAAAATGGCCACTGGCAGCCATCTTGAATTTTAGACCGCACCCAGAAACACTCGTTCTCGTCCCAAGGTGATAACAAAGGTACTCAAGACATTTCGTGAAGATCAGTTCATAAATACAGACTCAAGTCTGAGCCGTATTGACATGTGTACTTAATGTGTGTAAGTCGCACTGAAATATCAAAGTTCATCTAATTTGCATAATTTCTGCACGAGAAAAAAACCTGTATTATATGTGATGTATCCCATGGTACTAAACATTCACACAAAAAATTATTCAAATCAGCGCTTTCATATGGAAGTTCTGTGCAAAAATCTGATTGCACCTAATTTTGTACAAAATGGCTGCCATCGGCCATCTTGAATTTTGGACCGGACCCAAAAACACTCGTTCTCATCCCACGGTGATACCAAAGGTACCCAAGAAGTTTCGTAAAGATCGGTTCATAAATACGGCCTCTAGCCCGAGCCGTATTGGCATTTGCACTTACAGTGCTGAAAGTAACACCAAAAAACATCAAAATTAGTCTAATTTGCACAATTTACGCACGAGAAAAAAACCCGTATTATATGTGATGTACCCCATGGTACTAAACATTCATACAAAAAATTATTCAAATCAGAGCTTTCATATGGAAGTTCTGTACAAAAAACAGATTTCTGCATCATCGGTACAAAATGGCGGCTGGCAGCCATCTTGAATTTCGGACCACACCCAAAAACACTCGTTCTCGTCCCACGGTCATAACAAAGGTACACAAGAAGTTTCGTAAAGATCGGTTCATAAATACGACCTTTAGCCCGAGCCATAGCCAATTGTTGACGTAAGGACAGACGGACGGACGGACGACGGGCCATGACAGTAGCTCAAATTTGACTTCATCAAAGTTGAGCTAAAAATTAAATTCAAAAAATTTTTCTAAAAATTTTGGAAAAAGCCTAAGTTGCCAAAGGGAACATGAAGAGCCCAAGGGCATCCCGATAGAGCCTAAGTGTGAACAATATACTTTTTTGGAGCTGCACTACCAGAATCATAATCAATGAATCTTACAACAAACCTACAGTAATATAATATCCAAACACTACATATATTTAAAGTCGTTGCCAATGTAAACAACGTCAAAGGAAAAAAACGGAAACAAGACATCAGGCACAGAAAAAAGGTCCAAAGTCAGTAAAAGATTTTAAAGCTACCAGATGTAAAGCGAGATCTTCAAACTAAGAAAAAACGATACATCGGATAGAAGATGCAAGACTAAAACGACCTAACACCCCTAGGGTGAGGATGTAACTATGGGATAAACAGAAAAAACATTCTGTAAGGCCATACAAAGTTGATTGTCTGTTTCTCAGGCCATTTTTTCCCAAAAAGCATGTGGGCGGGCAGGTTTTTTTTTTTCTTTTTATTTTCTCCCCGAGAGGTTGTTTGTGGTAATTTGATGCCCACCCAAACGCCTGGTGGACCACGCAAAATTTCGCAAATATACTGGTTATTCACAATAGGGGTGTTGGGTGGTAAATGAAGTGGGGTTTGAATGTTTGTTTTTTCAGTGAAACATGAAAATTATAACACAGGACGAAAGTAACGAAATGCCTCGTGGGTGAAACGTCTCGGGTTGAAACGTCTCTGGGACAAATCAAATGTTGAAGTGCCAACTTTCAAAGATCTATTTTACCAAAAAAAAAAAATCCTTTCACAACCTGCCTAATAAAATCATGAATCGCAATTTTTCCCCATTATATTCAAAATTATCACAACCCATTTGAACGGGCAGTTCATCCATAAATCATATTTTTTTGAAATCTGAAAATGAAATATAAAACGAATGTTTGCGTGTTTTTATTAACCAATTCGACCGCACATACCTGCCTAAATGCGATTTATTTTCAACTATGACTGTTACTTTTATATCAAGCAACGGTTACTATTAGTTATCCAATTATCCAGCATCTCAAATGCATTTATTTAAATTAACTGGGAAACTCGTAACTGTTTCAAATAACAGTACACAAATTCCCAATGACGGCCATTTACAATACAAATGTTACTAAAAATAAATGCTAGGAGACTGTGTTCCATTCAACATAGCACCTGACTTTGCAGACTTTCTGAGGGTTGGTGCGAATCAAACGTGGTGCGAATCGACCATTCCCCTTTGTGACTGTTTGTTGTCAGACTGAAAGGCACCTTCCTTCTTGCTGTCATTATGACTTACCTTTTACAGAATAAAACACTTTCTGTCGTGAATATTGATAAAACCCACCCACTTTATTAAAGTATGATGTAGAAAAAGCTTGAAGTGTGTTAATTTAAAATATGCGAACGCATCGATATCGATTTACCGAAATGAGCACAATATCTCAAATTTTTTTTGAAGTCATAAAAAGGTTGCATGCGCACCAAAAATGACCATGCGCGCAGGCCTGAGAAACAGAGGTTCTTTTCTTTATGGCCTAATACATGTTAAACTCCCAAGAAATTTAATAAAAAATTTCAATAAAAAATAGCAAAAAGCTTAGGAGTTTAACAGGAGGGCTTCAAGTACGGATAGGGAAGGAACACTTAACAAACAGTGGATAAATCATTAGCAAGAATGATGATGTCAGGCATACCGAAATTGAGAAACATGAAATAAATTTTATAATTATTATAAAGTGACAGCCCTGAATGTTTCTAACCACCGTTGTTCACTTCATCATCCATTTCCAGCCTTGGATCCACCAATTTTACCATTGATTTGTGTCTGGCATCCTCAAAAAAAGGAGATTTAAAAGCATAGCTATCAGTTCATTGTTGCTGACTTTTGGGCTAAACAACGAATGATGGTTGGCACCAATTCTGGTCTCTTCCTGACTGCTGTGCATGCACTTTTGGTAAAAATATGGAGGGTCAGATAGGACGTTTAATTTTTGGTATTGTATGCAAATTTTGGGGATTGGGTGTTCAAAATTTGTGTTTGGCCCTTGATAATATCGAGTTTGCACCAACAATGTCTGGGCCATTGGTTATTAGTATAACAAGAGGCCCCAGGGGGCCTGAGGGCACTCACCTGACATGGTAGTCTAAATATCAAACCAGGGACTTGACTTGAATAAGCTGCATATGCCCCTTCTAAGAAAAGCATACACCAACTAGATGAAGCGATTGTGCCCACACAAAACACAGGATTTTCCTTCTATTTTCAGTTCCTGCACTTTTACGTCCCAAAATTGAGATAAACGCATAAAAAGTTAAAAAATTTATAGTAATTTATATATTTTTTATACTTACCAATGACCCAGACTTAGCTGGTGCTAACTCTAAAATATCTAGGGCCAAACGCAAATTTTACCCCCCAATCCCCCAAATTTGCATCTAAAACCGAAAATTACATGTCCTATATGGTCCTCCATACTTTTACTCCACTGCGCATGTGCAGTGTCAAGGAGGTCTCAAAATTGGCATCAAATGTCATTCTTACAACCAGTGCCTGGTAAGTGTTATGTACTCAGCGGGGAGGTAAGAGTTCCCAACTCATGGGAGGGCCATCCCCGTCTGGGTCATTGGTAAGTATAAAAAATATATAAATTACTATAAATTTTTTAACATTGTTATACTGTACCAATGACCCAGACTTAGCTGAATAGTAAAAAGGTTGGAGGGCCTAGGACAGAAAGGAAAATCCAATAGACTCAATTACATATAACAGAACTATCCCCTGAAGGAGAAAATGAGAGATAGGCTTTACATGTATCTTTCTTATTTGTATCAAAAAGAAAGACACAACACCATTCTGTAATTGAGCGCAATAACATCAATGATCTCTATTAACATCCAGTATAACCCTTTATACTAATATTTTTAAAAAGAAAGCCAATAAATAAGGAAGTCCAGCAAAATGAGACTCTATATACTCATTTAAAAGTGTCCGAGGATTGTATATTAATGCCCGATTAATATGTGATATATACAAATGTCTCACACCGAGCAACACTTAAAAAATATTACATAGATGAGTAAACATTAGCTTTACTTTAAAACCATCCCGGTACCGACTCGGAATTACTGACTCCAAGAGAGGTATTCCCTTGCTTTACACTATGAAGCAAGTGACCTAAGGGAACACCCCAACCCCCTCCCCCCCCCCCCTTCCCCTTGCCCTGGATCAAATACTCCAGAGCGAAGAGGGCAGCAGGACAGAGTCACTGCCGGAACCGAAAGCCTACATATATATAGTTGCCACTGTTTAGTGGACGACATTCTGAGTGAAAAATAACGGACCTAAACAATGCAGATCTGAAGAAAAGGACTCAATATTTCTCAGATACAAATTTGAGAAAGTGGAGGGCTAAGAACAATATGCGGCCCTCATTAGATCTGTAATAGCAACTTTATTAGCATAAGCCCATGATGTAGAAAGACCTCTTACTTCATGAGCTTAAAACTAAAGCACAGACTGCTGATTGAAGATATTATCATAAGCAGTACTGATAGTAAATTGAATCCATCTGACCATAGAATGGACCGAAATATGGAGGAAGCTTCCACGGCATGTCCCACAACAGACGCCTGAGTAGATTAATCCACGGTCTTTGTGGAGCTAGAAATGCTACCAACAGAATTTTGCATTGATATAAAACTTGAGCAATATCTGCTGAATTAACGGCGCTGGAAGATACGCATATCCTATTATTCCGTCTCACGAGATCGATAGAGTGTCTACTGCAAACACTCGAAAATCCAAACATTGTGACACATACGTCTGCAACTGATTGTTGAGATGCGTCACAAATAAGTTGATCATATGCCGCTCTCCTTGGTAGCAAATCTGACTGAATACTCGTTTGTTGAAAGTCCATTCTGGCGTCAACAAGCGGCCCGTCCATGATGGGAGTCCGCAAATACGTTCAGACGACCCGGAATATGAAGGACCAATAGGAGAACTTGATGTTCTAGTACAAACAGAAAGATTCCTTCCGTTAACATGAATAACAGAATGGAATGAGTGTCTCCCTAGTTCCGAAAATACGCTAATACCGCCGAATTGTCGGACAGAATTAGCACATGAGCATTCTTAATAACGTTCATCCAATAAAGTAGCGCAAGCCAAAATGACATCATTCTTGATGTTAATGTGCTAGATTAGGAACTACGACCCAACCTGTTTGACTGGCATCCATCAAAACTGTAAAACTCGGATCCGGCAATTGCAGTGGAACTGCCTGAGTTAACCACTGAAAACCTGCCCAAGTCTGAATCTCTTATTCACTTGACTGACAAAAAGATGTCCGTATCGAGCGAAAAATCTTCACCCTCCAATTCTGGATCAGAAGAAATTGGAGAGGACAAGTGCGTAACTGCCCCATCCGAATAAAATCACGGCAGCTCCACACAAACGTATCAGTCTCATGAGATCTCTCGCTGAGACCTTGTCTGAGCGAAGACAATAGTGAGCATAACAACTGATTAATTTCGCTCTGGGTAACGGCATACTAACGAGAATGTTGTATGTTTCGAAGCTCATTCCCTGGTGGGTGAATGACTTGGATGATACCAGATCCGACTTCTCCTTATTTATGAAACCGCGATGTCGGCGCAATAGAAGCAGATTCTGCACATCGTTCTGAAGCGTTAACTCACTGCAGTACCTCTGAAGAATGTCGTCCAGGTAGGCCGACGTTATCGCAGACGAATGAGCTCGGAAATGAGTCATTACCGAGTTTGTTATTCGAGTGAAAACCCAGGGGGCTAGATTCAGACCGAAGGACATTGCTCAGAACTGATACACGACTCCTAAGATGAAGAAGTGAAGATACTTTCTGAATGCCTGATGTACCATGACGTGAAAGTACGCATCTTGAGATCTATGCATGTAGAATAGTCGTACACCCGAATACTCACTCTGACCGATCGGATGAACTCCATATATAAACTTGGAGCCACGATCAGCTTGATTATCCAGCTCAGATTTATGAGTGGACGGAACGAGCCGTCTGGTTTTGGAACCAGAAAAGGATGGTTGTAGAAATCTGGAAATCTCTGGATTTCTACGATCTCTATCGCGATCATTCCAGAAGAGACTGGACTTCTGATGAAAGTGAACCTCTTTCCTGTGGATTTGACAGAAGCTGAGTCCATCTTGGACTTCGAGTTAACGGAGGTTTTCGTTTGAAGGACAATTTAGTCCTTCCTAAATCAGCCTTTGAATCCAAGGGACGTCGGTAATCTACTCCCAATTAATTGAGAAACTCGACAGTCGTCCAGTCACTAGTACACAATAGAGGTTAATACCATTACCTCCTGGTCCTGCGAGGCTTGCAGAAGGAGAAGCCATGTCCTCCATGGTCCGCACCTCGCCCCGTCGACCTAGGGGCGTCTGACCGGATGTCTCGGCCAGAATTACAGCCCCTACCTGAGTCGCTACCCTGACGGTCTCTAGAGTAAGACCTAGAGGACGCATAAGAACCTCTATAGGAACTTCCCTTGGACGTATTTGTCCCAGAAGTGCCTGTCCTACTTTTATCTGCTGAATCCGACTATATTGAAGCGGATTTGAACAGCAGAGAGTCTGAAGCTTTCTTAGTTATCTGATCATAGACTGCAGAAAGCTTGCCGTCGAAGAAAACTCTCCGGAGACCGGAGCGACTCTGAGAGAGTTTTTCACCTTACTATCCACACGCGTGGATGTTGCCAGGGCAGCGTCACGTCTAACTAACTCCATATTGCCACTAAGGGCAGAGTTTTACATGAGGCCCTTGAAAGAACTCTTAAGGAGGTTGTACATCCTAGAATTCTTTTTCCTTAAGAGACGTAATGATAACGATGTGGTAAGGTGATCAGCGTACAATGATGCCTCTAAGCTAACCCTGCTAGACGATATTGTCGTTTCCACCATCGGCGTTGGAATTGACATTTACGACAGTATAAACAATACTAGATCCTGGCCAGGTCGTCTAGACGCAGAGAACTCTCAGAATGCTCTGTCCTGCCGTTTCAAATTATTCCTTGAAATGATGAAAGGCAGATGTAGAGCATTTGCCGATAAGAAATCTGACCTGCCCATTTAGGTAGCAAGTTATATAAATACAGCGTCATTCAACAGATCAAATGTCCGTGAGAAATATCTGGACTATGTCGGAAACTGAAGGATGATGTCCCTAAACCGATAAGAATTCTGAGTCCAGTGGGGCTATCAGTCTCTTATCCGGCCTCGCAGCAATTTTTGGTCCGGAGGAACAACGACAGAAGATAATGCCAGATGCACTCTACGTCAATTATGTTGTTCCGAAAAGGAAAATACAACTCATCCGTATTCCTTTCACCATCCTGTCGGACCACTTGTAATTCTTGGTCGTCGGTGCCTGAACCTGCAGCGGAACATACCAACCCAGCTTCCTCGGATAATTCTTAATCCAACAGAGTTACTGTCGGGTGCTGGGATGCTGCGATAATTTGTGCTATCTGTGACAGCACGTCCGTAATGGAGACCTGTGGAGCTGCGATCTTACAGAATTTTGCCGCTAGAAGCTCCTTGGACGTTGACTCCTGCATATTTCTTATATGCGAACGTCCAGAGTATGAAGGCCTCGTATCCTTGGCTACCGGATGGCGTGACCTGGTCGCCGTAGAATCTCTGATCGGTGATGTTGGTTGAATATGACTGGTCACGCAGCCATGGTGCAGTCGCGTGTGCTGCCGTGAGGATGAGGAAGCCGAAAGAGCAGTCTCTCTGGACTGTCTATATAATGGAGCGTCCCGAGCGGTGGACGTATGCCCCGACTGAAGAACGTTTTGTACCACAACATCTGTATCCAGATGTTGTAGTACGAGAGAGGGACCTCTCTCGCTTGCAGCCCGGATGGACCTGGACGAGCTAGGAACCGGACTAATAGGCTTCCTCCGTACCATCCTCGTATCCGTCATCACTGGGTGTGCACATTGTATTTTATAGTGCTTGCATCACCCAAATTTCCTTCCTGGACCGCAACGGACGAACCCGGGTGCTGACCCATTCGGTGAATGGTCGCGAAACCGGGCGAGCTAGCGGATGTCAAAACCATCGATCCTACTAGGGAACTCCAGGCAATTGACACATCTACATGAGCACTTTTGCCGCTAACTCTTCATTTGACTGTGATGACTGAAGCACACTTTACGAAGACATCACGGTAACAACACCTCGTTCATGTTACTCTATGAGACCTGTGGAGCCGTGGTCCTACGTAAATTAACTGCTGGAAGCTCCAGAGACGTTCATTCCTGCATTTATATAATATGCGAACGTCCCAACTGGAAAGGTCTCGTATCCTTGGCTAGCAGATGGAGTGACCTGTTCGACGTGTATTCCTTGGTCGGCGAAGCAGGAGCACCAGGGACGTTCAATCCTGCATTTATATAATATGTGAACGTCCCCTGGAAATCTGTGGTCACATAGCCAAGGTGCGGTCGTGCGTGTTGATGAGGATGCCAATATAACAGTTGCGTCGGACTGTCATGCGACGGAGCGTCCCGAGCAGGAGGAGCAGACGTAAGCTCCGACTAAGCGAACAAACATACAACAACATCGCGGCACAGATGTTGATGCAAGAGAGAGGGGGCCTCTCTCGCTCGCGGTCCGGGTGGACCTGGATGAGCTAGCTACCGGACTGACAGGCTTCCTCCATACTATCCTCGGATCCGTCGTTGCTGGGTGTGCACATCTGATGTTTTATAGTGCTTGCATCACCCAATCTGCTTCCCTGGACCACGACGGACGAACCCGGGTCTGAGCCATTCTTTCCTGGTGAATGGTCGCGACACCGGGCGGACTAGCGGGCGATCAATGCCTTCGATCGAACTAGCGAACTCCCGGCAATTGTCGTAATACCTTGAGCACTTCCCGCTAGCCCTAATATTGCAACGACGGAGACACACTTGTTGAAGACATCACGGAAACATCACTCTGAATTCTGAAAAAGAAACTGATAATATAGAGTGACCCTACAGAGAGAGGACCGTAATGGACCCCTCACCGCTAACAAAATACAGTGACATACGTCTCCAACGTTGTCATATCAATCAACACACACAGAGCAAGAATGAGTGCGAACACACTGACTATAAGAAACACAATGAACCTGTGAATTAGAGGAAGATATCCTCGCATTACAATTGAACAATATTTTTTTATCAATATGAAAAAATATACACAGTCGTATTACTCACACTAACCCTTGAAATAAATATACATAATATTTTATAATCCATTATAACATTTCCAAAGAAAATAATTTAAAAAAAAAAAAAAAAAATTGGAAAAAATTTTCAGAAGAGCCCAAGTTCCCAATGGGAACAATGAGCCCAAATGGATCCCAAAAAAGCCTAAGTGTGGACACAAATTTTAAAATCATTTCAAAAAATTAATGTAACACTTACGGACAATATTAATGTATCTTGCTATGAACTGAACTAAGCAGAGGACAAGTAATCACTATAAGAAGTAACCGTTGTCAACATAAACAAGAAGTGTAAACAAACCGGAAACATGACTCCAGGCACTGATAAACATGGCCCAAAATCAGTTACCAATTTAAACACTATCTGATGCAAAACAGAGACTTCCTGAGAAGAAACTGCAGAACATCAGATGGTAGATGCAGACCAAAACGCCTAACCACCCAAGGGTGAGGACGTAAACATGGGGAAAAAAAAACAGAAAATAATTCTGTTTCCAAGCCAAAACTCCCAAGAAATTTTAGTAATAAACATTACAAAAAATAAGCCAAAAGCATGGGAGAATAGCTAGGGGGAATAAAGGAAAGGGAGAGAGGAAACACTGATTAAACAATGGAACATTCATAGCAAGAATGACCACAACAAGGTCATGCCTCGAAAATAAGTAACATGAATAATTTCAAAAATAATTATAAGTTACAGCCCTGAACATTTGTTTCCACTGTTTTTTCCTCTCCTCCTTCTATTTCCTCCTTATATCCACCATTTCTCTCATAATTATGTGTCTAGCATCCTTAAAACTGAGATTTACAAGCACAAATAACAGTGAAGTGTAACTGTATTGAGGGCCAAACAAAGCAATGACATTTGGCGTCAATTTCGAGACCTCCTTGACACTGTGCATGCACAGTGGAGTAAAAGTATGGAGGACCATATAGGACATGTAATTTTCGGTTTTAGATGCAAATTTTGGGGATTGGGTGGTAAAATTTGCATTTGGTCCTAGATATTTTAGAGTAAGCACCAGCTAAGTCTGGGTAATTGGTACCGTATAAAAATACAGATTTTTTTTATATTTTTGTTCGGAAATTTTCGAAGTCCCAAACAAAATATTTTCAGACTAAAATTTTTTTTTTCTTCTTCTTAAAATTGACCAAAACGCATAAAAAACCAAAAATCTAATTTCCGGATTTTGGTCCAAAATTTTCGATGTCCCATCCGGATCCCAAATTTTCAGTGTAAAAAAAAATAATAAATTTTTGTCTTAAAATTGACCAAAACGCATAAAAAAACAAAAAACTCATTTCCGGATTTTGGTCCAAAATTTCTAAGTCCGGGCCGGGACCCCAAATTTTCAGCCTAAATATGAACCTGGGGATTTGGCTTGAACAAACTTGAATCTCACCCCCCTAAGCATGCTGCATACTAAATATCAAGATTCTTATCGATAGATCTGAAGAAGAAGATTTTTAAAGAATATTCCTCATACTGCACTAATTTAAACATTTGGGCTCCCACCGAGAGCCCAAATATGGACCCAGGGATTTGACTTCAATAAACCTGTGAAACAATCTTCCAAAGATGTTATATATGAAATTTGAAAGCTTTTGGAGCAGTGGTTTGGGAAAAAAGTAGTGTTAAATGTTTTTCCCATTACCCACAGTGTTAAAAAATGCTGACTCAGCACTTTTTCAAAAGTTCCAAAAAAAAAGTACCCCATGATTAAACCCGATAGCAATTTTTTTTTTACCATTCCATTCTGTTGAACCTAAGGAAGCTTCACACCAAATAATAATTCTCAGTGCCGTGTAGTTTTGGAGATATGGGCGTTTTAATTTTTTTCTATTTTTAGCTCCTGCGGTTCCCATGAAGCGACGGGAAAATTTTGGCATAAATTAAGTACTTATGACCCAATAAGCCCTCATATCAAATTTTGTTCAAATCTGCCTCTCGGTTTGGAAAATAGAAATTTTGGGCTTGGCGAAAATTCTTGCCCCTTACATAACGAAGGCAAATATAGCTCCTCGAACTTCTCTTGAACAAATCTGTGTCTACACCTCAAAAGGAAGCTGCACACCAAATATAAAGTCTCTGCTACTGCTGGTTCATGAGAAGAAGATGTTTTAAGATTTAAGCACACTTTTTGGGCATGGCCCTACCGAGGGGTGGGTCAACTTGATTTGAACAAACTTGAATTGACATATGATAGGGAACATGCACAGCAAATTTTGTTGAATTTGGTCCAGCAGTTAATGAGAAGAAGTCGATAATGTAAAGTTAACGACGGACTATGGATGGACGGTGGACGGAAAGTTATCAGTTAAGCTCCCCTTGAGCTTCGCTCAGGTGAGCTAAAAATATAGGATGTACTCATCTCCTCATGAAGTAAACTGATGCATAAATGTGACTTGTAGCCTGTGAAGAAATCAAAGATGGGTGGTCAACTGTAAACCAAATAGGTTGTTATCATCAAACAAAGTCAGCTGAGTTTCAAGAGAAATGATGCATGTGACCTGTAGGGTGTTCTGAAGAAATCCACGATGGCTGCTTGGGTGGCTATTGTGGGCAGAAAATCCTTTACTGAAAGAGGACTTTCTCGTCTACTTGCCATACTGTGTAACCCTGTAAAATTTCATCAAAATTGATGCATAAATGCAACCTACAGGCTGTACTGAAGTAAAACAAGATGGCTACTATGGTGGCCATTACAGGTGGTGGTAGTACTGTGGGTAGCCGACCATGACCAACAATATCATCCTGTCCAATTTCAAGAAAATTGCTGCATATTTGGTATGTACTCATGCAAAAGAAGTTCGGTGATGATAGGAAATGAACCGCAGACTGCAGTCTGTACTGAACAAATTGTGAACAGACATACAGACACACAGACTGACAGACATCCACGTGCACCATGACAATTGCTCAGCTTGACTTTGTCAAGTTAAGCTAAAACAAAATTGATTAAATACATGAACATGAGTGATTCACTTACCGTTTCTGATCGCTGATACTTGTTTACACCTCTGACTGCACAAGCATACACATGACATCGTAAGACGACGGTATGTATATTACGATCTTTATAATAATCATCCAGCACAAAACTGAAGCGATCAACCTTTTTTGGATCTTCTTGTTTGGGGAATTTGACACTGGTATCTCTTTCACATCTGTATCAAAAGAAATTTTTTTTCTCAAAATAATAGAAACATGAGGCCTCAAAAGATCCAATATATTCACTCGAGTGGCAAAATACCCAAATCAAATGTATTATTAAATGTGAACTGGCATGCAGAAAATAGAAAATTTATAGTCCTTTCTAAATTTATCATACCTACCATTGACCAATATATGCTTGCTGCTCTATCCCGAACCCCACCAAAATTAAACCAGAATCAATAACAAGAGCACTGCCAGGCATGGCTAAATATGCCCATTAGCCATTTTGAATTGTACCAACTTTGGTTGAGATAAATTGATCCAAACTGGAGTTATCGGTTGGAAACCCAAAATGTTAATGGACGGACAGATGGTTAGACTGATTACATAATACAACCATTTATCAAACAGGCGTATAAAAACTTAAGTCATGTCTGATAAACAATTCATGGCTAGGCCTGGGCGATTACATGATATTTAATGAAAAGGCGATAAATAAAAATTATTGGTTATTCAATTTTGAGAAAAGCTTCACTGATATATCTTCTTCAATGATAACTAGTTTTTATCAGCAATAATTGTTCAAAATATAGTAATTAAAGTTACCGTCATCTCTCAAGACTTGTAACATATTTTGGACATGGGTGTTTGCAGTCATGACTAGCCATTGCGCAAAAATATGTGACCTTAAACACCAATAAATAAATAGTTTACAAAAGCCATTCATCTATTTGCCTGGGTACATAATTAAAAGTACAATCCCCAATATAATCAGCAAAGGTACTGAATGTATACCACAGAAGAAATATGATAGAGTGTATGTAACAGATTTGTTCATGTACTCATTTTACATGTGTGTGTTGCTCATAAATGTTTACACAACAACTGAAATTTCCTGCAGTGAACACTGAATTCCCAGTGGATTCTCAGGTGATGTTATTTACCCATGAACGCCAGTTGATCATGTGATATTTGAACATCACACATTGATATTACGCACTACATTTGATTTTCTATGGTTTATATTTACATTCTGTAATTTCTGTTTATGTTTGATAAATAGATGGTTTCCCCAACTTGAATATGAGTTGTAGTTTAGGAACTATAATGACAGTTTATGGGAACTATTTTGTATCAGAGGCTGTTCTTTTGTTGCTTTTTCAGAAACAGAACTTGACTGAATGATGCCTAGGCAGGACACTGCCTTGTAGATTATTATTTATTTATTTATTGATTGTTGTTTAAGGTCACATACTTATGCACAATGGCTAATCGTGACCGTGACAGTTTTACGTGTGGAGGAAGGCGGAGTACCCGGAGAGAATTACCGAGCATTGACAAGCAACTTTCAGCTCCTCAACATTCTAACTCTGTTCAAGCTCCGCTCAAGCAGGGTTACAGTGGATGAAGACATGTGTGCACCATTGACGTGCAGTACGCTTTAGTACACAACGTCATCATGCCCCCATGTAAGCAACCAAGGTCTTGTAGATAAGCTAACTCGAAATCCTGTCCAGACATATAATAATTATGTTTTATGAAGGAAATAAACATAAGAAGTGAATCATGACAGCTTTGCGGTTCATGAAATTTATGAATTAGTCATGATTCAATTCTTAAATAAATGTATACAGAGAATAATTTTTGTTTTATGTTTTGTATACATTATTTTGAGCACAGAAAATCACTGGTATATGTACATGGCTTTTGATAAATTACTAATATGCAATGGTAATTATGTCTTTAATTTGTGATACCGATTGGTAGCACAAATTAATGACAAAAGTTCTTTTACCCATCAGGAATGTTCCATATCATATGTATAAATTTAATCATATCGTGATAATGTTTAACTATCAAAATAAATGTTTTTTTGCATTTATCACCCAGCCCAACACATACCCACCCATGTATGCACAGACAAACGTTAAGTGCCATCCTTCATCGCCTTCATCGCCAATACTCCATTCTTTTTTGAAGTGCCTTAAAACTGTAACCAAACAAGCAGGGAGGTTGTGTGAATGACACACTGAAGTGCATGTCCTGTTTGGATCAATAGTTGCTACATGAAATATAGAAATTACTGAAAAAAATTTCCATGTTTATACCTGTGATCCATATATGTTGAAAAAATAAAATGAGAGAGGGCATATAATGGTCAGGGCCGCAGGAAGATGTAAAAAACATCAACAAGACTAATGGCAAACTGAAAGAAATATTCAATAACTGGCAAACATATACATGTATTATAGTTACACCTGTTAGATAAAGCAGTTCTCAGCTATGTAATTAGGACTCCCAAGCTATAATTATATCAATATTATTTCTTTTTACCAACAACAGCTATTGCTGAAGGCAATTATATCTCCACTGCAGTGCTGGACCGATGAAGCATAAATGAATTAAAAATAAAGGATCATAGCTCTATTGAAAAAATGCAGGCATACTTTTTATAATATGTGTTGGAGCAAACTGTCATAAGGATCCCTCATACCAAATTTCACTGAAATCCACTTACTGGAAAGGTATCGCTGCAGATTCACGGACAGACAGACGGACGGTCACACCGATGGATGGATGGATGGATGGACAGACAGATGCATGGACAGATGTAATCCAGTACCCATTCTCTTTGAGAGTGGAAGTATAAAAAAGTGTTTTGCCCAATGTTAATTAAGATACCAGTTAACATTATGAGGGAGCAACATAGGATAGGTAAGGTGCACCCCTAAACACCATGTCTGCGACATACAGTGTAAGTGCAACACTATTAAAGTGTGCTCCCCAACCCCAAGACTATATATATTAAATTAAGCACAACACACTCATAGATCATGACCACGAAAACACAATATTGGTGGGAAAATATCCCCCAACACTGTGTTTAAGAAACAATGCTTTGTGCAACCAAAAGTGTGATGTTTTTTGTTTTTGTTTAAAGATTTTGGAGATAAAACTTGGTAACTGTAAGGTTTTGACTAATACATTAGAATCTGTCTTAAGCAACCACCCCTTCTGAGAGACAAAAGTGGTCTCTCAAGACAGGTGGTCTCCCATGGCAGGTTTGAAATTTTCAGCAAATCAGTGACCAACCAAGGATAGTTGGGAAAATAAAAGCAGTCTTTTTATGATTCACTTTTATTTTCATGACTGCATTACTTGAAGGTTCTTGAAGCTGAAAGTTTGTTCTTCTTTAGGGAACTTTGTTTTAAAGTTAATAAATTATCTGCACTGAAGTGATGGGTGGGGTGCAGGTGAGTTCTGTGCAAAATAAATCCCCAAAAACAAGGTACAGGGGAAGAACCAGAAATTTTTTACGCTGTCAAGCAAAGGTTAAAAGGTTACTGATAGTATGGATCTCCTAGTTATTTTTCAACATTAAAAATGGTTTATTGCATGCCTCTGCTTTTATTTTCATAAATTAAATGCTTTTCCTGCACAGACAGAAGAGAACAATAAATTTTTTTGTATTGTCCTTGAACAATACAGATCACGTGTGCAGACTATTTCACTATTTCTTTTTTTACATTTTGGTTATTTTTGGCAATAATTTGTGTTTTCAATATTCTTTTAAGTCACTCGTAGGCATGCAATAAATACAGAACAGCATACACGTTCAAATTTTCATTTTTTACCACACGGGATCGATTTCGGTAGAAGGATAATATTTTGAACAAGAAGCCAAAGGCTTCATGTTCAATATTATCCCTCTGCAAAAATCGATTAATATTTTTTTTGTAAACTAGAGGCGTGCAATAAATACATAACAGCATATGCATTCAAACTGTCATTTTTACCACACTCGATCAATTTTGGCAGAGGCATAATATTGAACTGGAAGCCTACGCCTTCTCGTTCAATATTATCCCTCTGCCCAAATTATTCTTGTGTGGTAAAAAGGACAGTTTGAATGCGAATGCCATTCTGTCTATTTCTATTGCCACTGTCAATATAATAACAAAGGCTGGTTTGATTTACTGACTTGATAGCTTTAGTTTTGATAAAAATTAAGTTTCAGTGGAACATGTGAAAATATTTGAAAATGAAAATACATGTAGGAAGCATAAAGTGATTGGCTCACAGAATACATGTGATTTTCAAGAGCTGTAGAGATGGACAAACAAGGGAACACTTAATGCCCTTTGCATATCATGCAGGGGTCTAAAGAATTGCCAAATTACAAACATTTGCATTTCGTAGCCAAAAGGCAACTTTTGGGCCCAAAAATGAGTTCAAATATTGATGCAGAAATTTGGCTTGAATAAATTTGAATGTACATGTGTGAAAGATGCAGCTTGCCAAAAAATTAAAATTTTTTAGTAAATTTTGTTTCTTAACATACCTGTCACAATTGTTTACAATTGACTGTAACGTAAGTGCAAGCCCTACTTCAGAACTAACTCAAGCTAATAAACTTTTCCAAACGAGTTGGAAAAGTGGAAGAGTGCAAAAGCACGAAAAAAAAAGATCAAAAAGGGGTCGAGCGAGACCGGCGCTCGACATTACAGGTACTCTCTCTGCGGACCTCTTGCATTTACCGAGCGCATGCGCAACAACCGTGACATCAAGTCCGAATTTCCGCCAACAAGAAGTTTGTGATTTTGGGGGAGGCAACAATATCAAAGATATCCCCAAGGAGGGTGGGCTTCTGGTAAACAATTGGGGTAGGTATGTTAAGAAACAAAATTTACTAAATTTAATTTCTTCTCAACCTACTCACAATTGTTTACAACTGGCTGATTAAACAATAGGAGGTAAATCACATAACCAATACCAACAAACACAGCAGAAAGAAATGCAAGGAGGGCAGAGAATGACAGTGAAACCTGTAAAAGTAGAAGCAATGAAGCACCTGAAAAGAACAAGGCTGAGCGATGCACAAACCGGAAAATACATATTTAACGAGGGTGCACAACAGCCTGAGCAGCAACAAGAGGGCCTAAAGAAAAAAGGTCCTCAGATTGATACTGTAGGTGGTGGAGATAAAAGGAGGAGAAAGTAGAAGCATTCCTCCAGTAAGCCGCATTCATAACATCCCTGAGAGAAACAGAATTGGAGAACGTCCAGGACGTAGAAATGGCACGAACCTCATGAGCATTAAACCGGTTCGAAACAAGATCCGAAGCAGACAAACTGGAATAAGCCAGCTTGATTGTAAGACAGATCCATCTGGAAATAGAATGGGAAGAGATAGACTGCCTTCCAGGAATGAGAGACATAAAGAATCTCTTCCGACCCCTCCGAATGAACAGCGTGCGATTAATATAAGTCTTGATCGCACAAACAGGACAAAGAAGAGGCCTCCGGCCAACGACAGCAGAGAAAGCCCGAATGCAGATGGGAGGAGGTACTGAATCAGGAAGTTGATTCTTGGCTGGAAAAGAGCAATCAGTAGTGAAGGTTACACTGTTAGCCTCATTCCTGAAGAAAGCTGCATCAACAGAAAGCGCATGAAGCTCACTGACACGTCTGGCAGAAGCAAACGCTAGAAGGAAAGCAGTCTTATGTGTGAGAAAACGCATATCGGTCTCAGATAAAGGCTCGAATGGCACTCCCTCCAAACAATGTAACACCCATGCCAAGTTCCATTTGGGTGTAAGACGCAAAACTAGAGGCCTCTTCAAAGAAAAGTGCCGAATCAGTTTGGCGAGAAAGAGATTATGGCCGATGCACTGCTTTCCCACATAAGAGAAAGTATATGACAGCATAGACCCATAGCCCTTAATAGTAACAGGCTGGAGGCCCTTGGAGTCAAAAGGGTATACCAGAAAATCCACAATTTGAGCGATTCACGAATTACGGTAATCCACATGTTGAGCTGTACACCAGCGGCAGAAAACCTTCCACTTAGCAGCATAAGTCATGCCAGTGGAATGTTGCCGTGATGTAGAAATGCACTCCACTGTTCCTCTCGAAAAACCTCTACATCAGAGACAGGACCTGATAAAAGACAGGTGTGAAGGGATAGGCTTGCCAGGTTGTTGAGATACTTCCTGGGCCGACCCTGGAAAAAAAGATTGTGGCATAGAGGTAGACGAACAGGCTGATCTGCCAACAGAGGCCACAGCAGATTGATGCACACCCTCTGTGGAGACGGGGAGGGGGCGATCAGAATGACCCTGCAACTGCAAGCGCTAATCTTCGTCAACACCTGAGGAAGAATCGTGCAGGAGGGAAGGCACTGCCGATCCAACCTGTCCAGACCAGAGACAGAGCATCTACCGCAAAGGCTAGTGGATCCGGACAAGGGGAGACAAAGGTCTCTACCTGATGATTCCAGCGAGTGGCAAAATGGTCGACAAGAGGACGCCCCCACCGCTCGCAAATCGCCTGAAACACTGACCGATGCAGCATCCATTCGGTGGGAAGGACACTGTCGCATTGGGAAGGGAGTCTGCTAGGACGTCCGGGAATGTGCCGAATGGCCACCCGAGTGTTTACATCCCGTGCCAACAGCAGAAGATCACGAAATAGCCGATACATGGGAATCGAATGTGTGCCACCTTGATTCCGTATGTCGGCCACCACTGTTAAAGTTGTCCGAAAGAAGCAGGACTGTGTGGTCCGACAGGTGAGAGATCCATTGCTGAAAACTCAACAGAAGAGCAAGGAGCTACTTCTGGTTGATATGAAGGGCCATCTGCTCGCTGTCCCACTCACCGTGAGTGGACAGACCGAGAGGGTCCAATGTCGCACCCCAGCCCCGATCGCTGTAAGGATGCGATCGGCCGAAGGAAGATCCAACGGGACACCCTGAGTCAACCAGGGAACATCGGCCAAAGGGTGGAGGTGACAAAGCAGGGACCGAGGAATAGGAAGTTGCAGGGCCAGAGAATCCACATTCGGACGCCAATGATCCAACAGGAAGTGTTGGAGAGGTCGGCCAAACAAGCGACCCAGCGGAATGAGATCTGTCACCGAACTGCAAAGGCCCAGCATCCGAAGGAAAGTCCTGGCTGAGACCGAGGAGGAACGGAGCAGGTTCCGAGTGAAAGCGGAAAGGATCATCGCCCGAGCATCAGTATCTGACACCACATTGTGAAGATTGTCGAAAACCATACCCAAATGACAAAACTACTGAGAAGGAAGGAGATCCGACTTCTCGCAATTGACTCTGAAACCCAGTGACGCCAGTAGGCCAAGCAACCATAGAACATCGGACTCCAGCATTGGGGCGCCATTGGAGGATGTCGTCCAGGTAGGCTGACAAAGTCACAGCCGACTGAGTACGGTGAAAAGCGAGTACATGTGACATCAGTCGGGTGAAGGCCCAAGGAGCCAGGTTCAAACCGAACGGGAGAGCTTTGAATTGAAAGACACGATCCCGAAGCGAGAACCAGGGGTATTTCCCTGATGAATCGAACGTCGAAACGACCTGAAAGTCTCCATGCTGAAACGAGGTGCTATGATGGACTCGTTCAGGATACTCAGATCGATGACAGGACGAAACTGGGGGTTTTTCTTCGGCACCAAGAAAAGTCTCGAGTAGAACCCCGGAAAAAGGGTGTTCCTGACCACCTCGATCACCCCTTTGGAGAGGAGGGTCCCGACGCTGAGGATCGGAAGGGACCTGAGTCAGGAGGGGCACCCCGAGATAAACAGGAGTGCCAATGGAAGGACAGTCGCAGACCGGATTGGATGACGTCGAGAACCCATGGGCCGACGTTATCTCTGTCCAACGGTTGAAAAACAGCGACAGCCTTCCCCCGAGTGAAGGCAAATCGAGGTGAGGACCTTCATCTGCGGCCTCGATGAGGCCCCTGAGAGGAGAAACCACCCCCTCAGGAGTCCTGAGACTTTCCTCCCTGAGGCTGCCAGCGAGCTTGGCCGTGTCAGCGTTTCTTCTGATAAGGAGCGGACAGAGCCGAAGACGTGCCCGACGCAGATGGGCACTTGCGGGCCTGGAATGACCACCACCCACAACAGCAGGTTGGTCCAGCTGCCGTAACAAAAGCTGGTCCTTCGAATGACGAAGAACCTCACCACGGACAGCTCCCACGGACCATGGAACAGCTGAGATCCAACCAAAGAGGCAGACCTCAGAACAACATGCTGTTCAGAAGGAAGGGATGGAGAAGTGTCCAACACTGCATCCCGGCGTGCAAGCTCCAAATTAGCCGTGTTACAGGCATGAGCGTGTGTCAGGTTCATAAGAGCCTGTGACAAAACACGCAAAGGCACCTGAGCATCATCAAACTCCTCTGGCAGGAAATAGGCAGCCAGGGCAGCGACGACGTGGTCCGCGAGAGACAACATGCCCAGCATCTCTCGGGACAGGCCCACCATAGATTCAACTACCGACATCGGAAGAACTGCTGACTTAGGCTTAGTCAACCCGAGGGAAGAAGAATCCTCGTCCACAGTAGTCAACCTTTGGAAGACTGGTGGACAGACGGATGCGTAGACACGAAACCGCGATGGAGGCAGAAAAGCATCAGATCGTGAATAGAAAGAACCCTTCAGAGCCTTGGAACACATTTTGGCATCCAGGCCCTGGAAGAATTCAACAACCTGAGCCAATTGCAGAGGGTGCAAAACCCCAGAGCTAGACGGCTCGACAGGGTTGCGGCGCTCCACAGAGGACCGCAGCCGGATGGTCACGGATGGCTGGTCTGAAGGCTGAATGTCTGGCAATAAGCCAAAGACAAAATCTGAAGCCTGCCCCAAGACTGATGAGGGGGCCCGTCGCCTTCAAGGAGGTCCTCTGTGGCAGAAGAGACGTAGCCCAAATCGGGCTGACCAGCAGAAACCTCCTGTGAATGCTGAACTGCATCCAAAGAGCCAGGCGAGGAATCTCTGTGACCAACCAAAGGAGGTTGTGCCTCAGGATGCACAGGGAAGCCAACTTGAGGGTTGCTAGAAAGCAATCAGGTGTGCGCCAAAACGGCCTGCCTCAGCTCACCCTGAGAATCCATTGGAGCAGCCGCGTCCGACGGAGTGTCTTCCCAATGGACCCTTCTAGAAGAACCCAAATCCTCAGAAGGGACCGATGACGAATGTCAATCAGCAGAAAGAGTAGGGAGACGGTGAGAAGACACCGGAGGACAGTCCCAAGAGTGATGCCCAGGGGCATTCACTGACCTCTTCCAAACAGAAGGCCTTGTCTGCAATTCCTCTAGAGAGACCAACGGCGTACGTCGATCGATAGCTGAACCTGGGACACGATGAGAAGACCCTGGAGGATTGTCCCAAGAATGACAGGAATCTGCCATTGGCCTCTGCGCGACAGAAGGCCCCAACTGCCCATCCTCTGAGACCGACGACAAGCATCGATCGACAGCCAGTCTTGAGACACAGTGAGAAATCACCGGAGGAAGGTCCCAAGAGTGACAGCTAACTGGAGCCATCACTGGCCTCTGCCGAACAGAAGGCCCTGGTTGCCAATGTCCCAGCCCCATCCTGCTAGTCGGCACACCAGCAGGGGAAGGCGGAACAACAAACAATTCGCCTGAGGAACAAGGAATCACTGCCGAAGTGACCGAACATCCCAACCGACCAGGAGCAAACCAAGCCAGATGAGATGAGGCAGCCAGCAAACCCAAACAGCTTTGCTGAGAAGCCTTGGAAGGGAGAGACACACAGCCTCGGACCCCCGAGACTGTATACCATCCCCGGAAGAGATGGCAGAAGCACTATCATGCAAGATAGGAGCAGCAATTTCCTCAGCAACTGCCGATGATGCAGGTGGCAAATCGGAGAGAGTGACCGAGCTGACCTCGGAAAAACTCAACAAAAACAGTCGCCTCAAGGGTGACTTCCAGAGCAAAAGGAAGAAAGACCGCAGTCCCCACTTCAGGCATCCCAGCACCGCCAACAGTTACAGAGGAACTTGCTACCAAAAAAGGCTGTCCAACATCCTGCGTGACCAAGTGACCACGTGCACTCTCAGAAATATCCGAAGAGGCACGGCTACCTTTGCCCCGAGAGCGAGGGGTTCTAGCTCTGGTTAGAACCACCTTGTTCACGGAAGACCAGAACTTGGAAGACCAAACCCCACAGGGATGGGCCTGAGAGCAATTGTTGCAAGTGAC